>OZ002740.1:229035946-230285946 GCA_963924295.1 Dioctria rufipes
TGTCACAGCATTTACCAACTGGAGGATTCAAATGAGTTGATGCTCACAATATCGACGTTTTCGAAATTCCTGATGATTCACCAATTGGATACATATTCGAAGTAGACTTGGACTATCCTCAACATCTACATGATAAGCATACCATCACCTGACGTCAGAGGTCACCTTTACCTATGAGACCAACCGGAAGTGAGGTCAGATAACAGCTTAACAGCTTTTCAGACAGCTCTGATAACAGCTTAACAGCTTTTAAACAGGTTAAATAACAGCTTAACAGCTTTTAAAACAGTTCTGATAACAGTTTAACAGCTTTTAAAACAGCTCTGATAACAGCTTAACAGCTTTTAAAACAGGTCTGATAACAGCTTAACAGCTTATAAAACAGGTCTGATAACAGCTTAACAGCTTTTCAAACAGCTCTGATAACAGCTTAACAGCTTTTCAAACAGCTCTGATAACAGTTTAACAGCTTTTAAAACAGCTCTGATAACAGCTTAACAGCTTTTCAAACAGGTCTGATAACAGCTTAACAGCTTATAAAACAGGTCTGATAACAGCTTAACAGCTTTTCAAACAGCTCTGATAACAGCTTAACAGCTTTTCAAACAGCTCTGATAACAGCTTAACAGCTTTTCAAACAGCTCTGATAACAGCTTAACAGCTTTTCTATAGAGAATCAAGGTTGTAGCCTCCAAGATACACTTTCGGATGAAGGTCAAGACCTGATGTCCTTCCGGTTTCAAAGGTGATGTCAGGGGTCAAGTTCGAGCCCCATGTAAATGTTTTTTCCCAAGCCATCCTAGCATTCTGAGTAAAACGCTCAACCGCCCGATTAGGTGCTTGCTGTAGTGGGCAAATATTTATAAAGAATACCTTCGGGAGCTCTGAACTTAGTAGGGAAATTGAATAAAAAAGAATACCATATATAAAATATTATTATTGATTTATTATAAATTGAAAAAATATTAACATTTAATTCTTAAGGTATCATTCTAGATTAACATTTAATTCTTAAGGTATCATTCTATATTAGGCTGCCTTAATTCGGTTACCCTATAATTATAATATTTTCCTTCATTTTACAATAATGTATATCATCTTAGACTATTTCATTAAATGGTATTTTAGCTATAATACAATTTTTTATTTACAATACATATCTTACACTAGCCTTAGATTATGTGTTTTCTGCATCTGCTCCTTGCTGTTCTGATTGAATAGAGTAATGTCCCCATGGTAGAGTATCCGTTGTCCCACTCATAATATACCGCTTGTTATCATATGGATTCAATGCAATCTTCTTTTGGCTGATCGTGTAGACATTATGGTTATGCGATCGTATGGTGCTCTGATTAGCAGTTAATACTCGCTTGTTATTCAAACATTCGACGTAGTCTTCGAAATTGATATGCCTCTGGACTACATTAGTCTTTACTCCTTTTGCTTTCTTCACAGTTTTACCATCGTTTATACGTAGACTGTACATTTTCGAGCGCAAGCCTGCAAATTCGCTCATGATTTTCCCATTCAGCTCATCCTTCATTAGACCAGGAATCTTTTTATTCACGAGCGGTAAATTGAATTGATTATCTTCTGGGTAATCACTTGTATCAAATTTGTTTATATTTTCAGCCATAAACTCATATACATTTTTCTCTTCAAGTTCATATATTAGAGAATCTGTATCTGTATACATGACTTTACATTTATCTCCAAATTCACGCTGCATAAAACTGTAGTGGAAATCATAGAGGCATATCTTTGAAATTTCCAAAACTGCCATTCCAATATAGAGGGGCTTATTGAATAAGATTTTGAGTCGCCTTAATTCCACAGCAACTAAATTCTCATCAAATATCGTTGCACTGTGAAAGTTGGGTGCCGCAATCCGAGCTTTGGCACCATAGCGACCTTCCCACTTCATGCAAAGCTTTATATCGCTATACTTGCGAACATTTTCCATGGTCTTACCAAAAGCTGCATTATTCATCTTCTTATAGCTGTCCTTCTCATGATCGCTGGTAGCCTGCTTCCGTTTGGCGGTATTTAAGTCAATATATGGTTTAAGCCAAGCTGATTGGTTGAATCGAAGAACCCGGTGCACTTTTTTCAGGATGAGGCCATGTGATAAGCATTGCTTCAAATTTTGGTAGTGTATAACATATTTAGTTTTAGGATGTAATGTTGTCAAAAGCTTTTCTAATTTTGCTCCAGGTGGTGCTGCATGCTCAGAGCAAAACGGTAAATCCTTATGCTTATCATGTAGATGTTGAGGATAGTCCAAGTCTACTTCGAATATGTATCCAATTGGTGAATCATCAGGAATTTCGAAAACGTCGATATTGTGAGCATCAACCCATTTGAATCCTCCAGTTGGTAAATGCTGTGACATGGCCCATCCATAAAGGTTATTTACATCATAATACATCAGGTATTTCTCTTTCTCCTCAGGCTTAAAATCATCCATATATTTATTATTTGCTTTACTATATCTGTTCGAGCATTGACTTATACCACCTCGAATACCTCTCTCTATGAATAGCAGTATATCTACGTCGGTTATCAGCTCTAATTTGACATTAGTGTATTTCAGCATAGCATCCCATGTTAAGCCTGGCATGGTGTAATAATGTGCTGGATCTAAATTGTATGTCTTCATGCACACTTCTCGAAAGTTCTCAAACACATCGGCCAATAGTAGAACATCAGTCTTAAGGTATAGATCTGAATATTCACCAAGTGTTTGTATTTCAAATTTTTGCCAGACCTTTTCAGCATGATTGTAGTCCTCAGGAGATATAGCACTGTCAGTCAGTTTATTGTAGAACGCTTCTTGTGTTGGCAAGTTCCGGAAATCCAATTTATCCCAGTCATCAATAAAATCATATGGGAAGACACCTTTGCGTGTAAGAAGTTTGATAGTGTCGTCATCCAATCCCCGCCATACTGATCTTGTAGTGTTCAATTTATCCATTGGCAGCAATGATGAAAGCTTATCTAAAGATTCTGCCATAAAACGGAAGGAATCGATGAATCTGAATTTTATGTGGCCGCCGTCCATGTGCTTGGTGAACGAGATATATCTTTCCTTGTTTATTGGCAAGAGATCAACTTTTCCTGGGAAAGATGTAGCTATATCCTTAATTATGAAGTGGGCATCATATCCGGATAAATTATGAAAAATTACTGGAACTATGGAGCAATCTTGATACATCAGATTGCATGCATTGTGCGCTGGCCCTCGGTATTTTCCTGTTAAAAGAATTTATGAAAAGTAATGAATTGAATTATGCTTCTCAGTATTTACCTGTTAAATGGCAATGGTCCCGGACTCGTTCCTCATCGGCTGCAAACGTTTTTTCACAAATATGACAGCAAGTATTTTCCATATGTGAACGCCGTTCCTCTTTAGTCAGGGGCTGCATTGGCCTGATGTTCAGCTTTTCCTGTACAGCTATGGAGGCAATTTTTTGCAATTCTAATGCAAACCATTGTTGACAGTCCTTGCCTCGATATGCTCTGTAATATGAGAGCTTAGCATCATGTTTGCAGTGGAAATAGAATCCGATGCTGTGAACTTCATGTTCCTGGATTCGCTGTGTATTTTGTTCGTTTCCCTGAATCGGCTTCAATATTGATTCAAGATCAGCATACACACAAAACGGGACTGGATTCTTATGGTTATAATTCTTATATTCCAACCATTTCTTTTCTTCTGATGGAAACATAATTCTGCAATCGTTTTGCTTCTCACATTCAGGAGTGTGTGATGCTAATTTTTCTTCAGAGTAAAAGTAGAGCAAACATCTATCACAAATATGCCTTTTAGCATGATTTTTCGAAGTTTGTTTCGATACAAGGCGTGAAAGATCTTTGATCCAGCAAAAATGATATCTGCCAGCATCATCATCCTCATCATCATCATCCATATGATCTTCATCATCATCAGCTTGGTCATAGTCATCTTGCAGCATTAAGAGATTTACATGTCGCTCCATCCTATGTTTCGTAAGTCTAACTGGAACTGTGCTGAAGAAACGCTCTTTCTCTAGAATGAACACGTTTACTGATATCTCGTTCTGGCCTTCAAATTGCGTAATTTGCTTAAGCGTCATGGGAAATGTTATTCCAGTTAAATTTAGCACAGTTGAATAATGTGGATATGATGAGGTCCTTTCAGAATGAGCATTTGTAGGGTATAGCGCTGAGATTACGGTCCACGCGAAGCATGCTTCATCATTATTTTGTACATTGATGCAAGCTTTCTTTGATGCAATCTCCTTCGGTAAGGGTATATACGAAGATCCTCGAAGCTGTTCAAACTTGTTGATGTGTACTGCTAGATGTATTATAGAGTGCAGTGCCCAGCCACTGTCTTTTTCCTGGAATTCTTCCAGCTGAGTGTTTATTGGATCCAAAATGTTTGATTTAAACCAGTCCTCTAAATTGTCATCTGCACTAATTGCAGCAGTTCTCGCTTGGAAATATTTAATGTCTTTTATAATTTCATTGTCACCAGTTTCCTTAACAAATTCACTGCAAAACGTTGTAGAAACTTTAATATTAAAATAATGTTTTAAGGTATTTTTAACACGACGTGTAAATAATTTGGCAGCGTCTCGCATAAATAGCTTCGGATCGATATGCTTTAAATTTGCAATAACACCTTGTCGAATTCTGTCTGCGAACGCTGTCTGTATTTCCTCCCACTTTACAAAATCACTTCTTCTTACGCGAGTAATTCCTCCACCTCGACGGGGAGTTCTCAATAGCGCTCTTAATGCTTTAATTTGCTCGAGACAGCTCTCGAAATGTCGTTTCCTAGCACTCTTATTGCACTTCCGAAATGCAACTTGAAATTTATGCATGTTTCTATTGCACTTTTTAACAATATAGTCTTTATTCACTGAATTTTTTAAACACTCCATCACATCTTTTCGCAAATTTTCAATTATTGAAAAACTTTTATTTACTAACATCGAAGACATTTTTAATTTTTTATATGTTTTTAAACTATCACTGCGGCTCACTAAAACTGACTGATGCTCCCCAAGAGTTTGCTTGGGCTTTTATAGCAACAGTTTGTGAACATGAATGATCCTGTTGCTGCAATAATCATTGTACAGGATGAATTCCAACGAATTTGCTTACAGGCTGAGATGATATCGCATAAACAATACAACACAAAAAAAAAACATGAATCATCCAAATTAATTTGATTACTTTATTCTGCTGGTTGAAATTCCAAATATCGAATGAGATTGTTTACATGAATGCATTTCAAGATAAAAAGAAAAAGTGGAAATTTATTTACTTTATGCGAATTCTAATGAAACATTTCGAACGGTAAAATTCTTGGAACAATAAAATTTTTGGCTGCCTACACTAAGTGTGGTATCAAATTACGTGAAAAGAATAAATGTGCTGATATTGCTTAAATTTGTTTACACAGGTGTGCATGACTCATTCAGCTAAAATGCGAATTTTTTAAACAGGAAGTTTACACAGGTGTGTATGAACTATTCAGCTTAAATGCGAATTTGTTTACAGCGGTGATATCAAATTACATCATAAACAGGGGAGCATGCCTAATGTTTGGTAAACATTTAATATTTGATACCCAGAATATCACTGCCCCAGAACCCACATAGAAAGTGATCCGGAACTTTTGATATCTACAAATTCCTCTCTAAGAAATATTCAAGTAAGAAAACAGCAAATCCAAGATGACGTCATGCTGATATCTACAACTCCCCCAGGGTAACTTGAATTATTAGTAATATTAATTCAAAACCAAATCGCTAATATCTCGAAAACTATAGCCCGTAGAGGATTTCTAACAAAAATTTTATTCCCCCTCTAACCTCCTACCCCTCTAACACCTTCTAGAATCTATTGGCATCAACAAAACTATCCTAGGTAGCTTGAATTATTAATAATATTAACTATATCTGAAAAGGTTAAATCGCTAATATCTCGAAAACCAGAGCTCGTAGAGGATTTCTGATGAAAACTTTATCCCCCTTAATATCCCCACCCCAACGCTCTAGAATCCATTGGCATGAACAAAAATGTCCTACTATTAACTTTAATTATTACTAATATTAGTTCAAAACCAAAAGCCTGCATTTAGACGCTCAAGAAAAAATCATAATAAAAAGCCTATATTTAGGTGCAGCGCCCCATGAGCAAAATAAACTTGAATTATTACTAACATTAACTATATCTAAAGAGGTAAAATCACTAATATCTCGAAAACCATAGCCCGTAGAGGATTCCTAACAAAAATTTTATTCCCCCTCTAACCTCCTACCCCTCTAACACCTTCTAGAATCTATTGGCATCAACAAAACTATCCTAGGTAGCTTGAATTATTAATAATATTAACTATATCTGAAAAGGTCAAATCGCTAATATCTCAAAAACCAGAGCTCGTAGAGGATTTCTGATGAAAATTTTATCCCCCCCCCCCCACCCCAACGCTCTAGAATCCATTGGCATGAACAAAAATGTCCTACTATTAACTTTAATTATTACTAATATTAGTTCAAAACCAAAAGCCTACATTTAGACGCTCAAGAAAAAAATCATAATAAAAAGCCTATATTTAGGTGCAGCGCCCCATGAGCAAAATAAACTTGAATTATTACTAACATTAACTATATCTAAAAAGGTAAAATCACTAATATCTCGAAAACCATAGCCCGTAGAGGATTTCTAACAAAAATTTTATTCCCCCTCTAACCTCCTACCCCTCTAACACCTTCTAGAATCTATTGGCATCAACAAAACTATCCTAGGTTGCTTGAATTATTAATAATATTAACTATATCTGAAAAGGTCAAATCGCTAATATCTCGAAAACCAGAGCTCGTAGAGGATTTCTGATGAAAATTTTATCCCCCTTAATGTCCCCGCCCCAACGCTCTAGAATCCATTGGCATGAACAAAAATGTCCTACTATTAACTTTAATTATTACTAATATTAGTTCAAAACCAAAAGCCTACATTAAGGTGCAACATTGAAAACACCAAAATCATAATAAAAAGCCTACATTTAGGCACAGCACACCATGGGCAAAAACAATAAAACTTAAATTATTACTAAAAAGTTAATGTCAGCTCCTGGTCAGCCAGACGGTAGGAAAGGAATTCTCCAGGCATACCCTGTGACGTATACCACTAGACGGAATCCCCCTTAGTGGCCCAGAACCCAGTCCAGAGCCAGCAAAATAGTTTGAAATTTCCGGACACTTTTTGTATGGAAAAAGTGGGCCAGAATGAACATAGTATATCTACTTGAGTAATAATTCGCACTCACTGGTCACACGTGTACAATTACAAAACAGTGCCGTTTAAATTCGTGGTCACTGTGATTACATATATATATTCGATATAGTTCCGAAAATGCATTGCGATTACCTTGTAGTCACACAATTTAATCAGCAGGTCAGTATCATCACATTGCATTCTGTTCGATAAACAAAAATTATTTTTACAATATACCTATTACGGTTCATGAGATACAATCGAGCAAAAAACGCCGAAGAAATCCCGTTTCTTGTATGGGCTTGCCCCCCTCTCTGAATTTTTAATTTTATTTTATTTTTATTATTTGTTGTTATAGCGGCAATAGATATGAAAATGTCAGCTGTTTACTTATTACGGACTGTCTATTTGATAGTTTTCTTTTCTCGAGTTGGGAGTTTGGAATCTGGAAATTTTCCTTGGGGAAACTAGAGGGAAAATGATCTTAAATTCGTTCATTACATCGATTTCTTTAATGTTATGGTGAAGTCCCTTAAGTAGGAGGCTAATTGGCTTCTCAGACGAGGCTGAGTAGGTGTAGCATTCAATTTTCTTTTCGTTGAAAAGATTTAGGAATATCTGTTTTTCTTCCAGACTGCCTGGGTAGACTTTAGAGGTGGATGAGTTCATGTTACTGAACTTAGATTTGAGTTTGTTCTCTGAAATGTATCTATATAAGGTTTTGCCATTTATATTTTTTACTATAATAGGGGGTATTTTCTCCGTTTTATTGGAGAGTGTACTCCCCTCATCCGTAATCTTACTATTTCTATTTACCGTAGGTATTCGACGTTTGCAAGTTACCTTTAACATTTCTCTTTAGGCTAAAATTATTATTGGAATTTAATTTAATATTCTCTAGATCTAAGTTATTTTCCATAAAAGTATTTATTTCAAAATTATTATCATCTAAAGAATTCTCTAGTATAGTAAACCTGTTTTGTTCTGCTTCAGACTTTTCAGTATTCTGGATCTGTCTTCTTTTAGTAATTTCTTCTTGTGATCTTGATGCTTTCCTTTTATTATTTTTGATTGTTTGCCACTCCGGAAGGGGAGAATTAGTTGCTGGGAAGTTCTTTATGATTTCTCCTTTGTCTTCATTGTTGAGGTTTGTGTGTGTATGCTTGGCTTGAGTTTGTCTCTGTGTTGATGACCGACGCCGTCAGTTTTATTGGTTATGTCGCCTGTCCACGTAGCGTGTTCGTAATACGAACTGTATTTGCCTCGTGGGCATTCCTCGAAGCCATCAAAGCCCTTTCTTCAATGGCTTTAATTTCATCCTTTATTAGTTCCGATGGTAATGAAATTTTTCTTGGCATCTTTACCCCTAATCCCGCCCTAATGGGCGCTGGTTTGAGGTCTGCACGGTTTTTTTTGTTCTTTAAATTTTCTGTATATGGATTGCTCTTATGGGCAATCCTTTCCTTGCTTTTCTTTGTCGGAAACACTTTTACTACCACGTTAACTTTATTGGCTGAATTAACTTTACCTAATCTAATTACAAAATTAGTTAGATAAGGCAGTATAATCGCTAGATGAAGAATTAAAACAAACCGATGTTACACCGCATTTATCATTTCAAACTAAATTAAGAAAACACATCAACCCGTGGCCGTGCCCGTCAGCGAATTGATTCCACATTGCCTGCGATTCACCTTAAGATTTCATATCCTACCTTCTACCAGGATATTTTAGGAAGGACAAGGGATAACAAACGCACTCACACTTTCTAGCTCCAAATTGCCGGCAATAAACCTTTTTCCTATCTCAAGCATACATTTCACTCGATACCTTCTTTCGTTCTTTCTAGGAATTGTTCCCATCGGCCATCGCCTGCAATGCAAATGCGTTCACTCACAGCCACGGGAAGACGTTAGGTCTTGATATTCGTACCTTTGAGCACAGTTCGGGCTTTTACCTGTTACGCTCACTACAGCAGAAATATTTATATAAGGCAGAAAAATATATAAGGCAGAAATTTATATATTTAGTACTTTCCTACTATTAAATTCTTAATGATTTTTTTTCGATATGTCGCTGTTACGAACATTCGCAATTTTTTTTTTCGATGGTAGTTATCCATGCTCAACAATCATGTGAACACCAATTTTAAATCCTTCGTCTGAAAAATAACACAATTACATGTGTTAATAAGGGAATAAAAGGTATAGAACGACTAAACGGTCAGATTAAGAGCAAAATTCTTTATAAATTTGAGAGATTACGAGTAGATTTGGACACCTCGAAAGCTATCGTAGTTGCGTGTGTAGTAGGGCTTGATATAAATATTAACTTTTAGGGAGAAAATATGTTTATTATTTTCTTTAAAAACAATAAAACAATAATCCACAACTGTACTGTAGAACTACGACATATTAGATAATGCCATTTAAATTGTTTAAACAACATGATTTTGTAGATTGTGCATGATAACGCAAGCGTGTCAGCGGTATTCTTGTTCAAGCCAAAAAAGACTATAAGTAAAGTAAATAAGTGCTAGGAAAACAAAATTTGCATTTGGTAAATGTTTCTCTAGGTTTACTTGTTTATTTTCAATTACATATCGAGTAGTTTTCACAAAGCGTAGCTTACTCGTTTTTCCAATTCGAAATCTAGTACGTTTTACGAAGAAATCTCGAATACATATGATCCTTTCCTGCAAACATTATGATTCGAAAACTATTTGCGAGTAAATCGTAATCTGTGGCATAAGCTTCGAAAACCAGTTCGAAACCGTGTAGAAAACAGATTACCAGCGAAGTAAGAGGAACATGATTCTCCTCGAGTTATCAACTATCTCGATAGCGAATTGTTCTAAAGCTTAAGATGAACCGAAATTAATCTCAACACTAGAACTACGAAATGAGGCAAAATGACGTACTTTCAATATAAAATCTTATTTAAAAACAAATACCCAGTACATAATAATACGAATAACGTGTCTGTATTAGTGGTGTTATCTATATCTTATATATTAGCGAAGAGCTCGCTTTCTCGAAGTAATCTCGAACTGAAAATTTCGAAACTTCCCCCGAGATTTCTTTATTTCTCTCATTCTGGTACAAATAAGAGGAATATAAAGATCTCAGCACGACAATAATCCCTTTGCCCGAAATTTCTTCACTTATCTGATTTCAGAAATATACAATGAAATGACACAGCATGCGTCTGTGTTTCGAATTTACTGCCAGATCCCTTCGTTTCTCTGAGTAAGATTTAAATGAGTCATTACTTACTGATAATGTTCAAATCAAAAATAATTGATCTGTATAATGGCATGTGCTGACATGTCTAGTGCTTATCCGGTAAGTGATATAATTACAGGTGCAATGAAGTGACAAAGGCAATAACGTACATGGACCTTATTTCCCACTTAAAATGAATTCTTATCCATTTCCGTGGGTCTAATTAAATATCCATAAAAACACGCTTTGAGAGAATCGCTTAAGGCACGTGAATAACTATCTTTTCTTAGTATATAAGAAATGTATAACACGACTAATACAAACACGTTGTTCGCATTTACTTTGGTTTTAACATCAATTTCAGTTCGTTTTAAGTTCTAAAGTAATTCGGTATCGAGAGAGTATCTTGAGTTGATAAGTCGACAATCATGTTCCTTTTATTATGCTGCTAATCTGTCTTCTATTCTTTCCATTCCGTATCGAGTTCATTCTCGAAGTTTTAGCCAGAGATTACGATTTACTCGCAAATCGTTTTCGAATCGTAATATTTGCAGGGTTACTTAAAATACACTTCAAGTTCCTGTGTGAATGAATAAGCTGTATCTTAATGTTGAATTTAAATATTAAGTTTACTTTTACCAAAGTCGATATTAGTATTTGTCTATGAATAGGGAATATTTCAACTCAATATTAATTATTCAGCCAATAGTCAGTGTAGTTGGAGCATATATATGGATGTGTAATAAGCCAACAATAACCAAAGTCTATAGGGTGGTTCAAAAGTTATACTCATTTATTTCCATTAGGATTCACGCGTATTGGCGAAATCTTCAACTGACCACAACTCTTAAAGGAAGGTTTATGGGGGGGGGGGGGGGGGGGGGGGGTATGTGGAACAATATTTTAATCAGATTACCTCATTGAATCGCGTGGTATACCGGAAGGTATCTTGATCTGAATCAACCTGTATATAAATATTTCAGTTAAGAACTGCGTATATTTATTTTAAGCTGACATTTTAAACGCTTTCCTTCAATTTTAAAGCGTTGAATATTGAATTAAGTATACTTAGGACCTTGGCTTTGCTTGCATACATATTTTTTTTATAACTGTTTTCCATATGATATCCAAATACCAGTTGCAACTGCTCTTAAATGACTTTTCAAAAAGTGAAAATAATTATCAGAATTATTATATCTGAGAAAGTAAAATACTTAATTTAAAACTTATGGAATTCTTGATCAAATATAAAAATTTTTATGAATGTTAATTCAGTTACGATAAGTACAAAATGGCAAATATGTGTAATATGAATATAAGTTGGCTGCCAAATTACGACTTATTACAGAAAATGATATAGGTTGTAGATAAAACATTTGTACAAATAACCAGATCTATTAAATCCAAGGAAAAAGTTTATAAGCAAGAACAAGAGAAAAAGTTGTAGTTGGTCCAATAATAGAATACCCTGGATGAAAATAAGAGTGAAATAAAAAAAAATAAGAATGGATTGTCGGATCTAATTCATTTTTTAAATTGTATTTAAATGGAGTCAGTACTCAGCAAAAGTTTCGATTTAGATACCAGCAAACCTGTAGGTAATAAAATTTACTATAAGTAGGTTCGTGTTCTGAAAGTGAGAAAATTCATATAAAATTAGCCTAGAACTAGACCACAGAGCACATTAGAGACAACTACCGCAAAAGACAGAAACCCAACATCCGACAAAACCATACATTTTGAGACGAAAAATGAAAATTTGCAGTACACATAAATTGAAAATTTTTAACGAGAATTAACTCTCCTAAATTTTTGTTTGCCCATAATTGTTAAATATGCTATTTTGCTTTGTATTTAAAAAACTTTCAAATAAATATTGCAATTTGTTGTCGGGAAATGTCGGGAGAAAAAACAAGTACTATTAGAGTCAAAAAATTATAAAAAGCGCCACTAAAAATGAAAAAATCTCGACGTTATTTGCTAGATCTAAGCCTTATCTTTCTAAAACAGTCACAATTTAAAGAAATGAGAATACCTACCCACAGGAATTTGATTTAAAAGACTTCAATTTTCACCATTTTTTACAAGTTTCCGAGGTAATAGCTCCATTCCAATACACTTTTGTTAATTTTTGCCGACGTTATTTACTAGACTTCTTCATTACCTTTAATTTAAGATATAAATCATTATCCTGCTACAAATAGTTTTCCAGAAAATTGCATTGAAAAATGTATGAAACTTGCAAATATTGGTACTGATATTATGTTATCTCTGATAATAATCTTTGGTGTTATGGCCGCACTATATGTAGTAGGTAAGTTTCTGCTAACAAACTTAATTTGCTTTAATTAATTAATTTTTACTTAATGATCCTAAACATTATTGTTTTGCATTAGGAAATCCTCATGCGTTGTCTCGTAATTAGGATGACCATATGAAAGGCGGAGATAGATCTCGGTAAAAACGAAAAAAATGTACGGGAGGGGGTGGGGTCTAACTTCACCGCCCTGGTAGCTACGGGGGTTTGCAATTTTTTCACAGTGTTGAGTAAGTGCTTCAACATATTTCCCAATATCTCCTAGTTTTTTTAAATATCGGAATGCGTCTTTTTCTAATCGATGGCTAATCAATTGCCCATTAAGGAGGTTTGAAATTATTTTTCCTGTTGTTAATGTCTTCGAAGTGAGCCCTTCAAAGTCAAAATTTTGTGTAAAAAAATTCATTTTTTCGGATTCAAATGAAATTATCTCAACATTTTACCCTATTATTTTTTTATTTTTTTCGGCTTAGAAGAAAGCCCAATCGGTGCTCTATAAGTTAGTCTTCACAGCACACAAAAATATTTGACCGTTCTCAAATCATAACATAAAATGTGCAGGCCTTACCTGAATCCCATTTTATAAATTTAAGGTTTTCACCAGAACAAAGTGAAACAAAGTGATACCTTTTTCTGAAATAACTGCAACAATTTTCAGTAACCTATTAAAACAGCAAATATATTCGAAAGGAATGTTGACATTATGGTGATTATACCGAAACTGCACTAACCCATGTACGCTTGATTAGTCACATCCTCAAATTTAGAGCAAGCCATAAATCAATTCCAGTTTTTGGACTAATTGCAGGTAATCTAAAGGATTGTTTTTAGGGGCACGTGCATTACCTGTAAATTTTTGGTTTGAAGATTTACATTTATATACTAAGCTTTTTTCTAAGTTTATTTTGATCGATAAATTTTATAACCCTCTATGGTTTGTGGTCAAAAATACCACTCACTGTAAAGACATTTTGATGGTGGGGTGTGGATAATTAAGTGCCCCTTAGGATATAAATTGCAGTTTTACTAAATATGTAATCACTACTAGTCCACTAATAAATATGTAATATTAGTCCACATCTTTTCAACTGATAAAAAATAAAAAGTAACAAATAAAAAGAAATGTCCGGGTATAGTAACGAAGAATACGCCGATTGTGTTATTTTTACGGCGCTGCTCTAGGAAGTAGTCGAGACGCTCAAAGGCTTTATTCCGAAACATTTCCTCAGCGTAGAGTACCACACACATCCGTTTTTGCAGCAACTTACCAAAGATTGCGGGAGAGTGTAGCAGTCAGCAGACGAAGAGAAGACGCCTGACAATCAGCATTTATGGTCGAAGTGGAAGAACGAGCTCGAAATCTTATAAGGAGAGACCTTACAATAAGCATAAGACTGGAGTTTCGCGGTCATCTGTTTTTGGGATTATACACGACACCAAATCCAGAATATACCCATACCATTTGACACCTGTTCAGGAGTTCTTACCCACGGATTTTTGGGAAACGATGGGAGTTCTGCAACTGGATCCTTGAGCATGACGAGGAAGACTACACATTTTTGGAACTTTTTCGAATACATTTTCTGTTTCTATAGATTACTGAAAATTGTTGTAGTTATTTCAGGAAAAGGTTTCACTTTGTTTCACTTTGTTCTGGTGAAAACCTTAAATTTATAAAATGGGATTCAGGTAAGACCAGCACATTTTATGTTATGATTTGAGAACGGTCAAATATTTTTGTGTGCTGTGAAGACTAACTTATAGAGCACCGATTGGGCTTTCTTCTAAGCCGAAAAAAATAAAAAACAGAATAGAGTAAAATGTTGAGATAATTTCATTTGAATCCGAAAAAATGAATTTTTGTACTCAAAACTTTGACTTTGAAGGGCTATAACTTCGAAGACATTAACAACAGGAAAAATAATTTCAAACCTCCTTAATGGGCAATTGATTAGCCATCGAATAGAAAAAGACGCATTCCGATATTTAAAAAAAACTAGGAGATATTAGGAAATATGTTGAAGCACTTACCCAACACTGAGAAAAAATTTCAAACCCCCGTAACTACCAGGGGGGGGGGGGTGAAATAAGACCCCCTCCGTACATTTTTTTTTCGTTTCTTACCGAGATCTATCACCTCCTTTTATATGGCCATCCTAATTCGGGACACCCTGAATTCGTCGCTTCTACTCAAACTATTCAATGTATGTATGTTAACTTATTTTTGACCTCCACTGTACCTATCGCTTGAATCATATATTTAGTATCCACCCTGGTCACAAATAATTAATTTTTGTGTGAAAAATTTCAAATTAAATGACTTTATTTCGAAAGAGCATTCAACTGACTTACTACGTCCTCTAGGCCTCCAGTCTTACCTTTGCCTCAGTTACTGAATTTTGCAAAAACAGTGAATTGTATTGTAATGAGTATAGTAAAGAGAATAAAAAACTACCTTCCTGTTCTTCCTACAATTTTTCCATAATTATTATTGAACTTAATCTACCTGAGCAAATGACATAAGCTAAAAACAGCTTATCTCTTAAAATTTTTCTTTTTGTAATATAGACATTATCCATAAAGAGTTACTTATATATAGTATAAGATATGTACATGTTCCATTAAGAAATATATATACATACATATATAAAACTTTGTCGTTGAAAGAATCACTCCTCTATAAAGCTTCGTATCGTACTCTATGAAATGATCGAGACCAGCCACAAGCCATCATTAACAGACTTTTCCAATAATTTTCGAAACTAATAAATCGTTCATAATTATGGCTTAAGTAAAAAACATCATATCTGTTGTAGCTATTGTGTATGAACATGTTAATGGCTGATATTATATTTACACCATGCAGGGAAATGTGTTTTAATACCTTAATAATTATGCGCTTTCAGTTTGAAAATTTCCCACGTACAGATAAATAGTTCTGTTAAGAAAAGTATAAATAAATCAAGACATTAACTAATTGTTTCAGTTGAGTTCTGAATTTTTGGGAAGCTTCAAGGAAAATTGTTCAACAATATTACAGAAATGAGTCCAATTTTTGTACAGTTCCCCACTTTACATATCCTTGCAATTTATGCTATCATAATCGATTCTCATCAAAATGATAATTTAACAAATAGAGTTGACATAGAGTTTCTTACAGCGTCAATTGATTGCATAAAAAAAGTTTTAACTGCCGAAGATATCAATAAGCCAAATGTTTTGATAAAAGCAAAATATTTGCAAGATTTTAACTTTATTCCAAGTTTGATGAGTTCTGGAACAGTTTCGCTAAAAATTTTTACTGACCTTGATAGGTAAATTATTTTTTTATTGTTTTAAATATTTATTCTTATGACGAATTTAAAAATTATTTTATTTAGGAAAGTACTTGTTCCGGGGATGTTTATGTGGCAGCGTACATCAGCACTTCTATTTGTCGAAAATGAAAATGATGTTCTTAACTATATAGTTAAATTAGAAAAGCAAAAATATATAAATTCAAGAGGGTACTTTTTCGTCATACCTGTAAGCAATAAAAGCAACATGTATGTATTTGAAAATTATATTAAGATTAAAACTTTAAAAATCTAATACTTAAATTATTTGTTTATAGAAATTATGATTCCATTGGAAGAACTCTTCTTAAATATCGGGTTATCAATTCGTTAATTTTCAAAAGTTCGCCGAAAGGAATAAGGATTATCTCTAATTTTCCATACAGAAATAAACAATGTGACAAATTTTCTCCTCTCAACGATATTGATATAGCAATGTGCTTCTGGGATGGATCTTTTCGGTTTATTAGAGAATATAATCCCCATGATTACTATCCAGTTTTCGTAACAAGTAGGCTATTTCCAGCTAAAATTCCACGTAATTTGGAAGCGTGCCCTGTTAGAATTATTACAGGATTGTGGCCACCTAATGTAATTGATGTGAAAAGGTATAAGAATCCTGGTATAGAGGTAAGCTATCTATTTTAATAGTATGTAAATTCTTATTAAATTCTTATGACGCTATGGCTTTAGTCATGCCAATTCCGTAATTACGGCGCTTAATGCTAAGTAATGATAAGTCTCGTCAACTGAGTTAGAACTTATCATTAGTATTAAATTAACTAAGTTGTAAGGGGTACTTTAATGGTAATTAAATGAAATGTTTTTACTATGGAGTAAATATGTGGCAGGCAACAAGAAACATTTTTACATTCTTCCAATACATAAAGTGATACAAAATTATTTGCCGTAACCATTACGAATATAATTTATACAGACGATCAAAATATTTACGTCGTTTCATAAACAAAATTTTCTATCTTATATACTATATATACTATATATATATATCTTAACATTGTTGATAACTTATTGGGAAGTCTGTCTGGATTCCAGTGGTGTCGCGTGCTGTGTGATGGCCTCGAGAACTTTTAAAAAACCGGTCAAATTACGTGATTTCATAAAGCCTGATTTTTGGTGTGGCAGGTGAGAATTATATTTAATGATCAATGGTACAAATGGCAGACAAATTGGATGGTGGGAAAGTGGCAGACGCCAACAAAGACGTGGAAAAATGTGTATAACTAACGTCATACCACGATGGCTCGATAGCGCTTCCACTTAGAATGCAGAAATCTCGCACACGGGCTTTCTTAGTAAAAAGAAAGTATAGTTACGAAAATGAGACCAATCGGGCAACCCCTTCGCAGGGTTTTCGTACAAAAATTTCGTTTTTCATTATATATTAGGGCACTGCCTAAGAACGGATAAAGGTAGAGAACGGAAATTTGGTGCAAAGCATTTTCATAGCAATGGCGAGTTCTAGTTCAAGAATGGACTAAATCCTGCAATCCTTTCTTGGTGGTGCCATACAAAAATTTCGTTTTTCACTATATATTTGCCTGAGATTGTGTCAATATAGCGAGCTGAAATTTGGCACATTGTGTTTTCATAACAATAGCAAATACATTTTTAAAAACAGACTAAATTGGGAAACCCCTTCTTGATGCTGCCATGTAAAACTTTATAGTGAAAATATCTGAACACTGCCTAAGAACGCGTCGACGTACAGCGCTGAAATGTTTGCACACGGCGTTTTCATAAAAATTTCTAATACAAGTTTAAAAATGGACCACACAGTCCGTAGCCCTTTCTTGGTTTTATATGGCAACACCAAAAAGGGGCTACCCGATTTATTTAATTTTTGAAGTTTTTTTATTATTTTTCTTGAGAACGCTTTGTGCATATATATAGTGAATACCCAAAGTTTTGTATGACAGCATCAAAAAGGGTTTGCCCGATTCAGTCTATTGTTGAACTAGTATTTGCCATTGCTTTGAAATACCTTGCTTCAAATACATGATGGATCCTGTTCCGAAAAATGAGTGCAAAACTTATAGGTAGGTTAAATTGTTGATAGGCGGAATTCAGTTTTCGAGCATTTCAGGATGAATTTGAAATTTTCATACTGGAAACTAGGGGCGGATCCAGCTAGGGAGCGCGGGGGGTACGCGTCCCTCCCTGAAGACCACTAATAGAAATGCAACAGATCTTCTGAAGTTTTTTTTTTAACAAAATTTATTCTACTGGCCTTTTTGTTAAAAATATTATATTAAACATTTTTGGAAGTGTTCAATTTGATAAGAGCGCAGCCTTTATAGCTAGCGGCTCAGCCCTGGCTCCACTTTAAGTCATGGCTGTTTAATCCCATCGAGGAAACAGGAAGTGCTGATACCTGTAAAATTCATGTATGGACATGAGCGTGGGCTTTCTCAGGGTGTTTGAAGCAGGACAGAGCATATTCGGGTAAAAGCGATGGAAGATTTGTTTCAATTGAAAACAGCTGCCAATTGATGAGTCTTCGATGTAAAATAGTTACAACTCTTAATTAGAGAAATTCAGCGAACTACACAATGGCATACAAATCATTGTATATTGGTATAGCGAGTTTATTTTGGAATATATTTCTTTTTTATTTCGTAAAATGCAATAGTTTTTCTAGAATACTTACCTGATATATTAAATTAAAAGAAAATATGAATGCTTTTTGGGAAATTTTGAATCAGTACCTACCTTAGAGAAATTGATGGGTCGGTCTGTTTTGCTTGCGATGTTGATGAATGCACATTAGAACCTAGTAACATACTAAGTCTTGGCATGCAGGAATACCTTCCTTATTCTTACAGCAAGTCGCAACAATAGAAAAACCGCTCTTGATTTAACGAGAAGTTCAACCAAGTAATAAAAGCCAAGGAGTCTGCTTTTCGCGCATATCATTTGTATTCATGTCCAGAATTGAAACAAGTCGGCAAGACTGCACAGAACAACTCTAAGTCCATTATCCGGAGAGACAAAAATTTTTTTTAACAGAAATGTTGGACTAAGAATCTTGGAATCAAGCCATAGGAATAGCAAAGGACCTGGTTCCTGGTCAAAACGATAAGGAACAACTTCACCAATTCCTCTATAGCTTCACTACATAACAAGGGTGAACGGGTTGTTGACTCCCTGGATAAAGCTAATTTTCTGATTGGTAGACTCGACTCAAATTCTCATTTTCTATTCACTTCACAGACACCTATGTTGCATCTCCCCGTAAGAGAGGTGTGTTCACGATCCTTAAGGGGATAAACGTCTCTAAAGCCGTAGGTCCTGATGGGGTCTCACCTCTGTTAATTAAAAGCTGTGCCTCATCCTTGGCTAAGCCTCCGCGCAAACTATTGTATTTGTATTCTTCGAGAGGAAAATTTCCTACTGGTTGGGGACTAGCTCAAGTTCAACCTATTCCCAAGAAATAAGAGAGTAGCGATCCCTCAAATTATCGACCAACTGCAATCACTTCAATTCTTTCAATGGTTTTTGAATCTTTTATTAACTCCAATTTAATGAAGTATCTAGAAACTAAACAGCTCATCAATGATCGCCGCTATTTCTTCCGGACTGGACATTTGTCTGGCTTTTTTTAGGGAATGTTGGAGCCCTAGTCTTCACAATTATGGTGGTACAAAATCGTTACCCTAGATATTTCAAAGGTCTTTGGTAGAGTCTAGCAGCCAGCACTTTTAGTTAAATTTAAAGCACCTGGTCTCTGCGTCTTCTGCTAATATAGTTTGAAAGTTTTTTATCTGATTGCCTAATACCGGTTGTACCAGATAGCGTTTCACCAGAAGCTCACCCTATAAATGCATATATTTCCAGGGCTCTGTTAATTCTCCACCCATCTTCTATATTTTCTTTAATGATCAGATTTTCCTTACTTTTAAGTCTTTCTATAGTTTTGCCTATCACAGTACCTTGATTTCGCTTACTGCTTTAACACTCTTACGGACTCCAAAGGGAATGCCACATCGCTTAATCGAGTTTGCATGATTAAATCAGTGATTAATTAGCTTGCTAAGCTAAAGCGAATCCATTGAATTCATGGCATCTAAGTCCCAAACTGTCTCATGTCTTTAAAACAAAATCATAACTTTAACACTCCCATTTATTTTGACGGAGCACTGACTTACAGTACACCGTCTTTATGCAATCTTGGCATTAATATTTCCTGTAAATTAATCTGGACAGATCACATCTTCTCTGCTGCCAAAGAAGCATCAAAATGTCCTTAATTTCAGAAAATGTCTAAGAAATATTTCATCCCATCCAATTTAGCGCTCCTCTAGTTGAACATTAGACCTAAAATGGAATGGTTAGGTTAGGTTAGGTAAGAGGGGTGCCGCTAGACAACCAGCCAGCCTCACTTAGACCTCCAACGGGTCCATTGTGCCCCTAGACCTCATGTGATAACCCTTCAAGCCGCGGATTTATCCTGCTTTCCTTTGAAAACTCAGGATATATCTAAGACCTTTAACCTAGATCCATCCTGCCTCTCTCAGAAAACTCAGGATGTATCTGAACTTTATACTTTGAAGCTCCCCCAGACTTGAAAAGAAGTAGCTACCTAGTAGCCTACCTCTTTTATTCATCAGAGCGGGGCATTCGCAAATCACATTTTTGACGGAGTCCCTACAACTCCTACAGAAATCGTTCGCCGCTATTCCCAGTCTTCTAGCATGGTCCCCTATGGCCCAGTGACCCGTCATGACCCCTACTATATTCCTGGTATTTGCTCTCCTAAAATCGAATACAATTCCAATATCTGAGCCGGGGCTGGTCGCACTGTTTTAACTTTTAGAGCCTTTAAGCTCATTAGCGATTTGGCAATAACTAGTCAGACCGACTCACTAGAACGCCGCCGAAATGTTTGACGCTTTCGCTCTTTACCCTATGTCCTTCCTATCATGCTGTGCTTTGCATAATAGCGTATCTTCTGAGCTTGGGTTATTAGTCAAACTTTCTTAACTTTTTCATGGAGTTATATAGTATACTTACAAGGTCTGTATTGCATCTGTTCTGTGACTGCTATTTTAAATAGACTCAAAGTACGTAGCGCTTTAATTCCTGTATTTTGCAAAATTATATTTTATGAGGAATTCGTGATTTTGAACAAAATATATTTCGCTATTTTTACTAACCGAAATAGATGATTCGGAAGATTTACACTTCCACCATTCACAAACTAAAATAAAATAAATAATTTAACACCTCGTTTGAATTTCTAGAGTGGCAAAATTTGAACGTTGAGCAACTTTCTTCGTTAAGAGTGGTAGCTTATCTGTTCGACCCGGCTCTTATAAATGATAAATTTTGTGTATTTTTTATTTGTGGGAGGGGTGGCGAGTGTCTTGAAACTTTGACATGTTTCCAGGCTATATCGTTTTTAAACCATAGTTACGCCCCTCCTTAGAAGAATCCTGGATCCGCCCCTGCTGGAAACCGGCTTTTATTTTTTCCACTGTTGCCAGTCAGTCAAGATAGCAAAAGATCTAATTTGATTTTAGCCTTAATAAGAACCATACAGTTCTGCAAGATCTTGGTGAAGCCCTCAATATACCAGTTCTACAGATCAGAGTAGAAAATTCACATTTTATGAAAATCTTTTGGATCAGACAGCTATAGAATGCATGACGGGACACCCAATACCAGTCTTACCTATACCCACCTATACTGTGGTATTTGCAAAGCTAAGCGGTGACTCACGCTAATATATCGCATAACATGCGCTAAACCTGAATTCTAGACAATTATTCAGACGTAGTAAATGCTGACCATAATAAATTCTACATCAATTTTTAACGATTAACTCTATTTTATTTTGCCATTCCTAGAAAATCCATTACATATCTGGGCTTTCAGTTTGGTAACGTATATTTGTAATTTAGATCTATTTTCTGAGGAACCGTAAATTTTTTTTTTTCAAAATTGTAAAGAATATATAAGCTACAAATAGAGCACTTACGGATAACTAAAGTAATCGATAAAAAATTTCAAAGATTAAATAGAATTTTTGAATTTCCAAAATGACAAACGTGCCAAGATATAGGATAAGTTATGTACATAGAAAATAAAGATTTTTTAAAGCCAAAAGTAGTCACGATTACAACTGAAAGTGTTTGTGATCTTGCTAGGTTGATCGTTATGATCATCATAACAGTCCTTTTTCAAAGTTGAGACCTAGCTAAATCGTCTTTTCTCACCTGAAAATGATAGATTGACCCATTCCATAGTTCAATAATATTTGATAACTTCTAAAGAACTCCAACTTTTAGTCTTCTGATAAGATTGATATCATAAAAACATCGGGGTAGCATATGTCTGCCAAAAGGTACAACATTATTTTAGAAAAATTAGTAGTCAAAGATTCCCGCAATATGGAGCACACTGTGAACCATTGAGTAGTAATACATATTTGACAATACTTTTGCAAAATAAACGAAATGATGCAAATCATAAAAGCAACTTACTAATGTTTTGATATGGTAAATACTACACGATATGGTATTCTCGCGCTGCTTTACCGTTTTGTAAAATTCTGTCTGTACTCTTTCTATTGGTTGAGGTTGTTCCTTCTATGGTTAGTGTTATGTCGTGTATTATTCATCACATATTCACTTGAAACTTTAAACTAAACACAGCTTGCTCCACCTAAAGTGCATCTTGTTAGTTATTCAGGGAAAGCTACTTTCATCCAGAGCAATACCTTTTACATTAATTAGAAAACATTAGGTCAGCCATTACTGAAGACCCCAATACTGTACGACCAATCGGAGCTTCCACTGTACGAAGTGGGACTAAAACAATTCACTTTACAAAAGTATTCATTTTATTGAAAACTTTTAGATCCTCCAAGTTAAGTAATTATGCGGTCGAGAGAAAAAAAGTTACAGAACTATATCAACTTAGAATGAATCGTCGAGCCTTGCTTATTTGGACTTACCACTCTGAGAAACAACGCGACAACTTGAATAAAACTTTAAATTTATTATATTTTCTTAGCTTTTATAATTCAAATTAAATTGAAGATTAAGTGAGATTCTGTGAGCAAAGCTCGTTTAAATGACAATTTATTCTTAAGGCTGAAATACACACTCTCACACGACGTATCCATCATTTCAAATGTTGTGATCCATTCCAGAATCTCCCATCAGTCATATAAAATTTATGTACTCTGCTCTGGCAAGTTTCCTTCATTTCCGAGGAATCCGCTATACTTCTTGGCCTTCCGCGATTAAAGACAAACGCACAGGTGTCTGGTGTAGGGATGACAAATACAGGGCTTGTCAGACACAAGGTCATATTGGATCTTTCGCCAAAATATTCATTACAATTCTCTATGAATATTGAGGCACTTGTGGACCCTCATGTAACGAAGTAATTACCAGATTCAAAGGTAACATTCTACGAAAATCTACATCTCGAAAATAATTAACTCCTAGCCGATCCGACATTTGGCACTCCAGGCCCTATTGACATAATAATCGGATCTTATGTATTTAGTGCCATAATTTGTAAAGGAGTAAAGAAGCATAACAGTGCGCTACTTGGACAGCAAACGGAATTCGGCTGGATCTTAGCCGGACCGGTTGAGTGCAGCAATAACAGCGTCAATAAAATTACAAGCATGGTGCTATGTATAAATCTGGATAAGACATTAAAATTTTTCTGGAAGATAGAAAACGTTGAAGCATCCACCACTCCAATATCAACTGTTGATGTAGAGTGTAACAACACTTTGCTCAAAATCATATTCGAAATAACGATGAAAGTTACACGGTTAGAATGCCGTTTAAATCTAACAAGGAAAGCTTGGATAATCAAGAAAAAAGACATTGGCTAGACTTCTACAAATCGAGAATGTTTTTCTTTACAATAAAAAGATGGACACTGCCTACAAAGCTTTCATGCGTGAGTACATAAAGCTTAAACACATTGTGCCAATTCAATGGGGTGCTGAACAGCGATACTATCTACCACATCAAGCTGTAACAAAGAATGATAGTTCTACGACAAAACTGCGAGTCGAATTTGACGTCTCGTCAAATACTACTACCGTCATAAGCTACAGACGGACTTAATCAATATCATAATACGCTGGGGGAAGCACAGATATGTCTTTACTGCCGACATTGAGAAAGTGTACCGGTAGAAAAAGGTCCATCAAGACGACCAAGACAGGAACCAATCCAGGAGTATAAATTAACAACGGTGACCTACGACATCGCAGCTGCACCCTTCCTCGCTATCAGGACACTCCGCCAACTGACACAAGAAAAAAAAGAAAATTATCCGCTGGCAACTTGTGTTCTGTCGACAGATTTTTATGTCGACGATGTACTAACTGAAGCAGAAACCCTCTGCTAGATATCAACGGTGGAAAATCGATTAAGACTCTAGGATTGCATTGGTCACCGGCAAGCGATTCGTTCAAATTTCCGGTAATTTCCTGAGAATACATATTACAACAACGAAGCGCTCTATTCTTTCATGGATAGCGAAACTATTCGATCCCGTTGGCTGGTTATCACCTGTGATCATACAAGCTAAAATTATAATACAAGATTTGTGGCTCGCAAATTTAGACTAAGACAGCCCACTACCATCTGATCTAGTTAAAAAATGGAAGCAATTCAAAGAAGAACTTCCGACTGTTGAGAATATTATCATTCAAAGATGGATAAAGTACACCAACACTTGCCAAAATATAAAAATTCATGGATTCTGTGACTCGTCTGAGAAGGCGTACGCTGCAGTTATATATAGCAAGGTAAGACTATCCAAGGAGAATCCTCAATCACTATTATAACGGTAGAACTAAAAATAGTTCCTAGCAGAAAACAAACATCATTGCTCCGGCTGGAACTCTATGCAGCACTACTACTAGCAAAATTAATGTTGAGGAATAAGTACGCTCTTGACCTGAAGGATATTAACATGTACGCTTGGCCAGACTCAAAAATCACTGTAGAATGAATCCAAGACGAAAGTAAAAAGTGGAAAAGTTTTGCTGCTCACAGAGTCGCTGAAATCACAACGACAATAAAACCTTGGACTACTTTGGAAGTACAACAAGGAGTGAGAATGGATCCAAATATTATGAGAGAATGAATATAATCGACATTATGGACATTATGAAGTTCAAAATTTGTATCAAATGTATTTTAATGGCGAGGGAAATACTGATTGGCAAGATACAATGATCAATTAATTTAATAATAAATATCTCGAAAATTCTTTATGAATGAATTTACCTAGTTTTGCTTAAAAGTTATTGTTTTTACATTATCAACTTACCTGTACTTCACCCGAATTGTCGTCCTCTAAATTTTTGATTCCATCTTGCCTGGGTATTTCTTGATCCTATAAATACTATAAATTTGGTTTATATAAGTCTTCAGTTCCACTTCCTGATTTCATTTTCATTAATTCCTTCCGGAAACAATTTCGTAAAGAATTGTGTTGTTTTTATTACGGTGTGTTTGTTTTATCACGGTTATGAGCCAAATATGTTTTTTTAACCTACTATTCTTTTGATTTGGTTTTGAAGACGCATGGATTATCTCTGTACAGATTTAAGAAAATTGTTAAAAATTCTCAAGAAAGCAATCTAAGATCCGACACAATAATTCACTAATCAAACAAATCGATCGTGGTATATTCTATTTCCCGTAGGTAAAATTTCTTTACATGATACTTTTTGGAAAAATTGAATTGTATTTTGCCGATTGTCGAGTGAATGTATAGAAATTCTAATGCATGTTTATAAGGGTCAGAAACAAATTTATTGAGGTAAATGTTATATCCAGACAATAATAACGTACAAATTAAGAAGGTTTGGTTTATTTTTGGGATAATTCTCACTTAGATGCATGTATAATGTAAAAGAAGTTATTGAGAGTAAAAAAAATGTATATATATTATGGTCGGGCGCCGAGATGAGTTATACTTTCTTAAAGTTATGTAGACATGATAATGTATATATTTTGCATGCCATTAGGACCTTACTTTTTACTAAGAAAATAATAATTAGATATTTTTATGATAGATTATGTATTATATTCTCCTTTTGGATGTTGACACATTAATTTTAAATAATTTATCTTAATAATTCCAGATCGATTTCATTAATATGATATCGAAGCTTATGAATTTCACTCCTAAATATCTCTATATTAATGATATTGTTGGGAAAAAGTCGGCAAATGGATCATGGACTGGATTCATGGGATATCTCGAGGTAAGTCGAAATGATAAGTATCTTCCATGTATCAACAAAATATTTATAATTCGTCGCCAATTTTGCCACATCTTCTAGATGAATCCCCGTAAATGTAGCCAATTGGTTTCACTATACATTTCATTAGGCTATAGAAATAGTCTTAACCAAATTTTAAGTTTTTTTTTATTTTTTTTTGAACTATGCTACATTAACATAAATGCTCTTATAGCTAAATACACACTCGGTCCAAGACCATATGGCGATCCCAAAAATATATATATCAATGTTTTTTTTTATTTCTTAGTTGGAAATAGACATACCTTATCAACTCATTCTTAAATGGGGATTGGATATTTTAGGTGACTCAGGAGGAGAAATAGATTAAAATTTCCTGCTTGGGAGGTGCAAAGTGAGTGTGAGGTGCTTCTGTGGTGTTGGGCCCCAATATAGTGCTGGAATATCCTTGCCTTTTGTTACTGAAATCTGGAAAGGCTGAGTAATGTGGCTAATTATATGATTTCCGAACCTTTGGCGTGGATGCTTGACTGATGAAATGATTGATTGTCTCGAATAAAAAGATCTTTGTTGAATTGTACACAGTAAACTTTATTGAGGCACAAACTTGTGATGTTTTCACGTTGGAGGCTACCACAAGAAGAAGGTAGAAATACAAAATGGAATTCTCATTGAATGAGTTTAGTGCTACCATGTACAATTAAATTGAATTCGAAATCAGGCTGCTTAACAAGTCATATTCGAACTACCTAAATTAAAAACTTATATAATTCAAAATAAATTACGTTAAATAGAAGAAATGTAGTAATTTAAAGTAAACTTAAACTATGAAAAATTTACAATTTTATATAGATGCGTTAACAGGAGGGGTCCAAGATCACTACGTGATCTGGGGAGTTGACAAATTTTAGGATATGGGACTAGTGAAAGAAGGTGTTGTACCTTTAAGTGATTCTAGCAGTTAGGACTGAGCGGTCCGAGCGTCCTGGTTATTATCTGCGCGTGCGTGAGTCTTGTATGTGGTAGTCTAAGTCTAGTTAAATTCTTGCCTATTTTCTGTTGAGTGTCCTCTTATAGTGAGGTTGTTGAAGTGAAAGAAAAGTGCTATTGTTGTTTAATCTGGTATATCTGCGCCTATCAATTTCTTTGACCGCGATCCTGGTTATCAGTGTGGCAACTGCCATTACGGAGAAGTCCCTATTTGTGAGGTGATGGTAATTTTGGATCCTTTCAAATTATAGCTTATAAATTGTCTCAAGGGCGAGCTGTGTTTGCGGTTTTTGATTGCGTCCAACGGAAGCTTAGATCCGGTGCATATTGTCATCGCTCATTGGGTGGGTTTGACCCTATTTGTTGCCTCCGCAATGGCGTGTTGCTTTGCCTGCTGTGGCGTGGTGTTTAGGTGTAGTTTAGTAGCGTACCCCTCTTGCCACCTCTCGTTAATACTATATTTTTGAATACCTCGGCTCTAACACCTTCTGGTCAGCAGTGTGTATTGGTGAGCCATAGCTCTGCTCCCCTCATTTGGCTAGCCATCTCCAGGAACAGTTTTTGTACACGTCCGTCTAAGTTACACTTTTGTTGTGATTAGTTACTGTTAAGTAGAAATGTTCATGTAGGGGTATGAGTAGGGAACGGCAAGGATACCGTCGCATGGAGTTAATTTTAAGAACTCAACTGATGTGGGCGGATTTCGTTGTGTAGGACTTTCAAAAACTAATCTCACTCTATGGTGTAGTGAAAAGACCATCAAAATTTTGGTGATTTGGTCGGCAGCACTTTTTGCCAGCCTGATCTGAGTAGTCAATGTCATATCGTAGTCCTGACAATTGTGTTAATTTTGGTTTGTAATTTATTGATTCGAGCTTTGTATCCGTCAACAGTAAGTTCGTAGATGACTTTAAAAAATGCGCACCCTGCTGATACTGAGACTTTGTTGCACCCCTCTGGTTTTAGACGCCAGGACTTTTAAAAGATTGTTAGTCTGCCCTGCCTTGATATATTTCAGGAGCTTCAGCTTAAGGTTTTAGTGAAGTTTATCCCCAGGATTTTAAGTTGGTCTTTCTTTGTGAAATTCCAATCTTCTACGCTGCAGACTTACTAGTCTTACAAAGTCTCTTGCGATAGACATGCAAAAGTACGAGTTTGTCTGAAGGGAAATTCCCTCCGATGCTTTTTCCCAGATATTCACTTGGTTCAAAGAGCCGCTGATATTTGTATTAGCCTCTCGTCTGAAGCCGTGATCTGCAATAAGCAAATTGTGTGCATAAATCAAGGTCTTAATATTTGGTATTGCTTCCAGGAAGGGAATCAATATAAATTTTGAAAAAAATTGATTGAGAATGCTGAGCCCTTTGAAATTCCGTTATCTAAAGGGTGGATTGGGGGATAGCAAAGCAAAGTTTATGGTTAGTTGGATAAATTCGGTATTAATGCCCCAGACAGCTAGACGTTTAGCCACTATACATGTTGCTCCCCAGCATAGGCTTTTTCCAAATCGGCTGAGAGTATAACGACACCTTCTCGTCGTGCAGCTAGATCTTCTGACAAATACTCCTTTAGGTTCTGAAGGAGAGATTGTGCTCCTCATGTGGCGTGGAAAGCAGAGAGATTGTGATCGTCATTTTGGGTGGAAGGCATGTTGCACATCGTATAGTGGGATCTTTAAGAATGCAATATATCTTCGCATCAGGACTTTTCATATATTTTTGAGAGGTAAAAGAGCAAGGTAATATGCCGTAATCATTCACCGTGTGAGAAGAGTTGGACTTCTTTCGAATAGGAGCAATTGTGGAAATCTTACAGTCTTATGGGAAAATTTCTCCGTCCTTTCCTTTAGGTTCAAGAGAGATAAATTTCTTGAAGGAAATTAGGGATTACTTGATCAGTGATTTTTTCTAAGGCGGGGGTCGTACATCTGAATAGGCTCAACGTATCATTAAACTTTTCCAGGTCGATTAGATTGGTTATGTTTACTTCAGGGTCTGCAATGCAAGGTATGTTTGTTAAGGAGAAGCTTTGTTTTTCTCAAAAGAATTCTTGGAAAAAGTTGCTATTTTACTAGTAGCTCGACCATGTTCGAGTGAACTCAGAAGCTATTTCCGTAGAAAAAATCAGATTCCTGCTCGATGGTGTCAGAAAAATCAGAATGGTCGGTCTATTGTAGAGATTCATCTGATTTTGTTCCACACATTGGCGAGATCAAATGTGGGATTAATGGAGTTCGAGAAATATTCCCAAGATGTTCTTTTTGCATCCTTGATCACATTTTTGGTATCTGAAAATTCCATACGGTAGATTTGCAGGTTTTTTGCAGTAGGAAAAGTCTGAAATTTCTTTTTCCATACCCTGTTCCTAGAACGAATTTTTGTCATAATGTCTTTGTTCATCCAACATGCTTGGGTCTTAGGGTGAGAAAAGGAAACTGCATTTATATTTCTTCTAATTTGCAATGTTTCTAGTGCGCAGTTGATGGGAATTTGGAGCTTATTGCAGTCAGCTTTTTTCTTGTGCAACCTCGCTGAAGTTTTGAGGTTGGCCATTCAGAGCTTAGTTGTTATAAGTATCAGAAAGTGGGCACTGCCTTCAAAGTTTGGATGTGTCTACCAGTTGAAGGATGGTGAAATGTTATAGCACGTTAGTCAGGTCAACGTGGGTTCTAATGTTTCTAATACTAAGGTGTGTTGGTGATAACTACGAGGATTTCTTCCCGTACTCACTCGTGGAGCAGTCTGTCTGCAGTTTGCTTGAAGGGATCTCCATAAAGAATTGTGAGCGTTAAGGTCTCTAGTTATTAATATGTGGAACTCTGCTATAGAGGATATCCCGCGGGAAAATTTCGGTTGCATATGCATGTCACAGACATCAGCGATTGAAACTAGAGGGTTGGCCTTAGTTCTGGCTGCCAATGCTAGTATGTGGGAGTTGGACGGTGTTTGGGAAAAAGCAATGGAATTCTGTATAAGCGTTGCTAATTTCCTCGTCTGGTTTCATATAGTATATCATGTTCTTGTAAATTAACTTGTATTGTCCTAGTTGATTTGGTGCGCCTCCGCCTGGAAATTTGGTCTCTTTTAACAGTATGGTTGAAGACGCCTTCATAATTGTGAGTTCCCACATGAAGCTGCTCAAATTCAGGTGGTATGGATGATATGGGATGTGTTAGACCCCATTATTTGCTCCTAAAGCTTCAAGGGAGAAGTTTCCATTTCAACTGCTCTGGGTTCATTTTATCGACTCAGACTTACGTTCAGATTCAGGCGTTTTTGTGTGAAGTCTGATCCACATAAGTCTAGCTTACTATAGTCAAGTTGTTGTCGAGTCTGTTTGATTATATGTCTGCAGCTGGTAACGTATTGGTCCCCCCAATGGGAAATCCTGTTAGGATATACAAATTGTTCCTGGGGTCCGCGGGGAATCCCGTCCGGTCCCAATTAACAACTTAGGACACCCCTAGCAATCATGAATGCTCGAGGTTATGATGCCACCGGGAGATCCCTTCTGATAGCATACCTAGGACGTCTGACAGATCTCCTAGTTTGTTTTGAGGATGTCCCGGGGAATATCTGAGGATATTGCTTGAGGTTGGGGTTTTTCCTAAATAGATATTGTTATTCTGATTTTGGTCTCTAAAAATGTCCCATGGGACTACACCAAGCGCCATATTAGCGCTATTATCAGAGAACCGTATGAACTACAAGAATCACCGTAATGAATTCATTACTCAAGAAGCTTCTCGATGGGGAAAAAATAACTTTCCAATGTTTGTTCCAAAATTGTCCTGCACATCCCGTATATATTTGTTTGTAAAATACTGAGAATGTTCCTGTACGGAGTACATCTAATTAATTCAACATTCATAAAATTAATTTCCATTAACAAAAAATAAAATTCATTCACCTCAATTAATTATTACTGAGGTAGCATAATTCATAGAAACGTTGTAAAATAATTTTCTTGCATGAGCGAAAATGTAATGTCAGCATTTGATGCAATTCATTGAACTCATTCCAGTAAGTTGTTTTGTTCCTTTTTGCTTATTGAAATTTCTTTCTTTTTTTTTGTTATTCTGAGTTCAATAATTGCTACATTTTTATTCTCAGCAATTTAGTATTATAAATTAAGATTGATTGATTAATTGTAAATTCAGTATTCTGTTGAAAGTACGAATAAAATTATTTATCTTGAGCAGTATTGGTATTTCGTTTGGTTAATTAATATCAACATTTTTTGGTCCTTCGAGCCTACAATCAGCGAAAGTCTACAAGTGTACAAGTGATACGTATTAAGTAGAAATCATCCTCTAGAACAAAGTGTCTTGAGGCTCTGAAAAATTTTATAAAAACCGTTGAGGAACTAGCGTCCTCAATACTCTTTTTTTTCAGATCATCGCAACATCTTCCAATAATTGGCAGTGCAAAAAAAACAGATAACGAAAGACAATACTGCAAGGAAAACTAAAGAATACGGCGAATCCCGCTTATTGATCATCAACAATGCCTGGAACGAGGTTGGAAAACTAAATGCACAGATTGAAACATACAAGGATCAAAATCCGCAGCATAAATACTTTGCAGAGAACTACTACACTAAGATAGAAACACTGTATGAACAATCAAGGGATCTAATAGAAGATATAATTCGAGATGGCATTGAACGAAAGAAGAACTCTGAGACAATCGCAGAGCAATTACGATTGATGAAAAAACAAGCAGCTATTATCGACACATTGCAGCGATGCATCGTAACTATTGAAGGTGAAATTGAAACAGCAACTTCAACTGCATACCTTGTGCAAAAAATTAAACTCCTAAATGACTATTGGGAGCACATCGTAGAAAATCACGGAAACATAATGTCACTAGGCAAATTCAAAGACGAATATTTTGATGAAAGCGTATTTCCTAAAATCGAAGACAGTTACCAAGCAACCCTCATAAAACTACAGAAAAAACTAGAATTAGCAACATCAAAGCCTACGTTTCAACAACAGCCCTTAAGTAATCAGAATATATATATTTAAAGTGGCAATCATTTAGAAATCTATTTGCTGAATTAATTCACAAAGACGAAAAGATGGCCAATGCTGAAAAGTTATTCTTTCTAAGAGCAAATCTCATTGGAGAACCGAATGAACTAATACAACACTTAAGCATAACCAATAGGAATTACGAAACTGCTTGGGATACACTAAACAAAAGATACGACAATAAACGAACTTTAGTGTCAGCTCAACTACGAACATTACTAAACCAAACAGAACTTTTAAAGGAATCTGCAGATGGACTCAAGAAACTTCATGACACAACCACAGAATGCTTAGAAGCAATCAAGAACCTAGGAATCGATATTGCAAACTGGGATTCTTTAGTTATATACCTACTCACGCAGAAATTAGACAAGGAATCACGACGAATCTACGAACAAACTCTAAAAAATCCAAGAGAAGTACAAACAATACCGGACTTCTTGGAATTCGTGGAAAATAGGTTCCAAGGTTTAGAAGCTATTCAACCTGTTAAACAAAATCAAGGCTCTAAATACTCGGAAAGAAAGGGAACCGAAATGAAAATGCATCATGGTGCAATTGGAAGTCAAAGCTGCGTCTTCTGTAAAGGAGATCATAAAATCTATTCTTGCGATAGATTTACAAAGTTAAATACATATCAAAGAAACGACGCAATTCGCAAAGCTAGGTTGTGCATAAACTGTCTTGGTAAGGCACATTCAGCAGGATCGTGTAAAAGTTGGAGAACATGCAAGATTTGCAAGAAAAAGCACCATACGCTGCTACATCAAAATCCAACCATTTTAAAATCAGTAAACAATCAAAACTTTAAACACCAAGAAACCGTTAGTGAAAAAAGGCAGAACGACTCAACCACTACATCGGAGATAGTAACACATTTAGCAGAAAGCCAAATTGGACATTCAGTTCCATTAGCAACAGCAATGATCCATGCCATAAGTAAATATGGCGGTGTAATAAGTCTAAGAGCACTTATTGATCAAGGAGCTCAGGCTACCTTCATTACAGAAGATGCCGCACAACAGCAACAACTAAAAAGAAAACGAATTGAAGCACTGGTAACTGGAATCGGAGATGCAAAAAAAATGTTAATACATGCACGACATTAACTATCAAGCCAACATTTCCATCCACGTTTTCATTAACAGCAACAGCTTTAGTGTTAAAAAGACTTACAAAACTGCTACCATCCGAAAATATTCTGCCAACTTCCTGGTCACATACGAAGAACCTAATATTAGATAGTTTTCACGGCAGACATTGAAAAAATGTACCGCCAAATTAAGATCGATATCCGAGATCAAGAATATCAAAGGATTCTGTGGCGAAATTCTCCAGATGAACCAATAAGAGAATACAACTTAACAACCATTACATACGGCACAGCAGCAGCACCATTCTTAGCAATACGAACGCTTCAACAACTCGCCAGGGACAACTCAAAAGATTACCCTGTAGCGGAAAGAATTATTCTCCATGACACGTATGTAGACGATGTTGTTTCTGGAGGAAATTCAACAGAAGAAGCCATACAGATGAGTAATCAGCTAATTAACTCACTTAAGGAAGGAGGATTTAGCCTGCGTCAATGGACTAGCAACAGCAGATATCTATTACAAACAATTCCATAGCAGTTAAGAGAAGCATCATCAGAACGTGATTTAGATCAGGAAAAAACAATTAAAGCTCTTGGGATACATTGGAATCCCGCAACTGATAAATTTAGAATACAAGTGCATACTAAAGATGAACAAATTCCATCTACGAAACGAGAATTATTATCAGAAGCTGCAAAAATCTTCGATCCCATCGAATTACTCGCACCCATAACCATAAAGATTAAATTACTCTTTCAAGAATTATGGACTAAGGAACTAGAATGGGATGAAAAGCTACCTGAAGAAATAAAACAAAGATGGAAAAGAATAAAAATGGAGTTACCTGATCTAACAAAATTACCAATTTTTAGATGAATTGGATATATCCGGGATGCTTGCCATTGCGAACTGCATGGTTTCTGTGACGCTTCGGAGAAAGCCTATAGTGCAGTCATTTGTAGCAAAATAATTCAACAAGACAAAATTATTGTAACACTACTAACAGCCAAAACAAAAGTTGCGCCACTAAAATCAAAACTTTCATTACCACGTTTAGAATTGTGCGGAGCACCCTTACTTGCAAGGTTGCTAAAGGAAACAAGAGAAAGCTTAGAAATTCAAGATCTGTCATATTTTGCTTGGACAGATTCTAAGATAGTAATATCATGGATAATGGAAGATGCACATAGGTGGAAGACATTCGTAGGAAGTAGAGTTTCGGAAATTCAATCTCTTACAGAAAATAAACGTAGGTTTCACGTAAAGTCCTCTGAAAATCCTGCCGATATAGCATCACGGGGAATTTTTCCATCGCAATTAGGGGAAAATTCGCTGTGGTGGGAAGGCCCACGATGGCTAAAAGACGAAAAAATCAACTATCATATAAATGAAACAAGTAAGACAGATCTAGAAAGAAGAAAGATCGATGTCAATATAGTAACGCATCAACAAGACGAAGGAATAATCTACTCTATACTTCAAAGATATTCGTCACTGAAGAATATGCAGAACATCTTAGCGTACTGTTTACGCTTCATCAAGAACCTCAAGACGAGAGCAGCGGCTCGCAAAACCGGTCCTCTCGAGGTCGAAGAAACTGAAAATGCATTGCTATTAATAGTCAAGGCAGTACAACAAAGGCACTTCAACGAAGAACTAAGAAAATTAAACGGCAAATAAGAAATAAACAAGACAAGCCGACTCATTTCGTTAACACCATTTCTCGACTCAAAGGGAATAATTCGTGTGGGCGGAAGGTTAGAAAATGCAAACCTTACATTTGACCAGAAACATCCTATGATACTGCCATACAAAAATGAATTCACAACACTTATTATTGATGAACCACACATGAAAACACTCCATGGAGGAAATGCGCTAACACTGGAAGTTGTCCGACAAAAATTCTGGATATTGAACGGATTAAAGGCTGTCAAGGGACACATTCATAATTGTGTCAGATGCCATCGATACAAAGCTCAAATGTCCCAACAAATGATGGCGATGCTACCGAAGGCGAGAGTGGCACCCAGTCGTCCATTCACCCATACTGGAGTCGACTATGCCGGTCCCTTTGAAATGTTGGTGGCTAAAGGATGAGAAAACAAGACCTGCAAGGGATATTTGGCTGTATTCGTATGTCTCACTACGAAGGCTATTCATATCGAAGTAGTATCGGACTTAACATCGAAGGCATTCATTGCAGCATTGAGAAGATTAGTTGGAAGAAGAGGCCCAGTATCGCACTTATATAGCGATAACGCAACTAACTTCGTAGGAGCAAGTAAATTAATCAGTGACTTGCACCATAAAGAAAAATACAAAATAGAGGTCAACGACGCATTGAAGGAAACAGGCACGCAGTGGCATTTCAACCCTCCTTAATCCCCGCACTTTGGAGGTCTCTGGGAAGCCGGAGGCAAATCCATTAAACACCATATGCGGCGAGTAATTGGCGAAACAAGATTAACATTTGAAGAAATGTGTACCTTAATGGCACAAATTGAAGCGTGTCTAAATTCACGGCCGCTATGTCCACTATCAGAGGACCCAGAAAGTCTTGATGTTCTAACACCTGGGCACTTCCTAACAGGATCAACTATGTTAACAGTACCAGAAAGAAGCTATCTTGACACTAACTACAATCCTGTAAATAGATGGGATCGCCTTCAAAGGATGAACCAAGATTTCTGGAATAAATGGTCAGTGGAATACATCGGAAGACTCCAACATCGGCCCAAATGGAATCAAAGGCAACCAAACAAAACGATCGGAAAGCTGGTTCTAGTTAAAGATGAACAGCAGCCACCCTCAAGGTAGGCTCTTGGTAGAGTAATCGAGACTCATTCTGGACCCGATGGGCTAATAAGGGTTGTGACTTTAAAGATGAAAAACGGCAGAGTTAAGCGCCCAATATCAAAAATATCATTGCTGCCCGTAATAGACAACGAAGGTACATCTGACCCCAATATCAATAAACCAGAAGAATTCAATAATGATAGTGAGCCAGAGCAAACAGTCAAATCCATAGAAACAAATGTTACTATGATAGATCAGGAAGTATATCACAATCGAAACCAACATAACCGAAAACGACGGATGGGCACCGATGAACAAGCCAACTTGAAGATTAGTCGGCGAGAACAAGTACCCGGAGGCTCAAGATAATTGCGATCACACAGATTGAACAGCTGGAGTTATTTAGCTATTCTGGCTCTGTTCTTTGTAATAGCAGTTGCTGACGACATAAAGAAACCATACGAATTAACGAAATTCGATAATCACGAAGGATTGTATTTTGATGACATCTCTGAAATTCAACTTTATTCCAGTGAATGGAACCCCCTTGTGTATTATGACCTCACAACTTATTGGAAGGAGTTTCATGGAATAAAAAACTCCATACAAAGGCTTAGAACTCTGTGCGAAGAAGAAATACGCATTTCACGAATCCTATGCAGTGGTACAATGGAACAACTTAATCATCAAATGTTGGTATTGGAACACATTAACGAACTATTATATCAACAGAATGATCACCTTCAAATTCGCAGAAAAAGAGCGCCCCTCGAATTCATCGGAACAATATCTAACAAACTATTCGGCATCCTCGACCAAGAATTCGCAGATAATTATGAAAAACAAATACATGAAATAAAGAAAGATGAATATCTCGTATTAAGGAACCAAACATCAATAATGGAAAATACAGTAAATGTGATGAAGAAGAATCACAATTCAATACAAAATAAACCATTCACAGTATGAAATATTAATTAGCGAATCTTTCAATTCTGCAGCAATTTTGATCACTTTGAGCATATTTTCATTTCAAACTGTTCAAAGAAGTACTCTAGCAGTAATAATGGACACAAAACAAGGACTTGTGAACACATTAATACTCACACCTGCCCAACTTAATGATCAAATCAAGATTATGCGAGAACATATTCCGCAAAATCTTAGATTACCTGGAGATGGAAGTAAGACCTCACTGATGACTATCTACAATTCAATTCATATGAAAGTAAGAATTACTGTGAATCGTCCACGAGATCGTTTCACTCCTATGAGAAGGGAAGATCTGAACGCCTGCCAAAGGATAACAGATAATCAAATAATCTGCATCTTAAAACAGCCAATATTCACACTAAAGTCCAATCAAAGTCGCTGTGAATTAGAACTATTGAGTAATGAACGTAAGATCTCACCCTTCTGCAAGTTACGAAGTAGAGAAGCAGAAAACATATGGATAAAATTACACAGTACAAGTACCTGGTTATTTATGTTGAAGGAAGAAACACTATTCAACGTCATATGTGGAGATGCCACACACCACTTATCACTGAACGAAAACGGAATCATTCAACTTCAACAAAATTGTGTTATAAATCATCCAACACTATCCATAAACTCCAACAACAAATTACGAGGAAGGATACAATCATCCTTCATACCAGAAAATAAGGTCATCTCAAGGCATTTAAACTCAAGCACCAAATTAACGCCAAATATATCAGAAGTTACGATTCCATAGCTGATTAAGGAAGTAAACAGCAATGACCTAGCAGAACTGAACGAGGCCATAAGATCCCAACAACAACGGATAGATAACATGTCTGACCTGACATGTCGATGACCTGTATCACTACAGCAGTATATACGGGCTTGCAGCCATCATAGTAATAATTGGACTCTACCTACTATACAATAAACAAATAACGTGCTGTTTAAGGCGGAAGAGTATCAAACCAATTCCAGCTCCAAGACGAAGCAAGCAAGGGGAAGAGCGACAGGACAGCATCGAGTTACCATCACTCAACATTGAAGGGGGAGAATGTACGGAGTACATCTAATTAATTCAACATTCATAAAATTAATTTCCATTAATAAAAAATAAAATTCATTCACCTCAATTAATTATTACTGAGGTAGCATAATTCATAGAAACGTTGTAAAATAATTTTCTTGCATGAGCGAAAATGTAATGTCAGCATTTGATGCAATTCATTGAACTCATTCCAGTAAGTTGTTTTGTTCTTTTTTGCTTATTGAAATTTCTTTCCTTTTTTTTGTTATTCTGAGTTCAATAATTGCTACATTTTTATTGACAGCAATTTAGTATTATAAATTAAGATTGATTGATTAATTGTAAATTCAGTATTCTGTTGAAAGTACGAATAAAATTATTTATCTTGAGCAGTATTGGTATTTCGTTTGGTTAATTAATATCAACATTTTTTGGTCCTTCGAGCCTACAATCAGCGAAAGTCTACAAGTGTACAAGTGATACGTATTAAGTAGAAATCATCCTCTAGAACAAAGTGTCTTGAGGCTCTGAAAAATTTTATAAAAACCGTTGAGGAACTAGCGTCCTCAATACTCTTTTTTTTTCAGATCATCGCAACATCTTCCAATAATTGGCAGTGCAAAAAAAACAGATAACGAAAGACAATACTGCAAGGAAAACTAAAGAATACGGCGAATCCCGCTTATTGATCATCAACAATGCCTGGAACGAGGTTGGAAAACTAAATGCACAGATTGAAACATACAAGGATCAAAATCCGCAGCATAAATACTTTGCAGAGAACTACTACACTAAGATAGAAACACTGTATGAACAATCAAGGGATCTAATAGAAGATATAATTCGAGATGGCATTGAACGAAAGAAGAACTCTGAGACAATCGCAGAGCAATTACGATTGATGAAAAAACAAGCAGCTATTATCGACACATTGCAGCGATGCATCGTAACTATTGAAGGTGAAATTGAAACAGCAACTTCAACTGCATACCTTGTGCAAAAAATTAAACTCCTAAATGACTATTGGGAGCACATCGTAGAAAATCACGGAAACATAATGTCACTAGGCAAATTCAAAGACGAATATTTTGATGAAAGCGTATTTCCTAAAATCGAAGACAGTTAATTAATATCAACAGTTCCCATATAGAGTAGTCAAGTGATATCCCAGGGAATTAGTAATGGGAAATTTCTAATAACTCGTACTGAACACTTTCTATTTATCCCGGGACAGTTATAGGATCTATAGGAAAAGAATGAATTGAATTGTAAGTGGTTGTATGTCTGAGGTAACAGGTCGATGTTGTTCGTATTTACTGTAGGGTTTACTGTGTTTGTTGGGTTTGATCGATATATTGATGTGTTCAGATCGTTGGATTCATTTGGTTCTGTTGGTAAAGTGTGCGTTTTCGGTTTAGTTTTAACCATTTTCCGGATGACCGCCGTCGGTAAACTTGATTCTGCTCGTTGGTTGATAGGTGTTCGGTGAGGGTACCGACAAGGCTAATAGCGCTTACTGCTTGTGATGGTGTAGATGTAGTGCATGTAAGGGAAACCTAGCAGAACTTAGAGTGGCGCCTCTTGTTATTTTTATCCTTTTACGAAATTCTTCATGTATGTCCTTCGTATTTTTTTTATAGTTTTAAATAAAATACGGCGTTTCTTGGATGATTTTTGCTTGCTGTAAATCTTTTATTTCTTACATACTTTTTTACATTCTTTATTGATTTTTATATATTCTTATACAATTTCTATCTTTATTGTTTTTTCTCAATACCAGCTAGAAAAACTGACAAGACCATTTTTTCAAAAACAATAACAATTTTTTCAATTTCCAAAACCTACCTAAATTTATTCGTCGCAAACGTAACCAGGAGAAATTCGACGAAACGAGATATTGAGTGAAGTGGATATTAACTAAAAGCATAATGTAATTAATTACTAAAAACATTTAATATCGACGTCGCCACAGATGATCAAAAGATCATAAATAAATTAACCCCATGATACAGTAATCATAGCAATCAGCTACTACATTTACGCCCCACAAGCGATAAGCGCTATTAACATTGTCGGAACCCTCACCGAACAATAGGGATGGTGGATTAGGTATTGGTTTTGAGTGGTTTATTGATTTTGGTTTTTATTCTTTAAGTCCGGTCCAAGGTATATGGAAGACAAGAAATTCCCGTTAAAATATTGACGCATTGCAGCTGATAGCCTGTGACGCAATTCTGTGACTAATGTATATGCATTTTTATAGGAAAGACAGAGAGTATTGTATTGTGTTCTCTATACCGTACTTTCCTATACAAGCACGATAGTACGTTACCTAAAACGGTGGGATACATAGTTCGTAATGGGAATACCTTGTATTCTATATATCATGGTCTGGTTTTTATTCTTTAGGTGTGGTCTTATTTGAGTGGTGAATACCTTGTCTACATTAGTGCTGGTGTTGGTGGGGAGGTTAGTTTAGATTAACGTAAGTGGGAGACTGAAGCACTGAAGTCTGTACCTGTGCTGATGACGTATACAAAACTTGGTCTGTTTTGATACCGGTCACCGGTTGGCTGGCATAGTAAATTTTTAAATTTCTAGGCCTTATATTTGGAGCACTTCTTCCTAGTTTTTTCGCCTATATCTCCTTCTGGATTGGTTCGACAGTTCGGCAGTTTCTGTCCACTGCTGAGTGACCTGGTAAGTCGCAGTTAATACATGCTAGGATGTCTTCGGCAGCATGTTTCCGTTCATGTCCTAGATATATGTATTTTTGCAACACATGGGCTTAGATAAGTATTCCCTGACCTACGTGATGTCAAATCCTATGGCGATTTCTTGTGGAAGCGTGAGCCAGTCAATGGATAGAATGCCAAGGCCTATATTTTTTCATCAGTTGTTGTTACTCCTCTTCGTGATATGTACAGCTTCCACTGCACCATGGCTTTTAGTGTTTCGACTATTTCACTCTGCTTAAAAGATATCAGAGAAAAATTATAGATGATTCCTTTAGTGCATTTGAGTGTGCCGTGATATGCTGACCGGAGTATCGCCAGGTAGTTTTCTCTTACCAACAATCTTCTCTGCCACGGTTTTATTATTACAAAAAAAAGGGAGGCTTCCATCCAGCAGGAAGGATCATGATGTGTATCTCGTGGATACATCATCGAGCGTTTTACGAAGTGCAAAGGAATTCATTTCCTTCAGATTTCTGCTTTCGATCGAATGTAGAATTGTGATGAATCCATCATCTAATTTAATCACTTTCTCAAACAAAGGTGGAAAGGACTCGCTAGGTAGATCAAAACCACCTTTCCTTTTTTAGTTTGATCGCTTTCTATCTTCCACCTGCTTAAGACTATTAAGCAGTTGGAACTAGTTAGCAGAGCTTGGCTCGAAGACCATATTAGTCAACTGTACCATGCTTTAGTTTTAGTTCAGAAAAAGGAAGTGCAAAAATATTTTAAATCACAGCACTTATGCCACACTAAGTTTTGAGAAAAAATATCCAAATTTAAAGATTTTGAATGTGTGTATACTAGAAAAACAGTTAGCCACACTCGTTTCTAATGATCGCCCAATTTTAAATTAAGATTTGAAAAATAACAACAAAGTATTGATAAAAACTAGTTGATCTACATGATAAACTGTAACGTTTCTACTATGTATATTATTTTAAAATCAAAATTTTTAACAATTTTCAGAGGAATGATGCCGACATTGCAATTGGTTCAATACACTTAGATCTTGAGAGGCAATTCATCTTTGAACAAAGTTACTGGTATTTGAATAATTTCATTCTTTGGATTGTTCCAGTTGCTTCAAAAAATCGAAAACTAGAATTCTTAGCATATCTTGTGATAGTAACAATAATAATATTTGATAATCTTGTTATTTGTTATTTTAAACGCATATCTTTTAGGAATCATCCGTAGTAACCAAACTTGGATTTGCATTCTCATTTTATGCTGTCGTTTTTGCTTCATTTTTAATATCAAACAGAAAGGACACGAAAGAATTAAAACAGTTTGGGAAGTTTGGTTTAATTCACTTCACTTTAATAAAGATTTGGCTAAGTAAAAATTATATTATGTTTTGAATATTTTAAAATAAAAAGAAAAACGTTTTAGGTCAACCCATTGAACGATTACCGAAGCTGTTTAAAACTCGCTGGATTATTGGGGCATGGATATTATTTTGTACAATATTTGCATTTGCTCTGCAAACATCAATAACATCATTTTTAACTGCACCATTTAGTCCAAAAGAAATTAATTCCTTAGAAGAGACTTTGAAATCAGGGCTAGAAATCAGTTATGAGAAAAAGTAAATGTTTGATCACAATTTTATGCACAATATAAAAACATATTTATTGTTTTCTTCTTCTTTTATTGTTACAGTTATGACTATATCATACGAGAGCATAAATTAGGTGAACATATCATAAGTCTTAACAAAGGATTTCCTGCTATGAAAAACCTTCAACTTGTTGCGAAAGGAAAAGCCTTTACAATCGTCGATAAACTACGAACAATTTACATGGCACAGCAGTGGATGCGTGAAGATGGGCAGATTCCAATTTTGAATCTCAAAAAATATTCACAGCACTTGTAAGTATATATATATGTAGTACATACATAGAATATATTAGAATTACTATTGATTTATTCACACATGTCAAGAGTACCATCACTCCGCGTTCTTACCTATTGTATCACAAAGCAGTCAATATTATAAAACCTAAATCCAATTTTAGGGTTCCGTACTCAAAGGGTAACACGTGAACCCTATTACTAGACTTCGCTGTCCGTCAGTCCGTCACCAGGTTGTATCTCATGAACCGTAATAGGTAGACAGTTGAAAATTTCACAGACTGTGTATTTCTATTGGGGATATAACAAAAAATAATAAAAATAAAATGAAATTAAAAATTAAAGAGGGCCCTCATACAAGAATCGTGAATTTCGGCGTTTTTTCCTCGTTTTATTCTCATTTATTATTATTATCATAAGTAGGCATTTTTTTCCAAATGTCAGCATTTTTATTATTTTTTCTGACGACAGCATTATTTTTTCACATGACGCCTACTCTAATTTGAAAAAAATAAATAAAAAATACATGGTGTTAAATTTTGAAGTATGGTACGGACGGACCCTTAAGGCGCGAGTCCAAATCGCTCTTGGGCAGTTATTTTGTATTCAGCATAATGACAACTTTTATAGCCTAAATGAAATCATACGGTATCTATATTACTATCTAATGAGAACCACGCGTTTTTTTTTTACACTTGGCAGTTCGAACTCTCTGAACTATGTTGATTATTTCTGTGAAATTGTGAAAATATTTAAAAATTAATTAAAAAAAAAAGTAAATATGATAATTAAAGCAAGTTTTCTTGCCCTACAAGTTTATTGAAAACCGTTACTAAAAAAGTTAAATTTTTTCTTTCAAACTTGTCAGTAATTTCATTTGTTCTCTTAAAATGAAACAAGGAACAAATGTAGAAAAAAATCAGGTGCCGAAAAGTTTAAAGTTTGATCAAACTTTGCTGCGCCCCAAAGTGGCGTGGCTTATGTTGGCTCTAGCTATATATGAAAACCATTGATTCAACAACAAAACTAAACAACAAACAAAAAGAATTTATATCAAAACAAAAAATAGAAGTAAAAAAAGCTAGAATTGTTCTATAAGACCAATACTTATGATACCCTAGCTCAGAGGTTTTCAATCTTTTTTAACAGCGGAGCACTATTTTATACTCGTCACAAATGCGGATCCCCAGTATTAAAAATAAGTTATAAATGATAGATATTACATTATTGCCTACTGCAAACATTTATTTTTTTATACCAAAATATACTGCAATATAAAATAAAAGTTTAATAAAAAAAAACATTCAATGAGAGCAATGAGCTCGCTTCAAGTTGCACATCGCTTGAAAATCTGGTGTTATTGGTGATAATTGTAATCTCATATCATCGTCAGCATTCAATCCGATTCTGTATTTTGTTTTTGTTGCACAGTATTGTGAAAATCCTGATTCACAAAGATATGTATTCGTGAATGGCAATAACTTTTTAATTCCACGTTTACAAACTGCAGGATACTCTGCAACTAACTGCGCCCAAAAACTGGAAATATTTGTACAATTGAACTTTTGCTTGAGCGTTGAATCTGTAGTAATATCTATTAATTGCTCACGTTCCTTGATTGGCAAATGATCAATTTGCAAAGAGTCGAGGAACGGTTTTCTTAGCCAGTTAAAATTTTCATCTATATTTGGAAAGTACTCATGAAACGTGTGTCTCAACATTCTCAGATTTTCAACGACATTCTCTTTAATGACATCAGAAACAACAGTATTTGTCTCCTTTAAATAATCGTTAAGATTTTCAAAACTCTTAAATTTATACTCCTTTGCTTGCTGAATCCAAACTTCAGTTTTCAATTTAATTGCTGCTATTTTATTTGTAGTCGTAAAGACTGAATCACTGCGACCCTGCATTGAAAGATTTAGTTCATTCAACTTAGTAAAAATATCAGCAAGGTATGCAAGCTGGTGCAACCATGATATATCTGAAATACATTGAGCTAATGAAGACTCTTTTTCAGAAAAAAATGCTGAAACTTCTTCTCTTATTTGGAACATCGGACAAGCACCTTACCGCGAGATAACCAACGAACCTCTGTATGGAAAAGTAAGTTTTGATACCTACTACCCATATCATTACACATAACTCTGAAAAGCCTAGTATTCATAGCACGCGCAACTTTTTACATGCTAGTGATTGTTTATGTAGGACACAGTGACTGCTTGAACACTCCTTGGACACGGCCTTTATGTGGGAAACTACTCCTACCATCTTACCTGTCATCGCTTTTGCACCGTCAGTACAAACATCAATACATTTACTCCAGCTTTTTTTATGGTCGATGAAAAATTGATTTAAAACCTTAAATATTTCTTCTCTCGTTGTATGGGTTTCGAGAGCTTTACAAAACAACATATCTTCCTCCAATTCACCTTCATGAGTATACCGGACAAATACAAGTAAAATTGCAAAATTAGCGACATCGGTACTTTCGTCAAGTTGGATGGCGAATTCGTCACATAATCTTAGCCTTCGAACAAGTTCGTTAAGTATGTTCAAAGCACATTCCTGAATTCGCCTCTGGACAGTATTATCGGGCAGTGGCACGAGTTCAATTTTTTTGCCAGCTTCATCACTTATCATTAATGTGGCCATATCAACTGCACGTGGCTTGATAAGGTTTTCACCAATAGTATGTGGTTTGCCTTGGCTTGCTATTCGATAGCTTGTTTTGAGTGAAGTCATGAGTGCATTTTCATTATTAGTTTTAAAATTTTTTTGCATATTATTTTTTGCTAATGTTAAATTGTTTAGTTTACGTTCAAAAAAACTAAGAGGTTTATCTGCATACTCACTGTGTTTACTATCGAAATGTCTTCGAAATTTAGCCGGAAACATGGAACTATTTTGAAGAGTTTCATTGCACAACACACAATGAGGACGTGGTGAAATCTTATCTCCACAAAAAGTGAAGCCAAATGAAAGGTAACTGCTATCGTAATTTCTTCTTTTGCTAACTGTTTTCTCCGGTTCGAAGTCACTTACAGCTAAGGTGCTGTCGTTTATTTGGCCTATGTCTGCGATAACGACAGATGGCGACTGTGTTATAACTTCATTGCTGCTGTCTAAAGTTTTTTCTTGACTACCAGAATCAGTTGATCTCTTTTCTTCATCCAGCTTTCTTTTTAAACTTCCTGTTTTTAACCAACGATCCATTTCTAAAATATTAGGATGTAATATGCAAAAATTACGTTGCACACCTAAGATAAAAATAGGTTAACTTACCTTACAATAATATTGAAAACACAAATTTTGCAATAATATAAAATATTTTACAACTACAACCTTTTTTAAAACAATTTGACTAAAATAATACGTGGTAATCTGCAAAGATTATTTCTCAAACTGAGAAAAAAACAATATATTACTTCAGAAACCATTGAATAAATAACTAACAAGGAAACGGCATATCGGGTGAAAACCTAAGCCACTCTTCGAAATGTATTAGTGTGCTGTGTTTGTATTCGTTTCATCATGGCAGTAATGAAATCGTGAAATTTTGAAGGGGGGTATTTCTTATGATTCAAAAACTGTGAAAATAAATTGTTAATTTAAAAGAAAACTTGAAAAACTACAGCTGAGAATAAACGAAATTTTATAGAAAAGACTATTATCGCAACGTTTTTAAATTAATTTTTAATTTTTTTATAACTTTTTAAATTGTTAAGAATTTTCCTAGTGCCCCATTTATTTTCAGATAATATTTCTTGACGTTGCCTTTGTTAATTTAAGTTGCCTGTCACAATTCAATTGCAACCAAACAAACCGGAATTGGAAAATGTTAAATTTTCACTTTTATTTTACTTAAAACACTATAATTTATTAGTAAAACTATTAAACTTGCTTGAAAAATTCTTTTGTACGACACAAACGTTGGTTGTTTCTGCAGCACAGCATAGCGCACTTAAACACCATAATTGAAGACTCCGGAGTGTCGATTATCTAAAATCTCGTTCACAAAACAAAATTTCAATAGTTTATCATACTACTAAAGGAAAAATCACTTTTAATTAGTAATTTATAATACAAAATCGCTAAATCAAACCCGAACTTATTTTCATACAATCAGAAATGTCAAATAAGAAGCCAGCCCTCTTGTCATTCCCCCCCCCCCCCGATCTTAGGTCCGACTGTCATTGAAATGCTTAAACACGTACCCAAAAGTGAAACTACTTTTGAAATATTGCATACTGACCACTTGTACGCGAACAAGGAAGAAACACATACTTCTCGTAGTACTTCTCTTCAGAACATTTATGAAATTATATGCTGTGAAGAGCACACAATTACCTGAAACTATTAAGTGTATAGAATCCTATTTAAAAAATTATAGTATAGGTAGACCCAGCAAGTTAGTTTCGGATCGCGGCTCGTGCTCATTTCAAAACAATTTTCTGAATTCATCCAATATAATTATGTTAAACATATTAAAGTAGCAAGCATGTCCATTCAATCGAACGGTTAAGTGTAGCGCATCAACGGCACCATTATACCAACGTTATCAAAAGAATGTGAAATTGTCATGATCATCTTACAAAGGCAGAATTTGTTTTGAATAATGCAGTAAATCGTAGTACAGGTCAAACACCCACCACGTTACTATTCGGAGTAAAACAAAAGGGTGAAATTAAAGATAAGGTGATGGAAGTCTTAGAGGAAACAAATGTAATAACCCCCGGAAACGTGTAACTGTGACTGAAGAGATTGAGCCTTCCACAGTAGCAAATGGTACTTCATCTTTTTAGGAAATGGTATTGGTGCGTCTTTACAAACGGTAGCAAAACCTTCGAACGTTTTCGTCATCCACCTGTGTCCAGAAAGGATGTGTGAGGACATATTGAAGTATTTGAAGTCGAAAAGTATAGCGGCTAATGTTATTTCTTGTCAAAAAGTCAGTAAAAGCTCTAAACCGGTTGCATCCTTTCTCCTAACTGTTTCAGAATATGTGTAGGACAAGTTATTAGACCCCTTATTTGGTTTTCTGGAGCTTTTTCTAAATTATTTGTACCTTTTGAGCGCCTACCTAGAAATACAGCTAAAATAAGCAAAGTTATTCCAAAAAACTAAAGTCGATTTTAATTTACTATCAATATGTAATGGAGATTCGAACAAAAGCTGCACATATCTTCAAATCCTCTGTTGCGACAGTTTTTTTGTTGTTTTTTTTTTTATATTTTTAAGCCAAGCTCAGGGGATACCCTATGATGCAAAGCACAGCATGGCAGGAAGGAGATAGGGAAAGGATTAGGGGATATGAGGAGAGTGGCGGAGGTGCCGATGTATGTCGCCCTTAAACTTCCGCAGATTGTATGCCGGAGGGAACACAGAAGATGATAAGCTGTTCCACATTCACACTCTTCAGGATAAAAAAGCATGACGGAATTTTACTGTACGGCCGAAAGTAATTTGAAGGGTTAAAGGATGTGCGCGGTTTGCAGCGCGAGTATTGCGTGCAGGAATCATTCTACAAGGGATTAGACTTGATATTTCATCAGAACATTGACTATGCATATAGCGGAAAAGGAGCGAAAGGCATCCAATATTGCGGCGGTGCTCGAGTGAGTCCATATGACAAGTTATTGCTAAATCGCCAATGAGCTTGAAGAGTCTCTTTTGGACAATATCCAATGAAGCTAAGGCTGTGCGACCAGCCCCGGCCCATAAATGGGAGTTGTATTCCATTCTAGGTCTAATGCAGGATTTGTGGAGAAGCTCTAGATTTAACGGCCTGAAATATTTCTTACACCTTTTCAGAAATCCAAGACATTTCGATGCTTCTTTGGCAACAGAGAAGATGTGATCTGTCCAGTTTAACTTACTGGAAATATTAATACCAAGAATGTTAAGTTATGATCTTGTTTTAATGATATGAGACAGCCTTGGGTCTTAGGTGCATTAAATTCGACGCGATTCGCTTTACACCAAGCGAGAATATTGTTAAGATCGTTATTCAATGATCTAATCATACAATCTCGTTTAACACATGCGGCATTCCCCCTGGAGGCCGCAAGAGTGTCAAAGGAGTAAGCGAAATCAAGAGACTTTTTTCGATATAGTTAATTCACTGAAACTTGGCTGCATCATGGTACTCACGAAGCTGAAATCCTTGGCAAACCTTACCAAAATTGTAGACGGGATACACATACTGTTTCTCGACATTGAGCTTATATTTCTAAGCTGACTTTTTTTAAAATATGACTTATTGCTATATTCCTCCTCGTCGATGATGACAAAGGTCAGAATATTTACGACCTACTTATTTCAACATCTAATTTTATCCATGGTAAGATGGAAACTCTTGACGAATTACTAGTTATTGGTTCTTCTAACTTACGCAATATTCAATGGGTACTAAATGAAGATGACAATGACTATATTCCTCTTAATAACGTGTCAAAAAGGAATCACTATTCCTGGACACTATTTCATCTCTTGGTCTCAGCCAAATCAGTTATATAAAGAATGACATTGGTAGCCAATTAGACCCGCTATTTTCTACTGAAGCGGGTAATTTATTAGTTGAACCTAGCCCAGTCATAGTGTCTACTCTTGACAAATCCCACCCCTTCCTTGCCATGAAACCGAAAACGTCGCAAATTGTGACGAAACACAATATTTTTTCAATTTTAGAAGACCTGACTTCTCGGAACCTTCCAGTTTACTTCTATTGATTTCAACACATTGCTCTCTTGCAATAGTGTTGATGAAGATGTTTCTAAATTTTGCATAATTCTTTTCGATTTATTCTCTTCTCATGTTCCACGTGAGCGTCAATGTATCTCTAAACCATCTCCGCTTTGGTTCAATAAGGAACTGAAACGTCTTAAAAATTGAATGAATAAATTGTGGAAAACTAATTTGAGGTACAAGGACATTATAAGTCGCACCAACTTCCTCTCATCCTGTAATGAGTTCAAAGTACTTTCCTCTTCACTCTATGATGAGTTAATTCAAAGTATGTGGCGAAATTTTTGTTCTGACCCACGTAACTTTTAAGTTTTTTTTTTTATATGAAGAAAAAAACTGACAAATACCCCAATACCGTCAGGTACAGGGATTTTGCTAGTGACGTTTCGTCTGAAATTTGCAATATGTTTGCTTCATTTTTTGACAATGCGTTTTCCTCGTGAAATTTCCAACCTCGAGATAGCAACTTTAGTTATATGAACGACTCCAATAACTTCTCATACAGTATCCCTACAATTACACATGAGGATCTACTTGATCCTATTAATGAGCTTCCAAATGACCCCACAGCGGGCCCCGACGTGATGCTTTCATCCTTTTTAAGTCATGCTGCCTCTCCGTGGAAGTGCCGCTGAGATTATTTTCCACAAATCGCTCGATAGTGGTTGTTTTCCGCAGCTTGGGAAAAATTCTTTCATCATACCTATCCTCAAAAAAGGTAGTAAAAATGCCATTTTTAACTATAGACCTATTGCGAAATTATCCTGCATGCCCAAATTATTCGAATCTATTATATACTTTCAGCTATCAATTTCTTGCAAGAATCTGTTCTCTTCAAGCCAACATGGGTTTATTTCGGGCAGGTCTGCAACTACCAACTTACTGGAATTCATCTCGGATACCATTGGCGGGCTTGCAAAAGGCTGCCAGACAGGTTGTATTTATACAGACTTTAGTAAAGCTTTTGACAAGTTTACCCCGTGATATTGTTTAAAATGAAAAATTATGGGTTTCGCTAACATTCCTGAAATGGACGGAGTCATAATTAGATAACAGAACATATCTCTAGAGACTTGAAAGCTTAGTCCGGCTTACCTCAAGGGAGTAATTTAGGCCCATTGCTTTTTATGCTATCTATTGACGACATTGTCTCTGTTGTGAAGCACTGCAAAGTCTTGATTTATGCTGACGAAATTAAACTTTTCGTTCAGATTAAATATTTTAGCGATTGTGAACAGGTACAGAAATTTTATGATTGATGAAAAGCATCAATGTCGACAAATATGAGGTTAAAACTTCCCACAGGAATTAGAATCATATCAGGCTCGCCGTGTTAGCTTTGGCCGTGACTTGGGTGTCAAATGTGACCTAAGAATGAAACTTATCTCCCCCATAAACTTCACGTTATAAAACAAAAGTTCTATGTTGAGTTTCATAAAACGTTGGTCTCGAGAGTTCTTGAATCCCACTTGCTTTGTGAGACCTCTTCTTAAATATGCTAGCCAGGTCTGATCTCCATTTTACGGTGCACACATCGCCCGTATCGAGTCTGTTCAGATAAACTTCCTATACCTTGCTCTTAGGAACCTATCCTGGAATAATTCATTCCACTCTATGAGGATCGCTTGAAGCTTTTAAATATGCACTCGCTTGAAAACCGTCGCATGGCTCCGATGCAAATTTTGTGCATAAATTCTTAAGCGCGAATGCTAATTATCCGTTGTTACGTGACAAATTCTCTTTTCGTGACAGTAGGCACAATTTAAGAAGGTTATCTCTGCTGTACGTTCACTGCTCGAGGTCTAACTTTAGCATGTATGAACCAGTTAATCGCATGTACATTACTGTTAATAATATGGCTGAGAATTTTGTTGTTGATGTTTCTAAGCGAGTTTAAAAAAAATCTATATAATATTTAATCTTTTTAATTCTATTGTGTTAATCTGGTTCATATATTCAAACCAAGTCTGTCATTCCATCATTCCCTTTGTAATGCACAGAAATAATGCTGGTAGAACAAAATGGGTTGGACACCCACGCATAATATTGAAAGTTATTTTAATTTTTCCATGTCTGTTTGTCTGTCCCTCCGTCCGTCCGACCGACTGCCCACGCTCACAATAACTCGAGAACGCGTTCACGTGGAGAGCTAAAATTTTGCAGAAAGACTTTTATAAAAAAAAAGGAGATTTAAGTTGGAAAAAGGGACCAATCGGGCAACTCCTTCGTAGGGTGGCCATACAAAAATTTCGTCTTGCACTACATATTTAGACACTGCCTGGGAAATAGTCTACGTAGAGAGCTGACATTTGTTGCATAGCAATGTTAAATAAAATTTCAAAAATGGACCAAATCGGGTAACCTCTCTTGGTGTTGCCATATAAAAGTTTAGATTTTTTACGAAAACTGTGAATGTAAAAATGAGCAGTCTTACAAGTTTTTGTTGCACTGAATAGATCTTCAGAATACGAAATCGAATTAAATTGGTCCGTTTTAGATTTATATACGAAAAACCACTTCAAAAATCAAACTAGTACAGATGGGTGACCATATGAAATCACATACGTGTAATAATCTGTGGTATCATAAGAATTGGTCTTAGACCAGTCCTATCTTTTTTACTTATTATATATAAATTTGGGTCATGGCAGGTCTTACTAGTCTTATCATAGGCGAACCGGCTGCCACTATTTAGTTATATATCGTGAGAAAACCGAGGAAAATAGAAAAAAAACCAAGTTTGCACCACAATAAAAGAAAAGAATTTAATTTCGTAGTTGTACTTCAACTTTTGGGTTTTTGTTTTTGTAATACCATATTTTCAAAACATATATTAAATTTCAGAATAAATATACACTAAGAAATTTTGATTAAATCCCTCATGGGATGTTTTAGGTAGGCGCTCCGCTAATATTCAGTTTAGACTCATCGTTTTCTATCTTCTTAAAGAAGATATAGCGCAAAACAATATGCTTATTTATAGCAGATGCACTTATTGTGGATAAAAGCACTCAGACAGCCGAGTATGGGAAATTGGCGACTCAGGATTCTATTTTGTAGTATGGCTTGTAATGGAAGTTATTCGTGTGGGCGAAATCTGAAACAGGAGCTTTAGTCACGTTGACGAGACAAATATATATAGATGTACATATAGGTACACTCGGTGCCAACTGGTTAGCTACAAATTTTTTCTGCGGCATTAGGTTTAGCATTGATTTTAGTATTCACTATCATCTTAAATACCCTACGTGTAGTTAATTCATTTGTGTTGGATTTGTTTCTCAGGAAACGCTCATTTTGAACCCTTCGATATCTTCAAGGTTGAGAAGCCTTCTTGATGACTCGGCGATAATTCGACAGTGTAGGTAGCTACAGCCAAGTATAAGTAAATGGAAATATCATTTACGGTAGAGTAATTAGAAAGGATAGATAAACCGAAAGTTTACAATAGCCGCAATTCTCGAGAAAATGCATTAAGGGCAGATGTAGGATAGATTACAGATTAGATGACAGATATGCCGGCTCCAGTTTTAGTTGCAGTATAGTAAGAGTAGAATACAATAGGATAAGAACAATTGGCAATGGATAGCAGTTTTAAGGCCTAGCTGAGAATAAATAAGGTGTCGAAAGGTAGAAGAAAGGCAGTTTGATTAGGAATCTTGAGTTTACGATAGTTAGCTAGGCGGTAGATCGTATTCGGGCCGGTCGTCAGGTTGCGCGCAATGAAGAAAATTTTACAATTATGTTTTTTTTTGATTTTGGAAAACATTACTTTTCACGCAAATTTTGGGTTAACGATCCCGATAGCTTTTGTTGCATATGTGGTAAATATTTTCGAGAAATACATCAAAGAAATATTAGCGATTTCGTAAAACAAATTTACCAATCATATTTTGGAAAACAGTTTGGCAACAGGATAAAGATTGAGTAGCGCATATACTATGTAAAGCTTGCATGGAGTCCCTCCGATACTGGATGTATGGACGATGCAAAGGACTTAAATTTGGAGGGCCGATGACATGGAATGAGCCAAGGAATCATATTAATTGCAACTTTTGTACAGTAAATATGAAAGGTATAAACCGGCACAAAAAGCGCACGTGGATTTATCCCAATATACAATCGGCTAAAACACCAACGCCATGTATTGAAGATTTGCCAGTACCGTTATTTAATACCTTATCAACGGCTTCCTCTGATGATATTGAAATGTTAGTCACTCAGAATGAAACGAAGAGTAAAAGTGAATTTGAAGGATGCAGCCCTATACTTCAGGGTTTTCCTCAAGGTCAGCTCAATTATTTGATCTGCGATTTAAATTTGTCAAAGAAATCAACTGAACTTCTTGCCTCCAGACTTAAGGCAAAACATTGCCTTCAACTAGGCGTAAAAATAACATTTTACCGCATTAGAGAGGAAAAAATTCTTCGTTACTTCAGTGAAGAAGATGATCCGGTGTATTGTAGCAATGTTGCTATATTTTTAAAATTTATGGGTCTACCGGAATATCGGACAGAGGAGTGGCGACTCTTCATGCACAATTCAAAAAAGGAGCTTGAAATGTGTGTTAACTTAAGGAAGAATACGCAAATATTAAACTTTTTTAGAAAAAAATTCGTTTGTTCAACATCGGTGGTCAGTATGCGTCAATTTAGAGATGGTGAATTTTTTTAGGTCAGCAAAGTGGATACATTTCCTCTGTCTTTGAGACAGTCGTGCAAAAGAAGACCTCTGGAGTAGAATGGAATGGCTTCTGAGAGAAAGTATGAATGTGGAAAAAGCTAACATCATGCATGAACCATTAATAGACCACGAAAAAACGTTCTTCGACCAGTTCATATTAAGCTTGGGCTAATGAAACAGTCCGTCAAAGCTTTAAATAAGAGTGGCGATTATTTTAAATATATTTCCTCTACATTTCCTGGTCTTAGTATGGAAAAATTCAAAGCAAGCATCTTTGATGGTACACATATCCATACCCTTATAAAAGATTGTAATTTTACAAGCTACACAACTCAGATGGAATCTGATGCCTGGACAAATTTTGTATCAGTTATCGAAATTTTTTGTGAAACCAAAAAGCAAAATGCTTGAAAATTTGGAAAAATGGGAGCTATATGAGTGTGAAACTACATTTTTAAATAGCCATTTGGAAAAAATCCCTTGACGATTACAGTGAAAAGCAAGAAGAGCTGTTCTACCAGGACATGAGGAAAATGGAGGGAAGATACCAAGGGCGGTGGGACGGCCATATGATGGTGGACTATTCCTGGATCTTACCAAGGGACTGTCGGGGTCAAAAATATAGTAGATTGTCGTATAGAAAACGATTTGTTTAATTTTTTTTGTATTTTATCTTTTCATGTGATTAATAATATATAAAATACCATTTAAAACAAAAAATAAAAGTCTCAATACATATTTAATATATTTTTGACATCCTTATGTTATTTATAAGTAGGTTGTTGTTATCTCAAAAACTAGAGCCAATTTAGAAAATTTGATATTATTGTCGTATTTAGCGGAGTAAAACTACTTTAAAGTGTTATTAGAGCTTAGAAGTGTGTGGTAGGTTTGTTTTTATAGAAAACTATTTTACGCTCTTACCTTTACTATTTTTACAGTTAATTTAAAGAAGGATATTGGAAAAAAAACAACCAGTATATATAAAGTATATGTAAAGTAAATAATTGGCCAATAAAGCGATTAACGAGAGAGTTGAAGAGGAGTCCTAAGGAAAAGGATTTTTTTTAAGAATCCTGAGAATTATGGAGAAACTTATTCTTGAGGGGTAAAATACGACACAACAGAGCGCAATAGATAAACTTTGCTACGACTGGAATCCAATAAACTGCAGACATCAAGACAGTTAGCAGCATCTGTTGAGGTAACGGTGAGCCCGGGGACCGTTTAAATGATACTACTCTATAAATGTGTAAGCTTGAAGCGTCTTTATTTACAGACTAAATCAGCGTTAACTCAGTTTTTTTGGCATTTTGTGTTCTGTCCAAAATGTTTAGTTCTATCGTGCGGAGGTCAGATATGGCTCGCCATACCACGACACATCCAAATCGGCTATGGCAATATAATAGGTAAACTTATTCCTTGCTCAGGTCGTGAAAATGAAAATTAAAACCGCCTGGACAATCTGCTGCCATTCGTTGTTTCATGGAATATGGGCTCTGACAAATTCCAGTCTAACTTCTTCCTGACGCCAAGTTAAAGGAGTTTTCTTCTTTAAATGAAGTCGCCTCATGGCTACACAATCTTTTAGCATCCTTTTACCGGTCCTCAGGCTTTCCGTTATTTCAGCAGATGTTGCTAACTGTCTTTATATCTGCAGACTGTTGGATGCCATTCGTAACAAACTTTATCCTTCGCGCTCTATTGTGGAATATTTTACTCCTGCAGAATAATTTTGTCCTTATTTCTTTAGGACTCCTCTTCAACTCTATCGATATTCGCTTTATTGAACAATTATTTACTTTATTAGCTTTAATTTGGCCAATTTCCTCTGGTGACTATTTCTTTCCAATATCCTTTTTTAAATTAGCTATAAAAATACGTAAAATTAAACGGCAAAAATGTTTTTCTATAAAAAGAAAAACGTGCCACACACTTCGAAGCTCTGGTAATAAATGGGGAGCTAACCAGTTGTCAGTTTTTTAAAAGTGGAAAAAATGCAAAAAGATTTAATTGATAAGTAGGGGAAAATGGGTAGAAATGAAACGTGGGGTAAAATGGAACAGATCAGTAATTTTGTACGACAAATAAAGGTTCTTTTATTTCATTCGTCGGCACACTGCTCAAAGTGAAACACATGTTAGTGGAGAATTTATTTATTTTTACATCAAAAGTTTTTTTTAGGCTTTGAAAATTCTATTGTCAGTCGACTGGTAAGTATTCAGCTTATACTAAGGAATAAAGTGTCTAATTTCAGTTGATAATACACGATTTTGAATATCTTGATTAATTTATTTAAAAAAAGTTAAATAAATTGGAAAAGTGTTGGTGGATAAAAATGCAACAGTCTGTGGTGATACACTGTTTCCTCTCTACCCACGCTATACTTTTAATTTCATCCACTACAAATTATTGTTTTGCCCCTTTCATTTAGTTATAATACCCAGAGTTTACAAAAAAACAAAAAATGGATTAGGCAAGCCGTCGCTGAGTCCGAGCTATCTTTTTGCACTCTATCGCGATATATGTAAAAAAGAAAAGTAACGTAGCGAAGCATGCACCCAATTACAAGCAATCCAGATGAATTTTTCCGTCGATCAGGAACAGGTCTTAGAGCAGTACCTATATAGTCAGATCATCGTAAATGTTTTATGGCCTGTCTGTAGTTGAGTGCTGTAATTTATCTTACGAAATGGCCATATAAAGCCAAAATTTCGATCGATCCTGGTTCCCCCGAGGCTTGTAGTCTGACTACTTCTTTCAACAGACACAATGTGTACAACTTTTTTTTTTTTTAATTTGCATAACGTACTTTCAAAACTACACTATTTGCGGATGGAACACACATTTTCAACCTGGATAAAACTGCAACTAAAACTGCTTAAAACCACAAAGTAAGTTATTGGTAGGAGCACTTTGGGAATTAAGTCATCTTGATTTGAAAATCGCTTTCATTTATCTCAGGTTCTCGCAGAAAAAGGATTAAAATCAGTTTATCAGGTTACAAGTGGAGAAAAAGAGTCTTAGTTACCACATGTGATACTGTAAGTCCTTCCGGTCAGTATATCCCCCCAGTTATGATTTTCCCCAGGGTCCACTTTAAAGCACATATGGTAACGGGAGCTCCAGCTGGAACACTGGGATGAATAAGTCCGGTTGGATTAACGCACATCTATTCCTAGAATTGATGACACATTTCGTAAAGCACATTTGCAGCATTTCGCTTTTGATTTCACATCCCAGCTAACAAATTGAATTGAAAATAATTCGAAAGTAACTTGCCATGGGCAAGCATAACCCTCGAAATCGATATTGCCAAATGCTCGTTTATAATTTAGGAGGCGGACTAAATGGACATAAGAAAGTAAGCTGAAAAAGGTAATTCACAGTAATTCACCTATTCCTTACCAAAAGCAAGTATACATATTTTATATACTTGCCCACAGCGAGGGTTGAGCAAATTACTTTTAATTTATCAATTTCAACTTATTTTTAATGTGTCTGGATTGACATTTTGTAATTTATAAACCTAAGGTCAATTTTTTTTTAACTATTTCCACAACGTGTTATTATAATTTTATTATAATTATAAGTTCGCTGCCTTGGAAAACACAATGCGTCAGCAATTGTAATGAATTGTAAAAAGCATTGTTGAAAAATTTAATAAGAGCGAATTTGATAGAAGAAGTCATGCAAATTTGCACGAGGCTTGCTAAAAGTGAGAAATAGGCAATAGTTGAAAGAGAGGCAATCATATACACGCTTTATTGCAATAATGCTGTCCTTGTTTCACAACTCTTGCTCATGGCCTCGGTAGCTCAGTTGGTAAGCGCGCTGGCTACCATCCCTGGGGTCGTGGGTTCGATTCCCACGTCGACTTGGTCCTGTGCTTCCCCTTCCACCTAGTTTTCCTTCCATTTTCTGCATTATTCCTTAACCCTTGCTATTAATTAATTCTTCAAAACGACATTTAATTATGTTTTTTAAGGATATATTTCTAAGGGAAAAATGTTAGCTAATGCATCTATAATAATTTCTATAATTAATGACTCCTCAAGTATAATGATGTCTATGATTATGTTAATAAAAATTTATGATCTATGATTGTTTCTAGTGCTTGCCTAATATTATACATAGCTTATATGTAAATATGTAATATTTCCTGTCTGTAAGATTGTTAAAATCGGTAGACTGAATAAATAAATATCATTCATTACTTTTGGCAAAACCTCACCAAATTGTTTGCTGGGATATGTTTCATATCTACCCATATACTGTTTCATTTCCCCCTGCTGGTGGGGAGAGTTGAAACAGAGTCACTTGTTTCGTATTTCAACAGCCGGAGTGAAAATTACTTAATATTTAAAAGAAATTTGATGCCCCAAGAAACAACTTTTTTTTATATAGTAGTAACCGTAAGGTTTCCATTACCAAATTATATAACTTGTGTTATATAGACTAGTACTCGAAACCTCTTTATAACCACTATAAACACCTTATAGAGCTTGAAGGATTATATAAAGGTTACTGTGACTTGATTTAGGTAACGTTATATAAAGGTTTTTTAAAATCAGTAACAAAAATATTCTGGTTACCTTAATATTATTCTTATATAACACTAATATAACCTATGCTGCTCTCGATTAATTTACTTTGGTCATAGCAGTAGTTGCAGTAATGTTTCGGTTACTTTTATAAACTTTATTTATAATGGTGTTGGTAACGTTTCCACAACGCTTGAAATTTTCTCAGACTGATTACTTTTAGTGATTTAAATGTTAGCGAAATTACTATTCGTTTCCCTTACAAAACAATATAATGAAAATATTTACGAAACCGTCTTGACATAGAATCTCAATATTTTTTTGGATTGCTTTTTTATAGCGTAAGGGTTTAATACGTGGTGAAATTCAGTTGTAATTAAAATTTTACTGTGAATATCATCGTACATAGTTCTATAAAATACAGACCGCTCCAAAAATAAGCAATATTTAACAATTTTAATTAAATATTTAAAAATTTAAAATTTTTACTTAGGTGATATTAATTCATAAAGGTAACATTACATTTCATTACATTACATAATTAGAAATGTTAATTACCTAAAATGATTTCTTTTCTTCATATAAAAATAAAACGGAAGCCATATATCCGCAATTTGAAAAAATAGCTTAACAGACATTTTGTTTTTTATCTGCAATGCACAGATGAAAAAATGGCGGCTTGTATTTAAAGGAACAAATTACCATTATAAAACTTCAACTACTTTTATATAAACTCTGGCTCTGTTATATAAACTCAATTCCCATTATAAAACTTCTAGAAATATTACATAAACTAAAGGAACCACCATGCCTCGAAAATGGTTCTTATATACCCTTTAGTCATAATATGTAAACTTTGGTAATGTTATATATCTTATAGTGACAAAAAACAAACGTTAGTATTCTTATATACCCTTTGGTTATATTGAGTTAAATAAATAAAAAAAAATTATAATTGATCCATTCGACACTAAAAGTAATTTGTTTTTATAACTAAAGCGCCACTAAAGAATTTTACGATATTTTATAGTGGGTATATGTATTACCGAAAGTTCCCAATTTTTATTAGTTACCTAAATTACTGAACCTTGTCAAGTTATATAAGGATAACCACGTATACCGCAATAAACACTTATTGCCAATCAGTTATATAACGTGGTGATGAAAAAAATTATAAAACTTTCTTATATAACTTCTAGTAATGGTTACTCTAAGTTATATAAACCGATGATTGAAACATTTCTATCACAAACTTATAAAACCTTTAGTAACTTACTTCCGCGATAACCATTAGTAACATTAAAAATTTCTAATATAACTACGTCTCCAATTGGTAATATTATAAAACACTTACATAACCACTCAAATTCTTATATAACCGAGTAACCATTATATATCCCTTATAAAACTACCCATCACCTTCAATCACCAAAAAATTGGAAAAATTGTTATTTGGGCATTTATGTAGCTAATGTATGAAAGTTTCAACTGACTTACATTTTAACGTTGGCACGATTCTACCATTTCTAAGAAAAGTGTTTCATATCTACCCTCTTCCACTACCATTAGGAGATAAAGTTTGCAATTCCTTCTAAAAATTACTCATCTCTCATACTACCATCTCTTAAGATTGAGAAAATATTTTACTTTTATTAAAGGTATTCCATGAAATTATCCAGGGGGTGCTAATCAGTTGGCACCGAGTGTATAATGATTTATTTATTGGCATACAATAATTTAATTTATTTATTGTTATTTATTTAGAGAATTTATATTTATATATTATTATTGAAATTCTTGGAAATCTTCCAATTCTCAACACCATTACCATCTGGAAAAAATTCATAAAGACATTTTACGAAAACATCTGTACATTACATCATCATATCTATATTAATTATAAATAAACAGATGATAACATGTTAATAAAAAATGTCTGTAGTTTTAGTAAATTACAGTAATGGCATTTATCTTTATTACAGTGACTGGGTGCAAATAGTTATGACAGACCGATACTTTCTTTTCCATTGGATAAATTCATTGGTTACTAAGGCAGGGTAAGTACATTTCATATGCTGTTTATACAATCAATTTAAATTGTTAACAAATTTTTGTAGATGAAAAGTTGTTAATTTCCGTCCACTAACTAAATTTTTTTTTATGACTACCATACAAATTTATTAGATTAGTCACAATAATTAGAATATTTGTTAAATTTAAGCATAAGAAGGTTACGTACTCAAATCAAATGTATTAGCAATAAAGGTTGCTAAAAGTGTTAAGATGGTTCACGTTTTTCTGCCCTTGATGAAACCAGGTTGTCTTGAGCTAGTTAATACATTACTATAGTACGTTAGCAGTTCACAAACTATGTTTTTCAAAGTTTGGCTATAACAGATAGTTTAGCAGTTGTTATGTATTTACTAACCAAGTCCCTCTTTCCATTTTAAAAATCGCAATAATAAATGACGATTTCCAGTTATCAGGAAATACATCTTTTGACAAAGATAAATTAAGTAAATAAAGCAACGGCCACGCAAGACTATCAAAACATTGTTTAAAAACAATGTAGGAATACCATACGGTTCCATTAATACACCGAATCCTAATTACTAAGCTAGGAAAATTTAGACATGCAAGACGACACATAAAAAAAGTCATTCGCATTGCTATTGTCAGCAGCGAAAGACTCAGAAAAATAATCATGACTAGAACTATTCAAAAAGATACGATCATATTTTATACTACTTCGGACGTTATTTAAATAAGAAGTGTAAACCTTCTGAGCCTCTGCCTTAAACTATTTTCTAAGACAAGAATAGTTGTGATAATCATTTATACACTTAGAATTAGAAGAGATTCTCCATACTTTGTTACGAGCATTACGCAACTTACGTAGACTGTCATCGAACCAATTAGGAATACAACTAAAATTCCTAGCTTTTCTAATAGGTAGGAACGTCAAGAAAATAATTAAAAACTGATTATAAAAAACTAATAAACAACAATCATTTAACAAAATAGACCAATGAACTTAAATTTTTCAAAATCTACTCTAGCAAAATCAAAATCCAAAAATAATCAGGAATGCCACTATAAATATCGTGGACAGAAATGACAAGAGCTGGATGATCAGGAACCTCACCCACTATAGGATCCAATGAACGAGAAACACAAACACAAGATCCAAAATCCTGTTGCGAATATTACGAATGCCAATTACTTGCTTAAACCCACAGGAAGACAACACATCGAGAATATCATATTCTGCCACAGATATAAACTCTGTTGGAATTAATGCGCCCTCCACAAGCGATGGAGTCCAAAATATAGAAGACAAGTTAAAATCTCTAAGAATATCCATACCATCATTTGAACTCCATAAGTCAAAAATCGAATTGATGCAGCTAAGCTTAGTAAACAGAAGAATTAGATCACGTGCGGTATATATAAATCAATATTATAAAACCATACCTCAGGCACATACCCAAAAGCGATACATGCCCTGAAAATGGAATCTATGTATGCAGCTAGCACAACGCTCTCTGCTTTAATAAGGACAGGCAGAATACCGTGTGGACCCGGGGCTTTAAAAGCCGAGAAGGTTTAAATTGACAATTTCATCTTCTCGACATCAACTACCTTGGCAGCAGTGGTCCAATCACCACCAGTGCAGAGAGGTAGGGGATGTTCGCTATACAACTGCAGGTCTTCTTCAAGCCTTCACTCCGGAAAATGCGGCGGGAGAAGAAGCCTGCAGGCTCCTTTCTTCGATGCCATAAAGGAGGCATCTAGCTTTCTCAGAACATTCGGCCTGGCCGACGGATCACTCCTAAGAGCCCTGAGCAGCCTCAGGAATCTATAAAGGCTTGTCTTTTTGATTTTCTAATAATCCTCTTGTAGTTACTCTGGCCTTATTAGAAATCCTTCTGGAGGCCTTGCGGAGTAATCTAAGACTGCCGTTCCACCACGGCATAGGCTTCCTTCCAATGTCCGTGCTTAAAGGGATAGGAAGCTTCCTACTTCTCCAAGGCGCAAATACTCCTGATTCTTCCAGCCGTAGAGATGACCGTGCAAATTAGTTCCCTATAAGATATCTCCCAATCAGTCCGCTTCGGATTCCTGTATGGTTCAACCTCAATGAGGTCACCACCCATACAGAACTGACTGTATCGGTGATCAGAGGAGTCTCCTCTCGCAATACCTTCCAGCGAGAGAACAGGTGGAAAGTGTCAAAGGATGCAAAAGTCACATTAATGACTTCTTGTCTTCGGCTGGTAACAAAAGTCGGCTCATTGCTCTAAATAAATAGAACCAGGTCCGCAGAAATTATGAACTCCAGCAGTTGCTCACTCCGATAATTAGTTTCTGAGCTACCCTAAACAATGTAATTAGCGTTGGCATCCCAACCATCTAAGACACCAAGACAATTAGACCTCGCATACTCGACCGTTCGCCTTACTCCTTCATCAGGGGGGGGGGGGAGCAGCGGAGTCATACGGGAAATATGCTGAGAAAATAAGGAGTTCCCTATTGACTCCATCTTTCTTAAAAGAAAGTTTGACCGATGAATGGTTTCTGTTACACAAATGAGGCAACAAGGTCACAACAACGTATTTTGACAGCCGCAAATTTACAGCGACATTATTGTGTCACTCTCAGTAACGCACCCAGGATTTGGCTTTGTGGGGGGGGGGCATAGGTGTCCCAAGTCCTAACGAGTCGGAAAAATATCGCTCTAAAGTCGCGTTCTGCACCCATCTGAGCACTTAAGGACTGCTATTGTAGATTAAACGGTTTTATTTTATTTTATTCGACTTTGTAATAATAAACAGACCACATTTTATACGTAATTTGTAAATTATGCTCAGAAAACTGACATTCTGGAGGGGGACCGGTCCCGTTCGTCCCCCCTCTCGGTGCGTCCCTGGTCACTCTCACTGTGTTTTAGCCTTTACAGAAGAAATTTTGTTTCTTGGACAATTAAATGATATTTAATCTTTTATTAACTTAACTGAATTTATTTAATAACAATTATTGAATTAATAATGCAATACATTAATTTTTTAATTATATGCGTATATCTTACAGAAACAACGGATTTTGGAATTTCATGGTAAAAAGATACATAACCCAACGAAAAATCATGTGTTCAATACGGCAAAGAATTGTTTATTATAACTATATCACCGGTAGAAATAATTTACATGCTATAAATAAATACAATGATGGAGTGTATGATGCATTTCCTCAAAATGCTTTGGCTGAGACGGTTAACAGAATTTGTAAGCAATCTTTGTTATTTTCCTTAAAATTATTATTATTATTTACACTATTGCTTATCTATTGCTTTCAGTTTACCCAACACCTTTAACTGAAGAAGAGCTAATCGAAAATTTCAATGTTAAAATAAATGAAGGACGTATTACTTTTGAAGAGCTTGGAACTGTTTTTCGAATGCTTTGGGCTGGTTATATCATTAGCAGTTTTGTGTTTTTGCTCGAAATTGCGTATAGATATTTTCAAAATAATATTAGGCCAAACATGAAAAAATATCACTTTCGAAAATAGAAAAGCATTTACCTTGATATATTCTAATAAGTTTGCACATAAATTTCAATACATGCACATAAAAATACAATTTCTGTATGTGATATGGATACAAATATAAAGTTCTGGAACTAAAATATCTGAACAGTTATCAGATCTAAGCTCATTTATTTCAGTTGCTCGCCTTAATCGTTATCATACCTATAGCTTTTTTTAGCGACATAATGGCGTTCTTCACAATATCAAATTTCAGATTATCTTAACTGAAGTGTTAAGCAATATTATGAAATCTTGGTCGTTATTAACTAGTAATATCCCTAATTTGCCCATAATTAAGAATTGAAATGCACAGTTATTAAAATTAATACAAAAATCTATATTTATAATTCATTTACATTTAGTACTCATTTAGGTTTATAATTAACTGGTAGCATTGTGTTACAAAAAACATTAAAATACATACGATCCAAACAGAGTCATATCGAGTTAAATATTTTAGAAAATGTTCCGATATCAGATTTCAAACATTTCAATCTCCAATAATGTATTTCTCTATCTTATCTCCATAAAAATAAATGCAAATATTATTAAGAATTCAATAATACTTTATATGTATATCGATAAGTCTCTTATTATATGAGAATTGAGCATAATTTTTAATATTTAAAAATTCAAAAATTTCACAACATTTCATAAAATCAACGCGCTAATGTTCCTTTTTAGATGAGTAAGTTAGCTACTGACTGAACCATAGTTCCCGAACTGTATCTCATAATCGAGATATATCAGATAGACGACCAATATCTTCTTGTTGAGAGTTGAAATCATGCAAAGATGTCCTACTGCAGATTGGATAGTTACCTAATCATTTGTCTAAGGCGGGAGATGTAGGTAATCATCCTTTCTTGTCTAATCTTGAGTAGAGTGTTGTCTTAAGCTATTTATATATTATAAATAGTTACATTGAATCCAATGTTTTGGTATTCTCTCTAATTTCATTGCCTATCATTTTTTGCTCATGATGATTTCTGCAGAAGAACCATATTTATTTTTGAGATCTCAGATAAGTAAATGTTTATTCCAAAATAAAGAGATTCAGAAAGGTCTCTTACAGATTTTTCATCAGGAATAATACTGAATGACCGAGCGGGATGCAGATCAATCTTATACAAAAGATAAAATCTCACATTATGAAGGGCAAGAAATTTTACAATTAAAGCTGTTAAAAATCTAAACAAATTATTGATTCAAAAGCTTATTACACACCTTTTTGAATCACCAACCCTGAGTATGTACATATGACATCTGTTTTGCATAACGAGAACACTCAAGTCAAATATAAAGCTGGCGACTATATTAGTAGTATTTATTCTAGTCGGTACCCAGAATAAATATCCTTATCTCAGTCGAGAACAAAGTAAAGGTGTGTTATTCTAAAGTTTGAGCTTAGTGAGTGTTATTCTAGTCGAGAACCAGAATAAATACTGTTACGCGCTACAAAGTGACACAAGCGACATCTTTTGGAAATGTAAACAACTTTGGGTTAGTGACATCTTAGTAAGCCTTGGGTTCGGAGAACGGAAGAACTGTCTAAAAACCTGTTTGGAAGAACAGCAGAATTTTCTTAAAAATTCATTAGACGATGAAAATGTGAAAAATGAAGGATTCCAACAGAAAATGCTGGAAATTCAACAAAAAGTGTCGGAAGTGGAACAAAATGATACGGAGAAGCTTGACAACTTTAAAGCAGCTTTGGAGAACATGAAGCATCGGCAAACTCGGCACGAAGGAACTGAAATATCCGGTGCACGTAGAATGAAACCTCCAATATTTGATGGACAAAATTTGTGGCATATTTTCAAGAGACAATTCGAGGCAGCTTCCAAAGTAAATGAATGGAATGATGCAGGCAAAGCTACAGCTCTGATATTAGCACTTCGAGGACCCGCGTCAGAGCTATTACAAATCTTTTGACAGGCAACGTGATTACACTTCTTCATTAGTGCAGGCGATAGAGTTACGTTATGGAGATGAGCACATGCAGCAAGTATATCGTTTGCAGTTATGGAACAGGATTCGGAAGCATGACGAATCACTACAAGAACTACAGGGTTATGTGGAAAAATTAGCTTATCTTTCATACTCTAGCGTCAATGCAGAATTCCTTAATGAAGTGGTAACAGAAGCATTTGTGAACGCTATTGTAGACCAAAATTTACAAAAAGCACTAAGGCTATCAGGAAAGAAGTCAACAGCAGAAGCGCTAGCCTATGCATTAGCATACGAACCTGCTAGACAAGCCTCTCGGAGTGCAGGACGAGTACGAGAAATTTCTGTAGAGGAATATACTTGCAACAAAATGCAGTCATTAGAGAGTACTGCGTCACGTGGTGTTCTTCGATGCTGGAATTACAATAGATCAGGACACCTCCAGAGCGACAGCAGAAAATGCCGACGAATGGAATCACAAGAAGAGGAGAACAGAAAAGTATGCCAAAATGTGGAGCCAGGGAGAAAGCTATTCGTGCAGAGACTAGAAATGAAACAGCGAGTAGTCACATCAGCTTTCCTGTTGAGCAGTCGAAAAACATGTAAAAAGCAGCTCTGGGGGTAGAAGTTGGTTGGTAGAGTCTGTAGTACCAAAGTCATCATTCAAGTAGCCCAGTTGGAGAGAAATCATAGCAGACTTCTTATATATGAAAGTGCCGGAAAAAATGACTGCGCAATCATTATCGGCACTGGGGCTTCAAGATCAATTATTAGAGCAGATCTCATAAAAAACAAGTGGCTTCACAATGCCACCAAATATTTACTAAAAACAGCAACTGGAGCAGCAGCATAAGTTTTTGGAGAAATAACTTTGGATATTCAACTAAGCGAACTACTATTTCCTCACACTTTCCTGGTTTTAGACATCATGGATGAATGCATTCTTGGAATAGACTTCATGACCACATATAAAATAAATCTGGATGTCGGAGAAGGGATCCTCAAATATGACAACATAGAACTTCCTATGAGACTAGGAGGTGGAGCAGATTATCCTTCCAAAATAAGGACGATGGTCTGTGAAAACATTACTCTCTCTGCATGCTCCGAGACGCTAGTACGGACAAAGCCTACTGATGACTTCAGGACCTATCTGGTGCAGCCTAACCCTACAAAACTGACATCGAACATCATCTTTGGTAAGACTTTAGTGAAGGCAGAAGGCGCAATATTAATTCCAGTCAGAATGCTCCACACATCCGAAAATGAGGTACAACTAAAAGTAGGTGCTATGTTTGGTAATTGTGAACTCGTTTATGAGATTGTTAATTTGGATAATGTTAGTAATATTAAGGAGGCAATACCTACACCAACTGCTACTCAAAACGTTCAGAAACTTCTTTCGTCTAGTGCCTTAAGTGAACAGCATTACAACGATGCCAAAGTGGTGATCGATGAATTTTCCGAATTATTTGCAATGAATAATGATGATTTCGGCAAAACCAATCTTGTCCAACATCGGATCGATACAGGAGACTCTAGGCCCATTCGGCAGACCCTACGAAGACTACCATTAGTCAAACAATCAGAAGTTACAGATATGATAAACTCCATGTAGGAACACGGCATAATAGAGGAATCTAACAGCCCTTGGATATCACCAGTTATTTTGGTCAGGTAAAGGATGACAGCACCAGATTCTGCGTAGACTACAGCAAACTAAATTACGTAACGAGAAAGGATAGCTATCCGTTACCAAGGATTGATGACACATTAGCGGAGCGTAATGGTTGTCCACACTTAACTTGAAGAGTGGTTACTGGCAAGTGGAAATTCATCCCGAGGACCGAGAGTAAACTGCTTTTTCAGTTGGAAGTGGCTTATGGCAATTCACAAAGTTATGCCATGTAGATTATGTAATGCTCCAGCCGCAATCGAATGACTTACGGAATGTGTTTTACGTGGATTTACTTGGAAAACATGTCTTGTCTTATTAAATGACATCAAAGTAATCGGAAGGACATTCGAGAAACATAAGAATAACTTACGGGACGTACTTCAAAGACTAAGAGATGAAGTAAAATATTTGGGGCACGTAGTTTCATCACAAGGAGTTGGAACTATTGCAGAGCAGATAGCAGCTGTCAAAAATTGGCCATTTCCAAAGGACAAACATCAATTAAGGAGCTTTCTTGGTCTAGCTGCCTACTAAAGGCGATTCTTAAAAGGTTTTACAGTTATAGCAAGCAGCCGACATCAACTTACAGAACAAGGAAAGCCGTTCATATGGTCGGATAAATGTAACGGGAGTTTCGAGAATAAGAAGCAACAACTCTGTGAAACTCCAGTACTTCACTATTCCAATCTGGGGAAAACTTTTATATTGGACACGGATGCCAGCAATGTAGGTATCGGGGCAGTGCTTTCACAGGAGGAGGATAGTCAAGAGATGCCAGTAGCGTATTATAGCAAAGCACTTTTAAAATTAGAGAGAAATTATTGCGCTACAAGAAAAGACCTACTTGCTATTGTAAATTCGACAAAACATTTCCATGGAATTTTCCTGTGGAGATACACAGGCAGAAATTTCGCAACGCAACGCTCAAATGGCTTCTGCAGTTTAAGAACTCTGAGGGGCAAGTGGCCTGATGTATAGAGCGACTCCAAGCTTATGACTTTGAAATGCAACACCAAAGAGGACGTATCCATGAAAATGCAGACGCTTTTTCACGACGTCCATGTAAACTTGAATGCAAACATTGCGTTCGGGTGTAAGAAAAAGAAACAAAGGCAACTATATAGCTGATAACGGTGGAACCATCGACGGACTGAGGCAACCTGAACTTGCGAACCGCACAACAAAAAGACCCGGACATATCACTTGGAAAGAAGACATGGAAAGACCACAATGGAAGGAGTGAGAAACTGAAGAGCTACAGGGCTCAATGGAATTCTCTTCACGTTGAATGTGTTATGTTAAAACGCAAGTGGGAAGCAACTAACGGCAAGACATTCCGAATGCAGATAGTCATGCCAGCATCCTAGGTCAAAGATGTTCTAGAAAAAATGCACAGTAGATCATCTGGTGGACATTTAGGGGTGAATAAAACAATTTCCAAAATACGAGAAAGGTTTTATTGATTACGTATGCGAGAGGATGTGGAGGAGTGTTACCGCAGATGAACTTCGTGCAAAGTACCGCCACACAGAAGTAGAGGAGAAATGCATAAACATAAGGTAGAAGCCCCATTTGAAAAGATAGCCGTAGACATGGCTGGACCTTTTCCAGAAACAGATATAACGGTAACCGTTACATGTCACTTGCTATGGACTATTTCAGTTAATGGTCTGAAACTGATTCAATCCCTAATCAAGAGTCAACCATAGTTGTGGAACAAATCATAATTAATTGGGTTAGTCGATTTGGTGTACCGCAGGAACATCATTCGGACCAAGGACGGAACTTCGAATCACGGACCTTCCAGGAGATGTGTGAAATGCTGGGAGTAAGAAAAACCAGAACAACTTCTCTACATCCACAATCTGATGGCATGGTTGAGCGCTTCAACAAAAAATTGGTGGAGCATCTAAAGAAAGTTGTCGACTATCATTAACGTGATTCTGATCGACATACTCCCGTAATCCTAAGAGATTATCGATCAGCTGTTCACAACTCGATCAGACAAACTCCAGCTAAAGTCGTATTCAGAACGGAGATGCCTTTACCAAGCGACCTGAAGTTTGGTACACCCAGAAGCGAACAAAAGTTTCCAGACAACTATGTATCGGAGCTTAGACAACGATTAGTTGGTGTTTTGAGGGAAACGAGAACAAAAATTAGCAGTAAATACCGATCGGATGAAGACCCACTATAACCTACGAGCTAATTCAGTAGGATTGGCTGTACACCCCGAAACGAAGTAAGGGACGTTTCCCAAAATTACAACAACAGTGGAAAGGGCCGGATTCAGTGGTAACTAGAATTAATGACGTAATATACAGGATTCAGCATGTTACAAGAACCAAACGGAAAATAATTCACCTGGATCGTTTGTGTAAATACTGCGAGCATCGAGACACCTGTTGTTCGAGGCGAACAATTTTAAGAAGGGAGCAGTGTTACGCGCTACAAAACGACATAAGCAATATCTGTTGGGAATGGAAACAACGTTGGGTTAGTGACATCTTAGCAAGCTTTGGGTTCGGAGAACGGAATATTCAGGAAGGTTCTAGGATAACTCGTAGAGTATAAATATGGTGCTTCTCAAATCCAGGGGGCGAGTTTTATTTCAGAGAGTGAAGTAAACGAAGTAAACTATTTGGATTGCGATAATTAAAAGTACAGTAATAGCGATAACTAAAGAGTTGATTTAATAATTGTTTGTGAATTTGTGCGAGGAAACAGTAAAGTTAAATAAAGAAAGAACTTTTGAATTATATCTGAAATATTGTGTTTTAAATAACGAACTAAGGCCACGCTCGTAACAATATCTTCATCTCAGTCGGTGCCCATGATAAATTTGTTATGTTAGTAAAGTTTATTCCAGTCGAGAGCCAGAATATGTATCTTTATCTTAGTAGATACGCAAAAAAAGTCAATTGGTTAGCTAGATTTATTCCAGTAGAAACCCAGAATGAATATCTTCATACCCAGGATAAAGTTATAGAGTTAGTGAAATTAATTTCAGTCAAGACCCAGAATAAATATCTTTATTTCAGTCGAGACCCGAGATAAAGTTATTAATATGTTAGTACTCTTTATTCTAGTCATTTCCCAGAATAAAGTAAATTTGTTAATAATCTTAAGTTATTACCACTAGCCAAGTCGATTCCAATGTATTATCAGTAAGTGTTAGATGCAAAAAGAGAAAGATTCAAGTTAACCTGCGATTTATATTGCCTGTGAGTGGCGAATGGCACCAACAAATTACTCTACACTGCGCATAGAAACAATAGTTCATTGACCTTTGTTGCCGGGGTGGTAAAATGGATCACGTTGGTGGCAACAATTTATTATAGAGTTGCGATATCGACGATGCAAAAAATGAAAGACTGCGCCTTTGTCTTATAATTCACAATACTTTTATTTTAATAAAATAATATTGTTTTGCAGTCGTAACCGCTAAACTAATTCTCTATATATTTCAGTTACTCTACTTCACTCTTAATTACACTGATGACTTTAGATTAAAAGATTAAATTGAATATAATGAACTAAGGGACTTATCCCAGCGGCCGTCATTGAGCAAGTGGACGAAAAATTGCCCTCCTACTCGTTCTACCCAACCGCTCGTTAAAGTAGGTTGCCATTTTCTTCGTTCAATTTTACAGGGTGCTCCTCTTCTTCCGTCGCTAGTGGGTGTGTTCCGAATCATTACTTGATATGCTTGTTTTGACATGTAGAATCTGCTATGCTTTATTCTGTTTGCGTTATGCTCGCAACATCACCCCCTTTCCAGTGAAAACGGTGTTTTGACAGCTAACTTCCTAATGCGAACTGCACCCTTTTACTATCCCTACGTGTTGCATCTATCGCAACTGTTGCAGGTTTGATTCTGTCTATTGAAATCGTCTGGTTTTTTCCTCTTATATTAACAATGAAATATTTTCTAAGTCTTCTAACAATCCGGTAAGGACCTTCGTAGGGTTCCTTGAGACCGCTTTTGATACCCTCAACTCTAACAAAAACTTGTTCACAGTTCTGTAGGCCTTTTGGAATGAAAGTGCTTGTGTTAGCTGAACGTGGTTGCATAGGTTTCATGCAATTCATTTTGTTCCTAAGTCTTTCTACCAGGTTGTAAGGGTCAGTAGAAATTCTACTCTCGTTCGTATCGAAAAATTCAGACGGTAAACGGAGAGTCTGACCATATACTAATTCTGCCGGGCTGCATTTAATGTCTTCTTTATATGTACAGCGAATGCCTAGTAAAATAATTGGTAATTCTTCAAACCAATGTTTGGTCGTAGCGCGACATCGTAGTGCTACCTTAAGTTGCCGGTGGAACCGTTCCACCATCCCGTTCGCCTGTGGATGGTATATGCTGTGGTTCTAATGCGTTGTGAGCCCATTATTCTCGTAAGCTCTCGAAACAATTTCGATTCAAACTGGGTACCTTGATCCGTCGTAATTTGTAAAGGTACTCCAAAACGGCTTACGTACTCTTTAAAAAATGTCCACGCTACTGTCTCAGCCGTGATGTCCTTGAGTGGATATGCCTCGGGCCACCTAGTGAACCTGTCCACTAAAGTTAAAAGGTACGTATGACCGCTGGACACTTGAAGAAGTCCAACTAAATCTAAATGAATGTTATCGAATCTACCTTTTGGCAAGTCAAATGTGCCATGTGGTGATTTCGTGTGTTTATGTATTTTGTTTTTCTGGCAAGGGATACATGCCTCTGCCCAGGCCTTAATATCTTTCAACATGCCTGGCCAAAAATAGCGCTCCGCAATTCATTTTCGTGAACCTCGAATTCCGGGGTTGTTCAAGGTATGCAAGGCTTCAAAAACCTTTTTACGTAAAGATTTTGGTACGAATGGCCTTAATTGTGGTGTGGTAATTTCGCACCAAAGCGGTAGTGAAGTTGTAGGAATGAATTTTCTTTCCAATTTGAAACGTGCTGTACTCGCTGTCCCTGAGCTTAATAAGGAGTTCAATTCGTCGTCTTTAGCTTGCGACTTTACTAGCGTGTCGAAGTCTAGCTTACTGCTACTATCTACTTCTAACAACTCATCCGTACGAGATAAAAAATCTGCGGTTATGTTATCCTTCCCCTTAACGTGTTTTATATCGCTGGTGAATTGTGAAATAAAGTCAAGGTGGCGTTCTTGTCTCGGGCTTCGCTCTGTTTTCGATTCAAGTGCCTTAATCAGCGGCTTGTGGTCTGTAAATATCGTAAAATTCCGTCCTTCGAGGAAATATCGGAAATGTTGTAAGCTGAGGTAGATAGCTAAAAGTTCTCGGTCGAAAGCAGAGTATCTCGTTTCAGCTGGTGTTAGTTTCTTTGAGAAGAAAGAAAGAGGTTCCCAGTTCTCTTTGGCCCTCTGTTCCAAGACTGCTCCCACGGCAGAGTTTGACGCATCCGTTGTTAGCCTAAGCTGAGCGTTAGTCAATGGGTGGACTAACATAGTTGCCGATACTAAAGCTTTCTTAACGTGTTCAAAAGCCGTCTGACACTCATCATTCCAAGGAAATTCTTTCAGCTTCTTTGATGTTTTAGTGGCTTCGGTTAGCTGACTGTATAGCGGGATTAGCCAGTTGGCGAGTCTAGGAACAAAACGGCGGTAATAATTGATCATACCGATAAATCGCTGAAGTTGGCGGATAGACTTAGGAGCTGGGAAATCGCCTATTACTTTGACGCGTTCTGCTGACGGTTTAATTTCGCTCTCGTCAATTCTATGACCCAGAAAGTCTAAAAAGTTTGTATCGAAAATGCACTTAGAAATATTTATTTTCAAACCAAACTGAGCTAATCGCTCGAATAAAAGTTTCAAGTTTTCATGGTGCTCCCCGTGATCCCTACTGGCGACGAGAATGTCGTCAATGTACACGAAGACGAAGTTTAAGCCTAACGTAACTTCGTTCATAAAGCGTTGGAACGGTTGAGCTGCATTTCGAAGCCCAAAAGGCATCCGGATAAACTCAAACATCCCGAACGGTGTGGTAATTGCAGTTTTTCCAATATCTTCTGTCGAAACTGGGATGTGGTGATAGGCTCGAACGAGATCGATTTTGCTAAAAACCCCACATCCTCTCAGTTGTAGAGAGAAATCGTGTACGTGTGGGATCGAGTAACGGTCAGGCACTGTGACGGCATTCAGTCTTCTATAATCCCCGCAGGGACGCCAGTCATTGGGGTCCTTCTTCGGGACCATATGCAGAGGAGAAGATGTTGAAGACGAAGATGGTCTGCAAATACCTAATTGTTGCATGTGGTTGAATTCGTTTTGTGCTACCACAAGTTTCTCCGGATCCAGGCGTCTTGGTCGCGCAAGGGGTAAGTGACCGTTGGTCACGATATGATGCACGACCGAGTGTTTGACGGGCAGATTATGATTTGGTGGATCTGTGAGCGTTGGGAAACATTTTACTAGTTTTCCGTATTGGTTACTAATAGTTAATATCTTTGGTGTAGGAGTATTGGTGTTTAATACTACCCCATTTACTGAACATATAGAGGAATTATCGATTAATTTTTTTTCTTTAAGATTAACGAGTAAATCGTGCCTGGACAAAAAATCCGCTCCTATAATTGGACGATTGACAGCTGCCAACATAAATTAAAATAGGAAATGTCGGCCTAATCCAATATCCAATTTGAGCATAACTGTTCCAAAGGTATTTATGGGAGAGCCATTTGCAGCGGTCAAGTTAGTGGTTGCTATTTTAGAACAAAAATGAGGAAAGAATTTAAAGGGTATAATCGATACATCTGCTCCCGTGTCCACCAAAAACGAAAGTTTTGTGAGTCTGCATGTAACGAACAGGCGACGAGAAAGGCTACGTTGAGGATTAGTCGCCTCAACCCTCGTCCCATCTAGTTTAAAGTTGACTTCGAATTACTTTTCATGTCCCCCCTGAAGCTGCACGGTGAGACGCATTTCGATGCTTTCTCCCCGAAACGTTTGTGATACCAACATATTACGCTCTTAATTGGCCTATTATTACTATTCTCTCGGCACCGTGATTTGCTTCGAACTCTGTGATTACCCCCCGCGAATTCTCTGAAGGTACGTTTGAGCTCACCTATCTCTTTCATGGTCCTTTTGAGCTGGCTCTGCATCTGTTGTAATTCGCTAGGTCCTACTTGGTTATGACACTGTACTACGCTAACTTGAGAGCTTTGTGTGACTTCCCATACCTTGTCTGCGAGTTCCAGCTTCTTTTCGAAATTTTTATCTGTTGATACCGTTAGTGGAATAGTAACAGTGGAAGGTAACTTGCGCTGCCACAAGGACTGAACTAGTGTTAAGCTAATAGAAGATATGTTCCCTGCCAAGGATTGCATGTGTCTATATAATTCCGAGGGTTTCCTATCTCCTAAGTCTTCAGCCGACAATAAGGCCTCTAACCGCCTTTGCTCAGACAACGAGTGACGTTTGATTAAAAGCTGCTTGAGATGTTCATATTTGCCTGTTTCGGGCGGATCACTAAGTGCATCAATGATGCTGTTGATGGCCTCTACGGGCAACGATGCAAAAATATGCGAGTATTTCGAAGAATCTCGCATTATTTTCTTAATACTAAATTGTGCCTCTACGGCCAAAAACCACGCAGGCGGAGCTTTATCCCAAAAGTTAGGTAGCTTTACGCTCTCAATAATTAAACCTTCTCCGCTACTACCCTCTGTACCAGCATTATTCTTATCGTCGTCTCCCATGGTAATCCGTGTACAAATAATAATTTAAATGAGTGTAAGTAATACGTTAATATGTGAAACAGAATTTTGTACCATCTAAATGTCAAAACAAGCTACGCCATCCATGGCGGGTTCACGATTAACACACGAAATGTTATTAAATTTCTTAAATTCGAAGGAATTATTTGCATACGTAATGGTATGCCACAGTAAAGAGCAATAAAATTCACTGTTAATTGGAGCGACCAGAACAATATAATAATAATAAAACTAATAGCTTAATATCAAAATAATATAATGCGACGAAAGAAGAAGTGCAATAGCAATTACTATAACTTTATAATTTTATAGAATATTATAGAAATATATTTCTTTAACCAAAAACGAATCAAAATAAATTTTCACCACTCTACCTTAAATTTGTGCGGGTAGGTTTTTCTTTCTTTTCGTATTTCAATTTGATTCCTTATGTATCCCACCTTGTATGTTTATTTTCCTTTTTATTTTTTCGTAATTGGTCTTATATCCTCATTCACTTGCTCTCCATACGCCGTTACAATTTTCGGTATCTAAAATACGTAAAAGAATTTTAGTATTATGCTGTTAAATTATAGAATGAAAATTTTACAAATATCTGAAACTTCTACACAAAGATAATGAAAAATAAATCGTTAATATCAATTGAAAACTGCACGATTTTGCATGTAAGAAAAATATTTACTCTAATAAACTCTTTAAACTGTCCACGAATGAAAACTTGTATTATTAATTACTGCTTAAAGTTATTTGTCAGCGTGACACAAAATAAAGATGTATTCCAAACAAAAGAACGAAAAATTGTTTTTTTTTTTTTTTTTTTTTTTTTTTTTTTTTTTTTTTTGTAAAATAATACTTCCCAACAGTACTGTTGTCGTTAGTTGCGATGCTTCCGCACTGTGTTGTAGCTGTGCATTACTGGTGTGAGGAGCTGCTTACACTCCTTGCACTGTGATTGTGATAAAATGATATGCCAAATTCCGCTTCATATATTCCACGTTGCTTTGCTTGCTGCTTGTAGGGGTTCCTGCGATTGTGCTTGTATTGTCCAGTAGCACTTGCAATGCACGAACCAAGAACGTGTGTTTAACCCCCAAAATTATCGAATCGTGCTGCTGCCGGCTGATGAAAACCGTGCTTCTGCTCGCTGCACTGTCATACAGGGCTCCGCACTTGCGTTTTGGTAGCGTGTGTGAAGTAAAAATTTTTGATGTGTAATTCACTCGTGGCAAGTAGAGCACTCCAAGAACTTTTGAAATGTGCCTCTTGACTCTCGGGGTCACCAATTTGTTGCCGGGGAGGTAAAATGGATCACGTTGGTGGCAACAATTTATTATAGAGTTGCGATATCGACGATGCAAAAAATGAAAGACTGCGCCTTTGTCTTATAATTCACAATACTTTTATTTTAATAAAATAATATTGTTTTGCAGTCGTAACCGCTAAACTAATTATCTATATATTTCAGTTACTCTACTTCACTCTTAATTACACTGATGACTTTAGATTAAAAAGATTAAATTGAATATAATGAACTAAGGGACTTATCCCAGCGGCCGTCATTGAGCAAGTGGACGAAAAATTGCCCTCCTACTCGTTCTACCCAACCGCACGTTAAAGTAGGTTGCCATTTTCTTCGTTCAATTTTACAGGGTGCTCCTCTTCTTCCGTCGCTAGTGGGTGTGTTCCGAATCATTAATTGATATGCTTGTTTTGACATGTATATGCTCCTATACTTTATTCTGTTTGCGTTATGCTCGCAACACCTTAGCCACTATGCGCACGACATCATCTAACAACTCTTATGGCAGAAACACATCCAGGCCTCGAAGCTTCCTCGAGGTGTTGTCAAAATTTCCAACACTGGTTTTTAAATGATGCAACACAAAACCAAGTCTGCAGCTAGCCTCAAGGCCTAGCCGCAAAGCGCGCTTTGCTCAATGTTGGAAAATTTTCTCTCTCAGGCCTACTTCTGTCAACATATGTACTATCAAAATCACAATGACAGCACCGAGCCCTGTAGTATCATTTTGTTTTCAATTCTCTGAGGCGACGCTCGAGTTGAGCTGTGTGGAAGCCTGAGAGAGGCCAGGCCTGAGGCTTGCTTGGATGTGTTTCTGCCTTTAACTACGCATAACAACCATAGTGCAATGACCTTAGCGGCTATGCGTAGCAACTGCAATTCTGAGTATTGCTGTGACTCAGGTACCAATGCCCTAAATCACAACCATAAGATCAATACAACAATATATTGTCCGATGCAATATATTGATGTACCCAGTGGTCGAAGTGGCGGGCTAAAAGTGGTGGGATGGTTAAAAAAAATATTAAGATTATATTAATAAAAAAAAAACAAAAAAAACAAGAATTCATTTATTTAGAAAAAAATATACGTTATTAAATCAAAAAATAGAAAAAAAATAAGGCATTTCGAGCAGTCACTTGCAATGACTAAGTAATACATCTGAAAATAAAAAAAAAATCTAAATAATTAGTTGTTCTATAGTGCAGATTCTAAAAACTTACAATTCTTAGAACAGTTTCCATCTCTGTTCCTCTTCATTTTTTGTTGTCGACCTTTTAGCACAATTTCTAAAATCTGCGTCCTGCCGACCCTTTTTCAACCATTTTTTTACGTACTCCGTTGGATTAAACATTCCAATTGACGGGCCTACCATTTTTAGAAACACTAAACCTTATGTTGTTCTTATTCGTAAAGTGTTTCGAATGTCTGAGAGGATTACGTTCATACTGCTAAAGGATCTTTCACATTCTACAGTGGATATTATTATTGTATCAATTGCAACTTTTAATGGTTGCAAGTCCTTTGGTACAGTTGTATTGTCGCTTTCATTTATAAAAAACTCTCTAAATCCCTGCACTGAAGTATTTGTACACACATTAAATATATTGGGCAAATTTCTTATTTGTTTATCTCCAAAAGTTGCAATTTAATCTTCAGGCCATTTGGTGTGATCAAAAATCTCTAAACTATGTACTAAATCCGCATATTTTTCTCTATTTAATTCGCAATCATCATTATTGTGCTTCGACATGTGCGCTGCCCTTGTTGTAAACATTCTAGATGAAATATTTTCACTTAATTTGTCAAAAACTTCCTTGTTATCAATTTTAGCGATATTATTACCTATTTTTAATTCAACACTTTTGAATTTCTATCTTTCAAAGGCCTGGAGAACCATTTCATAATATTCCCCGGGGTTATTGGGCAATGAATGAAATACACGGTATTTTAAAACTATTAAACGATGAGCCTCTGGCAATGTCATATTTCTTGATTGCAATTTTTTTGAAAGATGTTCGAGCTCCAACAAAGCATCCAACATTAATCCCATATTATTCATAAAATTTGTGTAACATAATTTTATTTTCAGTTCGTTATATGTTACCCTACCTTTTTCACTTCGATTTACATCGCTTGATGCTTCATCAAAATGTTTGTACAATGCTTCGTAATTATTCCAAACAGCCATTACTGATCGTACACTTTGTGAAACCCATCTATTGTCCAAAATACGTCCAATAGTTTAACACATAATTCTTGAGGAATTTTTTCCAACTCCCTTCGATTAATAGGAGAAGCATTATAAATAACGTATAGCTTGTCGAAAAATTTTTTCATATTGCAAACTGAGGAAATTTGATTTACAATCAAATTAACTGCTAACTCCAAACGATGATTACTGCAGTGCTAAACTATTAGATTGGGAAACTTGTAAATTAGTAGTCTAGCTACACCAGATTTTCTTCCGAGCATATTTGAAGCACCGTCACAAGCAAAGGAAATCCAATTTCGGGTCAAAAAATTATCATTAAAACCATGACGATATAGAAATTGCAAAAACGTCTCAGTAATGGTAGAAGCTGTAGTATTTTCTAGTTCTACTAAGTCATAAAATAAACTACTTACCTCAGTAGTTTCTAGAATTTTGACACGCAAGCAGATGGATAAAGTAGATTTTTTACTAATTGTTGTAGACTCATCGATCAGAAAACCTATTTTTAAATCATTTTCTACTATATAATTAACTAGTTTCTGCTTCATTTCATCAGCAATATGAAGGACAATATCTGAGACAGAATGGTCAGACTGTAAGATTCGTCCCATATTTATTCCGTTTGCTCTTTGAAGATCTATTAAATCTGGTAAACCACTAAATGGACGATTCTTCTTTGCAAGGTAATAAACAGTTCTAAATATTCGGTGTGTATTTTCAAAATGTTGGTTTTCCGTTTGAGCGAATAATGTTTCAATACATTTATCTTTAGACAAAGTAACTATTTTACTGGCTTCTATGTGTGCAGTTGATAACTTATGTGATGAAAGTTTCTTACGTATTGACTGTTGCTTTTTTTCTTTCGTGTCACCATATTCTCTAACAGTACAGTTGACCCCCATCACTTACCAGCTTCAATTCTTGAGTCTTTGTAATTCCCAAATTATTTAGTGAACTGCAAATAGAACATCCTAGTCCACTTTCTTTAATTGTTAGCCATTTATATGTTTCTAACTTTTCATGCCATTGTGTTTCTGTCCAGTAATCTAGGATCTTCAAAGTGATTGTAATATTATGTTAATTAAGAACACTTGCCGCTTAGAACACTTAATTTAATTTAATTAATATTTTTAGCCAATATTGCCAGGTCTAATATCTTGGCAATTACATCTAACTTAACTACGTTTGAACTGCTCTACTTAAATACTACACCTCCCCCTTTAAAATTGGAAGAATTTATTTAGGTGTAGAGTTATATACCTATAGAAATTGTTAAGTAATAATGTATGTATGTAATAGTATAATAAAGCCAAAATTTGGAATTACAATTCTAAAACTATTTAACAATACTTTACTCTCTCCTTTTTTTTTTTAAATGAATTAATTTAAGAAGTTAATAATTCATTGGATTTTGCTTATTCATCTTATTAATTCATTGGATTTTGCTTATTCTAAATTGACATCTTGAATTATTGTTGTGTGACCAAGCTCATACAGCATTACATTGTTATAAAGTACTATGTTTGCTCTTTGTATTTCCTTAATACTGACGTATTTCGTCAGATTATGGTTCCATCTGGAAGTTCAATCCAGTATGAACGCGGGCTTGTGTCTTTTTCTTTTATAGTGGCTCTAATCCATGTTCTACCGTTTTTAAACCATAATCATCCTTCATAAAGTTTGTTTCCCTAATCTTGGTACGTCTATCATACGTTAATATTTCTTGAAATGTGCAGTCTTCTTGTGATATTTAACGTGTATGCCTTCATTGCCATTAACTTTAAACATTTCATGTTTTCCCGGTATTAATGTCCGAGTTTGTCTACCCATCATTAATTGAACTGGAGAGAGGCCTACATGCTTTATCGGTGTATTTCGATACTCTAGCAGTGCCAACCAAAGCTCGTTTTTAGTATTATAACATTTTTGCATTAGGCGCTTCGAAATCTGAACCATGCGCTCAGCTAATCCGTTCGACTGAGGATAACGCGGACTAGATGTTATCAATTCGATGTCGGAGGTTACACAAAATTGTGAGAACGCGAATGCACCAAACGTGACGTTGTCTGCTACAATTATTCTAGGTAGCCCATGAGTTGAGAAAATTGTTTTTAATTTTATTATTACTTCCGAAGCTGACTTATTTCTAATTGGGACAATATCTAGGTACTTCGAAAAATAATCGCACACAACTTGGAATGATTTCCCACTAAATTCCATGATATCCATACCAATTTTGTGGAATGGTAACATCGGTATGTCATGTGGTAATAGAGGCTCTCTTACATTAGTATTTCTGTATCGTTGGCATACTTGACACGCTGTTACTTTCTCTTCAATGTCTGCATTGATTCCTGGCCAGAAAACCAGGCTTCTTGCACGTGCCTTCGTCTTTTCGATTCCAAGGTGTGGTTAGTGGAGAATATTCAGCACGTACTCTTTAAGAGTGGTTGGTACGTAAATTCTATTATTAAAAACACAAGACTGTTTTCTGTTGTTAATTCTTCTTTAAACTTCCAAAAATTCCGCATTGTATCAAGTAGCCCTGTTTTACAGCTCGGCCAACCTTCGTTTAAGGTTTCTCGCAATTCTTTAAGCAGAGGGTCTGTTGAAGTTTCTTTAACAAATAGCTTCTTCTTACTATCACTAATATTTAGTGAATGTATGACATCATTTAGCTCTGGAATCTCTATTTCTTGGTCTTCGGAATGATTCCTTTACAAGTAATCTGCTATATGGATGTATTTGCCCGGAGAAAATTTTAGATTTAACCTATACTTTAAATGCTTTAATTTCATCCGTTGTAACTTGGACGAGGGGATTTTATTTATATCCTTAGTCATTACACCAAGCAATGGCTTATGATCAGTAACTACATTAATGTCTCTCCCGTATATATAGGAATGAAGCTTCTGACAACCAAATACAATCGCCAACAGTTCCTTCTCAATTTGCGAATAATTGGTTTCAGCATCCGAGAGGCTTCGGGATGCGAAACAAATCGGCCTTCCTTCTTGCATCAAACACGCACCTAATCCGTGTTGAGATGCATCAGCTTGAATGGATAACCTTTTATTGGCTTCGAATATTTTTAGAGTCGGTGCATTAATAATTTCTTGTTTGATCTCCTCCAAACATTGGTCATGATGCGGTAGCCATTGAAAGACTATATTTTTCTTCAGAAGATCGCGCATGGGTTTTGATATATTAGCAAGATTCGGAATGAAGTTCCGCATATTATTTATTACCCCGAATAATTTTTGCAAATGCTTTTTATCTTTAGGTGGCCCCAATGCTGCAATTGCTTTTATTCTACCTTTATCAGTCTCTATTCCCTCACCTGAAATTATGTGTCCCATATAATTTACTTGCGAGACGCAGTACTGTACCTTATTTTCATTAAATTTTTTATTATTTTCTCGTGCACGATCTAATACCTTTTCTAAAATCTAATCATGCTCCTCCTTTGTCTCTGCTGCTATTAATATGTCATCTATATAATTATATAACTACGTTAGGTATTCCCACAAAGTTGGTTTCATTTATCTTCTGGAAGACTTCAGGAGCTATTTTTATTCCAAATGGCAACCTTTTGAATCGGTAACACCCAAGTGGTGTTACGAACGTGCAGAGTTTACTTGATTCTATATCAAGTTTTACTTGAAAATAACCCTCCTTTAAATCTAGGACTGTGAATATTTTCTTGTTAGCTAACCTCGCAGTAAGTTCCTCAAATGTAGGGATGTAATGTATTTGGTCTTTAATTGCTATGTTTAGATCCCGCGGATCAAGACATAAGCGAATCTTTTTGTTAGGTTTCTCAACAATTACTATATTTGAAACCCATTCCGTGGGTTCGTTAACAGGTTCAATAATATCTCTATTACAGAGATTATCTAATTCTATTTTTAGCACATTTCTGAGGGCTAGCGGAATTCTTCTAGCTGGCCTTACGATCGGTGTATAAGATTCTTTGAGTTGAATTCTAAAATTTTCGGCGAAGCAACCGACACCTTCGAAAACTTCCCTATTTTTTCCTATTAGCTCATCTTTGGAATTTATATTTACGCTATTAATACGCTTTAATAAATTGAGGTCGATACAGGCTTGTAAGCCCAAAATTGGGTACGTGTTCGAATCAACCAAACAAAATTCTTGCAATGACTGAATTTTTCCTACTTCACAAGTTAATTGCACGGCACCTAATATTTTAATAGGCGTACCACCATAGGTTTCCAAGTTTATAGAACTCTTTTTAACGTTAATACCTTTAAAGTTATGCAAATATTTGATTGGTAGAACATTCACCTCCGCACCTGAATCTAATTTAAAATTTATACGTTCAGACTCTATTTTAATCAGTTGGAACCATGCACATTTAGAATTTTTTATACTACAAATACTATTATTTCCAAGGTTATCAATAAAGAGATTATCAAAACTCTTTTCTAAATTAGTAGTTTGAATTTCACGCACCTGCTTTGCCCGACAAACCTTCGCAAAATGATTCCATTTGTGACAAGCATTGCATTTTTTGCCATACGCTGGACATCTTCCGTGATTATGAGCTTGGCCACACGACTGACACATTTTCCTAATGTTTACATTTCTCATCTGTTCATTTTTGGGTTTGCTAAAAGTATTTTGTACATTGAAATTAACATTTTGTTTTCTAAATCTAGATACAGAGTTACCATTCTTTCTATGTGTGTTCCTTTGGGCTTGAAGACTATCCCAGGAAATTTCTTCTATGTTTTTACTCGGCCCAGCACCTTGCATTTCTTTACTTTACTTAGATGTTGCCTCCGATGCTCTTGCTAGCTCTATTGTTTTTTCTAGACTGTTTCCAATAATTTCTTTTGTAGACTCCTGTCATTTATACCAAAGACTATTCGGTCGCGTAGCATTCTGGAATCCATATTTCCGAAATTGCACTTTTTTACTAGTTTCTTTAGTTCCAATAAGTAATTATCGAATGGCTCTTTATCCATCTGATGTCTGCTGTGAAACATGAAGGTTTCATATACCTCGTTCGCTTTATCTTTACAAAAATCATCAAATGACTGAAGCACTTCTTTGTAAATTGATCTTTTTTCGTCTTCTAGCTCAAACGAATTAAATACTTCCACAGCATCTGGTCCGAGGGCATTAAGGAATACCGCTACTCGCACTGCCTCCGATTTTTTCTCGAGTTTGATCGCCGCACTGTATATCTCGAAATTTTGACGGAATTTGCGCCAATTTTCTGGAATGTTTCTATCCAGATCCAATTTATCAACTGGTTTTATGTGGTCCATTTGTCTGATAAATAAGTATTTGATTTGTTTAGGAGGCCTTCCGCGTGGTTTTTCGCTCTTTTGTTGGTTAGGAATTTTCACAATTCCCATAGAATAAATATTTATTTGCTTGTAGTTACACTTTTTATTCCGGCTTCGACTGCGCCATGTAATATTATGTTAATTAAGAACACTTGACGCTTAGAATACTTAATTTATTTCTATATAAATCTTAAGGTGATGCGAACTCTACACAGGCTAGTATTACAAAGAGACCAAGGCTGGTCGTCGTGGCAGTGACGTCTAATTTATGATTTCCTTTTAGCCAATATTGCCAGGTCTAATATCTTGGCAATTACATCTAACTTAACTACGTTTGAACTGCTCTACTTAAATACTACAGTGATAGGCTCCTGTAATCTTCTGCCTTGGCTTGATGTGCTAGGTACATTAAAAGGCTCTTCTCACTGCGCGTTTTTATCTACCTGTTGTTCTTCAACTTTCCTTTTTTTTATCAAAAATTTATCCATTATTTAAAAAAAAAATATTTTTTTCAACAAAATTTGACAAATCTTGGAAGTCAACTAGCTAGAGCTGTGTCGTTCAGGAGTGAACCGTTCGTTCAGGACGAATAATTTAAAAGAACCAAAGAAGCCGTACAGTCCTAAGAAAAAGATCCGTTCTCTCTCCCGTTCTAATTCTGACACTGTCTGACTGACAGAAATTTAAGTCGACCGAGCATACAGAGCATTGAGTGAGCACGGTGCAGTGATACGGCCAGTGAATCAGTTCAGTTCTGATCCGATTCTTTCCACTGTGTTCTGCGGGTCAGTTGCTGTTAGCTGCATTAGTGAGTGTACTGCGTACTACAATCTGTTCAACCACAGGAAAGCCAGCAATGCCTACCTCCAATGCAATATAAAATCAACGATGCTTCGTCGTGATGTAGAAAAGCCCGTAATTTTGTCTTAGAAATTTACTGGCAATTCTTTCTTTAGAAATTTTATGCATTATTGGAGGCCAACAGAGAACACATGAAAGTATTGTATCTGAAAATAACTGCTGTCGGCCACCAAGAGTGAATAAAAATTCTGCCGGAACATTTTCTGCTAATTTCTAAGAAAAAATATGTTCTGGAACGCATTTATCTCTCCTAAGAAGTAGTGGTATGGGTTTGCAATTATTTAGAAGAACCGGAATGGCATCCCACCCCATCCCGCCTCATTTCGAGCACTGGATGTACCTCATAAATGACCCTGAAAATGAAAAATTATTTCTTTTTAAAATTTCAATCAAAATTTAAAATGCATTTAGAAATGCATTCCCATATTATAACAAAATGCAATTTAGCATAAATTGCATTTTGTTATCAGACACACATTCCACTCACACGATATGTACACTTACCTACATACAGTGTCTTCGTACTTTTTTTCCGCATGTACAATCTACATACGTACAGTACCTATTTTCTTCAATCTAATTGTATGTACATACATACATACAATTATCTAATTGCATGTACATACATACATACATTTATCAGAATTATTCGCGCCCTCTTAAAAGTAATATTTCAAGACGGGCGCGCAAGTGCATATCGTATTACAGTTTTGCATAGATGCATATAGCTTGCATCAAACCTTTTGTACATTTTCTCACGTACGATTTTTAACGTCGTGAGACAGCGATCATGGGTACCTGGGTGCAATTTGCCCAAACCTTCGATTCGGTTCGATTTTTGAAACCGCCGAGTAAAGTTAGCTCTGGGCATAAATGAAATTCCTTTTGAAAATATTTTAAAAGTAAAGTTCTTTTTGAAAATGTATGAAAGTAAAACTCCTTATGGAAGTATGTATATTAAATATTTTAAAAGTAAAATCATTTTTGGAAATGTGTGAAAGTGAAACTCCTTATGGAAGTTGTTAGATATGAACTTGGGATGTAGGAGATAAGAATGTAAGACCAGCGTGTATGCTATACTTCACTTTATTCAATTCTAATGAATACAACTTAATCTGATCTGATCTGTTGGGTACTGGGTACTGGCGTACCGTCATGCTTAAGCATGATGATGTCGTCTCGATTCTTCTGGTGTAGATGATGTAGTGTTGCCAGAGAGGCAGTTCGTGTATCCGACAGCTTTCCCCCCGCTAGACGAAAAAGCTGGATACTGTAGGCGTTCAGGAGCTCTTCTTATCCTGCTTGATTGTCTGAGTGGTGAGTCTTCTATGATACTATGTCGTGATTTCTCGCCAACTTTAACTTCAATTTGTGGCTCCGAAGGTGGTATCAATGATGATCCTACTGCTTGGTTCGTCGCTGGGACTTCTACATGACTGCTTGTTACTTCTGGGTGTTCGATTTGTTTTTGATTTTGAGTCATTAAGTCAGTGTTATTGTCAGTCTTAGTCTTGGGTGTCGTGTCTGTTTCGGCTGTTTCATTTGCGAGATCGTGGTGTATTTGAGAATTACATTGCTCACTAATTGTTTTTTGCAATTGGTCGATATGTCTAGTGTGCTTTTTATTGTCGATGAGGACTTCATAATGTAATTGTCCTACTCTAGACACAATTATTCCGAATTTCCACTTACATGATTTATTTTCATAAAATCGCGCTTGAACTAATTCACCGACTCGGAACTCGCGGTAAGGTTTATCGTTCACTGGATTTTGCTTTTCAAATACCTCACTTTCAATGTTTTTCTTTACTAGGTCTAATCTGGTACGCAGTGTTCTTTTAAGCATGATTTCACTTGGACTTATACCTGTTGAGCTGTTCGGGACCTTCCTATATTGCATCAAGAGTTTGGAAAGTTTAGTGTGTACGTCGCCCGGTTCAGACATCATGGCGCGTAGTCCTTGCTTAATAACCTGCACATATCGTTCAGCCAATCCGTTCGTGGAAGGATGATATGGTGCACAGAATTTGTGTCGAATTCCATTTGATGCGGTCCGTTGTCAGTTACGATTGTAATAGGCAGTCCGAATCTTGCAAAAGTTTCTCGAAGAATTTGTATGGTTTTATTTGAATTCGTTCCTTTTGTCGGGAAGGCTTCAATCCATTTGGAATAAGCGTCGACAATTACAAGGAAGTTTGTTTCCGTAAAGGGTCCCGCATAGTCGATATGTAAACGTTGCCATGGGTACTTCGGATATTCCCAGGGATGAGGCTGAGCTTTACTCGCATTGTTCCTGATTCGGCAGCATGCAGAACACTGCCGGCACATAGTTTCGATATCGTGATCAATACCTTTCCACCAAACGTAGCTCCTTGCTAGTGCTTTCATTTTCACTATCCCTATGTGTCCCTCATGTAATTCTTTTAGTATCCGTTTACGTAAAGAATGCGGTATCATAACCCGAACTCCTCGAAATACGCATCCGTCCTGAAGAGAGAAATGTATTTGCTCCTCTCCATTTGGTAATGAATTTCCCTGTTGCAGAGCTTGATAGTATTGTAAGCCTTCCGCGTCCTTTAACGTTTCAGTCTTAATTTCTTGTTGTGTAACTGGTAGTACTTCGATTTGAGTGAGTTGAAATGTTGTGTATTTGTCGACGTCTTCGTCTTCTTCATATTGTAATGGGAATCTAGATAGATAATCTGCATTTGCGTGTTTCTTAGTGGGTCTGTATTGTATTTCATAATTGAATCCGGATAAGAAATTAGCGTAGTTCAGTAATCTCAAGGCAGACGTAGGGGGTAAGTCTTTACTAGGATGTAAGATACTCGTGAGAGGCTTGTTATCTGTGATTAGTGTAAACTTCCTTCCATAGCAGTACTGAAAAAACTTTTTCAGTCCCCAAAAAATTCCAGTAGCCTCCTTATCTATTTGTGAGTAATTTGCCTCAGATTTGGTTAATGAGCGCGAGGCAAAAGCTATTGGTATTTCGGTTCCATTAGGCATCATGTGTGATAATACAGCCCCTAAGCCATACGGAGATGCATCTGTGGCGAGTAGTAATGGTAGATCAGGATTATATGACGCTAGTGTACCTGCTTCTGTTATTTCTTTCTTCAACCTACGTATGGTTTCTTCGCATTTACTTGTCCATGAGAAATGTACTCCCTTCCTCAACAGTGAGTTAAGAGGTTCCAGTTTGGAAGCTAAATTTGGGATAAACTTCTGGTAATAATTTACTAAACCTAAAAATGTACGTAACTCACTTACATTAGTAGGGCGCGGACTTTTTACAATTGCATCAATTTTTTCAAGCATCGGTCTTATTCCATGTTGATCTATTACATGGCCTAAGTATGTAATGGAAGATAGAAAGAATTGACATTTATTTCTATTCAAATGAAGATTATTTTGTCGTAAACGTTCTAAGACACATGAGAGATTCTTTACCAATTGAGCGTATGTACTTCCTTGAACTACTATATCATCAAAAAAACATGCTACCCCATTCAGATCCTGCAGTATTGAATCCATGTAACGTTGCCAGGCATTTGGAGCAATTTTAACCCCAAACATTAGCCTTTTCACTCTGTAGTTTCCTTTGTGTGTGCTGATGGTTAGCATAGTAGCACTCTGTTGGTCAACCGGCATATGAAGGTAAGCCTGGTGAAGATCCAATTTACAAAAATATTTCCCTCCGTTTAATTTCGCAAAAACGTCCTCAATCCTAGGGATCGGATAGTTGTCTTCTTGAAGAAATTTGTTAATCGTGGCTTTGTAATCTGCGCATATTCGTATTTTACCATCCTTCTTTAGTACGGGTACTATGGGAGTTCCCCACGACGTGTAGATAACTTTCTCTATAATCCCTTGACTTACAAGACGATCTATTTCCTCACCTATTTGATCTTTAAGTGCAAACGGAACAGCCCTGGGACGCATAAAAATCGGGGTAACCGTGTTATCTTTCAGCTTTAGTGTACATTTGGTGTTTCTGATCATCCCCACGTTATCTGTGAAAATGTCTTGGAATTTGTTTAGCAGTTTGTTTATTTCGAGTTTACACTGGGTTTGAGTATCTAATGTCACGACCGAATGTATTGGTAATAGTACATCAAATTGCATTTTGCGTATCCATTCCCTGCCAAGGATAGGATCGACGTTTTGTTTCAATACGTAAAGATAGCTTTGTACCGACTTGTTATTGTATCTAATTCTGACTTTAGATTTCCCCAACGGACGTATCACTTCACCTGTATATGTTTGAAGCTGTAGTGTAGTGGGCTCCAGTCTTTTCCTAGACCATAATCGTTTGTATGTACTCGATGAAATCGTGGAAACTGCAGCTCCCGTATCCAATTCCATTTGTATCCCCACACCTTCAATTTCTACCTCCAGCATAAATTTGTTGTTTAAATGTGTACTGTTGACATTTGCGATTACTGACGTATTATTCAAGAAGAAATTATCCTCGAGATCGCTGTTGTCACTACCAGCACTACCAGCTGTATAAAGTGCCTTTTGACTGACCTTTTTGAATCTACCTAGTGAGTTTTCATGAGTTTGATTACGATTTCCACTAATGCACACTTTATCGACGTGACCTCCTTTGCCGCAAACCCCACATTTTAAATTTGCTTTATTGCACTCGTTTGCTTTGTGTGTAATGTCTCCACATTTATAACATTTACCTTTAATGAAATTTAGTATTTTCTGATTGTTTTTACCTGATTTGTTTTTATTTTCCTGACCTTTCGGCCTTTTAATCCTATTGACAAAATTTAGATTTACGTGCTGCCGCATCTCCTTACTATCCACTTTAGCCGCTTCGATTGAAAGTGCAAGCTTTACAATTTCGTCAAATGTTTTCTTAGAGTCTTGTTGTAAAAGTTTTTCTCTAATGTCACTGTCGCGAACTCCTCGTATAAATTGGGTTCTAAGATGTGTATTTACGGTAGGTTCTTTGCACTTTTCACAAAAAAAGTTACAAGTAATTGCAAGTTTACGTAATTCGGTTTGGAAGTTGGAGATGCTTTCTCCTTCGTGCTGAGATCTCATCGCGAATTTATGCTGCTCCGCTACTTCGCTAGGTGTAGGACAAATGTGCTTTTGCAAAAGCTCTTTAAGCTCTTTAAAGGTTTTGTTCTTTGGTGGTTCAGGAGCTGTCAAACATGTTAATGTCTGATATAATTTTGCTCCGAGACAATTTATTAGGATTTGCACGCACTTTTTATCATTTTCGGCTGTAGAGTCGTTTAAATTTCTAAGCTCTAAGTAGTTTTCTAATCTGCTTAAGTAATTGTTGAATGTTTCATTTGAATCGTCATAGGGCTGAAGCTGCAAGCCCCTGCAATTATCTTGCGGTCGCTGAGATTGCTGCTGAAGTCTTTGCAAAACTTCTGCAATTGACTGAATTGCCTGTTCCATTTTTCATGCAATTTGAGGAACACTGTTTGAATGAAGTTGAATGTATAGAACCGAACCAGTTTTGATTGTATGTTATTTTTGTTTTTTTTTTATGACCGATTGTATGTGTGCGTACGACAATAATACCGCACTATTACACTACCGTCAGAGCACAATCAATTTTTTTTTTTTGTATGAATGTATGTTTTTAGGCATATCCGAAAAGAACGCACCGTTATTTAAAAATTAAATTAAATAAATTTAATGTCCCCTACACAAAAAAATGCACTTATCTCTGGTTTATGCGAAATTATAATTTGCCTAAAATTAATTTCTTTTATTGTTCACTGTTCGTAATTATGGAGATGAATCGCCAATTGAAAACAAATAAAATAAATTTATATGAACAGTCGATGCAGTCGCAAATTCGTCCGTAAGAGTACCCTGTCGTAAAGTAAATTTTGCGTACCTGTAATCTGTAATTACCCAAATTTATTCTGCGTGGAATTTTTTTTTTTAATATCCTCGTCGCCAGTTGTTAGATATGAACTTGGGATGTAGGAGATAAGAATGTAAGACCAGCGTGTATGCTATACTTCACTTTATTCAATTCTAATGAATACAACTTAATCTGATCTGATCTGTTGGGTACTGGGTACTGGCGTACCGTCATGCTTAAGCATGATGATGTCGTCTCGATTCTTCTGGTGTAGATGATGTAGTGTTGCCAGAGAGGCAGTTCGTGTATCCGACAGCTATTGTTATGGCCCAATATAAGGAAGATTCTTCTTCCAGCAGCCAAGGGCGCATTCTAGCGAAATAATCAGCAATTGCTAAACAATAACCTCGTATGGTATTGTTCTGCAACTGTCGGTTATTTTGCTGATTAGCCCAACAGCTGGCTGCGATGAGCGCTTAGTGGAGCAATCGACGATTACGATAATAATTAACCTCGCATGGTAATTATTATGTAAAGCGATTGTTTACTACTAAGCGACTCAGGTGCTGCAACCGGTAGAACAAACGACAAGGTTGTTGTCGTTTGTTTACATCCGCGTTGTGAGCAAAGAAAGTGCTTCCGAATATCGGGGCATAAAAAGACCAATGACTGGTCTGGCGAGTGCCCGTTAGTTATCAGTCATTGCAGTGTCAAGTTTCGGTTCGGAGTACTTGATGTATTATTAAGATAGATCATTTTGTTTTCTCGTAATAAAGAATTATGTTTTAAAGTAATTTGAGCGTTGTTCTTATTTGAAGAAGGTTCACCGTGATTAATTAAGTGTTTCTTATTTATTTGATGGTTTCGTGAATTTTATTCATTGATTGCTTTTGGGACACGACATTTTGGCGCAGCCGGTAGGATGCGAACCTACGCTCCCAAAGAGAATCTGATTTCGAATCAGACCAAGAAGCGAACACCGTGGCGCAGGTCTTGTTCGAGCAAATCCTTAGCCGTTACTCATTACCCAAACAGTTAGTAAGTGATCAAGGAGCTAACTTTACAGGCGAAGTTTTAAAGGCTCTTTGCAAAATGCTTAAGATAAAGAAACTGCAAACCACCGCCTATCACCCACAGTCCAATGCGGTAGAGCGGCAACATTCTACGTTAGCTAACTACTTGAGAAGTTTTGTAGACCGGGAACCCCAGAGTTGGGATAACTTTTTGAGAACAGCGGCTCACTCTTACAATAACACGGTACATGCTGGTACAAAGCTAACACCCATGGAAACTCTTTTCGGATTTGTATCAGAAATACCTAGCAACTTACAGCATAAACCTGAACCGGTGTACAACACAGATAAGTATCATTCGGTGCTGCGGTTCAAGTTACAAAAAGCGTTTGAACTGGCAAGGGAAAACTTACTCAAAAGCAAGCTAACTTCGAAAAAGTATTATGATAAGACAGCTAGGCCAGAAACCATACATGTGGGGGATAAAGTTCTGGTGAAAGATTTGGCTCGAGTAGGGAAGTTAGCTTCAATTTTCAAAGGCCCCTACGAAGTAATTTATATTCACAGTCCCGAAAACGTTACGATCCTTCAAGGAAAAAAGCTCAAGAGGATTCACACGAATCGATTGAGGAAATATAATGAATAATTCAGCATAAAATTTGATCATTCCAGAAAGACGAAAGCCTAAACGGAGTGCAGCACGAGGCAATAATTTCGGAATTGGCGGAATTGGATTAATAAATTTATTTAATTCTTTTTTTTCTCTTCTTCCTCTTAGTTTGTTTCTTTTATTACAGAATATAAACATGTATAAGACCAACACGGATTCAAGAAGAAGATTACGCTACGAAGAGCGAGAAGATGAGAATATAAGGCAGTCGATCTAAAGGAATAGTAAGTATAGTGAAAAAAAAAAACATAAGAAAGGTTGAGAGGGAATTAAAATTAAAATTAACAAGAAGTAAAAAAAAAAAAGAAATAAAGACAATTTAAATAAGAAATTTGAAAAAAGAAATAATAGATTTAAAGAAGTAATTTGAAAAAGAAGTAAGATATCTAATTTTTATGAAGTCAAAGAACCAAGATTTAAAGAGAAAGATTTAAAGTATATAGTATATAGATATAGAAAAAATAAGAATAAGGGTTGCCATAGATTAGCATAGGGTTTAGTATCAAGATGAAAGCAGTTATAACGGTAGTATTTGCACTCATCACCTTGCTGGAGGCAGAGAAAACAGGCTATATTATCCAACGGATACCCCATACAGGAGTGTTGTTCGAGCACGTGGGAAAAGTCAATTTCTACAACAAGCACTGGACTATCCTGTCGAAGGTGGAAATGCCGGATCTAACAGAGGACATGGAATTTGTAAATAATTGCACTAACCTAATTACGCAGCTATGTTTGGAGGTGACACACGACGGAATAGTATCCAGGTGCACTATAGCGGCCAAGGAGATAAGAAGTTGGGTCTCGAAAATTAAGAGGCAAAACGAGGAACTCCTACACCATACCCAGAGTGAATCACCACGACGAAACAGACGTTCAATTTTTGATGGATTAGGATCAGCATTCAAATACCTTGTCGGGACAATGGATCATGCAGACTCAGAAGAGATCCATGCAGCCCTAGATGATCTTAGCGGGAGAGAGAACCGAACCTTCACTCTGTTAAAGGACCAAATAACGGTTATCAAGTCTACATTCGACGTATTCAACGCTACCAGAGTACAAGCGGCAGCAGAACGAGAGGAGCTAGGTAACAAAATCTCAGCATTAGTAAAAGCACAACAGGGTCAATATCGTGAATTGTCGGCATTGCAGCTTAGATTAGAAATGAGCGAAGTAATTACACTGATGACTCTTCATCTACGAGAAATCAGTGATATGCAGGAAAATATAATCAGTATGTTGGTCGCTCTGAGTGTCGGAAAGCTACATCCATTGATTATTCACGCGCGGGAAATGAGCGAAATAATGAGGAACGCCACTCGTCAATTGGATTTAGATGAGAAATTCCAGAACTTCCAGTTGTTGACGCAGATTGCAAAAGTGAAATCCCTTCAAATAAATCAAGGGATATTGATCCGGATTGAAATTCCACAGCCACAAAGAGTTGCGTTCGATATGCATAAGATATATACAATTCCTGTTACAATAGACGACGCCGGCTATCACATATATGATCTGGATGCCGAATTTGTAGCCGCTAACAACCATGAACGGCAGTATGTCCTAATGAGTTATCAGCAGTATCAGGGGTGCCAGCAGCTTTCGACCACAGCCGATCAGCCACAATTCCTTTGTCCACAGTTGGGCCCGACCTTCACAGCCATTGGAGAAAATTGTGTACTAAACCTTTTCCGAAGCTTCAATGTAAACTCGAGAGCATGTAAAGATCGAGTTATACCGAAATGGAACAGTCTAGTTCGAATGATGACGAGGAACCATTGGCTATTTGTGGTATCCCAAAAAACAAAATTAGAGGTGAACTGCCAAAATTCACCAACTACCATTGGAGAACTATCATCTACAGGGGTGTTATCAATTGAAGAACACTGCCATTTACAAATTGGAGACCTACGGATAGCCGCAGAAGACGACAGCCAGAAAAATATCTCGATTTGGCAGCCGAATCGTTTGGAGTTGCCAGCCTGGAATGCCGTAGACCTAACTAAATCAAATAAGCAGAAAGCGGAAATTATAGAGAGTAAAGAGAGTGGGATAAGACTGTTGACAGCCAAGAACTTCAACCAAGCATGGAAGGACAATGAAGCTGATCTAAAGCGAGTACAGGAAGCCATTAAGAACGAAGAGACTAGCAGACAGTTTATTCCACATCACGTCCACTTAGCAGCTACATCAGCTACCGGGTGTTTATGCATCTTCACCTTAGCAGTACTAGCAGGAGTAGTGTGCCATCTAAAGCGACAAAAAAGTGAACAGACTCGAACGATCATCAGCCAACCGTTTACGGGGCCAATTCAATCGAGGGTATCCAAGCAAGCAGAATCCAGTATAGAAGTCGTCATTCCAACAACAGCAAACCTGCCAACAGCAAATTTACCTACCGTCGTCGGGAAACAGCTGGTACAATTAGAATAGTAGAGTAGTTATTTTATTGTAGTAATGTAATTGTATTGGGCACCAATAGAAAGTATACCCTTAAATAGAATTTTTGTATGGGTTTTCTTGTTATATATATGTAAGTGCTATAAATGCTTGTAAAAAAAAACTTTTAATTTTTGTTATTTTTGTAATTAGATAGACAATAAATAAGATTGTATATTTTTGAAATGCATGTAAATTAATTAAGCATTTTTGTTAATAATAAAAAAACTTTAAGGTTAGAAAGAACTATGTAATAGATATAATTAACTTATTAGGTAGAGGGATTTCAAGATAATGGTTGTAAATTTTGAACTTAAAAGAAATGTAAAAATTTTTTTTTTAGGCAGTAGGAAAAAAGATCATGGAAAATAAATATGAAATATGTAAAAAAAAAGAGAGCCAAGTTAATTAACAAAAAGTAGAAATATATATATAGAAAAAAATGTTTAAAGGAAATGTTAGGCAGAAAAGTAGAAAATGTAATGGGTATAAGAAAGAAATTTAAAAAAGATAATTAAATGTGAGAAGAAAATAAGAAAGAAATTAAACATGAAAAGAAAAAGATAAGAGAAATTATGTAAATGTGAATTAAAAGATGTGAAATGACGTAAAATGAAAAACGTGAGAAAAGGAAAATAAAATTTAAGTATGTAACGAAAAATGTAAAACAAGCTGAACCGAACGGAGACCAAAAATATTTTCAATTTTTAAGACTGTTGCACTCTACAGATCTAGTTTCCTGCGGAAACTAGTTTTTCCAAGGGGGGAGGGATGTTATGGCCCAATATAAGGAAGATTCTTCTTCCAGCAGCCAAGGGCGCATTCTAGCGAAATAATCAGCAATTGCTAAACAATAACCTCGTATGGTATTGTTCTGCAACTGTCGGTTATTTTGCTGATTAGCCCAACAGCTGGCTGCGATGAGCGCTTAGTGGAGCAATCGACGATTACGATAATAATTAACCTCGCATGGTAATTATTATGTAAAGCGATTGTTTACTACTAAGCGACTCAGGTGCTGCAACCGGTAGAACAAACGACAAGGTTGTTGTCGTTTGTTTACATCCGCGTTGTGAGCAAAGAAAGTGCTTCCGAATATCGGGGCATAAAAAGACCAATGACTGGTCTGGCGAGTGCCCGTTAGTTATCAGTCATTGCAGTGTCAAGTTTCGGTTCGGAGTACTTGATGTATTATTAAGATAGATCATTTTGTTTTCTCGTAATAAAGAATTATGTTTTAAAGTAATTTGAGCGTTGTTCTTATTTGAAGAAGGTTCACCGTGATTAATTAAGTGTTTCTTATTTATTTGATGGTTTCGTGAATTTTATTCATTGATTGCTTTTGGGACACGACAGTATATTAAATATTTTAAAGTGAACTTCTTCTTGGAAATACTATTAAAGTGAAACTCCTTTTGGAAATATATTGAAGTGAAATTCTTTTTGGAGATATACTAAACGACCATTTCTTCGCATAATACTCGGGAGCACGAACGGTCTAACCACAACAGTATGTGTGTTGCCGTTCGATTGGATACCTATTGTAATATGACTTAATTTGCGACTTTGTAATGCATACATCTAATATGCAGCCTGGATAGCTCGGCGATGCTTTAATATCAGAAATCTGGAGGCTAAGTCAATATGACCAGCTAATATTACCAGAGTAGAGCCTGGCGTCCAAGATACTTCTTGGACTGCCTTCTTTAAAAGCAAGGATAGTTAATAAAAAACATATCTTTCCGCGTCTCGAGAAACAGTGATTTTATTCTTGCCATCGACCGATTTATATACAAAAATCTATCTATACAACTTACCAATTTCTTAAGTATTACCTAAATTCTACTTACATTCTAAGGTTATCAAAAATACAATATTATACAATTTGTACATCAACCGTAACATTTAAAACATTTAAAATCTTACATCATGCAATCACAAAGTAAGTCAATACAAAAGAAATGCATAGAAATGTTGACACATGTGAAAATATTCTTCTGTGTCACTGCTATCGTAACTTAATTGTAAGTCAAGCATGAAATATTCTTTTTTACCTAATTTGCTTGGTTGAATCGTTGCCGGCAATAAGTAAACAAAAGCGGCTGCGATTTGTGTACATATTTGTACACATGTTTTATTATCGAATTGGCGAACGTGTTATGATGATGCAATATGCTTGACTTACTTTGCCTGATTTTAGATGTAATTTATTTTCTATGATTGCTACTTTGTATTACACATTAATTTTATAATATTTTCAGATTTTTATTTAGAATTCATTATTTGCTATTTTGCATCATGTAGGTACTACAACTTTTAAAAGATACATTTAAATGAAAAGATGATGTATCCCGGTTTTGTTTGTGTGGAATGTAGCCATAATATGTTGATTGTTGCCTTCACTAAAAACTGCTTTATCGATATGCTTGTAGGTAGGTGTGCATTGTTTTGTTCCCAACCTAGTTTCGATAAATAGAAATACTTGAGAATTAGAATCTTTTAAACGATTTTACTATCAGATGGCTTTTTAATTTTGGTTTCAGCAACATCTGATAAGAACTATAATGTTCATGTGTGTTGATTTCCGGTTCTTATAATATTTATATACATACGAGTATATGTATGTGTTATACTTTCGTTTATCGTAGCAAGGAAATTAATTTATATTTTCCCTTAATGTTATTTCTTATTTTTATTTGTGATAGTAAATCACTGTAAGTGAAACTGTTTGTCTCGCTCCCCCGGATTATCAAAATTGTACAGTGATAGGTTCTTCATGCATTATGTTGTATATTTGCATTCTATTGTGTACAATTCAAAAGCCGACAGTTTTGCAATTGCTTGTTAAGTCAGTCAATAGGTACAATTGCATTCCTATATATAATAATTTGTAAATTTTTATGAAATGTTGTGTTACTGAAAATAACTATAAATTTTATTTTGCAACCATTACCGAGGTCCGGAACATAAAAGACTTTTATAACTTCTGTCCAGAAGTTAGAAAACATTAACTCTGAATTGAGGAGTACTTGAACTTAGAAAATATTAAATCAAGAATGTAAAATAAGCTATTGTACTGGAATTAGGTTTCACTGATTTTAATACTGGAATAGCATTCGAAACAGAGAATTGAGCAGAAAAAAACTTGAACGTACTGATATTTCAATAAAAAGTGATCTTATTTTAACAGTTGCTCCACATACTCGTATACATATACATATCGTCGGACGAATATTGGTTTGTCGTATACGCCATCTGGTCATAATCCTGGAAAACACATTTTAATGTTTTACCATCAATTAAAAAATATCTGCCCGATAGGATTATGTTATTTTTGCACCATTGTTACTCAGATTTATTAGATTACTAACACTGCTTGAATTAGGCTTCCTACTAAAGTAGTTTAGCAGCTATAATTAATTTAATTCAGTATGAGTTTGTCGTATACGCCAACTTATAAAAGGTTATTTTTTCTCCATATACGTACGACAAAATAACAGCACGTACGACACTCCAATATTGAATAAAGTTTGAAATTGTTTATTCATACCACAAAAGATTTACATAATTTTATGGAAATTACCTCGAGAAAAAGATACCATTTCTATAAGACCAATAATGTTATATAAGCATAAAAGTTAAATAAAGTGAATATCAAAAGTTCTGTATTGCAACACCAAGAAGGGGTTGCCCAATTCAGTTCATTTTTAAAATTTCATTAACTATTTTTATGAAAATTCTATGGAAGAAATTTCAACTATCTGCGTCGTGCGTAGTGCGTCCAAAGATATAATGAAACTCCAAAGTTTTGTATGGTAATACGAAGAAAGGGTTGCACGATTTGTCCCATTTTGGAACCTTAATGTAGGTATTTGTCTTTTAAAAAAGCCCATGTATAAAATTTCAGAACCCTTAGTTGCGTTCACGTGTTATCGTGCTTACGAAGAGATGGACATGCAAATAAATTTTTATTTTATGTATGAGTGTCCAATCTATTTTCCTCTGCTATTATTTCTGTACATTATACGCTATGATTTCATCATCTAGGAAGGGTATAAAAATTCGGTAAAACTTATCAGAGCTTATTATATAATTTTTGTTTAAGTGGTATCACTTTAATTTGTTTGTAATACTGTTAGTACTTTGTAATAATCATTACCAGATACTAATAATATGGATGAAATAAAAAAATTGATTTATGATGAAAACATAACGAAAATAAATTCCTTACGGAACATGAAACAAGAAAAATAATAAACTGAACTCTAGTTCATATGCATTAAACTTGTTGAAATTAGTTAAAGATGGCGATGGATTTAATTTATTTGTAAAAGAGCTCTATAATACTCTTGGTCTACTGCTGGTATAAAGCTAATAAGCTGTCAATATCGGTAATATTTTCTTTTGAAATAGACTTACTTTTATTTTGCATTATATTTAATTTTTGATTATTCAAATTTTTCGCTGTTCGCAAAGTTTTCTTTGTTGGTTTTTTTTTTAGTAAAGATGTGGTTTTATATCCTAGGTCGGGTTAGGTTAGGTTAGGTAAGAGGGGTGCCGCAATACAACTAACCTGCATCACTTAGACCTCTAGTGGGTCCATTGAGCCCCTAGGCCCCATGAGATAACCTTTTAAAGCCGCCCCATATCAATCCTGGTTCCCTGGGGGAACTCAAGATATCTCCAAGACTATTTACCTAGATCCATCTTGCTTCTATCAGAAAACTCAGGACACATCTAAATTACTTGTTTTGCATTTCCCCCAGACTTGAAAAGAAGTAGCTACTTCTTTTATTCATCAGAGCGGGGCATTCGCAAAGCACGTGTTGAACGGATTCGATTTCCTCCGAGTCCTTACAGCTCCTGTAGAAAACGTTCGCCGCTATCCTCAGTCTTCTGGCATGATCTCCTATGGCCCAGTGACCCGTGAGGATCCTTACTAGTTTCCTGGTGTTTGTTCTGCTGCCATTAAGCAGCTCCCTTGTCCTTTTCCTGTCATATGCAGGATACAATTGCCTCGCAATACGGCAGGTATACCTGTTGGTCCACCGGAGGTTTGCCTTTAGATAGGCGCCCCTGATCATTTCCTCTTTTATTGCTCCGATTGGGATCCTCACAAAAGCTACCGCTGCGGAGCTATCAAACTCAGAGCCTTTTCTGGCCAACTCATCAGCCATCTCATTGCCTGAGATATCCTTATGGCCAGGTAAACAGTATATGTTCACCTTTTGCCTTCTAGCCAATACCTCAAGGCTAGTCTTGCATAAGTGCTTTAATTTTGCTAGTCTTGCATAAGTACATAAATTTTAATTTTACCAGCACAGCATCCAGCGCCTTGATGGCTGCCTGGCTATCAGTATATATGCATATGTGCCGCACGGAAAAAAAGGAATTGTAAATACAACATTATGCAAATATCTTGAAACATATGTTTAGTTTACATAACAACAGTATTTAAGGTATCGACGTTGTGCATTTAACGGTTTTATCAACAACGGGATTGTATAATCAACGTATAAAAAATGTACTGAAGAATTGTTTCTTATACACGAAAATTGTAATTGAAGCAAAAAAAATGTTTTTAAAACTTTTTCATGCTATTTGTCTTTTTACAATACAAATGTTAGGTACAGATTTTATTCTATTATTTTATAAAATTGTAACAACCACGTATACCTATTAAGTGCTTTTGAAATTATTAATTACATTAAGGTACTACATTTACGATTTCTATTGAATAAGTCAGCCAGCCAAGTAAGTAATCAATGGAAATCGTCATAATATGAAGTAAAATTGTGTTCATTTAAAATCGAAATTATTGCGGAAGGTTCCTTGATTCACCTAATTTGTGTGACGCACTGGAACTTCACTCCATTTAACAACAAGTAAAAAAGCTAGAATTGGTCTAAGACCAATTCTTATGATACGCTAGATGAATGCCCTTATGAAATTTGGTATTGTCACCCTTCTGTGCAAGTTTAGTTATTGAAGTTGTTCTTCGCATATATTTCTAGAACGGTTTTTCGGACAGAAAAAATGATTATAACCAGTTATATAGGATTTCGTATTCTGAAGAAGTTTTTATGACAATATAGATAGATGTCTGACTGATCGATTTGTCTCATTTTCGAAACTAATTTTACTTTTATTTTTTAAAGTCCGCGTACAAAATTTCAGCTTTCTAAGTGAATGTGTTCTCGAGTTATCGTGCACACAGACGGACAGACGGATGGACGCACATTCAAAAATCAAAATAACTTTTAATATTATGCGTGGGCGTCCAATCCATTTTGCTCTACCATCATTATTTCGAGGTGTTACAAATGAAATGTCTAACTAAGTATACCCTATAGATTTCATCTAGGGTATAAAAATTGTCTCCATAATCAGTTTGTTAAGGCCGACCATTTTCTGAAGATTTTTATTCAGCATCTGAAAAAAAATTCCTTTAACTTTGGAAGTGACGCCTTTTTTAAGATGCTCGCTATCCCAAATGTTTCAACCAAGATACGCCACTGCTTTTTTTTTATATCTTACAACGATAATGTTGAAGTTACAATTGAAAATGTGCTATTTACAATTTCGTTGTTCCGGACGCGATCTTAAACAAAAAATATGTTCTATTTACTACCGAAAATGTAGCATATACAATTTAAAAGTTAATCCGCACGATATACAGAGCGTGTAGCACATTGTATCGTTTGTTTTTGTTACTCAGTTTTGGACAGTGAAGCGTGTAAAACAGAAAGTGCTGCCGAAATGGAAATTATTACAGGTGAAAAAAAAATACACATTGTGTGGAAAAAGAGCTGCAGAGTTTTCAAATTTCAATCCGAACAATTCATCATGTTGAAAAAATATTGAGCTTAGATGAATTTTCTTCTTCTAGTTTATATTTATTTAAGTAGTAATCTTGCTTGAAGTTGATATAAAATAAATTTCAGTATCAGAAGAAGAAGGGAAACGAATTCAATGTTCTCTAAAACACAATAGAGATAACTGGGACGAAATTGAGAAAGGCTGGTCAGAATCTTTTGAATACAGGCAGATTTGTTTCAGGAGATGTCGAGTAAATATAAAGACTATTATTGAGGATTGGCCATCAATATCTCTAAAAAAAGGATACACTTTGGTAAAACTCAAACACGCTCTATTAACAAACTTTTATTCTATACATAATTATGAATCTACTGAAACTTTTGAAATCCGGTATCAGTGGTAAGGACTATGATAATATGAGAATGGAAGCGAAGCATGTAGAAAAGGATTGCAAGTTAATATTAGTACCGCTCCAGAATACTCCTGACATTTGTCTGACTTGAATCTACCAACCGACTTTCATTTTGAATGCTTTAAATCTTTAGACAAGGAATTCTTAGTATACAATTGGATTGAATTTAACGGTATAAAATTTTCTACAAATCAGTTAATAAATATTTTCTCTAAGTCATTGAAGAAATTTAACTTTTTTAAAATTAAATATTTAGTTCTTGCTACTTCCAAAAACTTTTTTGTATTATGTGTTTCTATTAGACACACAGCCATTAACAAAATGTTTTATCAACAACTAATATGTAGCAGTAACATATGCTTGTTTACGATTAGTTACTTCATAAATGTAATAAATACAACGATCATGTAAAATTAACATATTACCGTAAGATAATATTTACCGAAAATATTGTATTCAGAACTATTACAGTGTTCATGGAACATTCCGATGAATACTGCGAGAAATGTGTATAGTGCAGAAAATGATTGTTAGTTGATATTTAACCATAAAAGTGTTTGCGAGAACCATCGTCGTTGTTAGCAGCCACAATTTCCTTTTTTCCGTGCGTGAGGGCGCTCTGCACATAGATACCAATGTTGCCGCCTGATAAATCGCTGAGAGTACTGCCTGAAAAATACTGCATTTGTATAATCAAGGTCTCTTCCACTATAGTTTTAAATTGAAGTGATCTTTGTTATCGTAAAAATTTTAATTTTGTAAAAGCTATTTGTGCAAAATGCAAATTTCAAGATATGTTACAGTACCTTTTAAGGTCTGATGGTTGCCTTTGAATTAATTTAAGCGTTACAATTTTATACGACATATTTTTAAGATATCCTGGTAGTGATAACGGGCTATAGATTTCAAAATTTTTAATGTTTCTATCTATTACACTATGGACGCAGTCAACTTCTTGAGTTAAGCATTTGGTCGAGGATTTTTGCTCAATAGTTTTCAGATAAGTCTGATTGCGAAGAAAATAAAGCAGGGTAGTTGTTTTTGTTTTGCGCGATGCAGGAGCCACTCCAAAGGGAAATGTACCGTCGCCAATGTTTTTATACTTTTTGGTTTACTAAGGAAAATTATAAGCACGTACGACAAACCAAGTCTAAAATATTTTTTTATTTTATTGTCGTATGTTGATTGTCTTTTCCTACTTTTCCATGCACGTACGACATAACAAAATTGAATACATATTTATTTGATTTAACGTATGTTTGTCAATACTCAGCCAAAAATAATTGCAATTTGCAAGAAAATATTGTCGTACGTTCTATAAATTGGCGTTTACGACATACCAATATTTACAAGTGCTGATTTTTACGGATATGCGACAAAAATGCTGCTCATTATCTCAGCAACCTTCAGAGATAAGAAAAACCCTATCACAGATTCAGAAAGAACGCAGTCAAAAATCTATAAATCACCTTTTAGGTCAAAAGCTTCTAATTTGGCATATAGGACAAACCAATACTCGGCCGACGATATATATATAACAAAATTGCTATACCAAAAAAGTAAATACACAATAAAATTCATTGTTAAGCCTCGTACGCTGTTCAAGCGAAAATTTCGTTTTCTATACAAAATCTATGTAAAAAAAATGTGCCACGAAAATTTCGGTTTGAGATTTCGTAAGGTAGTATGCCGTTCGAAAAAAAAATCAATGTTTAGATCATGGAATGCAGATGGCGCTAATATGAAATGGAGAAATTTTTCCGCAGCGATTTATATATCCAGACATATATTTCGCACGGAAAAGTTGACAGATTTACCCTTTGAAGTTTGGCGCTTTGGCACTGTACATGTAATTTAAGATTTTACGTGTATTACTTCAGTCAGTTTATTGTTATTTAATTGGTGATTTTACATTTTCTCCACAACTTTTTTCCGTGTAGAAATATATGCCCAGAATGCAAGCGAAATTTTCGCTTGAACAGCGTACTAGGCTTTAGCAATAACTGCTGACTTACAAATAATTTTCTACTTTTACTGACAAAACAGTATTAAATTGCATAGAATATTACTTAATAAGCGAAAGAAAATAAATAAATTTATAATAATAACATGTAGGGTGGCTGACCGACCAACTGCTCGTGAACTATGATACATGTCTAGTATATAGAATTAATACATTTTATGTTGGAACAGCTTCCATAAAAAATATCAAAAGTTGTACAAACTTAAAGCAACATCTTCTCTCTTTCCCCAATTATTTATTTAACTTCAATTGGTTGTAAATAAAAGAAAATTGCAATGCAAATCGGTAGAATAGCTTTTGCAGCTGACCTGAATAATTGTACCAATTTACAACCTTTTATGTTGTTCAAACTAAATGTTTTTTATCAGTGGAGCAACAATTATTAGTTTGGCTACTATTCTGCAAAAACAAAAATAAAAATACAAAAAAAAAAAAAAAAAATTTATGAAATTCGGTTGGTACAGTCAAATAAGCCAAAAAATTGCTAAAGATTGAATTTAATTTTCATTCGTTGCAGGATGGAATTTTCGAGGATTGGTGTAGGGTGGTTCTGAGAGTATACCGTCACAAAAATGAAGCTTCCTAGGCTCAAAACAAAGGGGATGGGGGGAGGGGGTGAAAGACAATAAAAATATCCCCGAACGGGTGATAATCTATTTGCCATGCGTGCGGATCGCAAGTGGTAAAATTTAAAAAAAAATTTAAAAATTACGTTTTATTCAAAATATGATTCTAGATAAAATGAAGTCTACGGTGACCAACCTCTATCTCATAAGGGCGCGACATGGAAAACATGTGTCCAATTATTTGAATTCTGCAATATTTTCGTTCAAGACCTAGGACCTAAAAGATGCTCGCATTTTTCGATTTAGAACGGAAAACGGGATGAGCGAACAAAGTTATCGGCAGTGGTGGATCCATGGTGGGGGGTCGTGCGGGTCATGACTTCCCCCTAAATTAGAAGAAAAAATATTTAATTAATTGAGTTATTTGAAAAGACATATTTTTATTTTATACTTTTTTTATTTATATAATTCAACTTAAAAAAAATTTTTATTCCAAAACTTAAAAAAATAAAAATTTATTTCAATAATGCTATTGTATACATGTGATGTATGTGTATAGGTTTTTCTCGGAATTTGGGTTTCGAACCTCAGCTTTGGGTGATCCAAGATAAACACTTCCCAAGCCATGAAACAGACTCCCTCACTACCACATCAGACCCCTAACTTAACTTAGTCCTAACTCCTGTTATATTTCGGGGCTTACCTTAGCCGAAGGCAATCACTCTACGCCGTTTCAGGAAGCTATGATTAAGACAACTCGCACACTTTTATTTTATTTATATATTTTTTTTTTTTACTTTTGCTTTGTTCACATACTTCCTCTTATGGTTATTTTCAGAAAACGTTTATTTTTTTTTTTCTTATCGCAACTTCAGAAAACGTTTATTTTTTTTTTTCTTATCGCAACTTCTATTTTCTTTACCTGTTTACAATTAGTGTTCAGCATACCGCGGCGGACGATGGTTGAAATGAAATTTGATATTTTCATAAATATCAAACCATCGCCTTGCTATCGTGCATACATTGTTGCACCCAGAACATATACCGCTCGCGACAATTTGCTGAAAGGAGGCTTTTTGGTGAAGACTTGATCGTTTAAATCTTCACCGAGTAAATTTTATGCGCCCGATATGTATGTAGGTATATATGTACATACATATCGTATTTTTATTTTCGACAAACCTTACTGAAGGTAAGATTTGTCGTGGGGATTTTTTCTATTGAAACGACTTGGGTTGAAATTTAAAACTCTTATTTGTCCCAAGTCGTTCTATGGGAAATTTGTTTTTAACTGAGGAATTTGAATCAATTGCTGATGGCAATTTCTTCGCCTTAAAGAGAGATAAGCCCCTTTTCAGGTAATTGTGGCATGTAACACTCCTAACATTCTAAAATATTTGCAGCGTTCTTATGTAAAACCATTGACATTTAAAATATGGACTGACTACGTCCATAGAAATACACTGCAGAAAGTGGGCTCACTTCTATGTTCTCTTTCGGTCTAAGCACCAACTACTAATTCGCACGTCACATAGAAATGTGACCTAACTCAAAATTTGTCGTTTTTGAGTTAATTACACCATGAAATTGGCATATTTCTATCTGATTGTTTTTGCGGGATTAACATTAACTTAAAATTTTTTTTATATAAATCTTCAGAAATAAATTTACTAACAAATTTAAGAGTTCAGACTATTTTTAGCAAACAATTACTACGTTAAGCTAGAATTAATTCTATGTACAGCTTTTCGTTTTTTCGCTCTCCTGAAAAGTTGCATTTTTTGAGTTGGGTCACTTTTCTATGTAACGTGCGAACTGAGAAAGGGCTGTAAACAATAAATAAATAAGTGGGTTTGTCGAAATAAATGTTTTTAAATTAATTATTTGTGTTAATAGAAAGTCGAGAGGTTTCACTTTTCAACTTTCCGCCAATGGATTTTTCAATGTTGGCACCGACGTATGAACTATTTTTGACACAAAAAATTGTACCCGAATGAAATAGCATATCGAGCAGTCCATATTATATATGCCGGTGTGTAAAAGTGAGAAAAGTTTGGCTTGAATGACTCCTGCAGTTTGCACCCTATTCTATTAAAAAATTAGTTCTTGTAAAAAAAAAGTATACTAAAAAATGATACATCATCCACACCGCTTAATGCGGATTTCCTAGTTCCAAGTACTGCAGTACTGCGGTGGCTATGCGAACCGAGTTACGGCGTTGGATATTTTTTTTTGTTACTCGATTTAATTTGTAAGATGACCCCCCCCCCCCTAATTGCAATGCTAGATCCGCGCCTTATCGGACTATTTGTTGCACAATATTTGCGCTCATGTTTTGCTATAGTGTCGTATTTTGGAACATTTTTGATTTTTTCTTAAAAATTTGGGCTTATTGTGCGAAGCGAAAGGAGATATCATGATTTTTTCAGTTAATTTTTTTCTTTTTAGTTCATTATGTCTGCAGATTTGCACACTCGATGGTTTTTAGGATTTTAAGCCTAGTACTAAGGTCTGCGCTAAACTAAATTTTAGCGAGTCTCTAATATCGGGTCATTCTTTAGCAGCTAAAATATGACAGCGGAGACTTAGAGAAAAGATATATTAAAAACAAGAAGAAAAAGGATTTTCCAATTTTTTTATGGAAATACAACGCGCGGTCATAATATTTCTAAAAAGAGGTAGTTAAAATTATTTGGAAATATTAAAAATATTAAAATAATATGTATAATGTATGCAATAAAAAAAATTAACAATGATATTGAAAATACGGCCACGAGAAAAAATCCAATTCATCCGTATTTACGGCAATGACGTACAAAACTACGTTAACTACAAAAATCCAGTCAATAAATTTATCAAATCTCAGAACTCTAACAATAAATAACAATAACAATAAATTGTTGGATACTTACTAGTGGTGCCATCTCTAATCAAACCTAAAAAGCCAAATTTATCACGTTGACCGTCCTTAGTGCTGCTCTTGCTAAAATTTAGGATAATTGTTCGCCAATAACTTTTAGAGCGCTAAATTTTCATATTAAATTTAGCTTAGCGCGGAACTAGTACTAGGCTTGAGATAACTGCGATTGCGAAAGCGTGGGAAAAAGATAAGCAGATGGGATTGTGTGCATATCTTGTTTGTTTTTAACTGTTGTAATGTTTCATTAAGGAAGGAGTAGGATATGCGATTGCCGACTGCACGGGAAGATAGAAGAATGGAATGTAATAAATTAATTGCATAGATTGGATGCTGCCTAAAATAAATTAAATGCTTACTTGACGGGACTAGTGTAGGTAGAGCATACCTTAACAATAAGCATTCCCCAACAATTCTGCAAAAGAACAAAAAACAAACAAAAATACAGGGTTAGCGAGCTAATTAGCACACCCAACGAAGTAATTTATTTATAAGTAATGTAATGTAATGAAACCTCATAATTTCAGAAATTCTAATTTAGTATCCGATTTACTTCGATAAATATATACTTCATTTATTTTTGTTTGCAAAATAAACCAAAGAACTTACACCAAAAATTAGTCAAATCATATAGGAGCAAAATTGGTACCAAAGTGATATTTATTACCTCTGAAAAATATGATAATTATATTTAAAAAAATGGATGTAATACGTAATTGAAATGATAGAAACTTACCTAATACTTTGTTGGTTATCCTTTCTGAGTGATAATGGCAGCACATCTCCTCTTCATTGAGCATACGAAATTAGCACAGACTTAGGACTAATTTTGTACCATTCTTCACAAATGGCGTCTCTTGTTGCCTTCGGATTTATTTTTCAAACACGTCTTTTGATAAAAGCGCACAGATTTGCTATCGGGTTTATATCGGGGCTCTGTGGGGGCTACTCCATTACGAATATTTGGCGCACCTCAAACCACTTCCTAACAATGCGTATGACATTGGGCATTGTCCTACTGGAACATCCATTTGCGGTATGCTGACAGTGGTAAATCCTATGGGAAATCATCCGGATGATTGGCCAATATGTTTTTATACCCTACACCGTCCATTCTGCCCTTTATTTCAATAATTGGTCCAACACCGTTAGCGCTAAAGCAGCCCTAAACTATGATGCTGCCCCCTCCAAACTGAACTGTCTTCTTGGTGTACTTAGAGTCCAGTTCTTTGTTTGGTCGACGTCTCACGTAATTTCGTCCATCAGGTTCACTCAGATTAAATTTGGATTCATCACCCCAGATGACCGAATTCCAAAATGTGACATTTGGATCGACGGCTTCTAGCGAAATCTACACGTTTTTTTTCGATTACCTTGTGTAACCTTCGGAGATTATATTCAAGTAACCGCTATCTGATGGTCATGTCAGAGATTTTAACACCATAATTTTCCTCCATTCGATCTCTTATTTCCACTGAAGTATCGAAAGGCTCCCTAAGACGATGCCTGACTGTCAGTCTGCCCGCTCGATTAGAAGTTATTCTCGGCCTAGATCGTCTCTGATTCTCAAAAGTTCCATGATTTTGGTAGTGTTTCAGAGCATTTTGCACTCTTTTCCTCGAATAGCTCATGGTCCTAGCGATTTTACTGATGTTTTAATCCTTTTGGAACAAATTCCAAATTAGCCTCCTTTCTTCTTTAGTAGAACTATTTTTGTGTCTATAACTGTTCTGAACTCGAAAATAACGTTCGCAAAATAAAGTAGCTACAAAACAAAAAAGGTTGAATTCCAATGAAGAAATAAGATAATTTAAAAATTAAAAACCTAAATGTAAGGGTGTGCTAATTAAAATGCCAAAGTAACACGGACACTTATACTATTACACTAGTATATTGCAGGACGGTACTGCTCAATTGTTTACTTAAGCCGAAATTATGAAATACGAATGACACATCTTTCAAAACGTTTTATAGTTAAAAACTTATGAGTAGTGAGTCCTTCCAGGGATTTCTCGGGAACGAAATCCCAGGAAATTTCTGGATTTTTATAATCCCGTCACCATTATAAAACCCGGTAATTAAAAGAAAAATTATTTACTCAAGTTTGTCATTTTAGATAAAATACCAAACGTTTCCATAGTGATTAGTGGAATCATATTTTAAAACATGAAAAAACGTTAAACCATAGAATATTTTCTTACGTAGTAGGCGTAGGTACAGAAATTTTTGCACATATTTTTAAAACAGCGTTTTTAGTGTTAAAATTTATTATTGTGAATTCATTTTGTGCAGTTTATTTTCTTTTGAAATAATTGGTAACCAATAAAATCTGTATTCATTCATTAATTAATTATATATATATATTTAAAGGTTTTTTTATCAGACCATGTTTAAAAAGAATTCATCGGAAGTTTGGAACCATTTCAAAAGGCATGAAACTTGTGAAAAGGTAGTTTGCAAATATTGCTGTTCATCCAGAAAAGGCAATAAAACATAAAGAAAATGAAGCCAACTTGGAAGCAAGTCCAGCATCTTCGAAGATTTCTTAAATTCAACCTACAATCTTTAACTATATTAAACGACAATCTATGGCTGAAATAGTAGCTAAATTATGTGCTTTGGATGGATTTTCAATTTCTGGTGTTTGTAAAAGTTCATTTATAAGGGAAAGTTTGAATGCCCGTGGCTTTCAGTTGCCTAAGTACAAAACCAATGTTATGAAACTCGTACACGATTATTATGAATTAGTAAAATTGGAAACTATAAAAAGAATAAATTTGTACAAAAACAGAATTCATTATTAAATTTGACACTTGATGAATGGACAAGTTTCAAAAATCGTCGTTATTTAAACATAAATGAATGTGATTATCGAACGGAAGCTACGATAATCTAGTTCTTATCAGAATTTATGGCAATTGTTCAGCTGAAGTTTTAAAAAATCTACTTCTGCAAAAACTTTTCAGTTTTAAAATTAACTTAAGTGATGTTTTGGCCGTAACAACCAATGGCGCATCAGTTATGAAAAAATTTGGGAAAGATTCATCATTTATGGTACACCAATTATCCTTAAATCTTTGCATTCAACTTGAAATTTGTGACATTATTTATACAAAAATAGCAAAATCCAAAACAAGCGATTCCGATGATAATTTTGTAGAGTTTGCCTCTGCAGAAGAATCTGATGAAGATTTAGATTTAGCAAACTATGATGATAACGAATCAATTCAAGTAGAAGAGGATGCTGATGCTGAATTACCTGAAAATACTGAAATTATTTTGGCAGAGCAGGGAGATTTTAAGATAGATTTGAACAAAGTCCGCAAAATTGTGAAGTTGTTTAAGAAATCAGCCGTAAAAAACTGTGTGCTTCAAAACTATATTAAAAACGAGCATGGAAAAGAACTCAATCTCATGTTGGATTCTCAGACTAGGTAGAACAGTATTGCTCCAATGTTGGAACGATATCTATTGTTGAAATCCTATATTAAAAAAGGGTTGATAAATCGAAACTCCTCGGTTAAATTATACCAAAATGAGATTGCAAAGTTGGAGGAATTGTTGAGTGTCTTAAAACCAGTACAATTGGCGGTTGAAGCACTAGGCACAAGAGATTGTAATCTTGTTACTTCAGAGGGAATTATAAAGTTTTTCTTCAATTCTGTTCGAGATTTACCTGGCACATTAGCAACAAACTTATTAGAAGCTCTCCAGAATAGACTATCTGAAAGGCGTTCAAAAGATTTGATTTCGCTTGCAATGTTTCTGCAAAATCCAGAAAATTTAAAATCTGATACAAATAACTGTGACTTGAATATTTATGGACAGTTTTTTGCTGTAGGATCAATTTCCGCAGTATCTAAATTAGCAAAAGATTTGGTAATCCAATATTTTTCTGATGATCGGGAGATAGCCATAGATAATGATTCAGATTTATGCAAGATAATTGATGTACCAACAACAAGCGATACTACTTTACCATCACCATCAACTACAAACGATTTGTTGAAAAAGTCTTTGAAAAGTGCAATAGTAAATCACAGAAAACTATGGAGGTAGTAAAACCTGAAAAAACAACATCTATACAAAAAGCGATGAGTTTATATGCGGCAACAGGAACAATGAAACATACTCTTAAAAAAATTTATAATGCAGTAATGACGATCAAACCAACATCAACCGAACCGGAGTAAGTTTTTTCAATTTCTGGAACAATTGCAACAACAAAATAAGTGGGTTTGTCAGATCATTCTCGAATAAGTTTAAAAAATATACCAGACAAGGTGCATTAAACCTTTTTATTTTTATTATTGTATGTTTTTTGTAAATAAAAAAAATGAATTAGAGTACAAATGTGAAATTTTTATTTTTATTAAAAAAAATTCACGGTTCCCGGGTAATCCCGGGATCTTATATTTTTTTTTTTCAATCTCGGATCCCGGGATTGAAAAAAAGTCCGGGAACCGCACCCACTACTTATGAGTGAATCATTTTATGGAAAAGGCAATATATTGCATACCAATAGAGGTGTGGTAATTAGCTCGCCAGCGCTGTAAAATAAAAAGAATTATGATCTGAGTAGTCATGGGCCATTCTACTAAATATTCGGTCCACTGAGTAATTCAAAGCAAAATTAATAAAGGCAACATGATTATCGCTGGTCACCATAGCTAGATTACACCGTGCTAAACATAAACAAGCTGGTTATGCTCTCACACCCATCAGGCTTTAAAAGTTATCGCAATAATTGCTTGATGAAGCAATCAATGACTGTGTGTCATTTCAGTTTAGCACTTTTTACATGAAAAAGAAATTCACCATAACCATTTAAACGATTTTGCATTCTTGTCTACAAAAAGGTCAATGCATATGCATTTCTATCGATTATATTGATTCGCAATTTTGACAATATGAGTGAGGCAAGCATTTTTTTATTAAGACAATAAAAGATTTTGCAAATTTTGGTACCCCCTCCAATAGCCAGGTGTAATACATCGTTGGATAGCTCTTTTTGAGCTGAATAGAAGTAAGTATTGCGCCTAGTTCCAAGTCTCAGGTCGTTCACAGTTACACTCGTAGGTACTGTACATGTCAATTTTAGGAATAGTCAAATTACGTATTTTTTTGTAATTTTATTAGCTATAGGTTACTGACATACCGGGTAGGCGCGTACGCGCAGGTATCAGTCAGTGTAGTCGTTTGTTTGTATTACTACTGTGAACTGTGGATTATTGAAGTGCTTACCGATTGGAAAATTTATCAAAATGGAAGTTTCCTGCAAATTTGTCATGTGTCCTAGAGAGTTCTACCGCGGAAAATATCAGCGACATTTTTTGACTGATGATCTCCCAAGAATGCGAACAGAGTTTGTAACATATATTCAAGAATATGCAATATTAGAGATTACTACAGCTTCGTCAATACAAAAAGAAATATTTATTACGAACGTAATAGTATTTTTATCAAGCGCCTAATTATTTTTTTCAGGTTGTATTTGACAATACGCAGACTGTATGCCATCGGTGTTGGCAAAGGGTTGAAAATGCAATCAGACCGCTTCCTATACAAGAAGCATCCGAGGAACCACAACAATAAAATGTGGAAGAAATTCACGTTCCCGAGTATTCGAGAGCAACTAATACGCCCAGGTATTGTATTTTTAGCAACTGTCCTAATCATACACGTCATAGAATATCACAATTTATAAAGATAAACATATTTTGTAAATACAAGTTTTACATACATTTCCGACGGTGCTAGAGAGCGTCGAGAACACCTAGAGAGTAATAACTTAGCCGAACTACTTCAATTCTGCAATGTCACTAATGACATTAATTCAGCCCAGTTGAGTAATATTTGTGACATGATGAGGAACGCTTTACAATTACAACGAGGTTCTAAGATAGATTTTAACACGAGCGGTGCTGTGACTAATCCAGAGGTCCATTTTTGGACCGCACGCAATTGAGAACAATTCGATTCCATGTTGGAGCAAACTCCCTCACTAAGCCAGAGATATAAAACCCCAAGAACCACAAAACTGCGAACTGCTGATTCCAACAAGATACTTGCGACATTCTTTAATATGTCAAGGCAAAACCTTGAACGGTTGATTGCTATAGCATGTGAACGCTTTATGAATGACTACGTTGTCCTTCATGTGGGACTGGACCATGTAGACAGAAATGATATTATAGATCGAAACCTGGCTATACCAAAAGATATATATGGAGACGATGAAAACACGAAAGCATTTGTAATATGCAACGGAACTTACATCCATATACATAAAAGGGCTAACTTCCTATTTCTGCGTTAAGTAGGATTTACATTATGATGACATGCAAGTTTTACAGAAATTGTGAGGGAGATAGTGGAAATTTATTTATGAGTGACGAGAGAAGCAAACGCGTCCTGAATTTTTTTCCGGACGTCGATTTGTCACCGTGTCCGGAACCATAAAAAGACCTGAAGCATAGGGAGTTTTTATAGTTCCTGAAACTAAAACATATTTATTGGCAACCCTAATTTGTCAATTTCGACTACTGGAGCTGCCATATTGCTGTTTTGTTAATATAATTTTATGGCATATATGTACATATCTGTCAAGTAAAATTATTTGTCGAAATAAACAAAAGTAAGTTTTGAGTTTGTAATTAAATATTGCGAAATTGAAAGTTATTAAATATTGCTTTATAGAAAATATTGAAGTTATTTCTGAGGTAGTTTTCTCTCCACAAGCAGAGAGTAGTGTGTTCACAGATTGACTGAAGTGGTGCTTTTCCTTTATAATTTGCTAGAATTATTCCACCTTTGAGATAATCCGTCATGTGAACCCGAACCGGACTGGAATTATCTTCACCGGCGTTAGTTCGGTAGTTGAGTGGGATTGAAGTGGATTGACGTTTACATATTAGCCAATGAGTTACTGAATTTTTTGTTTACTATATGAAATAATTATTAAATAAAAATTTCGTTATCGTACAACATGATGATTGTAGAACTGAATTACAGTACCACCTGATATTTTGCGACTAATTTTTTCGATATAAACTCATCCTTTGCTTCGAACTCCTACGTGCTTTCATGCAATATTTTAGAAATTGTAAAATTATACTTCTTTTCATGATTCGTCTTTGAATATCTACGAAAAAACTATTAAAAACTTGACAATTTCCAATTAGACAGTTTGAGAGTTTTCCCATAAAAGGTACAGGGGACTGTACGAGTGAGGTATTGCGATGTTGGTTTCGCAACATTTAAATTTCAATAAACTATCTCCCTCAGAACTTCTGTGAAAATTGGATGTCATCATAATGTAAATCCTGCTTTATGGCTGGTTTACATTACTCGAACATGCGATTTTACTGACAAAGTGAGTGAGAGTGTTTTATTACTTTGTCCTATTAGAAATAAAGAAAGAGGTGATCGACTGTCAAAACATTATTTCTCACTCTTTTATAGAGAATTATCACTTTTGACATTTAATCAATTTGTCACATTAAATTAGTCAGACGTTTATGTTGAAGTTCCTCTTAACAATTCAATGTGTTTATAGACAAGGAAGAAAACTGGGACTAATGGTCCATACTACCTTCAAGCCTGAATTGACATATTAATTTTAATATTGCGGCAGAATGGAAGCATCAAAAATTATTTCGAGGTATAATTTCTTATTTGAGAAAGTGGCTTCAAATTATTTAGAGAAATTATCAGCATCGCGAAGGGCTTTTTTAAAAAAAGTAGCATTATATAATAAAACAGTGAGTGTTCGAAGATTTTCTGTATTTAGAAATAAATTATTATTTATTTTCATAGGCTGCAAGAACGACATATAAATTTGTTCCAAACATTGTTTCTGCTTGCTATTACTCGATGTTCGAGTTTTCAATACGATACCATAACAAATGAAATAAAAATAATTGCAATAATTCATGAAAAACAAAATACTTTTATTTCACAGCACTGTCCTAGTTGAAACCTAAGATTTATTAATTATTAGTATAGAAAATAATAGCTTTAGTAAAATATAATATGTTATGCCTTTCTACTTTCCTATGGATTATTTGAGCCGCTCAACTTGCTGGCGAGTAATTCTTTATCAGCTTCTTTTTTTACAGTAGATTTGTTTGGCACCAGCCGTATCATGATCGGTGATCTGGTGGATTGCGAATGAAACCGCGGTGTTGAAGTTCGATATATGTCCAGTTTTTTTTAGCTGTATATTGGGAATAGAGACTGCTGAAAATGACAAAGGATCTGGTTGCAGTACTTAGTACGCACATCAGTTCTTTTTGTATTCTCCCATTGATTCCATTCTCGTAGAACTATTTGATTTTTAAGGGATAACTGTCGTTGTGGGCTTATTTAGTGAGACGACTTTGAACTGGGAACTGTTCGGTAGTATGGGGGGCTCCGAAATATATGGACAATGCACGGTAGAAGTACTTGGTCTATTTTTTTTCACATGTAATAGTGGAGGTAAATTCCAGATAATTTGATTGCAAGTTCGTGCAGAAACTTTCATGCAACTCCCTTTCATGTTTCATTGGTTTTGGAATTCCTTTGCGAAAAATTCATGACTTTTCTCCAGTAAATTTTGTTCTACATGTTGGAATTCTTCAGCATTTCGCCTCAAGCGTTTTGCTTTCGGTGGATGTGGTGAGCTGAAATCATCATAAATACCATCAATCTCTACATAAGGAGATGCACGCTCTATTCCATCGTGATCGGTAACAATAACAGGACGAGTTCCATAAATTTCGTCCAATAGCTCACATAAATCGAGCTCTGTTCTGTTAGCACCAGATATCATATTATTTTTCTTGGTATTAATGAAATCTTTTTTAAGTGCTTTAATTTAACCCGCATTTGATCTGGAGATCTATTATAGAATTCGTGGGACAGTTTCTCCGCGACTTGTTGGTAAATTTTAGCATTACGATTCCTTTTGCCATCCAGTAAAGACACAATATTATCTAAAATGTTATTTTTGGATGAAATTATCCCATTCCATTTACAGTTTAAAACTTACTATCTCTTATTATATGCAGCATTTTTTCTGTTTCCTCTGTGGAATATATTACCCTTTTAATTTTAACTACTCTTACCTCATCCATAGCTAATATAAAGTCCGGAAGTGTTTATAGGGACACTTTGAAGTTGCGGACTGAAAGTTCAGTCCCAATTAAAAGTGGGACTGGACTTGAACTTTCAGTATCAATTTATAGAAGAGTTTTAGTTCGGATGGACTTTCAGTCCCCAATAAACGCAGGTCTAGTACACAAGATAAAGGTGAATTTACCATGGAATACAGTAGTTATTCACGGTGTCTTCCTGATGTTCAAGATCAAATTATTAGAGAATATCAAGAATCGCGGAATAACTACAAACGAAGTAATTTGCTTAGATCTTACAATATTCCTCAGATGCATCGCTATGTACTGATAGAATTTTGGTACAGAGAATAGCCCAATTAAAACAGTTACAACAGCTCGTTTGCATAAAAAAAAAAACCTAAAATTTCAGTATCTTGTTTTTGTTTTGTTTTAGATTTTTAAGATATATATACTAAAATATAAGTTAAAAAATTAATGATAATAGATTTTATTAATATGATGGGTGTCATTGTACAAAAATTGTCCATCAGAATATCTAATGCATTTTTCATCCTTAAAATTATGAAGAAAGTACAACACAACTACATCAGAAGCAGAATACTCAAAAAGATCAGCGATACATCCAGGTCAGCATGCTAACTAAATGGAGATATCGCATAAACATCTTTCATAGTCTGAAAGTAAGACGATAATGAAAAAATAAACGGATCCAGCTCCTGCTCATATCCCGCGCAGTCTCCAAAAAAGAACAAGTATCCTCGCATATCGATAACTTGAAAGGACTAATAGTGCTTTCATTGCAAACAAGCGTTGAAAGTATGGTTTATCTTGATTTCATCAAGGTACGAATGTAAATAATACTTTTGAATTGAGTTATGAAATTTCAATTACATTTTTTAATTTTAATTATTTTTCAATTAAATTAATTCACTAAACCATGGTAAATTTGGAAACATTTTTTACAGTTTGTTTTAATATTTCTTAATTCTGTTGAAGGTGCTCCTGGATGGCTCCAAAGGTTGATATATCGCCGAAAATTAACTGCGCTATCCAACATTGTGTCAAACTTCGTACATTTGAATTAACACACACACCTTACTCAAAACAAGATTTAAAATCTTCGACAACTCAACCAGATTGACTCGTCCCCCAAGAAACATACAACTCGTTCAAAATTTCCTTTTCGACATGTTGCGTGGTTATGTGTTCCTTCTCGTCATTGCTGACCAGACCCTTTTCAATTAATAGAGTAACTATATCTATACAATTTCTTTCCGAAAGCCTGTAATTTCACAATTGTACAAGAAAGTTTTTAATTCGCTTTAATTTAAATACTAATAACCTCTGTAGTGTTTTTATTTTGTGAGAAACATACTCATGGCACAACACGGTTGTTCGTTTTAAATTTCATTACAGTATCACCATCTACTGAAAGACACAAAAACGGATCAGAAAAGTCACTATATTTTCAAGAACAATACAGATACAGAATGCAAAAGAGAATACAAAATAATCCCTTTAACATTTTGACACATTCCATATTTTAAACATTTTTTTAAAAAATTTATAATTATTTTATAAAAAAAAATATTAAAAAAATGTTTAACAATTTTTTTTAAAAAATTTGTAAAAAAATTTTTAATAAGCTTTGACACATTCCAGCTGATGTGCTGTGACTTTCTTCAAATATTTTTAATTTGTGTGCGTGTAAACAATTATATTCGTACACCCTTGTAGTTATATGTAACATATGAGTTTGCTGCCATAATAACAAAACTTACTGCCAAAATATACTTCTGGCTAGATTTTTTATGGATAATTATGACAGTAAAAATTTCCCCTTCGTCGGGGAATTTGACATTTAACTGAGTAATATTTTGCTGGATTATCTTTTGTCCTTATCGTTCTAAAGTATTTTCAGATAAGGGGAAACTACTTACTCTGTTTTCTAGCAATGTTCGAGTAATGTAAATCAGCCATTAGTCTTATAGCTTGCACAAGTTTAATAACCCCCTAAAGCCGTTCTTAATGGTCACCACTGGTGAATATATGTATAATTGATGTAAAAGGATCACATACTGCTACGAATAATGAATGAAATATGAATAATGGTGAAAATCCAATCCATTATTTCCTTGAATTAAACAACGTATTTATTTTGGGACGAGGGTTCAGAGTTAGCTTGAACGATGTTGATATTGATCTGGTTACAAAAACCATGCTCTACCCTTAAAGGATAGACATAAATCCTACTTGACTACTGATCAGGCAAACCAGTCGCGATTGGTCACATTGTGTCGCTGGGTTGTGGAGGTAGTTAATGGGTGATCCAAGCTTGACTTTAAACTAATGCACCAAAAATATTTCAATGTTGCGTTGCCACACATGTTTTCCGATTTTAGAATTACTGCCACTATCCTAAACCACTTCCATGTATCCATCACAGATAGGAAATACTCGGAAGTCTTCGTCCATAAAATAAGGGAAAAGTTAAAAACACTTAATGTTTTTTATGATTACGTGGAAAGAAAACGTTTGAATAGTAAAAGAGCTAATTTTTTAAGGTTGAAAGTAAACGATTTCGATTTTCCGATATTCACTGAAGAACAAGTTATTTGGGAATATACCAAATGAAGCTGGCGAGGTCTTACTGTAGCGAAAACTTGCACGGAATATATATAATAGAGGTATACCGAGAAAATTCACTGGAGGATTTACCTGAATACGGCATTAATGAAGATGCTTGGCTCTTATGTGGTCGCATCCAGTGACGACATGTAAGAGCTAGAAAGTACCATTATTATTTATTAATTAATAATTATAACAATTACATAATTCAACATTATTGTACATGTGCTCATATAATATGTATTGTTTGGTACCTAGGATACCCTAGGGGGATTTACAGCCCCTGCCTTATTTCTAAATGATATTATTAAGACGATGAATGAAAAATGTTTTATTTTAATGAAATGACAAGCGAAAATACCTTATCATTGTATTTTATTTATATTTTAGTATCATCACCAAATCAATTTATTTTCAACGGGTCGTTATAACGTAAAAAAATTCATACTCTTCGAGGCTATATTACTCCGATCGGACTAAGAATCAAGACAAGCGCCATCGGAATTTTTGTTCCAAATGTTGATACCTTTCCAACGATTAATCACTTATTCTTATGGGAGCGGGTACTAGAGTCTATACATTCAGTGGCATCATTCTTTGTTATATATATTTAATTAAGGCAATAGACTTGTATATAGATTAGCAAAGTAAGCATTTTCTTTAATGTATACATATACTGCTTTTCCTTCTTAGATCATATAACGAAAGGATAGGCTACCTTGTATAAAATTCGTCTACGTGCGATAAGCAATTTTTTTGTGGACACGGGAGGGAAATGACAATAGGGCTGGGTTTTTAGTTTTTGTCAGTTCGATATTTCTGATATTTGCCATTTGTCATTTCTTAGGTCGGGTGTTGTTTTAGTGATTTGTGAGTGTAAACATTAATAAAAGTATTTTATAATTTTGTAATAGTGAAAACCTGTAGAAATTATTTTTTCTGTACAAGAGATTTGATGTAATCGATACTCCGGAGTCTATAATTATGGTGTTGAAATACGCTGTGCTGTGCTGCAGAAACAAGCGGAGTTTGTGTCGTGGGAAAGGATTTTTCAAGCAAGTTTAAAAGTTTTACTAATAAATTATAGTGTTTTGAGTAAAATAAAAGTGAAATAGTTATAAAACTAAACAGCCGTGATAAAAAAAATTAACGTTTTCCAATGCCGGTTTGATTGCTTACAATTGAATTGTCATCGGGTGTGTTGTTTGATGTCAGTCTAGAAAAGGCAACGACAAGAAATATTATCAGCAAATAACTGGGGCATTTGGAAGATTCTTAAAAATTTTAAAAATTTTAAATTTAAAAAATAATTTAAAAATGTTGCGATATAATGAGTATTTTCTATAAAATTTCGTTTATTCGCAAGTTTACTTTTATTTTTCCAAATTTTGCAAATTAGGTTTCCTAAAGATAAGTTCCTGTGTAAAAAATGGCTTGAAACTATTGGGCGGATTAGTTTTAATTGTAACTTTTCTTTTAACATGAGATGCCAAAAGCAATAGAAGCTAAAAGGCCACCGAGGACTAAATGAGGTAAACGATTCGTCCAGGAGGCATTTATAAATATTTATTTTGTATATTGCATTCTGGGGATACGTGAACCTAATTCTCCTAACTCTAACCTCCCCGTGGTGGTCCCTGGAAACCAGTCACAATGTGTATAAGCAGAAAAGAACCCATTTTGACTTGGCTAAAGAGAAGGAGGACCTATTCTACTTTGCTCAATATACACAATAATTATATACAGGGTGTCCCGTAAGTCGACGTCAAGCCGGAACCGGGTGATAGACCAAATCGTAACAGTTACCAGAAAAATAAAAGAAAAAATCTAAGTCATGTATTTTCCAAATTATAGCCATTTCTTTTGTTTTCGAGAAAATGTACACCTTGTTATGGTTTTTTAGCTGCTGTTGCTACAAATCTTTACTTTTTTTCAATTTTATTTTACTCATGTAATCCCGAATAGTGCTTATGTAACCCGTTGCTTTAAGTTCTAAGCCAACTGCTCCAGCTTGGACGAAAATGTCACATTTTGCCGAACCAACAATATAAAATTAATAATTCGTTGAACTTTAACTGACTGTACTGAAAAAAAAATGTACTACGCCAGTCTGGCAAGTAACTTTAAAAGTTGACGCATTTAATAAGGATTCTAAAATGGTACAAGACTTGCTACATTATTTCTTAGATTACGGAAAAAAAAATTTTTCTTCAAGAAACGCAGTTTCGAAAAATTTCTTTTCACCTACTAAAATTGATCCTAGTGTACCCAAAGCTTTTGTAAGACCCTAACTTTGAGATTTCAGTTTGAGTGAGACGGAGAGTCATTCCATGAAGTGTGAGTGAGCCAGATAGTGACGCTAGCGAGTCAACTCATCGAGTTTTTACAAATGTGGACCGCCTACTCTCCAATGAGGGCCGACTGCCAAATCAAGGACATGGTGAAGGAAGAAGTTCCTTATCTTTCGAGGACGTAATACTTCAAGCAGTTGAAGAAGATCCAGGTAGTTCGGTACGTGCAATCCAGGAATGCACAGGAGTGCCCAAAAGTATAGCTCACCGAATATTACAAAAACATGAGCTCCACCCATACCATCTACAGCGAGTACAAACCCTGCTACCTCGGGATTATCAACCTCGGGGTGCGTTTTGCCAAACGGTGCTACAAAGACAACGGGAAGAGCCACGATTCTTCGAGAAAATTTTGTGGTCGGATGAATCGACATTTAAAAAAGACGGATAGATGAAACTACACAACTTACACGAGTGGCACGTAGAGAATCCAAATTTAATGAGACAAAAGGGATCTCAATATCGTTTTAAAATAAACATGTGGACCGGAATTTTAAACGGAAAAGTCATAGGACCTTTTGAGTTGCCAGAGGTCTTTAATGCTGAAGTTTATTCAGATTTTTTGCAAAACCCTTTACCTAATTTACTGGAAGACATGCCACTAAGTATTTACAGAGAGATGTGGTATCAGCAAGACCGCTGCCCAGCGCACTATGCCCTTTCAGTTAGGGAATATCTCAATGAAGAATATCCAGACAGATGGATAGGGCGGTCTGGTACGATCTCGTGGCCAGCCCGTTCACCTGATCTAAATCCATTAGATTTCTTTTACTGGGGAGCAATAAAAGAGAAAGTTTATAAGAAGTCAATTGAAAATTGAGCTGAGCTTCGGCAAAGAACTACGGAAGCAGTTGAATTTGTCAACAACGGAAGAATTGCCCGTCTGATAACCCGATCTTTTTTAAGAAGATGTCGAGCTTGTATTGAAGCTGAAGCAAGGCAGTTTGAACATCTTTTGTAAATAATAAATCTTAGCATCCAAATAATTGATGTTTAATTTTAAAATTAAGGAAAATTTGTCCTAAATTTAACAAAAATTAGCATCTCTAATTTGAAAGCGTCACTATCTGTCTCACTCACACTTCATGGAATGACTCTCCGTCTCACTCAAGCTAGAATCTCAAAGTTACGGTCTTACGGCAAGCTTTGGGTACACTAGAATTATTTTTAGTAGGTGAAAAGAAATTTTTCGAAACTGGGTTTCTCGAAGAAAAAAATTTTTTTTTCCGTAATCTATGAAATAATGTAGCAAGTGTTATACCATTTTAGAATCCTTATTGAATGCGTCAACTTTTAAAGTTACTTGCCAGACTGGCGTAGTACATTTTTTTTGTCAGTACAGTCAGTTAAAGTTCAACGAATTATTAATTTTATATTGTTGGTTCGGCAAAATGTGACATTTTCTTCCAAGCTGGATCAATTGGCTCAGAACTTAAAGCAACAGGTTACATAAGCACTATTCGGGATTACATAAGAAAAATAAAATTGAAAAAAAGTAAAGATTTGTAGCAACAGGAGCTAAAAAACCAGCACAAGGTGTACATTTTCTCGAAAACAAAAGAAATGGCTATAATTTGAAAAATACATGACTTAGATTTTTTTTTATATATTTGTAGTAACTGATACGATTTGGTCTATTACCCGGTTCCGGCTTGACGTCGACTTACGGGACACCCTGTATATATATATACATATAATATTCTCTATCAACTGAATTATTCATAAGATGCACATCGAAAGTTATAATGAGTAAAATAGAATAGAGTAATAACAAATTTAAATACATATGAGGTTATGTACTTTTCCTTATGCTTATACCGCAAATAGTTTTTTTTTTGTTTTTGAAAAATAATTCGAATAACGGTGACAGAAAATTATAATTCTTCAATTATTTAATAAAATTTCAACCACTAAATTATGTGCCCCTCTGAAAATATCGTAGTTTACTAATTCCATGACTAAACAAACATATCGATGCGATTCTTCTACATGAAGAAAACTGCTTAATTTTTCTTCCTCATAGGCTATCCTTTCGTTATATGATCTAAGTTTTGCTTGAAATAATGTTGTAGGTCTACTCTCCGTGCTTCTACGAAGAGAGCAGCCTCAATAAAGACTCAGTTATCTACTTTTCTTTAAAAAAACAAAAACATTTTATTCTTCACTACAACTTTTTAAAAAAAATAAAAAACTTGTCTTTTTACACTTTCGACTTTTGATTAAAAAAACATTTTATTTTTCACTAAAACTTTCTTCGAAGAAAAAAAAAACATTTATCTTTTCACACTTTTTCTAAAAAAACATTTCAATCTTTACTTCTACTTCCTTTGGATTTTCAAAAATTACTGCCCAGAGTATTGAGCTTGCTGCCCCCAGGTGCCCATTAAAGCTTTTTTTTTATTCTTTGTATTACCTTCCCACGACACGTGAAAAAACGTACGTGGAAAAGTACAAAAAGTTTAGACACAGTGCATACATATGTATTAAATGCAAAAACGTAATCCGATATGCACTTGTGTATGGTCGAAGTAATTATTTCAAGTCGACGGGATGATTGTATGTATGTATGTACGTAAGTTTAGGTTTTTTGAATTTAAGAGTCTGTATGTACGTATGTACTTACGATTAAATTTGATAAATTTAAAGAAAAGCTTTATCTATGTACATGCAAATAGGTACTGTGAGAACGGGATATATGACTGATAACAAAATGCAATTTATGCTAAACTACCAACATTTTGTATCAGTAGGAAAATGCGTTTTTAAGTAAAATAAATTTTAATTTTCAGGTTCAAATTGGTGTCACGTCGATATATTGCCTAGGGCGATATATCGATGTGCTTTTAATATGGTTGTGATTCGGGTCACAGGCCAGTAGCTAGAACCAAATTAAATATAGGGCATCAGAAATTTGAAGTAGGGCGCATACATCTGTTCAGATGAAGGGACATTTTTTTGAAAAAGTAAGCTTCTAGAGCCTTTATTTTATTATATTTTTTTTTACATATATGTAAACTAAAACAGGTATCTACAAAAAAAAAAGAAATAAATGGACTAAGCAAGAAACACAACATGGTAAAGATATTCAATATAATTGCAGTCTCCGATTTACCATATTGTGGAATTGTCGTAGCACTTCGTCAAGATTTTTTTTTATCTATTATTTTCCGCTCAAATGCAAGAAACACCAAACTTGCCATTATCTCGTGAACCATTGACATTCTTTGAGACTTATTGATAGCAATTGGTGTCGAAAAGGTAGATTCGCACGCAGCAGTACTACAGCCGATTGTTACGATCTGAAGGATTCCCTTTGTCCATATAGAAATTCTAATGTGTTTTCGCTTTGATCTTCTCGACCATTCAACTCATTCAAGTACCTTTTCACAATAGTAGCCTCTTCTTTGGTAGAAATTTAATGCCTGAAAAATAATTGCAAATACGAATTTGTTTTTTTTTTCATTAATTTCCTCACATAATAATTATATATTTAAATGTTGAACAGACTTAAATATTGTCCAATTCATCAAAACACAAAATTGAATCTAGTAGACCTCATTGTTTTCAGATCTTCTTTTCATCTCAGCTGTTCTTATGTCTATAGTTTCATAATATTCAGCTTTAAATGGCGGAGCTTAAATAATGCCTGCAGTGCTTTGACGAGAACGTGATGAACCATACAGCACTTAATCCTCCAGATATCTTGCCTTTACTTGGCTCTTCTGTTCTGGGAACTATTTTGAGATTATTTTCTACAATATGGTATTCTCAACTTCTTCCAAAATTGTTTCATACATCTCTTCTGACCTAAATTTCTTCCTGGACACATTTTATTATTGATATGGCATCATTCAATCTTATTCTTCGACACTGTAAAACATTTAAAGCTGCATCAGCCAATTGCAGAACACACAAGTTTTTTTTTTTTTTTTGCGACTATCTTTGCCAGTCGAATTTCCTTTGATGTCAATACTTTTCGTAATATCATCACCATTGAATTTTTCATTTTATCTGGAGTATCCAAAGTCAGAGAATAATTTCCATACATGAATCTTATAACAACCAAATGCCCTGACAAAAGCTGTTCAAGTGGTCGACTAACCGGTTTATGATCATACATGGCAGGAAGAGGTGGGAGGTATGCAATGCAAACATGGCTGAATAGTGGCTGACTGATCAGTGTTGCCGATCATACAGACTCGCCGCGATGACTTTTATGACGGCACCGCAGAATAGGGAAAGAAGGCTTAAACACAATTGCGACGACCGACGACTATTGCAATAATAGGAACAATTTTCTCTAGAAAGTTTTATGGATCGTGCATTAGACAGGAATCTGTAGTTTTCGTTGTCGTCGACCACTTTATTGAATTAATCCAATTACGACGACTAGATAGGCCGACGAGCGACGACTATTGCAGTCGTAGGAACAATTTTCTCTAGGAACATTTTATGGAGCGTATATTGGATAGAAATTCGTCCGTCGCTCTATCGTCACAATTGTGTTTAAGCCTTAAGTTGGCAATTTTTAAGGTAGGGCATTGCCGTTTTAAGGTATGGCATTGCCCCTCTATGTCCTCCCCTAGCTACGGCCTTGGTTCATAGGCACCTGAGACACAACAATAAATCTAAAGTGCACTTCTTTGCCAGATATTGATTGGTAGATTTTTGATGAGTTGAGTTTGTTCCCAAATTAAAAATCATTAATAAGCTTTTCTTTCATGTGTAGAAGCAAAAAATTATAAACAACGCACTCATGGGAATTCTACCATAAATAAGGAACAACGTTCAGATCATTATTCGTCACTGTCTGGTAAATTTACAACCTCAGACAAGCTGCGCTAACTTAAAATTGAGGTAATACAAATTTTCTAGTCGAACAATGTGATTTAAGTAAGCAATTTTATTGTATAAGAAGGTAAGCATTTAGAGTAAATTTTGTATTTAAGCGATTCGTTTTGATAAGATAAATACAATCCGTTTTGGCGTATCTTTTCTTTTCTGGATTGTATGCGTATAAATATAGGCGTATCCTCTTCCTAGCAGTACTGACCCGATTAAGCAGCGCCTATCCTACAAGTGACGCGCTAAAAGTTATGCACCATCTCATTTCCCTCTATAGCAATTCTCAGTCGAGAATAAAATCGACGATATGCCCCTTACTAGTTACGCAATTTTTTTTTTAATTTGCAAATAACGAAGAAGAGTAGAAGACTCAAGGGTTTGGTAGTGGCTCCACATTCATTTCGTTTTAATTTTCATCAAGCGACAAGAAATTGTTTTCTGAGACATTATTCTTTGAAGTTAGACTGCCTAATTCCTGGACTACTACAAATTTTTATGATTTCAGTGCTAATTTTTTCTTATGAATTTTCTGGAAAAAAAATTCCTGAGAGTTCTTACGCACTACGGTCAACAACGTAACACGGAGGTTAAATTCCACGCGACTTGAAAACGATTGGGCCATTCGCGCGATTTTAGTGATTTCAAAGATTATAATAATACGACATGTACAACTAGATGAGGGTAGTTACACTCAAATCCGGCGACAAGGGCCGACTACGGCTGAAGCTGTACCGGGTTGGGGCCCATTTAATTCACATTGATAAAAAAAATGTTTGGAATTAAATTCATATAAAATAAATAAATCATCGCACACTGCATCTCTACGAGCTCATTTTCAAGCCTTGGTTCCGATTTTTTCTATCTATTCTGGCAGCTGTCATATCAGGTTAGGGGAATATTAATGGTATGCCAATTCATTTGCAAGATGTCGCTAAAGAGGAAAGTTTGTGCATTTGCAGCAATTGAAGTTTTAAAAGAATTTTAAAATGTATACCAAGAGTTTTGGCTTAATCCATTTCTATGTTTAAAAGATGGCCATGACATGGACAGCTATTTGCTCTTTAAGTTAAGTTAAGCACGATCAAATTAAAGTTATATGGACTGTGAAGTTTTTTGGAAATAGACCAGTTAATAATGATAGTCAGAGGCACTCAATTCACTTGCGTGAGGTAAAATATCAATCAATTAAATTTTGCATCCATTATCGAGGTCCAGAACATGCGAAAAATTGCAAAGAAAAAGTGAAAGTTTTTATAAGTTCCATTTAAAAATAAATAAAAAGTTCTGCTGACTGAAAGCAATTCCATAATGCGTTAAATACCCAACTTATTTTTATGCCTACTAAATAACTATATTTTGTCAAATACAGGGATCGTAACGGTTATAAGTTTTATCGTAAAACTCAATGTTCAATGACTTTAGATATGAATTTTACTATAAAAGGCTGAACGAAACGGTTAAACTTTACTTACATAGGGTTTCAGTCCCTGTTAAATACTTATGAAAGATTTTTATTTTTTTAAATCAGCTTAAATCAGCAATAATCGCTTTGAGATGAATAATAATTTTCCCATCATGAATAAAAATCACATCCTGATTTATATTTTTTCTGATCACAAATAAAAGTCACATCGTGATTTTTCTTTTTCTTGAACAAGAATAAAAATCATGAAGTGAGTTTTATTTTTCTGGTTGACAAATAAAAATCACCAAATGATTTTCTTCTTACTTATATTTATTTTTAAATGATAAAGTTATCAGTTAATCTATATAATAAAAATGATATGATGTTCGTTGGTAATCGCATCACTTGAGAACGGCTGGAGCGATTTGGCTATTTTTTATACTTCATGATTTTTATTTTTATTCTTATTATTAAAAAGAATTCAGATAAAATCAGGATATTCATGTAAAGGAGCTGGAAAGGCCAGAGTTGTTACTTCCACAGGTTCAACTCCTACAATAGGAGTCCATCAAGAAGAGGAAGTACAACGATGTAGCTCGTTTTGAACGTCTCCATAGGAAGGTGGAGAAGTTGATTCGTCGGTAGACGTCGTACCATCATCGTTTAAGTTTCTTATCTCTTTGAATGTATAAAATAGCATCTGTTAATACCGTGGGTTTAAGTGCTCATATAAGACTATACAGTACTATCGAACATGTCAAAATATTTGATATACACATTATACTTCTTCGCTTCTTCCTTGGACTTTGTCGTTCAAGACAAACATATCAAGGCAGTAAACATGTATTTTCCTCATGACCAGAACTTTACGAGATAAGTTCTTGATATTGTTTAATCCTGTCTGGTGAATTTTAGCGAGGAAACTATCCTCGGAGGTGATTTGAGCTGCACGCTGAATCCCTCCATGAATTGACATTCCGGAGTTGAGTTCAATTCCGTCAATGCTACTCGATTGAGGAATTTTTTCGGTGTTTTCAGACTCGTGGATATCTATCGTTAGATGCATCCTACAACTAGATCATACACGAGGGTCTCGCGAAATATCCATGGAAGTCTCGCACGCTCCTGAATTGATAGACTTTACTTCACCCTGGAACTTTAAAAAATTTCGTTTGTGTCGCTCATAAAGTGTGTTCGGTTAGCTGTCATCTTCTTGTAGTGGCAACCAGCACTCTAGTTGAAAGAAGAACCACATACTGGATATTCAACAACTATTTGTTGAATTCGGAGCAGTTCACCAATGAGTGCATTGAATTCTGGCACGATTAGCAAGAGAGGAAAGCTGACTTTCCTTTTCTTAGTCAATGGTGGGATGTTGGAAAACTCCAAATTCGATCTTTTGTCGAAACGAGTTTCAATCGAAGTGGGAATCAATCTTCTAGCTTGTCGGTCGAAGTATCTCGGGTGGCAGCTCTTCTCCCAGCTCAGCCCGAGTTGATTCTTTATTTTAATAGAATAAAGGAACGCTTGGCAGCACAAACTTACAAAAACAGCTTGGAGTTTGTGCTGCGCAGCCAATCACGCTAGCTGAGGGAAGGCGATTCTCCAACCACGTCTATTATGCGCTTGATTCCAATTAAAGGAGATTTTCAGAGGATGGGAAACTGGAGACCACTAACCCTATGCAATGAGGACTACAAAATCGTCTGCAAAGCTTTATGGGCGATACTCCGCTCAGTGATTGCTTCGGTAATACACCCGGAACAGTCCTATTATGCACCTGGTCGTAGTATCTACGACAACATCGCGGTAGCTAAACATGTGTTTGCTTACCATGAACATACAGGTACATAAACGTCCATGATTTCACTAGACCAACAAAAGGCTTTTGATAGCATCTCGCACGAGTATCTCTTGGTTGCTCTCGAGGCATTTGAGTTTCCACCCAGGTGGCACGAAATCACCGGGAAATTGTATAGAGATTCTGCGATTTCGATTAAGCGTCAAGGACAATTTCTGGTTCCCATCTTGTTTCTGCTTTATGATATTTCGTTGGAACCGCTACTGGTGCATCTTCGTCGAATGCTCGGACAATATTCAGTTCATCTACCATATACCAATGTGAGGCCTTTAATGTTGGCATATGCGGATGACCTCTCAATTTTCGTGACAAGAAATGAAGTTTCTCCGGTCTCTCGTGCTGTTCTCGAACAGTACGAACGTATAGCGGGCGATAAAATCAACCTTAGTAAGTCTGAGACGTTTGATGAAAGCTTCGTAGGTCTTCTTCAAGCAAAAGCGATATACGCCTTTTGGTGCGGAAGACGATGGGTTGCTGAAAGCACGTTCTGCCTGCCAGTCAAGATAGGCTCCGCGTCGATTCCAATTAGCTTCAATCCTGAATTAATAGATTCAGTGTTCAGTAATGCTTGGGGCTTTGAAGCTGACACGCATACACTGACGGTTCTCGGAGTTATTACTGATATCTCTGGAAACTGACGAATAAACACTAACACTCCTCAACTACCTGACCTGGCTGCTTCTGCGCGGGAAAGATTTCGCCAACTTGGGACCAGTGACTCTGGCACTAAGTTGGAAGGTGCTTTCGTTCTGAACAGACCACCTCACACACCTTTAAGTACACTTACAGCACATGTTCTCCGTGACGTGCTTATGTCAATAAGACCTCCGGAGTACCTATACAGGATACAACAGATGGCGAACAAACCTCGGGGTGAATATGGGCGTGATGGGAGGGATAACTTTCAGAGTAGTATAAAGTTATTCTTCTAATTAAAAAGATTCTGATGAAGCATTCAAATTACTGCATCACAGTCTTATGTATCCTAATCAGTTGTCACATATTGACCGACGAGTTCAGAGGATCTGCACAGTTTGTGCCAGTGAAGGCACCCTGTTTGACAGGTTCTTCACTGCAAAATCTAATGGAACTCGTGCGCGATATGTGCCAATTGATCCACCCGAATTTCGGAATTACTAGGACATCGTTTCTATAGGGACCAAAGGTTTGTAAACGGGTGAATTGTTGATTAGCTTTATGTTGACTGGCCAAATCTAAAATTCACTTGTACTACATGAATAAAAGCGCAGATGGGAATCAGAACACTGACTCACAACTCCACCCACAAGTACTTAAGCCCCACTTCGTTCCAGATCAAAGAGACGTTTACATCTTGAATATCTGGCAACTAACGCAGACACATTCGACTGCACATGGCAACCACTATCGTCGATGCAGGACGGCGCTCTTGTTTTTCGCCGGTGATAGCAGGGCACAACCATTGGCGTAGCAAGCGTTTTGTTGTGGGGGCAGTAGGGGGCAGACTGACACAATATTGAAGAAGAATATTCTTCAAGTAAGTATTGTTTTTCAAAAATGTGTATAACTTTCTAAAACGTTAATAAGTGTTAAATCCAAGTTTCCTTACATGAAGCAAACTATTTCATTGATTACCGTTGTTATTTTCAACCAATGTATGCTTAAATTAAACAACACTAAGAATATTTCCTAAAAACAAGAATAAAATAAGAATAATTTACTAGCATATAATTATATGGTTTTATAAAAAAAAGTTATTTCAAATTCATGGTTCTAAAATTGTGAATGTATCCCAATAATAGCCCTGAAATTAGAAAGTTATTTCTTCAATAAAGCTGGAATTGGTCCAAGACCAATTCTTATGATACCATAGGTGAATGCTCGTAGGTATCTGTGCAAATTTGATTTTTGAAGTAGTTTTTCGATAATATTTCTAAAACGGTTCGTCGGACAGTAAAAATTATTGTAACCAATTTCATAGGATTTCATAGTCTGAAGAACTTTTCAGTACAATAAAAACATCTCGGACTGATCGTCTTCACATTACCTGTACGTAAAAATCCTAAATTTTTATATGGCAACATCAAGAAGGAGTTGCGGGATTTATCCCATTTTTTGAAATTATACTCATCATTTTTATGAAAACGCCTTGTACAAAATGTCAGCTCTCTACGTCGACTCATTCTCAAGCGGTGTCTAAATATGTAGTGGAAAACCAAAGTTTTGTATGGCAAGGCAATTCAACGAAGGAGTTGCCTAATTTATTCCATTTCCGAACTTAAATTTCCTTTTTTCTCGAAAAGCTCGTGTGCAAAATTTCAGCTTTCTAATAAATCCGTTCTGGAGTTATCGTGAGGACGGACAGACATGCAAAAATTAAAATAACTTTTAATATTATGCTTGGGTGTCCAATCCATTTAGCTATACCTACATTATTTACATGTGTTACAAACGGAATTACAAACTCAGTTTACCCAATAGATTTCATTTAGGGTATAATATTCAGTAAACAGTCCAGAATAAAGCGATGCGAAGTACACTGTTGTGGTGCGCAAGATATTCGTCTGTTAAGTGGTTGCTAGATACGCTTAAGTGGATGAAGATGCAGCAACGAATTGATTTAAATGTACTTTTATTCATTTTTAAGAAATATTACTAGAGATACATATTTACTTATCCATTTCCTTTATATAAATGACATACAAGAAAAAACTTTAAACAGATTTAAATTATTATTGCAGAATCTATCGCTGTTCAAACATATTCAACAATTTTTCGATAAGTTAATAGTGCTAACTTCAAAGTTCAATTTCTTAAATTCATACAAAATTCGCAAATAATTAATAATCCCAGTGAGATAGACGAGATTTAAGCAGATCTGTATTAAATCATTAAACGCCATATCTATCGAAATATTTATTCGATTCGATTGATGAAACATATCCATTGCCAGTTACTATCCCATTAAAACTAGTGGGGCATCTTTCTAGGTTGCAGATCTGCTGAATCAGCTCTTTATCTTCAGATTTGCAAGAAATGGTATTATTTTCTTAATATTCGGAATTGTATGGCTATTATTATTGGATCTCCCAATTGAAAATACATGCACGTACCACTCTGTCGGTTCAATTTATTTTCCATTTCTAAATTTGCAAACATAACTGCATGAAAATCTAATTCGGCACTGAAATCTTCTTGCACTTCAGCAGAGCTTCCTACTCGTCCTCAAACTCCAATAGGGTAAACAGAGCTTCCAATTTTTGCTAACAGCATACCTAAAAATAATAATTGTTTTGGTAAAAGTAAAATTTTTAGAAGCATTTCAATCCATACCTTTCGATGGATCCACTTTTTTCCTCAGTTGCATTTATAGTTCCTACAACTCCGCTAAACATTTTCGGTTTCACAAATTCATCTCGTTCCTTAGCAGCATTTTCAATTCCGTAAGAGATAGTAAAACTCGAAATGACTGCTTCACAAAATTTATTGCCATAATCAGAGTCCCCCTTACTTGCTTATACAATAATTTTTAGTGGAGATGCAAAGGACACGGGATATTCAAATTTTGAATTCTAAAATTAAACTGTTCCGTTCCACTTTCCGTGTCATTCGGCTTGAAAGTTCAGTTTTCAATAGTTTATTCTAAGCTGTGTAACGGTCAGGCTGTACACCCGCAAAGTAGCTCACCCACAGTAAACCCTACTCAAGATTGTGTTTGAACAAAAAAAAAAAACAAAAAAAAACAAAACAAAAACGGATATTCTTGATAGTTTCTTACATACTTCCTTCATCTATCGATACGATCATATTTAATAAATAGCACAACAAATTAGACGAGGCAGTGACCCCGAGATCGACAACTTTTACGTATAGAGTATGTATATGTAGGTATGTACCTGCAAATATATATATAAGCAAAAATGCAGGATTCAATGTACCGATTCTGTGCTCGATTTTTTTCTCTGCCCATCACAGATGGGTGACAAAATATATTATTTCAGTATAATCGACCGTTGTACATCAAAAACTTTTTTTGTATGGAATGATTCCAAAAAGTACTGATAAGCATCGTCACAGCTGCGGGTAATAAGCAAACGGTTCCCGGCTCTGCAAGAATGCAAGGCAGATATTCTCGATGATTTTTTTTTACAAAGTAACACCCGAATTGAATAGTTCTGACGCGGTTCAATAGTTTGTAGGCAAAGCCTCAGTTTCAATAGCATAATTTTTCACGTGTTAAGTTACTAAAGAAAGATTCAGTGAAGAAGTGCAATTGTACAATAGAGTAAAAGTCGTTGGAAACTTTTCTTGTCTGGCAACCGATTGCTCCACGGGAGAGTGAGCCACTACGTTCCCTTCCAGGCAAACTTGGCTCTGTCATTAAACCACATTATGTCTATTTTTGGGGTACGTAGAAGAGCCAAGGAAGCATACAACGGCGGCCATCTACACTCCATATTTGCTCACTTTGACATTGTGGTCTAAATAGAAAAACCAAGGGATACTTTGCGTGAAAATATCTGCGAAAAATTGTTGATGTCAGTGTCGAATCTCAAGGAGCTCGTATTCTCACCCGGTTGGAATTACGTACATAAAGCTCCGTTGCCTGTACTAGGTAGTGGGATGCACGGTCGTTGTGCTGAATAACGGTTGAATAAGAATTACGACGGCTTGCTTATATGTATACATATACAATATTTAGTATACTAGTTTTGCTTTACTACAATAGTATTAGTTTAGTATCTTTAAATTAGCTTAAAAGGATTTTTTTTACTTTACATTAATATTCTTTAAGTAAGTACAAAACAAACAGAAACCAAAAAAAAAAAAGGCGGATTGGATTTATGATTGCTCAGCGGTCATTCAATTTTTTTTTTGTGTGCAGCCTAATGACACTATTACAGGAGCCGACTCATCGGGTGAAGCTTCAGCCAATGGGAGGATAATACAAGTAAGTGAAACCTGCCACGATTTTTTTTTATTTCTTTTATATATAAAATGTCACTATTATTTTTCTTGTTTTCGTAATTAAATTAATCGTTTATCCAACCGCCAGCTTGCATTTACCATTTCTGATATATATACATGCAACTGTAGTGTAGCTTTGTTTTAAAAGAATTCATCACGGTTTTTTTTCTAGAACTTAATTATCATATAGGGCTTATATCGCAAATTATCAGCATTTTAAAATATCGGGATAAGTATACATACATATTAAATCACTATAGTAGGCACGTATGATTAGCTATCTTTTGCTTTATATATATGTATATGGTTTTTTATTCGGACTTAGCTAATTTGAATTCTTCGCGTAGTAGTAGATTTTTGTTAGTGTTTGCAAGTAGCGAGTAAGATCGATACTCTATTGGTAAATCATGCCCGAAGTAATTAATTAATCTATTGAACTGGTCCCGGTTATTTTAGATTTTAAATTGATTTATCGAATTAATAAGGTTTAGAAATTTTTTGTTGTTGTCTGATTAACAGCATCGAATTAATAGGTAGCCCAGGGAGGCGGTTCAGCTAGCTTCCTCATGTGTTAATATGTAGCCTAGTTGATTCCTAGTTGTATCTTAATTTTAAGTATTATCTTGAATTTTTGCAATGAATACATTGAAAACCATTTAAGCATGCTCGTTTAAATTTGTTTGGCGGAAATACTTGTAGACCAGGAGGTGGGGCGGCTATCCTTTAAGACCATGTAAGCCACAGACGGCTAGTACCTACAGAAGGAGGGACTAGATGTTCAGTTTTAGCCCATTTTGACCGGGGAGAGTGTAGTGATTTCTTGTTTATTTTTTTTTTCTTCCGACTTTTTTTTTCCTCTTTTGACCCTTTACAGTACGCGTAGGCACTACCACGGCTCCGCTTAGTAAAGTTCATTTTGATATTTACTATGTTTAATCCTCTAATCGTCAACGAGGAAAGTTTACACCCATCCCAGGCCATGAGCTTTAGTCGGCCCTCGTTGAAATAAGGCCTCAGCTAGCAGGTGTCTACCCCTCGTCGGCTGAGACCGCGTGTACATTCCTCGGCCTACATCAAAAGGCAGAGACGTCGTTACACATATGGCGCCCAAACTGGATGCACTGGATGGTAGTTATAGTTTTTTTTGAATCTCAGATAACCTGCACATAAAGTTTTCCGACAACTGCATTATTTCCAATCATAATTCCGCTGATGTTCGAAGTTCTTTCGATTTCACATTAGATACGGAGATGTTATTGGAGCATCATAGCGGTCACAATCAAGGTGATGTAGTAGGTGTTACCTCTGGCAAGCGTACCCCTTCGCTTCTTCTTATTATCGCTTGTACCACGCAGTGTTGCTTGTCGGTCCCACAACATATACTGGTAGCATCGCGTCTTTGAAGCGGTTCGATTTCTTCAAGTAGGATTCATTGTAAAGTGTATGAAGACGTTCGAATTACCTGATGTGGACTTTGTGGTTAGCGTGGCTGACATTTGTATTGTTTTTTCTCCTTCTTCTTTTCTATAGATAAGTAACAGTGACGTTCTGTCAGACCATAAATCTGATAACTCTCTCCTCTATTTGCTGCGTGTTAATCCCTACTCACACGTGTGTCGAATACACTGCAGAGATCAACCAGCTAAATAAGTATTCTCAACTCCAAGATCTCAAGCTTTTGGGAAAGTCAAAAGCAACTCCTCCTTCGAGATAGATACCCTCCTGGTCAATACAAGTAGTCCGCATTCGTGATTCTTTAAGTTTTCGCTAATAAGTCAACCAGTGTACCACTGTATTATAATCGGCTGAACTTACCAAACGTGGTACAGATTGTTCATCCACTACAAGAGATTTTGATCTTGTCTCTCTGTAATTCGTATGGTAGTATCAAATCAAGTATAAAAGAAAAAAAAACAAAATCTTCATTCTATTCTTCGTTCCTACTCCTTATACATGATAATTGGAAAAAAATGAATCCAAGTCACTTGACGACGGATGAGTTTGAAGTAGAGCTTTTACTGCGGTCGCTGGAAGAAAAGCAGCTTGATAGTAGCGATAGGCTAGTGTCGCTGCAAAAATTCCTTGATGAAGAGCTCCTTCGGCCTGACCAAAAACCAATGATCCCTCACCCAGCTGCCAAGAAGAACCCTGAAAGAGAAACTAGCCTATGTGGAACAAAAATTCAGGAGATGCAAGGTGTACTTCAAAAATGCATCGATGTAAAGGATGTCGCGGTAGTACGCTCTCGCATCCAACATTGGCAAGATAGAATGATGAGGGTAGTAAACAATTCACCTACTTATTCAGATGTTGCGTCTGAGCTAGTAAACAAGCTTAAAATAATAAAAAGAGAAGCTGATAAGCTTTCCGACAACCTACCTTCGCATAAGGCAAGTTTAACTGATGGTCCATCTCTTGAAACGAGGTCGCAGGAAGGCAATCCTCTACTAGATCTAACAGCAAACAAGCATATAGGTTGCTCACAAGGATTAGACAATCGCAATTCAATCGAAACTAATATTTTTACCGAAGGGTCTACATTCCAACCAACTAAAATGTCCCAAACGCCTATTACAATGGCAGAGCAAATCTCACGCTTACAACAGTTGACGACTAATACTTCACAATTTTCGCAAGCTGCAGCACCCTTCTATACCCAATTTGGGTATCCGACAGCTCCAAGTGGGTTTTTCAATCCACTTTTCCACCCATTTATGTTCGCAAATGTTCTGGGGAATCAGCATTCGGGAACTTTCGGTAACCTCTCTTGTCCAAATGGTTATCCGACATATCAGATGCCGAGTGGAGCATCTGCTTCTTCAACCTTCGGTACGTCCATTCCATCGGCGAGAATTCAAGCTGGACCTAATGAGGGTGGTCCAATCCCTCCTGAACCACCAACCACCAGACTGCCCAACGGCTATCCTTCCAGGAACCTAAGCTCACATCCCCCCACATGGAAAATAAAATTTGATGGTACTGAGGATGGTCTAGACATCAATGATTTCATATTTAGATTAGAAGCATTCGCACGAAATGATAATTGCAATTTAGAGAACTTAGTGGGGTTTCTACCAAATTTTTTAGGTGGGACGGCAGAAGCCTGGTATTGGGTTTATACCCGTAAGTACGGAGCTCAAACTAAGTTGTCATGGAACCAGATGCGTGATGCAATGACTCAGCGATTCTCAAGTTATGAATCAGAAAGAGAGACGCGTAGAGCCATTGAAACACGTAAACAACGCGCTAAAGAGAGTTTTAACGACTTTCTACTTCATATTGAGAGTATGAATGGGAGATTGCGACATACTTTCAGTGATTCAGAACTTTTGGAAATCTTACGTGCGAATATGGATCCGGCCCTACAAAATGCTATGATGACTGTAGCAATCCGTAGCACCGAAGAACTACGAACTTGGTGCCAGAAATTGGAGAGATTATGGACCAGGACAGGGTTTGATCCGCGTAATAATTCCTCTCGAATTGTTCGGCACAATCCTGTAGTTCATGTACTGGGAGCCTCCACATCTACAGAAGGGGCTGAGGAGTGGGAGTACGGGGAAGACGCAGGAAAGGATAATGATGAGCCAAGCGTAGCGGCTCTGAATCTGGGTAGTAAAGGGGTATCATCGAGTCTGTCTTCTCAATACAACATTTGCTGGAATTGTAAGGATTTAGGTCACAGATATGTGGACTGTAAGCTTCCTCCGCAAAGAATTTTTTGTTATGGATGTGGACGTCCAAACATCCTTAAGCCCAATTGTTTATTCTGCCAGGGAAAAATCGCGGGAAACGCAACCTCGAACGCGAGGAAAGCTGGAGCAGCGCGTTCGATATCAAGCGAAAAGAGCTCCAGGCAAACCATGGTGAGCGTGGGGACCAATACCAGCCACCAGCCTGCGCAGAGGCCCCAATGAAGCCCTGCCATTCGTTGTTCTTACAACCAACAGACCCAATTATTCCTATTGTTCAACAAGAGGGACCATCAAAGGACAAATCCCTGAATCATAACTGTGTCTTGAATAAACCGAGTGGGCGGAAGCTTCGAAGCATCACTTATTTCAAACTACGTCGAAGACTTTTGAAATCGATAGCCTCCTCAATTATAGCCCCGACTGGGGATCGTCGACCGCACATTCTAGTTAATCTGGTAGGTAAAGAATTTTGGGGCTTACTAGATAGCGGCGCCTCGATCAGCATTCTGGGTGAAAACTCGCTTGCTTTCCTAAGCCAATTTGAAATATCGTATCGTAAACTTAAGGCAACTATTCAAACCGCAGATGGCACACCGAACCTGGTAATTGGATTTGTTGACTTAGAAGTTTCATATAATAACCGCCAAAAGGTATGTAGGTTCTTTATCGTTCGGAGCTTGAAACAAGAGCTAATTCTCGGTATTGATTTTTGGAATGAATTTGGTATAAAACCGATGTGTGTTAACGAACTGCACAACAAAGCAAGTCCGTCAGTTAGTCTAGACCGAGATTTTTATGTCCTAACTGAGGATCAACAACAGCAATTGGATATTGTGAAAACAGACTTTCCATCGTTCGTAAGGGAGGGTCTAGGTCGTACCAATTTGATAGAACATGTCATCAATGTGGGCGATCACCAGGCCATCAAGCAGAGACATTATCCTGTATCACCTGTGGTGCGAGAGAAGTTATATGCAGAGCTAGACCGAATGCTAGCACTTGATGTGTTAGAAGAAAGTCAAAGCCCGTGGAGCTCGCCAGTAGTATTAGTTAAGAAAACCAACAACAGCAATGGGCGATTGTGTCTGGATTCACGCAAGCTAAATAGTATAACAAAAAAAGATGCCTATCCCTTACCTATAATTGATGGGCTGTTAGGTCGGTTAAATGACACGCGATTTATTTCCAGCCTTGACCTCAAGGATGCCTTCTGGCAGATACCCCTGTCAGAATCGTCTAAAGAAAAGACGGCCTTTGCAGTACCAGGCCGGCCTTTATACCAGTTTAAGGTTATGCCTTTTGGGCTATGTAACGCCCCTCAAACCATGTGTCGACTCATGGACCGCGTAATTCCACATCAATTGCATGATAAAGTCTTCGTGTATTTGGATGACCTCCTAGTAACATCACCTACCTTCGAAGAGCATTTGGTACTACTGAAGGAGGTCTCCCAGTTACTAAGGAAAGCGGGGCTTACTATAAATGTCGAGAAAAGTAGGTTTGTAATGCGAAAAGTGAAATACCTTGGCTACATCATTGGTGAAGGGGGCCTGCAGACTGATCCAGAGAAAATCTCGGCGATCGTAGACTTTCCGGCACCCTCCACTGTACGTCAAGTACGGCGATTACTCGGCATGGCAGGGTGGTACAGGAGGTTCATTCCTAGTTACGCTACAATAACAGCCCCAATTACGGATCTTCTGCGGAAGAACACGAAATTTCAGTGGACAAATGAAGCTGAAAATTCTTTCAAAGAACTAAAGCGTATGCTTACTACTACTCCTGTCCTCATAAACCCTGACTATAAACGTCCTTTCTTTATCCGTTGTGACGCAAGTACTGCTGGGGTTGGTGGAGTACTATTTCAGAGAACCGACGATGGTCACGAACAGCCGATTTCATACATGAGCCAAAAACTCAACTCAGCACAGAAAAACTATACTATTACGGAGCTAGAATGCTTGGCAGCTGTGCTCAGCATAAAAAAATTCCGCGCTTATATAGAAGGTTTGAAATTCACCGTCATAACTGATCATGCCAGCCTAAAATGGTTGATGACGCAGAAAGACCTCTCGGGTCGTTTGGCACGGTGGAGCTTAAAGCTTCAGGGCCTCAATTTTGACATTGAACATCAGAAGGGTAGTCAAAACCTTGTTCCTGATGCCCTGTCGCGAGCATACTGCAATGTTGTTGAGGAATTGGTGGATGAATCGGTCATGGTAACTCCCACAGGAACCCAAGCTGAACATCACTTCAAAGATAAAGAGTATCTTAATTGGATCAAGACAATTACCAATACACCTGAAAGGTTTCCGAATATCAGAATCCTCAAGAATAAGGTGTATATACGCATCGAACCCCCAGAAAGAGATGCTCTCACAGATATACCTTCGTGGAAATTATGGGTTCCAAGCCCAATGATAGCTGAGGTTCTTCACCAAGAGCATAATGAACCAACCGCATCGCACGGGGGCATAAAAAAAACCATCGAAAGAATACGCAGATATTACTTCTGGCCAAGAATGAGGCAGCAGATTCGCGATTATGTCGTGGCCTGTAAGACCTGCAAAACAGTAAAGGCGCCGAATAGCATCCAACGCCCTTTAATGGGACAACATACATCTTCAGAAAGACCCTTTCAGCGTCTTTTTGTTGACTTCCTTGGTCCCTACCCTCGATCAAAACAGGGGAACACCGCCATTTTCATAGTGCTGGATCACCTTACGAAATTTATTCTGCTGAAGGGCGTCCGAGAGGAAAAAGCCAAGCATGTCACTAAATTCCTTCAAGAATCAGTTTTCTCTGTGTTTGGCGTACCTGAAATTCTGTTAAGCGATAATGGTAAACAATTTGTATCCCATGAGTTTCAAAATTTTCTTCGTTGTAATGGTGTTAGACACATTCGCACTGCGTACTACTCACCTCAAGCTAACGCTTCCGAACGTGTGAATAGATCAATCTTAGATGCTATCAAAGCGCATTTAAGGGAAGATCACCGGAAATGGGATGAGAATCTTAACGAAATTGCATGCGCGCTCAGAAATTCTGTCCACGAGACAACGAAATATAGCCCATATTTTCTGACATTTGGGTATCATATGGTGACACACGGAAGCATGTATGAACTTTTGCGGGCCTTGGATTGTGTCGGAGAAGGGGATGTTGAATCCTTTTCGTCCAGTACACGCCTCGCCATCCTCCACAAAAAGACTCAAGAGTACCTACGGGAAGCCCATATGAAAAATGCTAAAAGATATAATTTACGGGCTAGGCCCATACAGTACCAGCTGGGGCAAACGATATACGTTCGAAACTTCGCACAAAGTGATGCCTCGAAGCATTTCAATAGCAAACTGGCGGATAGATTTAGGGAAGCTCGTGTACGTAGTAGAGTAGGCAATTCCTTGTATGAGATTGAAGACCTAAGTGGGAAGTTTTTGGGGACCTTCCATGGTAAGGATTTGCGTCCTTAGGGACGGGCTCCCGTAAGGATTAGTGTGCAATCATTGGTGAAGCATCACCGACTGGCCCGGCTAGCTCAGTCGGTAGAGCATGAGACTCTTAATCTCAGGGTGTGGGGCGTCCCCACGTTGGGGTGTCTATGATCCTCTAGGCCTCGTAATGTCTAGACCGTAAGTATGTCCTCAGCTTCACCTACACAACCAGCTGTAGCGAGCTGTAGCGAGCTGAAGCTGCCCTGTAACGGTCAGGCTGTACACCCGCAAAGTAGCTCACCCACAGTAAACCCTACTCAAGATTGTGTTTGAACAAAAAAAAAAAACAAAAAAAAACAAAACAAAAACGGATATTCTTGATAGTTTCTTACATACTTCCTTCATCTATCGATACGATCATATTTAATAAATAGCACAACAAATTAGACGAGGCAGTGACCCCGAGATCGACAACTTTTACGTATAGAGTATGTATATGTAGGTATGTACCTGCAAATATATATATAAGCAAAAATGCAGGATTCAATGTACCGATTCTGTGCTCGATTTTTTTCTCTGCCCATCACAGATGGGTGACAAAATATATTATTTCAGTATAATCGACCGTTGTACATCAAAAACTTTTTTTGTATGGAATGATTCCAAAAAGTACTGATAAGCATCGTCACAGCTGCGGGTAATAAGCAAACGGTTCCCGGCTCTGCAAGAATGCAAGGCAGATATTCTCGATGATTTTTTTTTACAAAGTAACACCCGAATTGAATAGTTCTGACGCGGTTCAATAGTTTGTAGGCAAAGCCTCAGTTTCAATAGCATAATTTTTCACGTGTTAAGTTACTAAAGAAAGATTCAGTGAAGAAGTGCAATTGTACAATAGAGTAAAAGTCGTTGGAAACTTTTCTTGTCTGGCAACCGATTGCTCCACGGGAGAGTGAGCCACTACGTTCCCTTCCAGGCAAACTTGGCTCTGTCATTAAACCACATTATATCTATTTTTGGGGTACGTAGAAGAGCCAAGGAAGCATACAACGGCGGCCATCTACACTCCATATTTGCTCACTTTGACATTGTGGTCTAAATAGAAAAACCAAGGGATACTTTGCGTGAAAATATCTGCGAAAAATTGTTGATGTCAGTGTCGAATCTCAAGGAGCTCGTATTCTCACCCGGTTGGAATTACGTACATAAAGCTCCGTTGCCTGTACTAGGTAGTGGGATGCACGGTCGTTGTGCTGAATAACGGTTGAATAAGAATTACGACGGCTTGCTTATATGTATACATATACAATATTTAGTATACTAGTTTTGCTTTACTACAATAGTATTAGTTTAGTATCTTTAAATTAGCTTAAAAGGATTTTTTTTACTTTACATTAATATTCTTTAAGTAAGTACAAAACAAACAGAAACCAAAAAAAAAAAAGGCGGATTGGATTTATGATTGCTCAGCGGTCATTCAATTTTTTTTTTGTGTGCAGCCTAATGACACTATTACAGGAGCCGACTCATCGGGTGAAGCTTCAGCCAATGGGAGGATAATACAAGTAAGTGAAACCTGCCACGATTTTTTTTTATTTCTTTTATATATAAAATGTCACTATTATTTTTCTTGTTTTCGTAATTAAATTAATCGTTTATCCAACCGCCAGCTTGCATTTACCATTTCTGATATATATACATGCAACTGTAGTGTAGCTTTGTTTTAAAAGAATTCATCACGGTTTTTTTTCTAGAACTTAATTATCATATAGGGCTTATATCGCAAATTATCAGCATTTTAAAATATCGGGATAAGTATACATACATATTAAATCACTATAGTAGGCACGTATGATTAGCTATCTTTTGCTTTATATATATGTATATGGTTTTTTATTCGGACTTAGCTAATTTGAATTCTTCGCGTAGTAGTAGATTTTTGTTAGTGTTTGCAAGTAGCGAGTAAGATCGATACTCTATTGGTAAATCATGCCCGAAGTAATTAATTAATCTATTGAACTGGTCCCGGTTATTTTAGATTTTAAATTGATTTATCGAATTAATAAGGTTTAGAAATTTTTTGTTGTTGTCTGATTAACAGCATCGAATTAATAGGTAGCCCAGGGAGGCGGTTCAGCTAGCTTCCTCATGTGTTAATATGTAGCCTAGTTGATTCCTAGTTGTATCTTAATTTTAAGTATTATCTTGAATTTTTGCAATGAATACATTGAAAACCATTTAAGCATGCTCGTTTAAATTTGTTTGGCGGAAATACTTGTAGACCAGGAGGTGGGGCGGCTATCCTTTAAGACCATGTAAGCCACAGACGGCTAGTACCTACAGAAGGAGGGACTAGATGTTCAGTTTTAGCCCATTTTGACCGGGGAGAGTGTAGTGATTTCTTGTTTATTTTTTTTTTCTTCCGACTTTTTTTTTCCTCTTTTGACCCTTTACAGTACGCGTAGGCACTACCACGGCTCCGCTTAGTAAAGTTCATTTTGATATTTACTATGTTTAATCCTCTAATCGTCAACGAGGAAAGTTTACACCCATCCCAGGCCATGAGCTTTAGTCGGCCCTCGTTGAAATAAGGCCTCAGCTAGCAGGTGTCTACCCCTCGTCGGCTGAGACCGCGTGTACATTCCTCGGCCTACATCAAAAGGCAGAGACGTCGTTACAGCTGTTCTCCTGTATGTATACTGTGATAATGTTGTCAACAGAAATCCCCAAAGACCTATTAAATAAGCTTTAGTTTTCTATTTTGTCCTGCAAATCGGCTCAATACTTTTTCAGCTGTAATTTTTTTTTTTAACAATAGCATTCTTTATGTTGAGCAGTGACATGCGAGAAAATCGTTCTTAAAGCATTGTGCTTCTAAGCCACGTTTTTATTCGCCTCATCGAAGAAAAACTTCTCTCACAACCGGCGGAGCTCACTGCTGCTTGGATAAGTTTAAATAAATTAGGGCAGTACTCTCTTTTAACATTTTCTCTCAAATTTTCAGGATTCATCTCATAATTTTTTAATTGAAGCCATTGCTTCAGCTTCCAAGGCTGACGTATCAATTTTTAAGAATGTTTTATAATTACTGATGAAATCCTCTCCGTTCTTCATGTCTAACTTAAGAAATGAGTCCACAGTGCGAGCTAACGGTATAGGTTTTCAAATCAGCGTTTTAGATTTACTATGATATTATCTATTACTTGGTAGTAAATCTTGATCTTCCAGTATTCTTCTAGTTGTGTATCGGCTGGCAAATCTAATGTAATGCTTTCGCCAACTGTCGACTCTGCATAAAAGTCCTTTTGTTGACGCCTTTTGTTTGAGACTCTAACACTAACTGGGTATAGCGAAATTTCGTGCTTTTCGGAAAACAGTTCGATGTCTGTCCAAATTTTGAGCTGATTCCTGCATGCTTCGAAAGTAACTATAGTACTTGCTATGAGGTCACTAGCCTGACCAAGAGTGGCTCTGGAAAAATTTACTCAGTACATTCACTATACTGAGAACTGAATGAAATGTGTGTAAGGAAACGACAAATTCTGGTTTCGTAATAATCGCTAGCAATCCAAGTGCTTCAACTGTGTGCTTGTCACGGTTCTTAGTGATCTCTTTTTCCAAACCCAATTTAATTGCATCATAACTTGCCAGTACTGCTTTGCCATTTTCGTAGCAGCAACTCCATCTGGTAGTACTTCCCATTTCACGATCGGTATGGATTCCGAGAGTACTTTGCAAATTTTTTAGGCTCGCATGATGACCAGGTTGTGAGAAGTGAATATACAAAGCTTCGAGGCCGTTAAAAAATGTATTTGCTAGTGAAACATTGGCGCATGAGTCAACACCAACGAGATTTAGTTTGTGCGCTAAACAATGGATGTAAATCGCGTAAGGGTGAGTTTCCTGTAAGCCTGTAAGCCTCTATTTTTACCAGACATGCCGCTAGCGCCATCATAAGACTGTGCAATAATTGGAACATCACCCTAATAGTGTTTGTTCAATGTATCTAAAATAAATTTAGCCAGTCCTTGTGCATCTCTGGAAGTGGAACAATTTATAAAACCTAGATATCTTTCGACTATATCGAGATCGTTCGCATATCTTACGGTTATTGACAATTGTTCCTCTTTAAAGCACCTGGCCTCGTCCACACTCAAAGAAAAAAAGCCACATGCTTTTGTTTCTTCAACAATTTTGATCAACTTACAGTTATTGATATAAATAATAATTGTATCACAAATTCGTAGCATATAATGAGAATTGAATTATTATATTATCATATCGGTTAAGTCTACAATCGAGTTCTGGCAAAATAAAATTTTACACGGTCTCCAAATACATATTTCACATTAAAACTGCTGGCAAAATTTTGTCATATCTAAGAGCCAGATTTTGCGTAATGAATTTCTGGTTGTGTTGGTAGTCCATTTTTACATGTATTTACCCGCCATCCCTATTCTAAGCAAATTGTCAATTTGCAAAAAGTAAACAAAGGTTTTGTGCGGAGCATCTGTGGTAAAAAATGTTCTTTTTCTACTTTAAAATAATTCACATAATTAATTTATATAAATCTCTGCTTCTATTAACAAAAAAGATAATTTAGATAGTGCAGTTGCCTCAAACAGGATTTCCATAGTTTATAATCCGATTTATATTTGCAAGCGCTGACCGAACACTTCATTTCTATTTTTTTAATTGATATGAAGATTTTAACAGGCAGTAGTGACATTACAAAACTTTCCACAAACTACTACCACTACTTGTGTTAAATTTCGCAAAAGAATTTTAAGTTGACTAAATTCGCTTACAAAACAAAATCACATTTGACAATTCTGCACCCAGCTTTGACAAATCTTTCCTGCAGCATCTCACTTACGCTTATGTATAATCTCTTGCTCTTGACAAATTATGCTCATGTACACGCATTTTACACGATTCAACCATTCCTGTTTGCTCTATATTCTAAGGAGTGAGCTATTACTGCAGGGCTGTAGCCGGCCCGTTAAGGCCTTTTAATTTCCAGTTTTTATTATGTCGCCTTCTGTTTTGACGAATAAAGACAAAAAATGTGATATCGCAGATTTACATACAACGAAACAGAGCGGCAAATTGATTAATTTTCATAAATAAATGATAATGACAAGTGGCGGAATTTTCAGTGTTACTCTCATGTAATACCGCGCTTTTGTGAAAGCACTTTTTTCTGAGATATTGAAAGAGGTCACCAAAGTTTGTTCCAGAGTTGTTGCTGTATAATCCTATGTAATTTGAACAGAACGTGCTTCTGTTTACACGCTTTGCTCTAAAGAGGGTGGGTGTTATCAGTATTGGGAGATCGTGGGAATTCCATATTCTGGCAATTTCTGCTATTAAGATATTGAAAAGTAGTAAATTAATATGTAGTAGCACTGATTACTTTGCGCTTAGTTGCTAATGTACTTTCATAGATATCTCTCCTATATCAATAAAAGTTAATTAGTTTTCGAAAGTTACGTGAACTGAACTATTCCTTTTGGTGTATTTCTTATGCTTTTGGTACCTAGGATAAAAATGGTTGGCATTCGCATAATATAATAATTTGTGGGAAAAGTCGCCATTAATTCCCATTTTCGAGAGAATTTTACCCACAGCAATTACCAACGCTACTGTAACTCATTCTCTGATGGGCTTGGGAAAAATGAGAATTTTATTTGACTGATAGACATTTAACATCTCCTTTCAGCACATTGGCCAAAACGACATTTGTCTTTTTCTTAAAAAATTGAGGTAGAGTAGATATACGAAAAATTCATTATTATGAATAATTTGAAAGGATTTTGAAGTTATTCAAAATTTTGCAAATAATTGAATAAAATCAATTATGCTTGTATGTATAATATATCTTACTACATGAAAGAAGAAGAATAAATGAAAAAAAAATTGCAAATTATTAGTAATAATTGCTTCGTATTTCTGTGGGGGGGGGGGCACCGAGTCTACACGGGCTCTGGGGGGGGGGGGGGGGGGGGGTATTTACAACACTAGTCCACGAAGCTTCTGCCCGCTTTAGTACCAATGCAAGTGTTGTCGGAAGGACAAGCGCTCCGTTAGCGATGCTCAACTGAAATGATGATGAGGGCAGTTTGTAGAGGTCTATGATATTACAGGCTGCTCTATAACGGTTAAGAGTAAATTTTTCAGTTCGTTTGGTTATTTAGTTTTTAATTCGGTTTGGGTCTTGGTGCTAAATTTCAAAATTTTATGTTGAAAAATCGCTCGTTTAGGAAATTAATTTTTAATAGATTATTTTTGGAAATTTGGAACCTATTGAAACTGTCACTTACCCAATTGTCAAAATTGGGACTTCGAATTTTTTTGTTTTCTTTTAGATCTTTTTCAAAATTCTTGTGTCCTTTTTTTAGTCTCTTTTGACAATTTTGTGTCATTTGTTTTAATTGTTCTAACTGTTTTAAATATTCTTAATTGTCCGTATTTACTGTTTACAACTTAGTGTACCTAGCGTCTTTTTACGATATTTGAGCCTTTTGCCATTTAATTTTAAGAAATTTTACATGTGTCAAAATATTAAAGAGCATATTTATATAAAAAAAATATATTTTTAATCAACTCATAACTGCTGACTTAAAAAAAAAATAAAAATCTTTCATAATAATTTAACAGGGACTAAAATCCTATGTAAGTAAAGTTTAACCGTTTCGTTCGGACTTTTCTATTAAAAATTAAATATAATTGGTTTATTATAATTTTTATATTAATGTTCAAAAATTTTGTAACTTTACTTGCAATGAACAGAGAGAGTCAATAACTGCAATTAGGTGCTGAAAAGATTTTAACCGGATAAATATTTTTGTGTGATTTTTTCCATGAGAATTTAGAAAATAATCGTTATTTACGAACCCTGAAATAACGCTTCAGTTGTAAATAAAAAAGTGCTACGATCCGGGAGAATAGCTTTTACCTGAATTGTGTACCAATTTACAAGTTTATTTTATTTTTTTATCAATTGAGAAATAATTATTTATTTGGTCCATTTTCCACAAAAAAAAAAAATAATAATAAAAACTCTGAAATTCGGATGCAAACGTTCAGATCGTTGTTGATAGAAAGTTATTTATAAATTTTTAGATTGTAAAATATTTTATAATTACAATACAAACAAACATGACATACCTCCCTAAAACACTGTGCATACAGTTTTAATACCATGTGATTACAATTATTTGAGAATTAAGAGAAGTATGTATGAATTTGAAAGATATGGAGTAGGTATAGATCGATTAAATTTAATATAATTTATTATTGGGAAATCTTTGCAAACACAGTTTGAAACTATTGTTTCAAATATATAAAAAGGGGTAATCATATAAAACTATTTACAATTTTGAAGCTATAAATGTAATTACTGCGCTTAACTAATTCTTTCCTATTTTCAGAGTAAAGTTAATATGATCTTAACGAAAATATAAAAATTGCACTACTTTTCTAGTTACACTTATTTTAGCCACATGTATTCTGGTAGCCTCATTAAGGAAATCAAATCATTGTGCCTTATGGCCAGGAATGTAAAAAATGAAAATGCTCCAAAAGTGATTCCAATGATGAACGAGCGTTTTAATACCTAAAACAAAAGTTATAAATCATCTGTTTTTAAATATATGAATGTATGTATATTAGTCTTACCTTATCTTGCCACTTTCGATTTTCTATGCATTCCTTATATGGCATTCGAGAAAATGAAACAGAATTATAAAGTGGAACCCAAAAATTTGGCATTAATCGAAATAGAAAATCGTCAAATGATTTTCGAATTCGAAATGATTTCTTCATTACAAGATCCCGCATCTGAAAAGATTGTTGTTATGTATACAAAAAAAATCATGAAAAAGCATCAATTTATTTCAGTTTACCTCAACGTAATTGTACATAGCAAGATCACAAATTGCATGGGCATGCTGCCATCTTATTTCACTGAATTTCTTAACAGCTTCATCTATGCTAATATTTGGTTGATTTAAAATATCTGAAAGTATTGTACAATCTTCGAAGCCTGCATTCATTCCTTGCCCATAGAAAGGGACCATAGCATGGGCTGCATCGCCTAGCAAAAGTACTTTCGAGCCCACATGATATGGATTGCACTAAATATTGCAACGTTTTCAATAAAAATCAAAACAAACATGTGGGAAACTAATTTATTATTACCTTAACTGATACTAAGTGTTGAGCCTTTGATTTGAAAAAATCTTTAATAAGTCGCTCTTCACCGATTAGTGCGATGGCATCAGGAAAATATTCTTGGAAGAAATTCAATAAATCATCGGAACTTTTCAATTTATTGAAATTTTCAAAAGGCATAAAGAGAGTAACAGTCCAAGTTTTATCCTAAAATTTCAACAAAAATGTTTGCAATAATATTGTAATCGTATATGTATGTACGTACCTGATTTGGGAGAGCAATCATCATGAATTTTCCTCTTGGCCAAATGTGCAGGTAATTTGCTGGCATTGCAAACTAAATTTGAGCAAATTATTAAAATAGTTTTAAAATTTTACAAATACAATTTACATCTTCCTTTTTTGGGGGTATACAAAGCTCCATGTATCCATGCTCAATATATGTTTGACTGAAATTGAACCCTGGTCTAGATAACATATGACGGCGGACAGTACTATAAGCTCCATCACAACCAACGATTAAGTCTGCAACATGTTTTGATTCCTCATTCGAATGTGGACTTTAAAGACATATTAAAAAAATTAAACCCCTTTTTTAATTAATTTTATTTAAATATTACATACTTTATGAAATGAATTTCTCCTTCGTCTAAGTCAGCTTTTGTTAATTTATGATTGAAATATAGCTGAATATTTGGGTATCTTTCTGTTTCTGTAATATAACCGAAATGTAAATTAACAAACTAACAAGTAAAACAGGCTAGAATTGGTCTAAGATAAATTCTTATGATACCCTAGATAAGTGCCCGTATTTCATATTGTCACCTCCCTATGCAAGTTTTGGATTGTTGAACTAGTTTTAGCAATTGCATATATTTTCAGAATGGTTTATGTCGGACAGTCAAAATTATGACTAATTTCGAAGGATTTCATATCATTTTCAGTACAATAAAAACATCTAGGACTGATCGTTTTCAGAGCATGCATATATAAAAAACAACAATTTTTATAGGAGGTTTGAGACGGCTGCCCAATATCATCCATTTTTAAAAAAATAATTATTTACTATTTTTATGTCAATGCCCTGTACAAAATTTCAGCTCTCTATGTCGACGCGTTCTCAGGCAGTTTCAAAATAAATAGTGAAAACAAAAAATCATATTTTATATGGCAATCCTATGAAAGATTAACCCGAATGTCCCATTTCCAGAAACCTAAATTTTTAAAAAGTGCTATGAGTAAAATGTCAGCTCTCTAAGCAAACGCATTCTCGAATTATCGTGCGAAGAGACAGACGGACAGACTGCCAGACATGTAAAAATCAAAGGGAAAAGAAAGTTTTTTGCAGAACAGTAGCAGATGGCTTCATCTAACATTGATGTCTGGTCAGAGGAAAAAATTACAAGTGTGCGATAAAAATCGAATTTCAATTGAGTGAGTTTGTTTTTAATGTTCAGCTGATGTTGGACAAGCAAGGCCATCAAGGTTTATATTAGGTCTACCCCGAAAGTTCTGTCTAAGACCATTTCTGTTCGAAGACGATATTGCTTAGACCACATACAGCAAGATCATTTTTTGACAACGTCGAAGATTGCGGAAAAGCTCAACTCAATACAACAAACCAGTTTGGACCACATTTGGAAACTTCAGTGTGTATTAATAACTACACATTTCAGATCGGTGACTCAAGTGAAAAAAATTTACATGACCAAGTCAACATTTACCCATTTCTTCTTGCTCGGAATAAAACAATCCTCTCCACCTCGAAAACAACGTTGAGTCTCAATAAGAGAAACCTATATACGTACTGTGCAAAAAAAAATTGCTTACCCACGTTTTGTAGGAATTTTCATGACTAAGCCGAAATACATATGTCAGTTGTATATAATGGTTACTTCCAACACTTCTGAACACTTTAAAACCGTTCTTAAATAAAAGAAAAATTTCATGAATAAACAGGCTGATGTTTCGGAATTATGGCGAAGCTTTGAGTTTCAATAGGGTTTAGAAGGTTGAAGGAATTAAATACTTTCGTTAGCGTTATGGACTTTTTAACTTTTTTTCTTCTTTAATAAACCAATAAATTAATGAATGAAATAATTCAATTCTTTGTCGGCCCTCCTTGGCCCTCATCGCAGCCTTACGTCTATTAGGCAGGTATGCTGCTAGATTTCGCAATGTACTGGCTTGTATGGACTCCCAAGTATCCCTGGTCAGACGTTTCAATGCTGCAATTATCTCTGGTCGATTCCTTGCCACCTTAAGTTGCAACAAAGCCCAGATATTTTCGATTGGATTGAGATCTGGGCTATATGGAGGCCATCTTAACAACTCGATGTTATTCTCTTGCAGGTTAGTCTTCACCTGTAAATTGAAAAATAAGCAAAAATTATTATGCATTTTAAAATTTGGTGCTCCTTGCCGATAGGTTAATTAAAAATGTTTTTTTAACTATATTCTTACAATGCTACTTACCTTTCTAGCGGTGTGGCATGGAGCATTGCCATACTGGAAGACAAAGTCACATACGTCTCCAAACAACTCGATAACTGTGGGCTTTAGCTGATTTCGTAGAACATCCAAATACACATTATGTATAACTTTTCGGTCAATAAAGCACAGTCGATTCTTTTGATCTCCAGAAAAGCAACCCCACACCATTACACCTTCCGTTTTCCTAGGCAAAGTCTGCATGCATTCTTCACGCAGTCTTTCTCCACGCCTTCTCCAAACAAACAGTTTGTCACCTTCAGCATGCAGCTTGAACTTTGATTCATAGGAGAATATTACTTTGTCCCACTTCTCTTGGGTAAACAAAACATACTCTTTAGCCCAAATTTGACGCGTTTGCCTTATCTGTTGGGTCAAAAGTTGACGGGCTGGAATGTTGGACTCTTTTATTCTCCGCTTTACAGCGCTTGTAGAAAGTTTTGTTCCACGTGTTCGAAAAAGGTCATGCCGCAGGTTTGCAGAAGCTCTAAATCTATTACGTAGACTCTGGAGTGCCAAGAATCTATCCTAAACAGGTGTTGTCTTCCGCGACATACCAAACCCACTGTTTCGTTTCGGACTGGTCGTTTCACGAATTTTTTTGAACTCCATGCAACAGTTCGTTGTCTACAACCCAAGCTAGCTGCTATTTCACGTGGAAAGAAATTATCTCCTGCCAATACCAACATATTGCCTTTTTACTCTGCACTAACTTTTTCCATTTTTTTATAAATTTCACTCCCAATCACTTCAACAAGACGTATCAAAACAAAATGCAATATTCGAAAAATTCGCTTGTTATTTATAGACATTAGATACCCGTAACTACCCAATGACTACAATAAAATTTACACTCCCACCTTCAATTCCAAGAAATTCGAGCAGATGTCTTGAAAATGAAAGTGAACAATTTTTTTTTTGCACAGTACGTATATGGTGGAACGCAAAAGGATCAACACAGTATGTATGAACTTCTAAAACTCAAACAAAGGCGCAATTAATCTAAGACAAATTCCTATGATACTCTAGATGAATGCCCGTATGCAATTTTGTATGATCACCTCTGTGTGCCAGTATGATTTTTGAAATGGTTTTTCGTATATATGTCTAAAACGGTTCGTCGGACAGTAAAAATGGTTATAAATAATTTCATAGGATTTAACATTCTGAAGAACTTTTCAGTACATTAAAACCGTCTAGGACTGATCGTTTTTACAGTATATGTAAAAATCCTAAATTTTTAATTTGCTAGTACACAATGATATGTGCACATGCTCGTGATTTGGGGCATGGGAAACAAAATTACTTGTTCGCTCTTATGTGCTCAACATTTGTTTTTGTGTGATGCAACTCGCGTGACCTGTGTTAAGAATGTTGCAAAACATGTAAACAAGTCACCTACTGTTCGAGTGTGACGTGCATTTGGGTCAGGGTTGTTAAAGAATGCAGCTTATTTTGGTTTTAATTCAAAGGAATGAAGAATGCATATTTTGCATTCTTTCATTTCTCTTTAGTATTAGGAATTAGGAAATACAACTCCACATTCCTCAAAAAATATTGCATTCTTTTTCCTTTTAGAAAACTTACTTTGAACTGCATTACTCTGGAATGCATTGCATTCATTGAGCCTGTGTGAATTCACTTGCATTCAATTGCATTCAGCATCCAGTTGAATTCAGTGAAATTATTCGATGAAATTATTTTGTGATTAAGAATGAAAGAACAAATAAAGCACTTTTAAGCATTTTTGTTAAAGAATTTCAAATCAAATCAAATAGTATTTATTCCAGAGACCGAAAATAATGATTATTTTTCATTTGTTATGTGAAAAAATCATTTAAGGAGGAGAAGCAGATGAATTATGCGAACAAAATACATCTACTTTCATTATGTGGTAGAATTCGACAATTTAATTAATAAAATAAAGTCAATAATAATTATTTTGGGTTTTAATTTTTTAAATCTGAGTTTCACGCCATTCACTCAAAGAAAAAAATTCAAATTTAGGTGTTTTTTTCTTAAAATCATCAATAATTTTTTTGCCCTCAAAAATAAAAACATGGCAGATTTTTATAATTTGGACTCAGAAATGGATAACGATTAACGATTGACTCATATTTTTTCGATCAAAAATAAAACTTAAAACAGTATATTATTATTTTATTTTTATTGTTACTACATTCGGTTTTTTGTACTTTTTGAGTCGTAGAACGCACTCATAATCTTCTTAATTATGTATGCATTTACACCAATTATAAATTCTTTCAGAAAACAAACATCCACGCTTTCAAATCTATTCACACTTGCACTCGAATTTCAACACGAAAGTGTAAAGAATGGTCGTTTGACGTTTGTTTTGTTTATATTGTAACCTTATATCAAATTTCACGACAAACAATATTGAGAAAAAAGAAGCTTACATATTAGTTCCAAGTTGTACATCAAAGCGGTCGGACGTTTTAAAATTTGCTCGCTTCGACACTTGGACCAGATTAGAGGTTTTCCGAGAGATTCTTTTTCCCTGGTGATGCCTTCAATACATCATCGGATTTACAATCTCTCGGATATATTTTTGGTGTTTAGTGTGTAGTGTTCGTCAAAAAAAGTTTTACTCACCAGTTGATCTTATCAACTGGAACTGTGAATTAAGCGTGGCGTCGGTAACGGTAGTTTCAATTTCATGAAACTTACTTGTTTTCCGTCGACCTATACAAATATATAAGCAAATTACAACAAATATAAAACATAATACAACCATATAACTATACAATAAATTTTCAATAATACAACCACATATGAAATACATACAACATTTAGCCGGACATGGCAATCAATACTTGGCCAGGCATGGCAATCAACATATAGCCGGACACGGCACACTTTTTTGGCTATATACCCCATAGGGTCAGGCCATTGCGAAAGAACTCCAGCTCGCTAGTCGAAACCACAGTTCTGGAGCATAAGCAATAGTGAAAGAAGAAGAAGAAGAAGCTTACACATATATACACAAAATACCAAAATTTATTGCATTGGCTATATTTTATTTGAATCTTATTTTTTTTTTAGTTTAAGAATATTAATTTAGCTGCACAAGCAATTTGGTCCTACTTGCTCTCCTTCCTCCTCTTCTTCCTTTAATTAGAAGTAGTACTTTCGTGATGACTTCAGTTTCCGCTGCGTATCTCCAGAGGAAGTTATCTATGCTGTCGCCTCTATCAAGTCAAATGCAACAGGCTCTGATGACATCTCGCCGAAGTTTTTTAAGATGTTGTTACCAGCTATTCTAGATAGTTTAGTTTTTATTGTCAACTCGTGTCTTACCTTTTCTCAGTTTCCACAAATATGGAAAAATGCAGTAGTTGTACCATTGGCTAAATGCTCTGCTCCTGTATCCACTAGTGACTACCGGCCTATAAGTTTGCTTTGCTTCCTTAGCAAAGTTTTTGAGAAGCTTTTGTATGATCAAACTCTCAAATACATATCAGACAATAACTTCCTATCGAAATTGCAGTCAGGATTTCGTGCAGGTCACAGCTGCGAAACAGCACTGTTAAAAGTGTCCACTGATATTCGCTACTCTCTTGATAATAATTTAATGACGACTTTAGTATTACTAGACTTCACTAAAGCATTTGATTCTGTTAATCATTACTTACTTCTCCAGAAGTTGCGCAAAGTATATAATTTTTCAAACACTGCCATTAAAATTGTTAGTGAGTTCCTATCTGGCCGTTTTCAGCAAGTAAAGATTGGCGACATTAAATCTAATTGGAAAAGGATCTCCAGCGGAGTGCCGCAAGGCTCTATTCTTGGTCCACTTCTCTTTTCGCTTTTTATAAACGACCTTCCTGATGTTATAGAAGACGTGAATATCCATCTATATGCAGACGATGTGCAAATATATTTATCTAGTCCAATCGGCTTAATGGAGGATTGTATTGACAGAGTCAACAATGATTTAAAGAATATTTCCTCGTGGGCAGCTAATAACCAGCTCCTGTTAAATCCAGCTAAATCATCGTGCTTGTTTCCTTACACTGGTAATTTAAGTTCGGCGGATATTCCTAATATCTATTTAAATGACGTAGTATTGCCCTACTCTAGTAAAGTGAAGAGTCTGGGGGTAATTTTTAACGGCAAACTGGAATGTTGTGACCAAGTCAACTACTCTCTGCAAAAGATTTACGGAGCACTTAAACATCTACGACTCTCGGGTAGTTTATTGTCTATTAACTTAAAAATAAAACTTGTCAAATCTTTGCTGATACCTCATTTTACTTACTGCAGGTCAATATACCCACAACTTGACGCCGAATGTGATCGCAAGATAAATGTTGCTTTCAACGATTGCGTACGATTTGTCTTCAATTTAAGGCGCCATGATCATGTTTCTGCCTACTGCTGCTCTGTCCTCGGATGCACGCTCAATTCTTATTTCGATATGAGAGCTCTACTGTTTTTCCATAAATTGTTGAGGTCGGGGGTTCCTTCATATCTGTATGAACATTTGCATTTTCTGCATTCTACGCGTCATGAAACTCTACTCGTTCCTCGCATGCGATATCTGGCTGGGCAGCGTTCCTTTTTTGTTTATATTTCTCGTCTGTGGAATACACTTCCATCCCATATCAGGGGGCGGGTAAGGGCGGCAGATTTTAAAAGCGTTTTAGCGCATCACTTTAATTTGTAGTTATGTCCATTCGTGAGGCATATGAGCGCAGTCTATCATTTGAAAGTAAGCATCTACTGTTATTGATTTATTGTTTCATATTATTATTATTAGATCTATTACTTATAAATTTCACTTTTCACTCATTTATGAATTAGTTGTAGGTACATTTTAATTTTCGTATAATTTTCATACTTCCTTAGCTTTGAATAGTATACTATCTAAAAGATGTAAATCTTGTGTATATGGACCTAAATAAATTATTATTATTATTATTATTACTCACTACAAGAAACAATTACACTTTTGCTTTCAGTAATTACACTGCTTACATTCTGAAATTTACAATTTCGTCTTATTCATCTGTTTTTCTCTCGCATATGTATACTAGTATTAATCTTTTGTAGCTATAAACAATTGTATGGGCTGGCTTCCAACCCCTCACATTGTAAGCAGGACAATCCTTAATCCTTTCTATATTCTCAATTGCTATAATGTTATCAATATTTATTTACTGATCTGTTAATCTAATTATGCTGCTTACTTTCGTAATGGCCAGCGTTGTATACGTAGCTTAAACAGGGGTATGTGAATAAATACTATTTGATTTGATTTGAAATTCTTTAAAAAAAATGCTTAAAAGTGCTTTATTTGTTCTTTCATTCTTAATCACAAAATAATTTCATGGAATAATTTCACTGAATTCAAGTGAAGCTGAATTCAAGTGAATGCAAGTGAATTCACACAGACTTCAATGAATGCAATGCATTCCATAGTAATGCAGCACAAAGTAATGCATTCTTTTTCTAAAAGAAAAAAGAATGAATTCGGCAATATTTTTTTGGGAATAGAATTCATTTAATTCCATTTCAGTTCTTTAAACATACTTTTACTGTAGCTTCCAATTCGTTCATTTGAATGAAAAAATGTATAGGAATGCAGCTCAGAAATAATGCATTCTTTAACAACCCTAATTTGGGTGAATGTTTTGCTTATAAAGCATTAGCATTATTGTGATATTTAATTGAGAATAGTTTTCGGGTCAATTGATTATTGAAAGAATGCTGAATGTGAATTCTGGCATTTGAATTGGTTTGTTTATCGTTTGAATTCTTATGCATATGTAGTTTATTGTAGCTTATTTGCGTTAAGTAAGAGTGGCACAACTCAAAAAGTACAAACTTTTCAGAAGACTTTTTAAAAGTTTTGATTTTACTAAAATTTAAATATTGACCGTAGGATCCAAATTGAGTGCGGTTAAAGCATGTACATAGCTTAGGGTAGCGACATACGATTAAGTTTTTTTCGGTACAGTTTTTTCCGTGCCAAATGAATCCCAAGTGATTAAATTGGCAGCGACATACGATCAGGTTAAAACCAAATCAGTTGCAAAACCTGAAAGCAACCGTGGCTGGCCACGGTTTGATGACAGCTGATATATACGGTTTGTTGCCGAATGAAATTCTAAACTCATTGAGTGCAATGTGACGCGACATACGTTTCAGTTTTTTCCGGAATGTTTGTTGAAATTTAGTGAAGTGCAGTAGTGAAGTTAACTTAATGACAAGTTAGGACACAGAAGATTTTTCCGATTGTATTATTGCTAATTGAGCAGCACGTGCTTCTGTTTACATTCGTTTTACTGTGAAGAGATTAAGTGGGAGAAATTCTTGCTGGATTCTCTGATATTTTCGGAAAAAATGAGAATTTTATTTGAGAGGAATTTTACATTTCCTTTCAGCATCTGGGCCAAAGCGAAATTTATCATTTTCTTAAAAAATGGAGGTAGTGTGACCTGATGTACATTATTATGAATGGGTTGAAAGGATTTTGAATGTATTCAATAAGATTTTATCATTCTGGTAATCCTACGTTCTCTCGACTTTTGTGATTAACTCGTTATCTCAGTCGCACTACAGTAATGATGCATAGCCAAGTTCTTTTCCCCCATTCATGCAAAAGACAAAATGTATTACATTACCTGATTCGGTCTAAAACATACGAAAATTTTCCAATTTTGTTCGGCTGTGTCCTATCTTCTTAATACTAGATTATCTCTGGCAGTAGTACAAAGGCAGCGAACGAAACGATTTGTAAGTACATTTAATAAAATAATTTGAGATTTTTTTGTGGAGCACGCGTGCGATATTTAGAATAATTTGATAATTGCGTGCGATATTTAGAATAATTTTATAATTAATGTTTTCCATATTTTATAACACCCCTAAAATTACTGAACTGACTTCACTGACTTGTATCCACAAAATAATCGAGAATAAACGTCTCGTATGTCGTGTAATCACGGCGACGGTAAAACCATAGAGGGCCAGCCAGATGGGAAAAACCTAATCGTATGTCGCTGCCACATACATACGACATACGATTATGTTTTTTTCCGTGCCAAATGAATCCCAAGTGATTAACTTGGCAGCGACATACGATCAGGTTAAAACCGGACCGTTTTCAATACGTGAAAGCAACCGTGGCTAGCCACGATTTGATGACGGCTGATACATACGGTTGCTGCCGAATGCAATTCTAAACTCATTGAGTGCAATGTGACGCGACATAGGTTTCGGTTTTCCCGGACGGTTTGTTGAAATCTAATGCAGTGCAGCAGTACAGAAGCAGCGAACGAAACGATATGTAGGTACATTTAATAAAATAATTTAAGATTGTTTTTGGAGTGCACATGCGATATTTAGAACAGTTTTAGAGTTTTTTCTAGTGTATTATAATGCCTGGCACAGATCGGCTTGAAAGTATTTGATTTTGAAATTTTTTCCTTAACTATGTGAAGTAATACATATCAAATGAGGGAGAAGACATTCCATAAAAGCTAAAAAACTTTTCCTAATCATTACTGAAATTTGCATGTCCTTGCGATGGTCTAATTTGCTTTAGCGGATATACTGAAAATCTACGTTGCATTTGTTTTTTCTCTTCTTCTCTATCCTCAATTGAAAGTAAAGTAATTACAAGTTCAATATCACTAATGTTTTCCATATTTTATAGCACCCCTAAAAATTACTGAACTGACTTCACTGACTTGTATCCACAAAATAATCGAGAATAACCGTCTCGTATGTCGTGTTATAACGGCGACGGTAAAAACCGTAGACGGCCAGCCGGACGGGAAAAACCTAATCGTATGTCGCTGCCTTAGCGTTCATAGATTGAACATCCAAGGGAACTTGTCCTGATACGCTTTATTAAGAGAACAGGAAGGTTTTGGTGATAGGGCTTCTAGCATGGTAACACAATGGGCCGCTTTGGCCGCCGTGATTGGAAATCTTTTCTCCCCAGCCTTTAAAAAAAAAAAAAAACAAAATCTGTTTTATTTGTTTCTTTTTTCTCAGATTTTAGCATTTCTCCAATAGTTTCTCTGTTTTTAATTCCCTTTTTTGTAATATTTTCATTAATTACTCGTTTCCGAACTTCCAAAATTTGTGCTGTAACATTCGCACCCTCTTTAAAATATGAGGCTATCACTCGAAATTCCAAAAATTGTACCTGTAACATTCGCAGCCTGTTGAAAATAGAAGACTTTCATTCTAACTTCCAAAAATTGCATCTGTAACATTCGTGTCCTGTTTAATTTACTATGATCTTCATGCTTCTAATAATTGCACCTATGGCGTTCGCATCTTGTTTTAAATGCAAAGCCATATCTCGCCTCATCTAAAAATTCTCCACACAGGTTAAATTTCTCGATTATAACTTGAACTGTCTGAACTTGAAGTTATAGCTACTTCTAAGATAACATTCTGTTGTATGAACGTTCCGTAACGTACAGATTTCCAGTCGATTTCTAAAATCATATTTCGTGATATTGCTTTACGCTAAGTTAAAATTTGTGATTTTTGGGGAAAAAGTTATTTCGGTTCAAATTCCACATTACATAAGTTTTTTCTGGGAACAACATTTTTTAGTGCGCGGGGCCCTCTACGGCCTCACCGGCTGAACAGATTCACATGAATCTCTGCGCAAGTAGAAGGAAATTTAATTTGCAAGGCCATCAGGAAGGGATTTTTGTCAAAATTGATTTAGAAATAGTTTTTTCGTCCGTTTAAGCAAAAAACAGAGCAAAAAAAATGGGTTTCTTTTTCAAACAGCTGGCATTTTGTTATACAGTGGTTTTTTTGAAAACGAAAACCGGTAAGGCCCCGCAAATTTTACCTTGTTTTATCATTTTCAATCCTATTTATTTCGGATGAACTGGCAGATCTGTGGAACGCCCACGCAGATCAAAACCAGCCATGCACGGTTTTTGCTTGATTGGAGCTGGAGACTCCATTTTGGATATTTTTTTTTTAAAATACAAATGGAATTTACTCTCCATTGATAGAAGAATAAAATACGTTAAAAATTATTTCTAAAAGTATTAATATTATGTAAAAAAAATTCCAAAGTTGATGCACTTTTCGTGCATGTAGACGGTAACCTCCCCAGTTAAAACAAAATAATGTTGCGAATTTCTCCTCTATAGAGTGAAGTTCGAATTTCTACTCAGCCCATACTATGGTCGATGGAAATGACTCAAACCGCCTGATATTTATCAAGATATTTGTCGACTCCAGACTATCTACCTCATCATAACTAAGATAATATTACAACTTTGAACGTGGGACAATCAATTGGACAAAGAATGATAACTTAGGCATTGCCTCCAGAGTTAAAGCGAAAACTAATGTGGATCGCAAAGAACTCAACACAATTAATAACTCATCAACCTCTCCTGTTTTTACGGAAAAACTTGTGTCTCCAGATTTTTTAGTGCACACAATCTTTAGCCTAATTTAAATTTCAATATGGTTTCAGCCACATCAATAGTGGCAGATATTCATGTGTAATCAAGATAGCAGTTATCAGCTCACATTGTCTTGGAATTCAGCAAATCGCGTTAATCAGAACTGCAGGACTTACTCTTCAGTAAACATAAATTTTATTTTTTTGCTCATCGGCATTTGTCTCTCTAGCTAACTGGAATAGAAGATGCTTGTTTCGGGTAGTCAAATGTAGACTTCCGAATTGTTTAGGGATGGATCAGAACTATTTTAGTCTTTCCACTATTCACTCACTGATAATGAAATTTCAACATGCTTTAGTTTTTGCATAAAGGGTTACAAGTCTACACATCAGAAAAATATTGATAACCAATGGTTGATAATCTACACTGAAAAATTCATCGAAGATAGTACACAGGAAATTAGATACAAATGAAATCAAACCAAATCGAAAAGCGTTTTACTTATGTACCTCTGATTAAGCGACGTACAACATTGAGCACGTCGAAAGTTTAACACTAGGATTATAAAGTAACACTTTAATAAAGTTTTTATTGTTATTTTAGCCATTTTAATAGTGTCAGAATACTGTTTAATCTTATATTTACTCAGGCACCTTAAAGTTTAGGGCAACCTTTAAGTTTATTTTTAACATCATCTGGCCTACAGCAAAATATATATCCAAAGCTTGCAATACGTCGCGTAGATTCTAATTAGCCAATCAATTTGATCACATACTATATATCATCACAAAGCACAAAAGAATAATTCGCAATGTTTTCAGTAAATGGTATATTTATAGCTACTAAAATAAACTCTTTCGGCTTATCACTGCTTGGTATTATATAATTCCAAATATTCAATGGTACATTTTTTAGTTCCTCATTAAATTCGTAGGTTAGCTCATTTATAGAGTTGTAGACAAGGCTCTGAGGATACCTGACTACACAAGATTGTAAATTTCAAAAATTCTTTTCGATGTTTCTTCAGCAAGAAGTTTTTGGAAGGTCTCCCAATTGCCGTTTTTAAGAGGCATCCACCAAGGTATAGTATTTCTATATTTCCTATCTTCTATGAAATCATGATATCTTCTAGAATAAATGCGGCTGGGAACAAGTTCATGAAACAGATAATGCATTTCCTTTAGTAGATGCCTTAAGCGTGGATTGAACATTGTACAATTGTTTTCCAATTCAATCCGTGGAGGATATTTCTAATATAATGGTCTAATTTTTGAAGCATCATCTAAAATATACTCATAGCTCTCACTCGGATTATATTTACTTTGTGCACTAAGGCAAGAATTTATTTTACCAGCCACATAGTGTACAGAAATAGTTACAACAAATTTCTGCAAGTACAATAAGAATGATATTGATTTCTATTCCATAAAAGAATCCATCATATTCACAATAATTGAATTTTTGAGCATAGAATGATGGCAAAAATGAGGGGCAATTAAACACGACATATCTGTTAAACTTTTGCTTTTTATATGTGCCGATTGTGAAATAAGTTCCGTCATTGTCATAATACACTGTCAGTCATTATGCTTCCGTAAATACGATCATAGGAATTTTCTACAAAACCAGATCCGAAGAATAATTCAACACTTTTATCGTCGGGTATATTATAATTTCGTTGTTTTGTAGAAATTCAATAGACGTCGCGAATAGGATGAAGTACAAGACTACGACCAGCAATACACTGCCCATAATCACAATCACCACGTATAGTAGCAATTTGTATGCAAACTATTATTAATAAAATCGAAATCATTTTCAGTTTGTTAAAAATTAATTCAAGTTAATTTTTCACACGCGTGTCTAACGACTGATCCTCTTCAACTTACTGTAGGCATTTATAAAAACTTCTTACCAGCCTCACAAAAAATTATCTGATTGAACTGAACCTTGATAAGGAGATTAAAAGACAACTGTGATTTGATTTTTTTTTTAATTACATATGGATATGAGCATTGTTAATAATTGATTGCTACAATCGGAGTACTCCAGCATGTAAATACATACATATATACTTGTATATATAAATAAACATTGAAAACTATATCGCTTACTTGCGATAAGAGTGGCACAACTCAAAAAGTACAAACTTTTCAGAAGACATTTTAAGATTTTGATTTTACTAAAATGTGAATATTGATCGTAGGATTATCTTATCCATGAATAAAGAAGAATTTTTAAGAACTTTTATTTTTAACGATTCTAAATCAAATTAATAATTACAAGAAGAAAAAAACAACCGCCTCGTCCGGGGTTTGAAACCGAAACCTTCGACTTGCCGGGCGACTGCTCTTACCACTGAGGTAACGAGACAGATGATTTTCCCTCTTGCATTTACCAATTTGTTACTAGCCTACTAAGCCACGTTTGCTTTCAGCTGGAATTCTCTTCTCCAAATTGAGTGCGGTTAAAGCATGTACACTGCTTAGAGTTTACAGATTGTACATCCGAGGAATTTGACAGATTTTTAGTAAAAGCTCTTTATTTTGAGTGATGACGTTATTGGTGAAAATAAGTTAGTATCTTTTTAATTATTACGGTACTAAAAATGAAATGAAAATATAGGTAATTTATTTGAATCAGAAACTTTATGTTATCAAAAAAGGCCTAAGACCAATTCTTATGATACCCTAGATGAATACTAATATCTCATTTCTGTGCAAGTTTGATTTTTGAAGTGGTTTTTCCTATACATTTCTATAACGGTTCGTCGGACAGAAAAAATGGTTATAACCAATTTCATAGGATTTTATATTCTGAAGAACTTTTCGGTACATTAAAATAGTATAAGACTTATGGTTTTCACAAAATACGTAACAACCCCAAATTCTTATATGGCAACACCAATAAGAGTTTGCCCGATTTAGCCCATTTTTACAATTGTATTTACAATTTTTTATAAAAGCCCTATATACTAAATTTCAGCTCTCTACATTAACGCGTTCTCAGATAGTGTCAAAATATATAGTGAAAAACGAAATTTTTGTATGTAAACTCTACGAAGGAGCTACCCGATTTGTTCCATTTTCGAACTTGACTTTACTTTTTATTTTAAAAGCCCGTATGCAAAATTTCAGCTCTCTAAGTACACGCGTTTTTGACTTATCGCGAGGACAGACGGACGGACGGATGGACGGACATGGAAAAATCAAAATAACTTTTAATTTTATGCTTGGGTGTCTAATCTGTTTTGCTCTACCAACATTATTTTTAGGTGTTACAAACAAAATGACAAACTCTATAGTTTTCATCTAGGGTATAAAAAGCAAATCAAAATAACGTCGTTATTCTTTGACAAAAGACAACCTTTCATTCTCAGGCTCTGTGGAAGAGCTGCAAGTGCGCCACCACTTTTAGAATCCATTTCATGTATAATCAATAAATTAAAAAAAATTTGAGTTATGCCACTCTTGTCGCAAATGACCGATATGAAGGAATATAATTGTTGCATGAAATATTGAAAATTAATAACCGATCTAATAAAAAAAATTGAAGTAATTCAAGAATTGATAATAAATTTAAGTTGACAGAACAGATTTGAAAAAAGAGTGCATGAATTTATCATTGAATTACAAAGAACATCGACAGAAATATTTGACCAAGAAATAAGACAAGAGAAAAAGCTACAATTGGTCTAAGACCAATAATATTATACCTTAAATGAAAATAAAAGTTAAATAAAGTGAAAACTTAAAGTTCTGTATGTCCAAAAAAAGTATGTCAACACCAACAATGGGTTGTACGATTTAGTCCATTTTTGACATTTTTTTTACTATTGCTATGAAAACATCATAATTTCAGAATCAAAGCGTTCTCAGATAGTTCCCAAGTATATAGTGAAAGACGAAATTGTATGGCAACCACTCGAAGAAGTTACCCGATTTTCGAACTTGAATATACTTTTTTTTAAGAAGCCCGTGTACAAAATTTCAGCTCTCAAAGTAAACGCGTTCTCCAGTTCGGACGGGCTGACAGACATGCAAAAATCAAAATAACTTTCGTGGGTGTAATCCATTTTCTAGAAAATTTTGCTATGAAAATAAAATTCATTGCGATATAAGTCAATCTGAAATTGACTCAGTTTGCTGCAAATGCAGCTTGAAAATTATTATTATTATTTCTATGCGTTACAAACGGGATGATAAACTTAGTATACGCTTTAGATATCATCTAGATTCTAGGGTATAATAAAGAAATAACAAGGGTACCGAAATGACAAGTAGATTCTGGGGGTAAAAACAAATGAAATTAGTTCCATTAAAAACAAAATAGAAAAAAAAAATAGAATATTAAGATATGGAATAGTTGCGATGAATAGGCGACATTATAATATTCTTGAGATGAGTAGCTACCGATCTACTCGTTACATTTTTTTTCTTTATTTTAACAACTCGTGAATTTATCAGGAAAAAAATTTTACGTATCGTTGTTTTTCTCATTCTGCATCAATTGAGCCTTTCGTCGTCAAAATCAGTGACAAAATTTATTTTTGATGAAATAAATGAAATGTATGGGATAGCCCATGTTTTTAGGCGAAAATTTATATATTTATGTTATTTGACTGTAAAATATTTGGTATTTAATGATTTTAATATCTATTAATTATCAACCAAGTATTTAAAAATCTACAATTCCCAGTACTTATACTCCTGTATTCGGAATTAAAATTTTACAATACCAATCCAATATATGCAAATAATACTTTAAAGTACAGAAAATTAATTGAAATTGCTATTCCATTACAAAAATACTTATAAATACTCAAAAGTATTTAAAAAGTATTTGGGCATTACTGTATGATTACTTTCAATGCTTCTTAGTACTTACAATTACCTTTAATTACTGGGAAAACTCAATAATAAATACAATATTGTTATTAATTATGAAATGAACTAGATCAATTGTCTTTTTAATTTTTATGTAATTTTTCCTGTTTTTGAGATGCAAGCACATTTGCTTTAATATAAATTGTAGGCCAATGGGTTAAGAAATTCAATACTAAACTGTGGGAAAATTCTATTTTGAATGTTACATTAATTTACAATTATAGAAAAAACAAAGAACTTTTATTTTATTATAGATGGCCCACCAAATTGTAAAATACATTTATTTTCCTTCTAAATTGGTAGTACTTTACTCTCCTTCGGTATATTAGGATAATTCCATCAATAATTAAGATTAATGTACTAGACGAGACATGGTGGTACTTTTTATATCAGCAACAGTAATGAAATAAGATCTGTTGGATTGGTTTCTGTTTTCCCAAAATTTTCTATTTCCCCATTATTTTCTATGTTTTTAATTCCCTTTTTTGTAATATTTTCATTAATTATTTTCCAAATCATATTGCGCTATTTGAAACTGTTTATCTATGAATTGATGTATTTCTTTCCTTCTTAACCAGATTAACATAGTCTTTAATACCTCTGTATTCTCTCTTAATATCAGTATTGTCATGGTGGTTCTCCATTTATAGGGTTCTGTACATACAACGAAAGGAAAGAGCCCTTATAACATCACTTGTGCGTTCGTTTGTCTCTCTGTCACATAACATTTTCTCGAAAACAATGTGATGTAGAAATTTCAATTTGGTAGAATGTTAGGTCTTTTTTTGGTGAATTGATTGAATTGACCCTCTCCCCTGATCTTCTAGGTTTCTAAAGTTAAACTTTTGATATTATAACAGTTAGTTAGTATTGAGTCATAGATAACAGGAAAACCGCACCTTTTTTGCCAGTTTCATAGTTGCAGGAAAAAAATGTTTTTTTTTGTTAAGTGACGAATCTTACTAATAAGACCAACTCTTATAAAACTATTCTGGCATCTGTCTGTTTAAATATAATTCAGTTATCATAAGCAAACTTGGATTAGATTATTGGATGGTAGTATTAGTAATATCAATGATTGTCCCACTTTTGGCTAACATCAGCTAGAGATTCTCTGTGAGTAACGGATCCTACTATTCTATCATCCCAGAGGTGGGTGAAGTGATGGTGTTGGCCTTGCGTTCAGGTACTTCCACATAGCGCGAGGTGGTAACCGCTGTTCGGTGGGTGTAACACTGATTAATGGGCTAAAAGCTGATCCCAGCGCAAGCCAAGTTGGAACAGCATTCGCCGAGGGTTGCGTGGCTGAGGGTGTGCTCAGTTGCTAGTATGCAAGCTGTGGATACCGGTCTTAATTAGCCTTCCTGCGGCAATTCGGATCTCTGCCGTGGGTGACTGTCTTTCTCCGCAACTCGTGGGACCAAAGATAGATCTTTTTAACAGTAATACGTACACTTCCAGTAAGTGCGGTAATAATCCACGGATGTTTGAGAAATCGGAGGATTTTATTCCTGAGAAATCGACATCCCTGGAAAAATTCCTTCTGCAGGGAATCTCAGCTAATGAGGGCGGGGTGACTCCTATGGAGATCACTCATACTACTCAGGCGTTAGAGCAACTCAATTCGGACGGGATAGCTGAAGTTGTAACCCCAGAGTCGAAAGGCGCTGATGGTGGTAACCTAAGCTGGACTTCCGGACGCAGGAGAGTTTGTAGATCAGAGAGGAAGAGAAAGAGAAGAGCAAGGGCGATGGCTGATGCCATTCCGGGGCCTTCTTCTTCTCTCTTTTCACAGGTGGTCAGTAGTCCGGCTGGGCAGGTGGTGGAGAGTGCTAGTGAGCCTCCTAGCGTCGATAAACTGAGCACTGTGAAGAAGTGAAGAAGCAGGAGGAAGGCGGTGGGAGTGGACATCTCTCCAGACTTTCCCCGTCTACTCAGCTTCCCACCGATATTTCTGATGCATCGCTGGTAATGTGAGTGTAATGACCCATGGAACCAAGAGAGTTAGATCTGCCGGATCTGGTGAGTAGGAGGGCAATAGCGACAAGCTGGAGAAATGCTGGGGTAACCCCAGCGGACCCCCTCCTTCCAAGGCTCAACAGACTGGACATCACCATTTAGAAGCAGTTCCTGGTACATCCAAGGAGCTCCCGGCGATGGAAAGGAGTCTGCCTGGGTCTGCCGTGCCTGAGAACGCGGGGGGATGTGGGTGTTAACCGGCTGGCTTCTCGCAGGCTGCTAAGCAGACTCTTCGTGTGGTCGTGAATGCGAGCGACCCAGAAACTCCTCTTACCGACAACCAGATTGCTGCCTTTCAGGGAGGAATTTAGGATGCGATCGCCAGGAAATTGGCTGTGTTCGGCTGATTCCGTATTCAGGATGGGTCCATCTGAATCAATTGTGAAGACGAGAATTCGCTGAACTGGCTGAGGCGGATGGTTAACCACCTGAAGGAGGTTGATGAAACTCGATTCGCCCTGTAATATATTAAACTCGGTTGTAAGATACTTTTTGTATATTACTTTAATTCAATAATTCAATCTTACGACTAGTTACAATATATGGTTACAAGTTATGACACGACTGCTGCGAGTAACGTTCAGAGCGAGACTGACTAGCTGATACATTTCAATGTACTGTCATACTACTACTACTAAACTGCTATACAGTATGCACCTAAAATATAGTATATATATTACACACCCCAAGGCGAACCAGTGAAATCGAGCCTGTCATCTGCATGAGGGCTTGGATCCCTGATAATGCCGGCCACGGTCTTGATGTCGAGAATTATTCAGGCGGCTCGAGATCCAAATCCGCTTCTCAGCAAACGGAAGTGGAAAGTCTTTTACAAGAATCCGAAATCGGAAAAAGAGACTTTACTGATCTTGGCTCTCGATGTAGGCGCATCTTCACCTGGGTAAGGTTATGTTCTCCTTTCTTAGGAAGAGGAAGTTCGTAGTTGCCTGGCTAACTTGCGTACAAAACCCCAACAAAAAAGTGGTGCTTGTGCAGGAGCTTGGGTCTGGAAGGACCATATCCGCAGTTTAAAGGAGGCGCAAGGCGCTCAAATCCTGTATTACATGGCGTGCTCCACTCCTAGGGCTTGTGTTGTTGTGACAAAAGACGTTGTGGTGACCTTACCTCATTTGTGCGATGGGGACACTACATCGATTTAGCTCTCCTTCAAGAAGGATGAAGTCAATACGAAAATCTTTATTGTCTCAGCATACTTCCCGTATGACTCCGCTGCTCCCCTCCTACTGAGAGGGCGAGCGGTTGCATATGCTAGGTCTAATCGACTTGGAGTCTTGGTTGGTTGTGATGCAAATGCACATCACATTGTCTGGGGTAGCTCTCTCTCTGATCGCCGATACATTGATTTCCGTATGGGTGCTGACCCCATTGAGGTGGAATCATACAGGAATTCTAAGCGGAATGATTGGGGTAGATACCATAACGAACTAGTTTCCACGCCCGCCTATCCGGCGGAAAAAATCAGGAGTATTGCAGCCTTTGAGAAGGCAGCTAGAAGGCTGCAGTCTGCTATAACTGAGGCTTTCGAAGCTTACTCTCCCATTAATACGGACATTGGAAGGAAACCTATGCCATAGTGGAACGGCAACCTTAGTGACCTTCGAGAAGGTGAAATGGTCAATTTCAACCTTCTCGGCTTTTAAAGCCCCGGGTCCAGACGGACGTAGACCAATTCTAGCTTTCTCACTTGTTTTTTATGTACACTACATGCGGATATTATCGGGAAAACTGTGTATGTGATAGACATAGGGTAAATTTAACTGGATATTTGCTTCAAGATAATTGAGATAAATAGTTAATTAGAGACTCTGATACAAATAAATCTGAGTAATTTGATTGGTAACGCATAACTTACGTATCTGCAGAGTGTTTTCCTAGTGAATGCTATCTTAAAACTGAATTTTACTTTACACTTTTACAGTATAATAATATTCTCGTCAAAAGTGCTGATGGTTGAACTTTCAGGTTCTCAGTCGGAGAAGTTATTTCAAGTCGCGTTCCCCTGTCGCATGAAATGTGTAATTTTATATGTTTGAAAGTTTTATAGTCTTTTCCAAGGTGATGATTCTTGGTTACTATTAATTTCTGTTATATTCGCTTCGTTAACAATGTTTTGTAGGATTGTGAGCTTTGAGGATGTAACTCGCATGGCTAACGTTTTGTATGGATGTATAGTTAATCACAGGTATAAATATAGTTACGAAAATCGTCCATTTTCGTAAAACTGCAACGTGTATATATAATTTCATCCATATTATAAAAAGACAAATGTAGAATCTTCCATTCTGTGGACAGAATATGGATTTTGGGTCCTGATCAGCTGCTAATAAGAGTTTAGGAGTTATAAGTTTGATTTTATTGAACGTAAAATTTTTTGTAGTAGGATATAAAAGTAATAAACTTAAAATAAAATGTGTTCATCAGGCTTCTTGGCTACGAAACGTGTGCATATTAATCTATGTAACCCTGGGGTTATTCGAGATAGTACAGCTGGCATGCAATATGTACTGTATGTCTTGCACGTTTAATCCGTACTGCCATGCACGCAGCTCAGCTTTCACCGAACTTGCATGATGAAAAATCATGACAGCTAAGGTGAGGTAATCTGACATTATACAATTTTCAAGATGGCGGGAAAGAAATGCTTGAGAGAAATTGATAAATTTATACTGGGAAAATGATATTTTCTGCGATTATTTGCATTGCATCATTTACCAACACCTTCCTCTTAAATTTTTGTTGGGATTTTATATTTCGGCTACTTCTTTTATTGTTATAATTTTCCAGTATACGCCAGATTTTACGTCTCAAAACCATTTTCTAAATGAACTTGTATGCAAGATGATAAGACATCAACCGAACAGCTTTTTGCTGTCAAGTTTAAAATCTGGAATGGAGGCTTGCATGCAAGCTGAAATATCTCGTGTAACCCCCGGGTAAAGTTCATTTCTCTTTAAAAACTTATTTCTAATATAATCCGGTGTTTGCCAATTTACAGAATTACTCTTTTTTAATAATTCAATCATGTTGTTGATTGGTCTGTTATGTTTGCAATTTTCCGTTTTGTCAAGGGAAGCAGTGCTTCTTTTGCTGCTAACGAGGAGGCGCCCTGGTACGAATATTTATTATAGTATATATGTAGAACCGATCGTATATTGATATGTACTTTAAAATATTGCTTGATGACTACAAGCGGATACTCTTTATTATGAAAATAGGTATATGTGTATGATTACATTTCAAGGTAAATAATTTGTTGGGATTTATTCGCTATAAGACCTCGAACTATGCGTTTTAATTACTTCTTTATAGTCAAAAAGCCGCCAACCATAATTTGTAGTAAAAATCGGAATGTATGTTTAACATTAGATTTAATCCAACGAAAATTATAGTTTAATAGTTGGATCTTCATGGACTATAAATTTTATATTAAGCTCTGGTTTTATTGCCTATTTCTACGAGTTCTATCCAAAGTATTCAATTATGTATCCAGCAATAGAGTTTTACATCTGTATCCGACATAATTAATTAATTTTTTAACTTCTGTAGTCCATTATCAGGTGACAAAATTGAATTACTTTGCGTCGAAATAGATACTAGTTTTGACGAGTGTATTCCTGTTAGTACTTACTGTCCTCCTAATTACTTCAAGATTGATGCAGGTACAGAGTTTAAAGAATCTATATCACCATCTACTTTACGAAATCGTAATGCCGTTCTCAATGACGATATGAATGTGAACTCTTAACCAATCAACCAACCTACTTTAGTACATCAAACCCGTCGTAGCTCGATTATATGTTGACTACGACAAAGTTCAATTTCATAGTCAAATTAGCCCTTGTAGTGAATTCGACAATGACTTTTTTATTTTAAACTATATCCTTAAATCGAAACCCTTGCCAAATGATTTTAAGCATGTTGATTATATTGGGCTTCGTGCAGATTACCACGGATTGACTCGGAATGCTATTAACTTATCCAAGATTTAAAAGTCGATTACAAAGGCTTACTGGTCTTGACAACAATTATGTTTCAGTTCGAAGCTTTCGTCTTAAGCTCTCCAAATGTCAATCGTTAACAAGTGAGATTCATCATATTATGACTGAGAGAAAATTTGTTTTTACATAATTCATAATTTGCAAATACATAAGCTTATCAACTTTTCAATCAGGATTCCATCTTTCTCATAGTTGGATACTGCATTATGGAAGGTAACTTCTGATATACATGACTGCCTTACATTAGTTGTCTTGCTCGACTGTAGCAAATCTTTTGGCTTTATAAATCATTCACATTTAATAACAAAATTGTCAAGTCACTTCTTATTCACTTTGTCTGCTATTAAGCTGTTAAATATCAATATAAAGAATAACAATTCCAGGCCTGAGGTCATTAACTGCGGCGTACCCCAGGGATCCATATTGGCCTTCTACTCTTCTGTGTATTTATTAATGATCTTCCCGACATAGTGCTGGATGTCTCTGTACATCTCTATTTGTGCAAATTTGTCTAATTGGATTAGGTATGTTCGCGCGGACAAACTATTTAATGTCAAACATAACTTTATACGGGTGAGCAATGGAATACGAGAAAAGTGATACGAGAAAATGGCTTTACGAGAAAATTGATACGAGAAAATGGCTTTACGAGGAAATTGATACGAGAGAAATGCCTTACGAGCAAATTGATACGAGCGAATTGATACGAGAATATTGGGGAGAGCCCAAACTTAGTATTGCGTATAGATTTCATCTAGAAATTATTAACTACATTCCCTATGAATATAGTTAAGAGACAAGCTAACTTATTTCGGGTTTAAAGAGAAATTGATCTCTGCTACGGTTACCATCATAGCTTTAATGTTTTTTTTTTTTAACCCCAGTATAAATATGCATATGTGAAGCGTTTTAAAGGGAATTAAATGAATATTTTGAAAGAAACACATTATTATTCATACAACTAGGTCACCGGCTATATATACCGAAATTCATAAAACAGTATCCATAATAACTAATAAAACAAGTAAAAAAGTTAGAATTGGTTTAAAACCAATTCTTATGATACCCTAGTAGATGAATGCCCGTATGAAATTTCATATTGTCACACTTCTGTGCAAGTTTGATTTTTGAAGTGGTTTTTCGCATATATTTCTAGAACAGTTTGTCGGACAGAAAAAAATGATTATAACCAATTTTATAGGATTTCGTATTGTGAAGAAGGTTTTAGTACAATAAAAATGTCTTGGACTGATGTGTTTCACAGTATACGAAAAAAACTTAAATTTTTATATGGCAACACCAAGAAGGAGTTGCCTGATTTAGTCCATTTTTGAAATTTTATTTGCTAGTACAATGAAAACACCATATACCAAATTTAAGCTATCTATATCAATGCGTTCTCAGGCAGTGTCCAAATATACAGAGGAAATCGAAAGTTTTGTATGGCAACCCCACGGAGGAGTTGCCCGATTTGTCTCATTTTCGAACTTAATTTTACTTTTTTTTGTAAAGTCCGTGAGCGTGGATGTCCAATCCATTTTGCTGTACCATCATTATTTCGAGGTGCTACAAACGGAATGACAAACTTAGTATACCCTATATAGTTATAGGGCTTAGCAAATTGAAACTGCATTTTATGCTGAAAGCAAGCCGCTTTACTCAATGATACTTGGGACCAATATGAATGATTTCACCCGAGGAAATGAAAATTTAATCCACTGGAAATCAAGATGGCGGACTTTTCCAAAATGGCGGCTGCCATAATTTAAAAAAATTATAAACTCAAAACGGCTGAACCGATTTTAGTGATTGGGATGTCAATCAATTCGTATTGGATCCTTTAATAAAAAGAAAAAAATATCGTTTAAGAAATTAAAGATGGCTGCCGAATATTAAGAAAATTGTTAAATATTCAAAAAAAAATTTTCGTTCTAATGAAAATAATAGCTAAATATCCTACACATACTTTTTAACTTATATAAAACCTGATAATATTATCTACAAAATAAAAAAAAAATGCTTGACAATCCGTCGGGTAGTTTTTGAACTATACGCATTTCAAAATGTGCACCACTGCCAGCTTAGAGCACATCGCCCGCCCTCGCCCGCGCCTGCCGCGAACCAAATGATTGAATGAAGCGAATGAATGAATGCCAGACAGATTGACGAGTGATGCCAGTGATGAACTTCATTTAATCTAGCATTCGTCTGTGATGAGGTAGCACGTGTTTTATTTGTTCTAACCCCGTAAACCGCAATAAAAACAAAAGACTTCAGTGAAGTTATAATACTCGATAGTAAATTGATCTTTTCTTCGGTAGGTAAGTCATATTGTGATTTCTGAGTTTGTTTACTTCGCTTCAGGTTTATATTATGGTGTGGTTAAAGGTTGTAGGCATGTCGAAGTATGTAAAAGTAGCGGCAACTTCGGTTTTGGGTCCTGTTTGTATGTACTGGTCACGCTGCTGTATATGTCAAAATACAGACACTAAAAATCTCATTTGCCCAAGTAACAACCTAGTTTCAAAAGACTTGAATTCCGGTTACCGAACTTTAACTTCTGTGTTTGAAGAACTAACTTAATAATTTAAATTATACCTACTTTGCCGTGTGGTCAACAAACTGCTAAGTTAAACCAAGGTGATAGCATTCTTCAGGCTTTAATTACTCACCAAGCTAAGTGGCACAAAAAATATGCTATGCATGTTATAAGGGTGAAAGTTTAGACCGAATAAAGAAGAACTCAAAAAAGAGTAGTGATATCAGCATAGACCCCTCAAATTCAGTACGTGTAACTCGAGCATCAGTACCTTTAACTTCCGTTAAAGAAGAGTTATGTTTTCTTTACATGAAACCAAAGCACCATAATGAACCACTCCGCAATGTGGCAACTACTAATATGATTCACCGTGTAGAATCTTAAGCAAGATTCAAATTTGAATCAATGCAATTCAATGCTGTGCATAACATTTAGACGCACCCTGAACAGTACCCTGCTTATCAAAAAGCATTCCTTGACCGATGTGTGGCATTGAAAACAAGCTTTATTGAAACCAGTAAACCTTTTATGGAGCATGGCACAGAACTCTTAGATACTCGAGTGGTGACTCCTTCAACAGCTGTTATAGCTTTGTACGCGGCTGAGAAATCAGGAAATTATGCATACCAACCATTCATAAAAGAGAGATTTGTAGAAGGCTCAAAAACGATACACGATCCCATCAAGAAAATAAATACCAAAATTTTTGCTCAGAAAACAAAGAAAGTTGCAGAAGTAAACGCTGTCAAAAGTTTGAAAGTGGACCTTCAGCTTTATTCCAATAGAGCATGAGCCTTATCTGGACACTTTTTTTTAATATGAGAATCAAAGATGCCCACCTCCTTTGTCAGCAAATGTACAACTTCGCTCAGGCATTAAGGCTGATCTAGCTGAAAACCTGGAATTTCTAGTACGAACAGAAAACGTACCCATTAAATTTGATGGAATAATCTTTGATGGTGCTGTACTTATACAAATGATTCAGCCAAAGAACTCCAAAACTTTTTAAGAATATTACGCGGCAGATCTCAGGCCTCATGTTCTCCAACTCGTGCAAAAAGTAAATGCAAAGAGAATAGACCGCGTATGGGATCTTTATCTGCCGAATAGCCTTAAGAGACAAGAACGAGAAGGAAGATCAGCTTACCTTCTGATTGGTCAGATTTTCTGCGAAATGAAAAAAAAACCAAATTAGAGCTTCTTCAACTTCTGGGGCAAGCCTTCCTAAATGACTTTGATGCTGCTAATGGGGTGACAAATGTTGTTAATCAATTGACTTCCTCAGAATACTCTTGCACCGCGATTTCTGGAAAAATAATAGGAACGCATGCGGAAGAAGCCTATGGGCGCATCGTACTTCACGCAAAAGATACGGCAGAACAGGGAATTACGCGGATTTTGATCAGATGTTCCGATACAGATGTTTTGGTGTTATTAATATCATATTTTCATCAAATTTTAATTGAGATTTATGGCTATTGAACGGGACTGCAAATAAACGCCGTTATATCGAAGTTCAAACAATAGCTAATACTTTGGGTCCTGTCAGATTGACTGCACTTCGTGGTTTTCACACCTTTACAGGGAGGGACACCACTTTTTATTTCCATACAAAAGGAAAGAAGTCTTGCTTCAAAACGTGGTTGTCACACCCTGAAGTTACACCAGCTTTTAAGGAAATATCATAGCCACTACAAAGTCTTCCTGAAGAATTCATCGCTATGGTGGAAAAGTTCACCTGCTATCTATAAGATCCACAAACAGCACATTCGTCGGTCAACTTGGTACGCAAGAACCCATTTGCTACCAAAAATAAATTGGTAATCAGCATCCGAACAACATCGGCAGCATTACAAAAACACACGCATCTTTTGTAATTCGTATAGTTCAAAAACTACCCGACAGATTCTCAAGCATTTTTTTTTTATTTTGTAGATAATATTAATAGGTTTTATTTAAATTAAAAAGTATATATCCATAATAGAGGATATTTAGCTATTATTTTCATTAGAACGAACATTTTTTTTTGAATATTTAACAATTTTCTTATTATTTGGCCGCCATCTTTAATTTCTTAAACGGTATTTTTTCTTTTCATTAAAGGATCCAATACGAATTGATTGACATCCCAATCACTAAAATCGGTTCAACCGTTTTGAGTCAATAATTTTTTTAAATTATGGCAGCCGCCATTTTGGAAAAGTCCGCCATCTTGATTTCTAGTGGATTAAATTTTCATTTCCTCGGATGAAATCATTCATATTGGTCCCAAGAGTCACTGGGTAAAGCGGCTTGCTTTCTGCATAAAATGCAGCTTCCGATGTAAATATCGCCCTAAGACTAATAGATTTCATCTAAAATACTGAAAATACTGATGAATTTCAAGTGATTTCATCAAAACTCGTATAGCACTTCACGATATTTACATGATTTAAATTATTTACATTATAGAACAAATTCGCTAAGCTCAACCACTATTCACGCCGAAAGGTAATATGAACTTGCGACTCAAAAGGTTCTTCTCTTGAGATCCACACATTTCATCTTCTCACAACAAACACATACTTATTCTAGCCCTAAATGGCCGGCCATAAACCTACCCGAAATTATATACGCTGCACTCACAATTAGTTCCAAGAATATTTTACTTAACAGTTTGAGATGCCGATACTATTACCCGTGAATAGTGGAAGACAATTTGCCCTTCATTTATTACCTCTGTCGCCAGAAGGGATTTTTCCTGATTACCTGCAACACTCGATAATTACAGTTTTTATCGAGTTTTGCTAAAAGTAACTTAAAAAGCTGCTTTAAATGAAAACTTTATCTTCGTCATATATTCTTCGAGAATTTCCGTCACAATCTTCTTTTTCATTCGCTGCAAATTTATTAAGTTTCTCCGCATCCTGCTTCTTCTTCACAGAAGCCATGTTTTGAATTGGTACTTACTACTTGTAAAGTACGCATAGATTCTTCGAGGTCTTTATTCTTTTTGAAAGGACACACGTCAATAGGTCCTCCCGAGTAGGTGCAACTTATATTAGTTGTGACTTTGAAGTCGTCTTTCCTGTAACCAATCACTCTTGTTACGCTAATTTTGGTTTTGGGTTATAAAATTATTTTCGACACAGTTTTGTAAACATTTAATTTCCAATCAGTGTTTAGCTTCCTGACCATACCGAACTTAGCCAAAATTGCTAAATAGTCTGTAGGACTTAGAGTCTCCTCTCTCTTCCTGTATTCTTTTTCTACCCTTCCAAAAATACGATCAGGTGGCATATAACTGTGTCCTCTTATAGGAAAGAAGTGTTGAATATGTCTAAATATTACACTTTATTTTAAAAAATGGTTCAGAGCAGTCATTAGTATGGTGTTCGTATTTTTATTTTGCGATGCACATGAATCTGAGAGTAACCGCAATGTAGTTGGTCTGTCCTCTTTTGACTAAACAATCAGAGTTAACTCCAACTGCTCAAGAAAACTGAGTAGTGCTGAAACTATTTGATTGGCTCCATGTTGTCCTTCTGTCTCAAGACAAGTGTGAAAATAGACATTGTCCTTAGTTTGTTTCTCCTCGTGAATAACAATACCAAGATTGTAAAACCAAACTTGAAGAGAATAAAAAATTTTACCTACTGACAGTTTGGGCAACGACTAATTTTGTTGCATATCAAAAACAATAGTTATAGTTTTGTTTATTTTTCTTGGTTTATTATTTCAGGAAATTTTATTGACTTCAGTTGATGCAGTTTTTTTTTTTTTTGTTCTATGTTCTTGACTTTTTTCTAAATCAGATTCGCTTTTATTATTCATTTCAAAAATTTTGCAAGGTGAACACGTATCGCTGTGGGGACTACCAAAGCCCAGATTAAACTGTGTATAAAACATTTTTTTTATATTTGGAGAGGGAAGAGTATTCCTCTTTTCTTTCCTCTTCGTTTTAAATAATTCGAACATTTTTTTTAAGAGAAAGCTCCGGTGGTAAATATTTGCGTTGTATTTTTTGTCTCGAATAATGACTTTCTCGGCAGTAGAATTACTTAATTTGCATTTTTATATCTTCTGTCAGTTTTTTTATCTTTGGCAGTAGAACGATCCCCACCTCTTCTTTCTTTTGGGACTTCAGGCAAGTGAAAATGATATCTATATACATACATGTCATATAAAATATTAGACCTTACTGAATATGTCGCTCTAGTTGTTTTTTAGTGCTTACTTTGCAATTAGAGCGCACCTAGCTTTTGAGGCACCAGTTATGTTAGTAAAATATTCTGCACAAACATGCACAATTTCCCCCGCTCTTGTTCTTATAAAATATTTAATTGAAACAGCGCGTGAATACTAATTTTTGGGAAAATCGAGCCTTCACACAGGGTAACGAACTTTCATATATCACAGTAAAAAGGCATCTTGTTCTATCTAACTTTTTCTTGATTTTCAAATGGTGAGAAAACACTATAATATTCAAAACAAAGGTAACGAAAAAGTTAAGAAGATACCCAAAACATTGTACTTACTGCTTATATCATCCAATGATTCCGACCGGGCTTCGCAAAAAAAATTTTCTGTTTCGTTTCCCTGACACATGGGCAAGTGTGTGCTTACATTCATTTTTAAATTCATATTACATTAATGAACGTTGTATTGTCTTTCTATTCTTAACAGCAATATTCTCCGCCATCTTCTGCAATTTTCTTCCCTTAGCTGTATTAACTGGAATATTATATTCCTGATTTTTTCCATAATTGCCAAAAAATTAACGTGATTTCGCGTTTTGGAATGACAATTAATTCTGCAGTTCCTGTTATATATTTGAAGCACAAATGCAACACAAAGGAATAAAGGCTAGCTGTAGAATTGCCAGACAAATACTTTTATATCGGCTTAAGTAGCCAGAGTTGACTGTTATAGTGAATTTATAGCTATTTGCTTGACTTTTGATGTAATTATTGAATTTTGATATAACTTTTGTGTAATTATCGGCTTTTAAAATACCACGAAAATTTATAATCCCTATAACTTTGATAAAATCGAGTTTTGAAAACGACCAGTTGAATAGGTGAATAGAGATCTGAATTCTAAAAAATTTGATGTCAATATCTCATTTTCGCTGCTCAGATATGTATATATGCACATGTACATATGTATGTATAAATATACGTGACTGCTGGGAGAGAGCGAAAGAGTCTTTTTAAACTATACCCACGTTCATATATAATTCTATTAATTACCTGTCAATAAAACCTCATTAAGATGCTTCCTTCCAACGGAATATATACACTGTAAAAAAAACATCTTTTAAATTAAAGGTCTTTATTAACCATAATTTACCTCTTTTCTGGCTGCGTCATATGGTACAAAAGTTGTGTTGCCATTTACGTCATGAAGCATACGTCCTTTCATCGGAATTCCATGACTGAGTAATCTTTCTTCTAGTCCGACCTCTGCTAATGCCGCTCTTCCACGTATTGACAAGGCTAAATTAATACTTCTTCCTTGAACAAGTTCGCATTTTCGAATATCTGATAATTCGAAAAATTTATAATAAACAAAAGGTAAAAAATTAATGAATACTTTTATAATTTATACCTTCTCTGTATTCGAAAAGATGAACATTGTGACCTTTCCTACCAAGATGTAGAGCAGCAAGCGATCCTACCTGTTAAGTATAAATACATACGTTAACACGAAGTTTTCGCTTCCAAATTCAAATAAGGTCACTCATATTAATTATTCGAAATTAATTAATTGAATTACAAATGATTGAACAAAAAAAAACATTTCTATAAATTCGTTATCGACAGGCACAAAGCCCTTTTAGTGGTTGTATTTACATGCACTACCATTGATCATTGAATTCATTACACTATATGTGTAGTGGTCTGTATAATCAATTTTTGAAAATCCTAAATAGTAAACAGTTACGTAGGTAACTTTTTATATAAATAGTAAACATATCAATAAGGGCTCTTTCGTTACTAATATCGAGAACTTTAACTAAGAGTACTTTGTGCTGAAAGAAAAGCAAACAGAACGATTTAAATTGTGTAATCCCAGCAGACCAATCTTGGGGTTACTTTACATCCTAAAATTATTTCGTGCCAATAAAAATATTCCAGTATTATGATACTCTTCAGTGTTCTACAACATATATGAGTATGTATTACATAAATTGCATTAGATTCAGACAATCCTTGTAAGTCAAATCGGTAGCAAGAGAACGTGATTACTTATTGAAAAAAAAGGCAAATAAAATGCCAGAAAACATCCCTACATTTGGATAGAGAATCACATTTTGATTTATCAGTAAAATTTTCATGTAAAACTCAGAGAGCGAAGTAGTGATTATACATTCCATGTTCAAAGCAAATTCATTTAATTGAATATAAGTACTTAGAACGATCTAGACTAATGAATCAAAAATCATTCAGTGGAACTAATCAGAGCTTTTTCAGTTGGGTGGAACCCATCAGAATGGCATTAATATTACATATTAAGTTTAAGAGCCAAAAATGTGTCTGTTGTCCTAATTAAACAAGTAAACAAGTAGAAAAGCTGGAATTTGTTTAAGTCCAATTCTAATGACACTCTACATGAATGCCTGTATGTAACTTCGTATGGTCATCCATTCGTGCAAGTTTGATTTTTGAATTGGTTTTATATATTTCTATATTCTAGATTCTATATTCTCATGATGGGTCCCGTTTTCGAACCGAAATGTACCTTTTGTTTAAAAAGCCCGAGTGGAAAATTTCAGAACTTTAAGTGATGGCGTTCTCGACTGATCGTGAAGACGGGTAGACGGACGGACAGACAGACAGACGGACGGACATGCAAAAATCACAATAACTTTCAATACATTATATGGGTGGGTGTCCAATCCATTTTCCTCTCCCATCATTATTTTCACGTGTAACAAACAGATTGAAAGACTTAGCATGATTTCACCTAGGGTGTAAAAAGAAGTGAAATGATTATAGGAAGGACTTCTTATGAAGTTCACATCCCTTTTTATACCCAGGATGATTAAATCATAGGGTATACTACTAAGTTTGTCATTCCATTTGTAACGGATAGAAATAATGATGGTATAGCAAAATGGATTGTACACCCGCGAATAATATTGAAAGTTATTGTGATTTTTGCATGCCCGTTCGCACGATAACTCGAGAGCACGTGTACTTAGAGAGCAGATGGACTTTAAAAAAAAATTAATTAATTTCGAAAATGGGGTAAATCGGGAAACTCCATCGTAACGTTACCATACAAAAATTCCGTTTTTCACTACATATGTGTACACTGCCTTAGAATTGGTCAATTTAGAGAGCTCAAACCCCTTCTTGGTGTTGCTATATAAGAATTTAGGAATTTTATGTATACTGTGAAAACGATCAGTCCTAGACATTTTTATTGTATTAGAAACTTCTTCAGAATATGGAATCCTAAAAATTGATTATTTTTTATTTCTGTCCGACGAATTGTTCTAGAAATTTACGAAAAACCACTTAAAAAATCAAACTTGCACAGATGGATACCATACGTAATTTCATATGTGTATTCATCTAGACTATCATAAAAATTGATGTTAGATCAATTCTAGCTATTTGATTTGTTTAAACATTAATTCCAGATAATGTTTTTCCTTTTATAAAAAAATATAGCTGATATCGTGGTCAGTGGGGATTTTCTATTGCATGACATGAACTCCTGTTTCTTGTTAAGAATCGTGTTTGCTTCTTTTTTCTCTAGTCAAGTGGGTCCCGGCAATCTGACAGGCATTTAGATTAATTTTGACATGGGCGTCATTCAAATCCGAATTTTGCAATATTATATATCAATTTCTATTCTACTTCCTATATTGATATAAATTTAATTTTAATTTAATTTCAGTGTCTTTAATTTTAATTTAATTTTAATTTTATCCATAATTATATAAAATATGTTTGACTTCTATTTTCAAAATTTCGGCATTATTAGACAGAAGAAAAAGGGTTTGATATGATCCACAAATCAAAAGCCATTTTATCAAAACTAACTCATAAATTCAAAATTTCAAATCACAAAATCCACAAACACAAATTTCACAAATTTAAGCCTGTCTAGCGTATGCATGAACTATTTCAGCGCCGAACTCCGAGATATTTCATACATACACTAAACTGGCTTAAATGTAATGTTATGGTCGTAGCGTATTGCATATAGCAATATGCTACAAGAATTACTGAAGCGTGTAGGCCGGCTGCGTCAAGCATAAAAAAAATGAACGCACCCCGACCGAAATAAATGCATTTCCGCACGCTCAAGACGACATGTTGGTGTGGAAAAGGAAGAAGAAGAAATCTTCTTTTCCTGTCACATCAACCGGCCAGCAATAGAACGAAGGATTACAATAAGTAGAATTCTGTAGACATCGGAAAGGAAATAAAAATTCTAGGAAGATTCCGACGTTTCGGGCTTAATTGCATAGTTCAGGCTGTATGCGATAAAATATTTATGCAGTCAAGAGAACTCGTGGATCTATGTCGTTAGAATTGACCAGTCCATCAACAGCACCTCCACCGATATCAAACAGCCACCGAAAACGTAATTGAAGAATTAGACCAAAGGGGTAATTTGTTTGGAATCAACATGAAAAATAACCATTCCTAGAATGTCTTGAAACACTCTTCAAAAACTACAATTTAAGGTAGAGACTCATTTCATAACTAACTATTTTATCATAGTGTTTAAATGCCATAATTTAAGCGTTAGACAAGATGCCTTGGCATGAGAAAATTCAGACATAGTTCATATTCTTTATTTTGACATTAGAAATCCCTCTTAATACATTTTTTGAATTGTTGTACGCAAAGTTAACAAAAATTACATTATTTCTAAACAGTCTCAACTACTGATGATTATCAATTAAACTTTTATCAGTGTTTTAAACTATCACAAAAGTGAAACTTGCACATCATTAATTAATATTATAACTTTGGGAGAAAGGTATAAGAATAAGGAAACACGCGATCATAATAGGTACGTGCATTTGTTGATTAATTAGGCGTCTATGACAACAATAGAAAACCATACAAAAAGTGAGTAGCATTACCTTTGAATGTAGCTATAGCTATATCTGTACTACCATAGAGCGCAAGATATTATAATAATATATATATATATATATCTGCATGTAAATTTAGGAAGGGGTGATCGCATTTCCAAAAACAAAAAAACAACAAAAAACAAAGACAAACAAAACAAGAAAAACCCTTTGCAATCGAATTCATAGAGACTGGATTTTTAAAATAATTGTTTCGATTCATATTACTTTGTGTGGTTATCAATTTTCCTTTTTGCTTAAAGCAAACGGCTTAAATGTTTTCTTTGCCTTACACCTAGATATTATTACATTTAACTAGTAGATAATACATATTTACCTCTAGTAATTTTTATATGTACATCTACTATATTACATATTTTTATTTTTTTTAAATTTACCATTTAAGAGTTTTGTCCGTTCCCGGCATATTAACCATTGAAACTAAACGGGTTTATAATAATGAATATAGGAGGATTTCCGTAATTTGGTTTATTGGTAGGATTCTCCTTACGTTTTCTTGTCGGAAATATTCATATATACATATGTGTAGCTACAAATATAAACAGACTCAATAATATTTGTTAGTCTTAACACCAAAACGAGTATGGATTCACAATATACATTACGGATAACTTTCAAATGGTTTACTATTAAAATTAGATATCTCATTTGGTGAAACTGAAATTTAGTAATTTTATGTAGATATTCTATTCATCCGCAGATAGCTCATGTAAAGAATTAAAGAGAGGCTGTATATTTTATTATTAAATCACATTGTACACGGGAAAGATTATAACGTAATCATGAAATTCTAAAAGTTTTAATTCTCCTCTCACTCTCCTGGAGCCCTCGCACGTGAAGGTCGTCTAGGTCCGCTACTCTCTCTCTTTTCAGGTCAACTAGGGACTCTGAAGAATTATGCCCCTCAGAGTCAGATGGGAGGTCTTCGATGGTATACAGGTAAGTGATGTAAGGGTCCCTTCAGGACCGAATGTGTGCCGGCTTTTGTGTTGATAGGCACGAAATTTTTTTGATTATGGCCGACGGCAGCGGCAGGTTTTTTGTGGAACCTCCCCACACTCTCCGCCAATAGCTGAGGCGAACTAGCGTGCCGCCCTGCAGTCAACGCTGCCCGTCGAGTTATCTGTCAGCTCATGCTGACAGTCGGGACTTTACGTCCCAAGCGAATAACTCTAACTCTTCATAGTTACATAACAGTAATAATATGATAATTTTCGAAACTGTTGTTTGTTCTAGGGAAATTATTGTCTGCAGTGACTGACCAAAATTCTGAGCAAAATATTAGTGTTTTATTTTCGTTGCCAATATAGTGGTACTTGAACCAAATACACGTTTTTTTAAGGCTTATCGGCGTTTTTGCTGAAAACAAAACAGTTGCATACTTTAACAGTACAAATAGTTCATTTCAATCGACAGAACAATTTGTTCTCTCCAGTATATGGGAGTTCTAGAACAAGGTACACAAAATAACCTCATTTTGACTCCTATAGCAACCTGTTATGTAACGCGCAAGCAACTAAGAGCTTCAATATTCCAGCTACAGTCGCAGAAGACTCATTAATGAAGGTACTGAGAAGTTGTGACTACTTCGATATGTAGGCAATGGAATAATGGAAATATTATTTGGCAAGGAGTCAATTTGACTCACGTTTAGCATTCTAGGGTTAATGTGCACACAACCGCAGATAAGAAATACCCAGATACCGACAGCTGTACTAACAAAGTGACCCACTGGGAAAAAGAGCGCTCTAAGAGCACTCTGCAACGCTTCCCTGGAAGCTCGTAGCGCTTCTTTCTTTTGACTATCCAAGTTCATTGTTTATTAACATAGGAATGTCCGAAGAGGCAAGCGCTTCAATGCTGCTGCTAAGAAGCGCGCTATGAGGTCTCAAAATGATAGCCGAAGAAGTTTTTTAATTATGTCTTTTGGAAAGCTATAATGCTATAATGTGCTTCTGCCTTAATCTCTTAATATGCCTTCTATAGAGCTTCCAAGCGACTGCTATAGAAGCACTTGAGTTACTTACTTGCGGCTTTGCTTATTTTTCTGGATATATCGGTGGGTATGCTTCTAAAGATTTGCCAAATGATAGCTAGAGAAGCGCTTAAATTGGGATCCTTTCAGAAGGGCTGGTTTGTAGGGTTAGTAAGGTTTTCGCCTCAATTTGAAATAAAAAGAAACGCCCGAACAAGTTCAATCTTTGTAGTTTTATTCGTGCGAATTCATTCCCTTTAACAATTTTTCCATTTATTCTACTATGCGGCCGCCCTGCTTCCAGAATAGCTAATTAGACGGTTAGTATGTAATATTCTAAAGCTGCGAATTAGTAATATTTCTAAATTATGGATTATTTTATATTTGCGTTTATAATTGTTTGTTTTTTTATATGTATTGACTTAGCTGAGTGTTCCTCGGCGTGATCCTAGGAGTCCGGCAAAAGCTTTGTGTAGCGCAGATCGGCGTTCTTGAACCAAAATGCCTCTTCCAATTTTTAGGGCTGGATGTTTCCTTGATTTTGCTTTTTATCCTCAACCTTTGGCGTTGAGCCTTATAGGGATGGAAGCTGATGTTAATTTTTGTACTCCACTTTTTTGTTCCGCGCAGGAAAAACAATCAAAGACGCCGCAAAAACCCCAAAAAATGAATCGGAAAAAATGTCCGTCCTTACTGAATGACGTCTCTCGTCGAACCTTTTTTTTTACATGTCTTTGAGTTCAGTGGCGCTGACAGTATTTTCAGCCCAGTGTTTAAGCGGGGTTCACATTAAGCCTTTTGCCATTATTATTATTTTATGACGTTTTATTGTCTGATTTTATAGTTTGGCTGTTTTATTTATTGATTTAATGGTTGTATAGTTAATTTTATTACTATTTTGGCTTGTCATATTTTATTTATTCATTTTATGTTTATTTAGTAAATTTATTAATATTTTAGCTCAGCATATTTTATTTATTCATTTTATGTTTATTAGTTAATATTATTAATAATTTATCTTTGCATATTTTATTTATTCATTTTATGATTCTTTAGTTAATTTTATTACTATTACACAATTTAGGTATTAAAAAGGGCCGTGAATTCGCATGTAGCTGAGTTTATTAGTTTCTTTTATTATTAATATTTGCTAACCTCCAGATTTAATAGTAGGTGACGTTAGCCCTACATATATATCCTTTTTATAATAGCTCATTTCTGTCATTTCTGCCAACCTTTCAGGTTTTTCATCCCAATGGGGAAGTATGAGAAAAGCCCATAGCAAACCTCAATAACTCACTGATCTCGGCTAAATATATCGTGGTTATGAACCAATATTTCTTGTAAAAGTTTATTTATTTATTATATAGAATACTTAGCCCAAACGTTAAACAAAAACAAAATAAATTTGCAGATTGGGAAAGTCTCAATCAGTATCCTAGAGAATTTGATTGGTTGGTGTGTTTTGCTTCAAGAGATGTTGATGAATGCACATTTGAATTTAGTACAATTCTAATATTTTGCATGCGTAAATACATTCAGTATCTATACAGCAGTTCTTAACAACAGAAATATCGATCTAGGTTTAACAATAAGTTCAACCAAGCAATAAAAGCGAAATAGTCTGCTTTTCGCACATATCAATTGTATCCATGTCCAAAACTGGAACACTATCGAAAGAGAAAAATTTCTATTCGACCAGAATGTTTGAATCTTGGCAAGACGCAAAGGCAGCAAAGGTTTCTGGTCCCTGATCAAAACCATTAGGAGCAGCTCCTCTATTCCGTCACTACTTTACAATAAAGTGATTGTTGTCTCCCTGAATAAAACTATTATTTTGACTGTTAGATTTACTTCAAATTCTCCTTCTCCACCCACTTCACATCTTCCTTGTGAACGTATACAAGAGCCAATACACATCCATACGAGAAAATTTAGAATTGCTTGAAAACTAGCTCACGTTAAGCCTATTCCCAAGAAAGGAAAGGGTAGCGATCCCTCAAATTATCGACCAATTGCAATCACTTCAATTCTTGCAAAGCTTCAAAATAATGAAGTATCTAGAAACTAATCAAACCCACAACAATCGCCAATATGGCTTTTCTTTTTCTGACTTTTCTTATGGAACTTTGAAACCGTAGTTTTCATAATTTTGGTGAGTCCAAAATCGTTGCCCTATATATTTCAAAGGCCTTTGATAGTGTCTGGAATTCAGAGCACTTTTAGCCAAACTTAAAGCTTATGGCATCTCCCGTCATCTTCTATTATGGATGTAAAGTGCTTTATCTGGTCACTTAATATGGATTATATTAGATGGCGCTACATCTGTATCTCGGCCAATACATGCCGGGATGCCTCAGGGCTCTGTTTTCTCCCCATTTCTCTTCTCAATTTTCATTAAGGATCCCTTTCCCTTACTTTCAATCCCATCAATTTTTCCCATGACAGTACCCTTGATTTCGCTTACTCCTTTGACACTCTTGCGGATTATACAGGAAATATCACATCTGTTAAACCGATTGCATGATTAGATCCTTGAATAACAACGTCCTCTCTTGGAGCAAACCAAATCGCATTGAATTCATTACATTTAAGTTTCAAAACTGTCCCATCTCATTAAAACAAGATCATAATTTTTCCACTCCCGTTTCTTTTGATGGAGCACTGCTTGACGATACACCGTCTTTATGGATTCTTGACATTAATATTTGCAGCAAGCTAAGCTGAACAGATCACATTTTTTGTTGCCAAATAAACATCGAAATATCTTGCATTTCCGAAAAGGTGTGAGAAATATTTCAGCCCATCGATTCTAGTGCTCCTCAATAACATATACATCAGACCTAGAATGGAATACAATTTCCATATGTAGGCCGGGGCTGGTCGCAGAGCCTTAGCTTAATTGGATATTCTCAAAAAGAGAGCCTTCAGCACATTAGCGATGTGGCAAAAACTTGTCATATATGGACTCACACGAGTACCGCCGCAATGTTGGTTGCCTTTCGCTCCTATATTGATACATGCATTATCAATTTTCTGATAAAATGTATACTATGATCCCGAGTTTCTGCATGTAATACTCGCACATCCTTTTACGCTTCAAAATACTTTCGGCCATGTGCGAACGTGGAACAGTCTCAAATCTTCTGTCTTTCCTCCGGCATGAAATCTGCGAAAGTTTAAGGGTGGAATACATCAAGACCTTCGCCACCTTCATCACGTTCCCTAATTCCTTTCTTCATCAGCTTCTTGCCATGCTGTGCCTTGCATCATAGTTCATAGGATATCTCCTGAGCTTGGCTTAATAATATAAAAAACAAAAGAAGTCACACTTTCTTAACTTTACTTAACTTTCTTAACTTTACAAGTTATGTATTGCAACTGTTCTGTGACTTGTATTTAAAATAAATGGAAATTTTTAATTCCTCTATTTTACAAAGATACAATTTATGACGATTCGTGAATTTGAATAAAATACATTTCCCCAGTTTTTCTAACTAAAATGGATGATTGGGAACTTTTAAACTTCCACTATTTACAAGCCAAAACAAATTAAATAATCTAAAATCTGCTTTGACTTTCGAGAGTGGCCAAGAATGTTGGGCAACTTTCTTCGTTACGAGTGGTAACCACTTGCTAACCTGTTCGACTCATATCTTTTAAATGATAAATTTTGTGCATTTGACATTTGCGAGTGGTAGCGAGTGTCTTCAAACTTTGGATTAGCTTTCAGCATATATCATTTTTAAACCATAGTTGTGCCCCTCCCCCTCAGAAGATTCCTGGATCCACCAGTGCTGTGCGTCTGGTCGTACGTGAGCACGATAACTCGAGAGCGTGTTTACTTAGATAGCTCAAATTTTGTACACGGACTTTAAATAAAAAAAAAAAAACAAATTTAAGTTCGAAAATGAGACAAATCGTGTAACTACTTCGATGGGTTGCTATACAAAATTTTCGATTCTCGCTATGTATTCGGGCACAACCCGAGAACGTGTCAACGTACAGAGCTGACATTTTGTGCACTTTGTTTTCATAGAAATAGTAATAATTTCACAAATAGGTTAAATCGTGCGCCGATTAAATCAAACTAACTTCTTAATTAATCGGCCTGGATTATATTTTGGACAATGTTCAGAAATTTGTGGAGCTAATCATAGATTTATACCTATTGTTGTAGAAAGTATTCCCATAAAATTATTATTATTATTATTATTAAATCGTGCGCCAAGTGCGGATTCAGACTAATTCAGACGGATTCAAATAAAAGAAATTTTAAATTAGAATTAAAAATAACAGAGAAATAATTTAGGTAATTTAAACTGTAGCTGGCACTGAAGTTAAAAAGTAACTGTAATAATTTTTTTTTAAACGATGGAAAATTGGAATGCGACTATTGCTTTGCATTGGAATTTATTTCTTTAAAAAAGTTCCTGCTGTACCTTTACTTCACAATTAAATTTATTCTTTACGCATTTTGTTAAAGTATTGCAGAAGCTATTTCGTGCAAATATTAGCTTATTTTGCCTGCAATCAAATAAGCTCCAGTCTGCACAAATAGCTTACGCTTAGCAAAAATTAAAGGCAATGTTTAAAAAAAAAACTTTTTTTTTCAATAATTCCTTTTCAGTGCTTTTTAGTGCTAATTAGGTAGGTATACATTATGTATAACCCTATTTGCTTTAAATTAAAAATTTGCAAGATAACTGAATATGATATTAATTACCCCTGCTATGATGATTTTCCGACTTCTGCAAGCTTTCGATCACAAAAAAATGCAAATTGTTTTCTTCTACTAAAAATTCCTTAATGATATAATTTTATATTTTTTGAGAATAATTTAAAACTAAAAAAACTGATAAGTATAAAGAATAAATTTTTAAAAAAACTTCAAAGTCCGCACAAAAATGTATAAAATAATTTCTGCCCTCACTTAATGAGTATTTATTTGTGATCTATAGGTACTCATTAAGTGAAGGCAGAAATTATTTCCTGTTTATGTAGAGTTATCGATAGTTTCGCTTCATTTTCCATTTAATTCAATTTTGAAATTAATTGCATTCGTGTACAAAGTTTAAAATTTTCAATATACACAAAGAAAGCAAAGTCTAAGCAAAGGAATATAATCAAGTATTTTAATAATCATAGGAGGTTAGGATCAAAACCGAAACATATCCACTTTTGGGAATTTCGTTTTTTTCTCTCGATTTGTGCAGTAAATGATAAAATCTACCATTAAGCAGGGACAGCTTAGTTCACAACAGCATATTTTCCACAGTATATTGATTCTAATATTAATGTTTAGTTCAAAACCTCAACATATCCCTGGTTAGAAATGTTTCTTGTTGTTATTATTTGATAGAAAAGAATAAAAAACTGATAAGGTTTTGTAAAAAAACGTTTATGTCGACATTTTTTATAAAACAATTCAGGCTCAGAGCAATATCTAAACATGTGTTCAATGGCACAGTACCAAAAGAAAACAGAGGAGGTGATCGCAAACTTAATAAATATGCAGCTAAAAAGAAAAGTGTTTGCAAGTTCATAAGTAACTTACCAGCAAAAGAGAGTCATTACAACCGTAATAAAAGCAAAAGAATTTATTTAAGTTGCGATTTGAATATTTCTATACTTTGGAAATTCTATAATGATTCTGTAGAAAATTATCTGAAGGTGAAACGTAGCATGTTTCGAAATATATTTAATACACAATTTAACATTGGCTTTTCTTCTCCGTCTTGTGATGCATGTGGTGCTTGCATATTGTTAACCAACAGAATTAAAAATGAGAAGAATCCTCAGAAAAAGCAACAATTTATTACAGAAAAAAGGATACATAAACTTAGAGCAAATGTATTTTATGAATTGACTCGCAGCAGACCTGAAAAAACCTTGTCGTTATGCTTTGACCTACAACAAGTTCAACCCATGCCAAGAGCCCCAATTCAGGATGCCTTTTATAGTCGACAAAGTAGTCTTTACAACTTATGCTTCGTGGACATGTCAGCTGTGCATCCAGTCTTTTATACATGGGACGAAACTCAATCTGGGCGTAGAGCCACTGAAGTAGGATCAGCCTTGCTACAATTCTTAGTTCTCCAAGACTTTACTGATATTGAGACTGTGCGCCTCTTTTGTGATGGATGTGGGGGTCAAAATAAGAACTCCCACATAATTCACACAATGTTATTTTAGCTCATCAATCATTCTCCTGCTGCAATTAAACAAATTCAAATCATTTACCCAGTAAGAGGACATTCATTCCTCCCAGCCGATTGAGTATTTGGAAGGATTGAAAAAGAAGTGAAGAAAAACCGTGTCATAACCACCAAAGAAAAATATAGAGACATTTTTGAAAAATTCGGGGAAGTTAAGGTTCTAGGGGAAAATTGGAGATTATATGATATAAAACAGTTATGTAATTAGTACAAAAAAGTGGACCAAATCAAAAACATTAAAAGGATTTTTATAACTAAAACTATCTCACAAACACGGAGCGGAGTCACAACGAAATACCTGTTAAGGTTCTATGAGCACTTTAGGTATGAGGGCAATGAAACTAGTTCTTGCCTGCTGAAGAGACAAAAACAACACCCCAAACTTTTGGTGCAAAAAAGTTTGGGTCATCCTGTTAGTCAGGCAAAAAAATATGATGTGAGCAATTTGCTAATGAAACAATTCGGCAATGAGTGGGCTTCTTTGCCTGAACTAGAGTGGTACAAAAGACTTTTGGGTGACACTTTACCTCCATTGCCTCAAAATGAAGAAAATGATGAGGATGAATTATGTGATTGTTTAGAACCAGACACTGAAACATTAAGAGTGTAATTTTGAAATAAAAGATTTTGGTTTTTGCAGATATTTTTATTTTCATTCAAAACAAAACATCACATATACAAGCAGGTTACGTTCAAAACCGCACTTATCCAAACAGGGGGTACAAAACAGCACATATCCAATAATGTTTTCACAAAACTGCACTTATCCAAAATAACTTCTGGCAATTAGATGATATCGACGTAAGCTGTTTGTTTCTGTTTAATTACCTATTTGCCACATACAAAAATGGAATTTTTTAAAAAAAATACAAAAATGTGTACAGACAATTATTAAGTTTTTTTTCGGTATTTGCCTTTTTGGAAAAAGTGGATATGTTGCGGTTTTGATAATCCAAATTTCAATCACGAAAAATGTTATTCACTTCATTATTAAAATTTTAACTGCCCAGATCTTACTTTCTTTACGTATCTTGAAAATTTTAAGATTTATAGATAAATGCAATACAATTTCAATATTTCATTAAATATTAATCGAAAGGGAAATTATAATTTAGTGTTTAGTGCGGACCTAGAAGCAGTATTTTCTAAATAAATTGTTTTATATTTTTTATTTCATTTGATTATAGTATAAATTTTTATTTAGTACAGCTTTAGGGTTGGGGCGATCGCCCCGATCACCGCCCGCTGTATTCCGCCTTGAATCGTGCAACCCCTTCTTGGTATTGCCAGCGGTGTTGTTAAACTGAAAAGTTCTTCAGAATATGAAATCCCATAAAAATCCACTTCAACAATTGAACTAGCACAAAGAGGTGACCATACGAGATGACAGACGAGCATTCATCTAGAGTATTATAAGAAATGGTTTTATACCAATTCTATGTTTTTTACTTATTTTATTCGAAAATTATTGATCCCTATGCCTCTCTCAGGGCGGGCTCGGAATATTTCTTGCTGGGGTAGAGACATCTTTGATCTGACACAGAAAAGATTTTGAAGATCTATTACAGTCTAAATTCAATCTATTTTTCTGAAGTCAAATTTTTACGGGCCTAGACACATGAATCAATCCACATAATATACATTTTGGTTCGTACCCACGATATAGTATATTTAGCTGAAATCAGTGAGTTACGAACTCTTCTCATACATCACTTTGTTAGTATATATAGCTGTCGATATCTGGATATTTCTTTTCGGTGATATTAGTTTTGAATAATTTCGTACTATTTCTTTAAAACTTTATGAAAATTAATAGAAATTCCTATATACCAATATGGAAAGCTATCAGTTTGCTCCCCTTTTCAAATATAAAAATATATTTCCAGAATATGCTGTTTCTAATATTTCGATCAAACTGAACTAATGTGACTTGACTACAAAAAAATTACTTGACACCTTTTCTTCAAACATCAAAACATAAGTAGTACAATTATTCAAAGTATTGTCAAAATCGGAGAAATGTGCTTTTCTGCAGATTGGCTCATTATGAATGTATGCAATATACAGTCAGACCTCAATTATTCTTGATTACTAAACCAAGTCGCCAAGGGGTTTCTACACAAGACTTCTGAGTTGTGGTTCTGTGAGGCATTAGTAATTCATTTTATGCTAAAGAAACCACATTAAATTCGATAAAACACAAAGATTTTAAAACTCCCAAAAATACAAAACTCTTTCACTACTTTCAATAGTTTGAAATCGTGAACAAGAAAATTAACCCGCATTAAGCACCAGTAAATTACCTGTGTTATGTGTATGTATCTCATTTGCAACCCAGCAATATTTTATTATTTACAGAATTAAATAGGGCGCATTTCAGTTTTTTTTTTTTTTAACCAACGAAAAATATGAAATATGATCTGAACTCTTTTTCAAATGATTCTTCTTTCAGTGAAAATTAGCGCGGCTCTTCTATATAATTTCTTCTAGTTTTCACTTTGTTATACTAATAACTAAACTATAGTTGTCTTCTTTTTATGATATAATATAACCATTGTAATGATTTGATTGTTTAAGAAAAAAAAAAAAATATTACAGAATAGAAACAGGAAAATTATTTACGTACCAACCCGCCTCCAATTATAGCAATCTTAAGAGGTCTTTCATTTTCAGCATTCCTTAAATTTCGGGGTATTTTAGTAGCCATTACTAATTTTAATAATACTTCGCTATTTCTTAATTAATTTTTAAATATGAAATTAACTATGTCACAAATATTCACTAATTTGATAAGACAAAACTATTCACTTCACTCAACTGCATTAGACTAACAACAAGTACGAGTCAAAGTACTTGTTAGATGAAAGGTACCCCAGAAGAAACCTTACGATATCGAAATACCCTCGGTATTGTATGTCCGTCTACCGCTGAGAGTTTTCTATGTGATGTGAAAGCCCGGAAGAGTCTTAATCAGAAGAATCGTAACAGTGACACACTACTTATGTACTCATATTTCACCTTGCACTTGGTTAGTTTCATAATTCCCTGATACTGTTAATCACGGAATTTACAATCACTGCGGTTACTGATAAATAGCATCAATTTGCGAGTACAACTTGTCAGCTCTACCGTAGCGTTATCAAAAATCTGATTCTGACGGCCAAATCTAATCATTCACTCGACAAGCCATGCATTTGATATTTCCCATATAAACAGACACGATTTTCCGTAATCATGCCGAATCACCTTTTGATCAAATTCTCACTCTCTTTCGTAAATATATTTTAGATGGGCATAGACACTCATAAAAGCAATTAATTTTAATAGATTGAAATGAAAAAAAAAAATTTTTTTTTTTATTCATATTTGCGAAACTCTTTGAAGTTGACATAGATTTTTGCAAAATATAAAAATCGCTTTGTGCAATATTTGTATGCAAGAATTAAGAAACATGAATCTAAGGCACCGCTTGCATAGGAATATTTGAATAAATAGCTATTGACTCATACGTATTTTTTTTTTAAGCGCAATATTTGTGATTTACGGCCTTAAATATTTCCACTATACTATTTACCGCCAAATAACTTCCCTTATTATATTAAGTTCAAAATCATATCAAATACATCTCATAATATACATATCAAGGTTTTTTTATTTTTGATATAAATAAAAACAACCGTCAGCATTTTTTTTTTTTTGATTACTTATTTTTATTTATTGAATGCTTATTGAAGTCTTATCAGTTTACATATATGTACGAGAATGTATAAACATATATTTTCTTGGAATAATGGAAGCCTCTGAGATATTTGCGCATTTTCGCATTTCCTATTAAACGTGGAGGCATTTTATTTTTACGTGTTAGGGTCATTCACACATTTTCAATTTCCTTCTAAGATTGTTAAATTTTTGAAAGTGTACAACATTATCTTAGTCCTGCTCAGAGCCTTAAGGGCAGGGTAAGGTTAATTCGTACAAAAAAAAGGCATGTTTTTGTGAATTTTTTGTGACGACACAGTTAAAATCTCATTATTAAAATTAATGGTATGGGACATTGGGGAATTGTGAGCCACACTTTTTCCAAGCTCGATAACTGCCACAAAAATCAAAATTTTTAAAATTTCAAAATGGTTTATGTTACTAGGAAGGAAACCATAACTTTTAGCTTAAGCAGTATCTTGAAATTATTATCTGCTGAAAAAATCTGAGCGTTGGCAAAAAACATGCATTTTTGAGATTTTTAAAAATGTTGGGGAATTGTGAGTCACCGTCTGAATTGAGTGGAAAATCAAAAATATCGCTGTAAAATATTTATTTTATGGTTGGAAATTACATAACAATTAGTTTAAAAAAATATATAAAAGGGAAGGTATTAAAATTATTCGGATTCGCAATTCGGGCATGTGAAATAGGCTCCAGTACTGACGCATTTCAAATGAACAGCTCGATCGCATAAATCGCAGCGAATGGAATTGTTTCGGTTCAATTTCTTCGGCATATCCTCCATACAAAGTATGCAGAAGTCAACTTCTTTGTCTTCAGAAGAAGAAGCATTTCGTTTCGTTGTTGATTGTGCTCGACATGTTCGCTTTTTTTGAACTGGTGCCTTTCCATCTTCACCTGACTCACAGTTCCCCAAACGTTTTGATTGACAAGAGGGCCGTGTATGATTCGCTCATTGCATGTTTATGCGAAATTCCATTTAAAAGTTGAAATGTCGATGCCATAAGATAATTATGAATATATTTACCTGAATCGATTCTCCGAAAATCGTTGTCAAATCAATGCAAACAGAAACGCTCGGAATAAATATTTTGAGAAAATTTTCCAAGTGGTTGCCGCACGGAACGAACGAGTACGTGTACACGCATCGATTGCTAATGGAAAATGAGTTTGGTCAAATATAAGACAATGACAGCCATTTGCATGAGTCTGACTTTCCAATTATGGTGAAATATTGACGTGACTTACAATTCCCCATGACTCACAATTCCCCAATGTCCCCTACATTAAAGTATGACATTCGAAGAATACTGTATAAAATTTTCACGAAGAAATATTTAAAAATACGGCAATGGCAGCAATTGTTCGGACGTGTCTCGAAAAAAAGTAGAATTGCGGTGCCCCTCATAACTTGTGCTGGATCATATGAAATCAAAAAATCAAAGTTCTTTCGTTAGAAAATATTTTTCTCCAGGTAACTCTGGGAGGGTTTATCGAAATTTCAATTTTTCACTTTTTTGGAACACTTTGAAGGGGAAAACGCGATTTTTTGCGAAAAAATCGTCTAATTTGTTGTTGTAAAATAAAAATTATTAACAAATTTGAAAAAAAAACTCTCCAGCGTTACCTCGTAAATTATGTACAGAAATAGTGTTCAAAATTTCAAAAGGATCGGTGCAGTAGTTTTGCAGTTATTAGGGGCACCGACTTTGAAAACCTTGTTGAACATCTCCAAAATACTTTCAAACTATTCATAATAATGTACATCGGGTCACACACTACCTCACTTTTTCTAAGAAAATGATAAATTTCGCTTTGGTGCTGAAAGGAGATGTAAAGTTCCTTTCAAATAAAATTCTCAATTTTCCCGAAAATATCAGAGAATCCAGCATGAGTTCTCCCACTTAATATTTTCAGAGCAAAACGAATGTAAACAGAAGCACGTGCTGTTCAAATATCATACGATTACAGCAACAACATGCGACCAAACTCAATCAGTGTTTCAGGAAACCGGTTTTCACAAAAACATTTTATGAGAGTAAAATCTGAAAACTCCGACCCTTCTCATTTTTTTAGTTATCTTTGCTTGGGTTAGAGATTTAACATGCAAAGCATGCACACATTCATAGCCTCTTATTTATAGATGAATCAGAAGGCTGCAGCAAGAATAACCGTGTGGAGGCTACGACTCTTGTGTGCATACTTCATTAAGAATATATTGTGTGGGATGGCAGGTATATCTCTTGTTTCAAATACACTAGCACTGTAATTACATGATGACCATATAAATGAGGTAGGAAAAATTTGCAGTATGAGACACTTTAAATACATTCACACTACTTAGGTATATGGTTAAACTTCAGTTATTTTACGTTTATATCCTTATGACCTTTGAGTAGCCATAGATTTCATATTTAGGAAAAGAAACCTCTTCAGACGATGCTAATCTTAATTGCATTTGGCTTGTGTAAATCCAAGAAAAGGATTTGGGTCTTAAAGAGGTCAGTTAGAGAAGTGACAATGCAATAAAGATTTTATAATTGTTAGAATTGAGAAAAAATAGGAATTCAAAGTTTATTCATATTTTGGTAATAAAAATGAGGACGTCCTTCTTCGCTATCCCCATTACAAATTGAAATAAGTTGTTACTTTATCAATCACTTGCACTTCCACACTTTCGCCATTCCGAATTTAGAATTCAAATGTTTAAGGTTGTGAAGCCACAGTGCTATTATAAGTTATTTGTGAAAATTGTGTCCAACATTTTGTTCTTTTAAAGTAAGTATGGTGGTTATTATTTCCTGCAAGCTTTTTATTTATTCTTATGAAATATTCAGTAATGTGCTTTATAAAATATTAAATAAAATTCATCAATAAAATCCATTGAAGGACATTAATATCGATACTTTTAGTAGATATGAATAGTATAATCTGTCCATATTAGTTATTTCATTTCTAGTTTTCAAAGTCTCTTAACTACCAGATCACTCAATCCAAAATTGAGATGGCAACTGACTACAACAGTTCTCCAACCAGATTTCACTCCATAAATACTGACTCAGATTCGGAAATAGACTTTGTTGCTCTAAATCCACCTGCGTCTAGTACAATGGTTCAGGTTCATAATTACAATGATCGACCATCAGCCCCTAATGCGACAGAATTTGTCAACGAAAAAGCAGCATCGCGTGATCAAGAAGATGGCAGTTATGAAAGGAATGAAGAAGAAACTGGCACAGTTCAAGGGATATCAATTCAAAATCGGCCACTATTTGATGGTTCCTTCTTCAGTTTAATTCCTGAAAAAACAGATGGCATCAGAATTGTAGCTGCTTGTGTTAAATGTGATCAGCTAAAGGAGATTAAAGGAAACAGCAACTCCACATCGAATTTCCGTTCTCATATAAAAAGACGACATGGGGTTGATATGTTAGGGAAACTTATATAACTTATATAATATTCGGAATCCTGATAAAATTCATCCTAAACAAGGCTCAATACGTATAAAATTTTCACAAGAACTATTCAGTGCTAACGTTTCCAGGTATATAATGAATTCATTTGCACCGCTCAGTACGTGTGAAAATACGGATTTTCGTGGAATATTTGATAGCTTACAAATTCTCAATTTAAAGCATATTTCTAGACGACATCTAACCAGCGATATAATAAATAAATCTAAAGAAATGAAAATAAAAATTAAAACCGATTTACAAAAAATTGATTTTATGTGTACAACTGCAGATATATGGTCCTCGACTCATAGAAGATTTCTAGGAGTGACGGCACATTGGATAAACGTATTAATATATGAGACCAAAAGCGTAGCTTTAGCTTGTCGTCGTTTTCCCGGTACCCATTCCTATGATAGGTTGGCAGAATATTTAACCAACATCAACAACGAATTTGAAATTAATTCTACAAAAATTGTTGCTACAGTTACTGACAATGGTAGAAATTTTATTAAAGCATTTCAGGAATACAGAATTACTGAAAGCGATGATCCTATGTAAGATATCCAGCTCAATGAGTTACCTTCATTGCATCAAATCGGTACTTTACCGCCACATATTCGCTGCGCCTCGCACACATTGAGTTAGTTTGATAGCCACAACTGATATTCCAAGGGCAATAAAAAAAGACCTACATGAGGAAGCTTTGAGAAAATGTACGCTGATTTGGTCTAAGTCATCCACATCGCCAAAAACTGCAGAAATTACAAAAGAAGTTCTGGGTGTACATTTGAAGAAACCAACTCCAACTCGTTGGAACTCCTTATTTGACTCAATTGCAGCAGCTTTGAAGGCAAAATCAAAATTCTCAATCCTTGGACAAAAATTAAGAATCGATGTGTTAAATATGGCAGAAGTGAGTTATTTAGAAAAGTTTCAAATGTGTATGCCACCTTTAGCAAATTGTTTGGATCGATTGCAAAGCGAAAAAGGTATGCAAAGCTTTTGTCGAATGATGAAAACATATTGCATTGCAAAATAATTGCACAAACAATTCTTCTGAGTTTGGATACAAGATTTGAGAGGCAGTTGAAACTTGAGGCAGGAGCAAAAAAGGAAATAATGGCAGCTTTTTCCCATCCTGTTTTCAAAGGCCGATGGTTAGCTGCAGTTGATGTCGATCACCGAGAAAGGCTAAGGACGTATTTTATATCAATGATTGGAATTGCATACGAAACTTGCATTGAACTTCCCACTAATTGTAAAGGAAAAGAAGATGACTTCTTCTTTGGAGAAGAAGACATTGATCCAGCTACGCCTTCATCAAGTATAGAGCTTCAGGTTTTAAAGTAAGTGACAACAAATTTAAAATAAAATTTTAATCTTAAAGACCATTGATTGTACGAGTAAGTACTTTAATTTTTTCAATTTTCGTTTTTTCCAGATACCTTAGTGACCCACGAAGGGATTTAAATATGTTAGAGGACTACCCAGTTCTGAAGGCAATATTTTTAAAATATAATACCCCACTTCCTTCTTCAGCACCTGTAGAAAGGCTATTTTCGCAAGCCACAATATTAAGCTGGTCTAAATGTGGCTTTTTAACTGATGAGCATTTTGAAGTGCGGATTTTATTAAAAGCAAACGCATATTATTAGTGAAGTGAATTTAGTTAAATGTATTACAATCAAAAATAAAAAAAACTTATCATCGTCTAAAAAGGTTTCTTTTTCAAAATTCCTAAATATGAAATCTATGTCTACTCAAGGGTCATAAGGATATAAACGTTAAATAACTGAATGACAAATAATTGTTTGAAATTCAAACAATGACCATCACAATAATAAAAAATTACAAATAATTCATCAAATAATAAAATTATTCGATTATCAAATAACGCACGATCGAATAAAAAATAATTATTTGAAACTCAAATAATTTGCACCAAATAACAGATAATTATTTGCGAATAACTTAAAATAAATTGATACTCAAATAAAAATTTATCCGAATAATTTTTTATTTGATTTTTTAAAAAAATCGTTATTTGATTGAAAATTTATTCGAATAATGCCCAGCACTGCATTGCACTTAGCTAGCGGTTACCATCAAATCAATAAAATGAGTGCTTCCTGGTTTATCTGGACGATATTTTCGTCTAGGGGAAAAATCTGGAAGATCACATAAAAACTGACTGGCAGTTTTGAAAGAATATAACTTAAAGTTCCACCCTAGTAACCACAATTTCCACAATGTCCTCACATTTTCCAAATAATACTACAAAAATATTGGACTGAATTCCAATATTTATCCAAAAAATTCCAACACAGAACGATGTCTTTACTTGTTCCGAACTTTTACCTTGCTCTATTTTACCATTACTAGTAAAATCTAGTGAATTTCCATAGATATTTTATAGAAGATAAGAATTGGAAAAGCAGTGGACAATTTTGGACAATATTTAAAACTGTCCTTTGATTTGTCCATTATTTTTCTTAAGAATTCGGTATATGAAATGATATGGCGAAAATGTGGAAATACTGCAGAAAAAGTAGAAATTGAAATCTTTACTTTGTCCAAAGAAATCTCCATACTCTTTCCTTGATTGGAAAAACAGCGGATAACTACCGGCACAATTTTTTGGTATATTTACCGTTCTTTTTATTTTATCAACTTTTTAGTTTTCATTTGTTGGAAAAAGTGTGACTGTGGAACTGAACAATTTGAACATGCTATGGATATTCCAATGTTTTATTGTTTGTAGGAAAAGTTTGGTTTTTCTATGGAACTGAATAGTGTCGTGAAATCGGTCTTGTAAGTGAAGTAAATTTCGTATTGGGATCAAATTTGGCAAATAGATAAAAACAAAGGTAAGAAAATTGCTTTATATTTAATATTATATACATATATATACAAATATGTAGTGATAAAAATTAATGTGGTGGCTCTCACCTTTTCCTATTAAATATATTAAAAAGTGAAACGTCGCGTTATTTGCAATTTGTCGTGTGTGTGGTGAAATAATATTTAGGCAATTATTTTGTTGAATGTACAAAGAGTAAAAGAAATTTTCTTTTTTCATATATAATATAAATGTAGTGTAATTATATCTTTACTTTGTCTAAAGAAATGTCCGTAGTTTTTCCTTTTTTAGAAAAAATTGCGGACAAATATTTGACAAAGTTTTGTTCGATGTTACTTTTGTCATTATTGAATAGTTAATTATAATTTTGTGCACAAAATGAACTAGAAGAAAAGTAAATCAAGAACAATATTCTTTTTATTTATTTAGTAAATATTTGTTCAAGAATAAATTTATTTGGATTCTCCGGTATATAGCAAAAGCTAAAAAATGTTTTTAATTTGTTATTTCATCACACAACCCATTATATTTTTGGTGACAAGTTTCAAGTATTGGTTTTGACTCATCAACAAGTCCCAAATAGCGAAATTGAGTGACTTGAAAAACAAATGAAAAAATAGAATAAGGAAAATAAATGAAAAAATGAAAAAAATTTGAGAAAACTAAAAAAAAAAATTTTTATTCAAAAAATTTAAAAAACCAGATTCATTCGAAACGATTCGAACCTGTATACGCTCGCAGTGGGATAAAAAAAAGGAAGAAGAAGAAATTTTTCGTGTTAGTAGAAAACCTAACACTCACATGGTTTTCTGCCAGCTGTAAACGCTTGAAATAGATCAAATTGATCTCCTCTCATATAAACTCAGAATAAATTCTGGGTTGTGAATTATATGAGGCAAAAACTCCTATATTACACTAAGAAGGAAAAAATATAAGTTTACCCCAGTAAAAAATCCCAAAGAGTAATCTCTACTTTTATTTATTTAGTAAAGTAGTATTCCCTATTTATTTTTAAAACTTTGCGTATAGAGATTTGTAGTACAACAAGCGATAGATGTGCAAGATAAATTTCGCAAGTCCCTTTGTAGATTAAAAGACTCCGCAAGGAAAGAAGTGAAGTAACATATAAATTTAGTTATTTTATTACTTTTAAGACGAATAACTTTTTCGTTCATAGAAGAACTGGAGGAAAACCACCCAGCTCTGAATAAATTTAAGATTTTATTTTTCTTTCTTTTTATAATTGAATTGTTTTTTTTTTTGTTTTTTTTAAATGAATTTGTTATAAATATAAATAAATTTTATTTTGTTAACAATAATATATTTAAAATGCTTTTTATTTATTATAATAAGGAGAAATTATGAAAACTCTGAAGATTCTGATTTCTGAAGAATTTCTGTGGAATAATTCTGCAGAATTTCTGTGGAATAATTCTGCAGAATATCCGAACAAAACTTCCATAGAATATCTTCGGAAAATATCCGCTAAGTTTCCAAAGACATTATTTTTATTATTTTTGAAGAAATTCCTTGCAATAATGGCAGCAAACTTTCCTCGAACACAGTAACTTTTGCCCCGTGACAATCCCATAAAATTCTTTTGACATTCTTGGGAATATTCCACGGAAATGATTTTTCGGACAATAAAATTTCCTAAGAAAATCTGTTGGAAGAAATATATTTCAGATAATATAACTTTCAGGCTAAAGGCATGCAAAATTTAGATTTAATGAAAGATCAGTGAGTTTAATGAAGTTTAAATTCCTGTGCTTGGAAGGAATAATGTCTCAATATATTATGACTTGCCAGACGATAATTTAATTACATACACATATGCAAGTCAACAAGTTCATCCCACTCGCTGAGGGTCAATTAAAACCTTGCAATAAGATGACCCTTGATACCGTCTGCAAAAAATTTCCTCAATCTCCCCTTTATGTTAAGAGCATAATACAATTATTAATTGGTTACACAAACTCTTGGCTTTATTTCTTGTAAAGTAAATTATCGAAAGCATTGAGTGTGTAGAACATAAAACAATAATTAAAACGAACGGTAAAACTATACTAAGTCTCAAACCTAATTGTTATGTGAGAATTGTCAATGATGTAGTCACAACAACCAACACTATTCTACTAAATGTCTCAGCGGAACAAATTGAGCAAATACTCAAGCTATGTTTTGATTTACAAATAAATGCCACAATTATAAATAGGGACTGTGACAATCAGGTTACAGGTTAATTGACCAACAAAATCACAAAATACATTTGGATGAACAGAAGCTCAAACCTAAAAAACTTTTTACATAAGATTGAAAGACTGAACACCGATCGAGCCCATAGCTACTAGAAGAGAAAACATACATCTATTCGAGTGTTTCAGTTTGCCTAAAATTTGACAATTGTTCAAAAAATAAAATACGTATTTCCAAAAACGTTTATTAATATCCAACGGAAAACGCTCAACGTCATTTGAATGTAAGAAACTGATAACGCAAAAGGCAAAAGTGTTAATAAAGAAATAATAGAAACCTAGCAGGATCCTACCCGTGAATCTGCTTGAAGTGACGTAAATAATAGGAACATTGGTCAACCAGCGACTTCCCTAACGACCTCCACAGTAAAATTTGCTCGCCCGGAAGAAATATCTAGCAATGTAAGCTATGATGGAGAAAGATGAATTTTTAAGAAATTTTTTTTTATCGACTCTAAATCAAGATGAAAAAACAACCGCCTCGTCCGGGGTATGAAACCGGTACCCCGAACGAGGCGGTTGTTTTTTCCTCTTGCATATGCGATTAATAGGTTCGTACAGGGTTGTAAATGAGCGGACTCATTTATCATATCAACTCATCGCTCAACTCAGGATTTGAGTTCGCTCAACACTTGAGCGGTGGTTCATCGCTCAGCATTTGAGCGGACTCACTGGTTGAGCGGACTCAATCGTGACCGGACTCAAGTCTTGAGCAGACTCACTGCCTGAGCGGACTCATCATTCCAGTTGAGCTGACTCAAATAATATTTTAAATAACATAAAGTGAATCTGATTTAATTAAAATTGATACTGAAATTTCAATGAAATAAGAAAAGCTTATAAAAAAGTCATTCATTATATTATATTTTATTAATTTAGCTTTTGCTAATTTTCTTAGCCAACATTTCTTCTTCCTCTGATATATAATGTACAACTCTACTTATACAATAATGTGTAAAGACCGTATGGTATTTTCCCATACTTGAAAATGAATGATTGAATTTATGGTTATTGTACTTACAATTATCCATAGAAATACTTGTGAAATATAATGGGAAAGTAATATGCACATGAGGAAACTCATTTGTGAATTGTATTTAAATTTTACAGCCAAAAATAAGTGTTAACTTCAGACTTTAAAAGTTCTTTTGTTATGACCATTATTATTATCATTGTACGATTTTTATATCCTAGATAAAGTCTATAGAGTCTGTCTATTAAGCTTATCATTCAGTTTTTGATGCGTAGAAAAAAAATTCATGTAGAGCAAAATGGATTGAAAACCCACGCATAATTGGTTAAGAAATTTATTATTTCCAGAATCAATGAAAGTCTGGAATGTTTCGACATGAATACGCAATCCCAAAATAATAATCAAGCTACGCCATTTTGGGATTCAGATTGTGAAGATGACCAAAATTCAATGGTGGGTCAAAAATTGTTCTTGTAGTATAGTTTTTTCACAGACAAAACCTCGAGCATATTTGAAAACAAGCGTTTTTCGGTAATAAGAAACCATTTTACCGAATACAACACTTCACTGCCTAGTAGTGCTTCGGTAGAAAGATTGTTTAGCATAGGAAAACTAACGTTAACTCCTAATAGATGTCGTCTAAATTACGAAATTTTGAATTACTACATATCAATGGAAAAAAATAAAAAGTAAGACGGTGATTGTATGGAAAAATGTAAGTACAATTTCCCTGAATTGAATTATAACATTTTCAAGTATGGTATTTTCCCTAGAGATTTTATAAGTTGTTGAATTTGTCCATTATATTGAGTGGAAGCGGAGTGTTGGTTAAGAAAATTAGCAAAAGCTAAATTAATAAAATATAATGAATGACTTTTTTATAAGAATTTTTTATTTAATTGAAATTTCAGTCTCAATTTTAATTAAATCAGATTCTCTTTATGTTATTTAAAATATGATTTGAGTCCGCTCAACTCAAATGATGAGTCCGCTCAAGTCCATTCAAGCAGTGAGTCCGCTCAAGACTGAGTCCGCTCACGATTGAATCCGCTCAACCAGTGAGTCCGCTCAACTATTGAGCGATGAGTTGAGTCAAAATTTGAGTCCTTTACATCTCTGGGTTCGTACATGCTTAAGTTAGACCTCGAGGAATGAACCGGCAACAGAGGTAGTCTTCTCAAATTGTGCCTATTATCACGAAAAGAGAATTTGTCAAGTAACAGAGGTGAGTCAATATTCGCATTTAAGAGTTGATACACAAAAGTTACACCGGCAACTATGCGACGTTTATGAAGGGATTACATATTTAAAACTTTCAAGGGATTCTCATAGATTAGAAGAATTAATGAATTATTCCAGGGTAGGTCTCTGATTTGCTCTCAGATACGATACGGTCGATGTGTGTACATAGTTGCATCACTTTAAAATGTTATTTTTATATATACTTTTCGGAAAAATCTTTGTAGCCGCATTGCAATTCAGGTTGTTATTATTATAATTAAATAGGTAGCTATAATCTTTAGTTGTTGTTATCTGCCTTATACCTAAAGTTTACCACAGCGCCACTTTTTAACCCAAACGGTATGAGAACATGCTTTTAGATAGAAAACAATTAAAACAAAATATTTATAGTTTTAAGTAGTATCAGTAGTATCAGAGTGCTTACAAAGAAAATAGCAATATAAAGGTCCTTACATTACTTAACCATGATGAGCATATTCAGCAAGAAACTAAAATATCCGACACGATGTTTTTCTACTTTTTGTCAAATTAATAGAACTATTAAATGTGCGCTCTTATCTAATGCGAGGCAGCGACTGGATATGTGGCGAAATTTCCCCCGGCAAGTGCATTTTTTGCATGTTACGTTCTTTTTTTTATTTCCATTTTATACTACGAGATATTAAAGGTAGCACTTCTTACCCGCGGCACTTTTTACTTCACCCAACTAAACTAGCTATCTTCGATAATTTGAACATTGTCTGTGGAAACTAGGAAGTATAAAATTTTTCGAAATTCTAAAAACCTTAATGCACCACACCATGGTAATTTTTGTTTTTCTGAAAGCTTCATTTGTTAAGAATGTTCTCACCAAATGTTTTAAAGAAATTTGTAAAATTGAAAAAATTAGTTTGTATGTTGAATTATCCTTAAGAAAAACTTTTAACGCGTTTTTCTCGAAACTACGTCTTTCAACGTGGTTGAAAACATATCGCTCATTAAATACAACAACGTCATAAGTAAAAAAACATCATTCTTAAAAAAACACAATTTAAAGTTTCGATTTAATCTCTTTCGGGTACCAAATACTTTCCGGCAAACGCGTTTGTTTATTTTAGTAGAGTAATCTATTGTTGTAATGTATGAAGTGCTTAAATTCTTTTCACAAACATGTATGGGTGTACTAAAACAATTAAACCAGCTTCATTCATACTTGTGACGTTATTGCCACATAAATTGAATTTGAAATATGTCACAACTTGATACAGACGTTGTTGATAGAAAATCAAATCATTTTATGGTTATTATTTTTAAAAATTATTTGAATTTGAGTTACTAGTGCAAAATTCCGTCGACCTGAAAATTATGTAAATAGGAAATAATCATGACACATTTTTTATGAGAAAAGAATTTTGTTATTTATTAATTAAAGAGCAGTTCAGAGTTATTGGTACGAAGCTAAAACTATAAATTTTGGTAAAAGTTATTATAATATCTTGGAATGTGGTTCTTATTAACCAAATCTAAAAGATCGATTTTTTCTCTCTGCCAGTCCAGGTTTTGTATTAAATGCAGGCTTCAAAATAAATTTTGAGTCATTTACTTGTTTCTTCCTTTTTATAACGTTGGCCTCTTGAAATTCACCATTATAAGAATTTTCAAAATACACAGAGGTTGGAGATTCTCGTACGATCTTAATTACTTTTACATTATGAAGTTTTAAATTTGTCATATTCATGGGTCCAATGTTAGAAGAGAGTTCCTTGATGTCATAAAAATCTTCGTAGAACAATTCGTTTACTACAAAAGGTTGTCCTTGCTTTTTTGCAGCACGAATGGCGGCAATGAAGCCGACAGGAATATAAAATGGTCCACCTCTTAATTGACGTTTCACCTGTCACATATGCGTTGGACTCATCCCAAATGTAGTATTCACAGCTATTTGTTTGTAAGTCATAAATAATGAAATTGAATACGTTCAACTTCGATTTATAGTAAAATACAGAAACATCTCCTTTGGGTATTTGCATAACTGGTATATTGCGATAATGCCATTAAAGTTTTTCTTTTCTTTATTGCGCTTTTTTTCTTCTCTTGACAAATTTTTCTCAATTAGATGTCGATCGTAGTTCTGCTTTAGATCCGCTTTTTCTTCATTAGCAGCGTTTTCGTATGCCACACAAGTTTCACATAAATCTTTCTTGGGAACAAAAAATGAAATATTAAATTCCTCCGTGAACATCCTGTGAAATATTACATAGCTTCCAAAAAGTTTGTTTTTGTCTTTGCATACCTAATCTCTATCGATATCGGCCAATGTGCGACTACTGTCTACGAATGTTCGTGAAGTATTCGCACGGGTATAATGGCTTTCAATTTTAGGAATAGAATTGATATGGTGCGAATTCCTTCGCGTATAGCCGGGTCCAACGTCTTATGCTTTCCGTATTTTCTTCGTTCATCTGGTTCGAGTAGTACATTTGCCAGCTTATTCCGTTTTTTTCTGTACTGTACGTATTGTTCTATTATTTATGTCTAACGTATTTTTAAAAAATACCTTACATACGCGAACCTTTTCACAATTCTTACAAAAGTAGAATGCATTATTATTCTGTCGTGGTTTTCTTGTACCTCCTTCGCGAGTGTAACGATATTTTGGCACAATAGCCGTCATACAATTGTTAATAAACTGTCTCTGTTTATCGATCAGACTTAGTGACCAATAGGCTGAGAATAGCTGTTGTCTTTCTTCTTGACTGAACTGAGATGAACAATTCAATTTACATTTCTCTCCGCAAACTTCTTTCAATTCCCTTCTCTCCCGGATTTTTTTTTTATATGTATGAGTTTCATATTCCACTCGACTATTTCTTAGTTTCTTTAAATTATTCCTTTTCCAGTTTTCTGTGGTTTTTTTCACACTTTTCTTGAGAGGACTCACCAAAATAGGAATGTCTTGAGTAGATGTGTGTTATGGTCGTAGCGTACTGCATATAGCAGTATGCTACACTGAGAATTACTGAAGCAGGTATGCCGGCCGACTGCACCCCGACTCGAAGAATTTTTGCCTGCTGGTGCAGAAGAAGAAGACAATCATCTCTATCTTGTCAAACGTTCACACCGTGAAGTAAGTAAAAGGGTGAATCGAATGAATCGAAACTTATCCGAAGGCATCGCGCAACGAATCAACCCCGCACCAGGAGAGAATTCGCAAAAAGGAGGCGACCAAATTCCAGCAGCTGCAAGTCGCCGCTTATACCTATGCTGTGAAAGATTATATTGGCGAGAAATCAACATTTTTACAACACGGACAATTACATAAAGGTGCGCTTCATGTAAAAGTTGTAATAAGCAAAAGTGAGATCTCGTTTTTGTGACTGTTCGATGTCCACCGCTAGAGATTTGCCAGAAGTATAAAGAAGATGGCACGAGGAAAGGGACACAAACCAGAAGCCCGAAAACCTATAAAACTCAGGAAGAATTTTCGATATTAAGTCGTGAAACGGAATTACCGCACCAAGAGTGTTGACATGGCAAATTAGTGCACTTGTTAATGCACTGTAGGCTGTAAGGTTTTTAAGTTAATTCCACTCTTTCATTTACAATAATTAGACCACCGACTCAGGCCTAATAAATTTTACTTATGTCATAATTTGCAAATAGAACATAGAGACTAGGCAATTTTTTAGAGCATTTTCTCCGAAAAGTGGAAAATCAAATTTTTGTAATTCAGGCCAAAGTTCGCGGGTGCAATACGAAGAAGTCGCCCTCATGCATATCAACTAGATTGATCAGGAGTATTTTTGTTCTACGACACCAACGGAACGAATCTTTGCAGTGAATTTTTATTGATGTATATTAAGAATAATATTCTACTAACTATATGTATATTTTCCATCAGTGCTATCGTAGAGAAAAACAAACAAAAGGTGGATTCTCGGTGTTCACATTATAATCACTTAGATGCATACTTTCTAACGTAACTTTTCTTGTTGTATAAGCGTCCACCTTCCTTTTTATATTAATTCTTAGGAGAGATATTTTGTTATAATCAAGCATATTTGTGTTTTAACGTGGTTAAGAGCAGAAGTGCAATTTCAGTTTCTCACGACATATTGAGGTAACGTAACTTTTCTTGTTGTATAAGCGTCCACCTTCCTTTTTATATTAATTCTTAGGAGAGATATTTTGTTATAATCAAGCATATTTGTGTTTTAACGTGGTTAAGAGCAGAAGTGCAATTTCAGTTTCTCACGACATATTGAGGTAATTGAGTCAATGAAAATATCAAGTGTTGCATAGCACTCTAGGCAGACAGGCATAACCGACCATCATTCGTCCATAATTGAAATTTTCAAAGCGCTTTTAAATTGAACTTAAATTATTAAGAATGTGCTGTCATTTACATATAAAAAGGACACAAATCTCAGGTGCTGCAGGTTAGCCTGTAATCTGAATTTTCAGCTTCTCAAATGATGTGGATTGGTTAGTTAGCTTCATTTCCTTTTCGGTTGTAAGCTTAATAGTTTACGATAAACTGAAATTTTTGAAAAGCCAGATAACAGAATTGGTAGAATATCTACTGACAAGCTGCAATTGTGTTTTTGCCATAACTTGCGTCAAATAATTATTATGTCCCAGGAATTTACGTGGAAAACTTGATAACATTTATTAGCTTTGTTTCGCGAAAATCTTGAATTGCGCATACGTGTTTACTAATAGTTAAGGTTCACTTTATGCTTAGTATTTCTTGTTGTGAAAAGAAAAAGGAAATGGTTTGACAAGTATTGCGTATTGAGCCAGTGAGCATTTATAGGGATGTCATTTTCTAGTTAGTTTTGCTCTTTATTGTATAAGAAAAAGAAAAGAAAAGGTTATTCCGACATTCCTAATTATAACGTAAATATGAATTTGTGAACACTTTTATTTCTCCTTTCACTTTCCTGGAGCCCTGTCGCATGAAGGTCGTCTAGGTCCACTCTTTACAGGTCTACAAGGGACTTTGAAAGTATCTGTCCTCAGAGTCAGTTGGGTGGTGCAATGAAGGCATACCATCTCCGCCTTCGATTTGGATGTAGGTAAGTGACGTAAAGGTTCCTTCAAGACTGAATGTGTGCCGGCGTTTTGGTTTTAGGCACGATTTTTTTTGATTATGGCAGGCGGCAGCGGCAGATTTTTCGTGGGATCTCCCCACACTATCCGCCAATAGCCGAGGCGAGCTAGCGTGCCGCCCTGCAGTCAACGCTGTCCGCCGAGTGATCTGTCAGCTCATGCTGGCAGTCTGGACTTCACGTCCAAGCCAATCACTCAACATAGTTCCACAACATGTGGATGTGTCATTACTACTAATACCTAAATTTAAAGTACTGTTCCCTAGGGAAGCAAATGACGTAGAAAAGCTCGTGTTTTTTTCTTCAATGTGATTGTCAGAATCGTTGTCTTGACTATCACTATCTTCATGATTTTTGGGTACGTACAACTTGTCGTTAACACTATCATGAGCATCTTCAGAAAATGAAGAACTGGTAGTATTTGAACTTGCGATAATGTCATTGTTTTGATTTTCTCTATAAAGAAGAAAGTAGATAATAATATCCACCCGCAATAGGTTATAATTTTAATATCATTTCTATATATTTATGAGAAATGTAATTTACAAATTATTACACATACCAGAAGTCTCTTGCATCGACATTGTAAATTTGTCAGGTTTCATTACCTCAGAATGTGCTTAATGTTCATTTTCAACGTCATGTATGTACTTTTTTCAGTGATAAGCTCCTTTACATTATCAGTTGATTCCATATCACTATTTACCACGATATTCGAATGTTGTACTTTCACATCGAATTGACACATTAATTTCCTCCGAGTATTCACTCTTCAAAATTGTACGGAAGTAATTGTAACAAGAGTGACACAAGTATAAATAATTAAATGTGTTTCACGGACTTGACAATAGTATTTGCAATAAGAACGTCATAAGGTTACTTAATTAAAAATTTTAATTTGAAATTAGCTGCTTTATTCTTGTATTAACGTCATAAAAGAAAATAATACTTTTACAAAACATTTTCTTCAGTGCTAGACCGTCATATTTCAAAATTATACAAACTTGAATAATGTGCAAGTCGAAATAATATGTTATACATACAACAAAAGATATCAATAATAGACTTACCTTCAAAGCAATATCGTCTTAACACACAGTGTGATTCTCTTATAAGTATAAAGTGTCACCAAGTTATTAGGATGAGTGAAACCTCACAACTGAGATAATAAGGTGTTGTCCTAAATTAAAACTACAAATCGCAGAGTAACAAGAACGACATTAACGCTCTCTCGTGGTGAGCGTTTTAGTTACAGATACTACGTTCTTGCAGTTAAAAGATCATACAAAGTGCATTTCTTCTGTATAAATAACTCAAAATTCCCATTTTTTGACCTATGATGTTGTTGTATTTAATGAGCGATATTTAAAAAACTACACATCCGATTTGCATGCTCCAAGTCTTAAATTATTCGAAAATCAAGTCTCTATGGCACCATCTTGGGATTTTTTTTTAAACGGGCTGTTGTGAAGTCCAATATGAGGTCAATGTAGGTTTCAGACTTCACATCAATTCAACAGCCCAAGCATGCCCCATAAATTATCGTCATTGTTTTGTTTACTCAATAACTTTTACAGAGTTTAGGCGATCGATTTAATTAAGTAACTGGGTCAGTTAATTTGCTAATCGGAAGTATTTGAAAGTTGTTGAAATGACAAAAACAAATAATTTTTGAAGTCGATTTGACGATTGAGGAAAGTAAAAATATAAAAAGAGCTCGAGACAAATAATAATAAAATCTTGTATTTTGTTATTGTTATGAACGATGAAAAATTTCCATGAAACTCGGAAATAAAATTCGCTGGTGCGAATTTGTTTGTTTGTTTACATATCGAAATTCCCCTAGGTGGTGCTGTAAGCCTATATGTCTATATAGTTTCTAAATATATTTTTATTTTATTTTTCTGATAAACCATATGGCTTATCCGCAGTCAACCGATGAGCAGCAATTTCGTCCTAGTGTCCTCTTGGAAACGGCGTACGCCGCAAACTATACTTTAGATTCAAGTACAAAAATTTGTATACAATCTTCTATATGTATATATTGACTACGAGTATTAATATAAAAAAAACATTTATCGTTTGATTTAAAATAATAACGGAAAATACACCCTCGTATCACACACGTACCATGGTCTAGTGTCTTAATTAGGAAAAGAGCCTACGGTATTACCTGCATTTTATCAGGAAAAAACGGAGTTGGTAAGTAGAACGAAGTCAGGATAACTATTCTAGTAATATTTATCAACAGCCGCTTAATTCGTTCGGAAGAAATACCACAAACGTGTTCCAGATTACAGATGTTAACTACAATCTGTTTTATTTAATGTAAGTTAGATTTCATTTAAAGAAAGAAAAAGCGCAGAATTTTATAATTAGAGTGAAAAATTATAGATCTAGAATAAGTAATTGAAATTAAAGTGAAAAAATATTTATGTAAGTGCAGAAGAAGTTATAACAATTAAAAATAAGAGAATAATAAATTGCGAACTTTTTAATTTAAAAATATTAAATTGCGAATTCCTGAAAGTGTGAATAATAAAATAAGTAAAAAACGAGTTTTCAAACAAAACTGAGGCCAAGCCGCTTGAAAAAGTAGAAAATAAACTTTTCTTCACACACAGATGTGGACTCAGATTTTATTCGCTGACAATCACCGATATATTTCAGTAAGATCAATCAGAGGTAATAAGTGATTTGATTCATGAAGAGAAAGAATATTCAAGAGAAATGTCCCAATCAAAAAATCTGAGTCCACCTCTGTGTGTGAAGAAAAGTTTATTTTCTACTTTTGTTTGAAAACTCGTTTTTTACTTATTTTATTTTCTGCCTTTTTCACGTTAACTAAATTGTTCTAATACCAATTTAACCGAACTTAATTATATTTTTACTTAATTCTAATGTAATTTTAGTTTCTTACTTTCTTTTTAATTTTCCGTTTTCTTATATTTTTCCGTTTTCCTTTAATTTTTCTTATATTTATCCTTATATTTCTTTCTTTCTTCTTTATTTTGAGTCAATTTTTGAATATTCGCAGTTACGATGAGATGATTGTAAGTCAGCACTGTGGTTGCCTGGAAGTTTTTGTTCAGCTTATCATTACCGACATTTTAAGTCATGTTTGGTGCCGACCCGAAAACAAAAATTTTTCGAGTATCAAATCATTGAAGTACTGCAACGGTTTTCTGAAATTCAAAATATGTTTTAAACAGCGCTTTTTAGCTGTATTCCAACTTGATCCCATATAACATGAATTTTCCCGATTTTCCATGTTTTCCACATACTTTTCCTATTACTATGAAATTTTTTAAAAATTTACAAAAATTTTCCTGGATTTTTCATGCAAGTTTTCATGATTGTTGAAGAGAAAGTATTGATGCCAGTAGGATGGAAAAAAATGACTCCGCATAGCTTATAAAACTTTCTTGTCGGAAAAATTCCGGAAATTGTCGGAAAATTTTCCAGAAAAATTGGAAAATTCTTCACTTTTCCTGAAACAGATTTATCACTAATCATATCGATGAAAACTTTACCGATGATTTCCCCGCTTTTCCGGGTTTTCCATGGAGTTTTCCACAAAAACAACTTTATGCAACTCATTTCGCTCTACATCTTTGTTTTAGGTTGCAAAACGCTCAAACGCTTCCTTGGTCGGAAAAACTCCGGAAAAGCATTTTGAAAGTAATGATGCCAGTTGATAGGGAACTTGATCCTGCATAATTTAGAAAACTTTTTTACCGGAAAATTTTCCGGAAAAGTCGGAAAATTCCGGAAATTTTTTTCGGAAAAATCGGAAAACTCTGCATTTTTCCTGAAACGGATTTATCACTAATCAAATTTGTACCAAATTTTCAAATAATTTTTCCCGATTTTCCGGGTTTTCCATGGAAATTTCCGGTTCAAATTTTGATAGATTCAATTGTCACGCGACATGAACCTGTGTGCCAAATTTCAGCTCGCTGTGATAACGAAAAGTAGGTCTACGAGAGTGTCGAAAATAGTAAAAAAGAAATATATAAATAGACAGACAAATTCGTGTACGAGTTAAAGGGGCGGGCTGGCCTCAAATAGAGAGAAATTTTATTTATTTTATTTGCCAATATTTCAAATTTCAAATTTTCATATTTATCAATTGGACTAACTAAGTATTAGTTAGCAAACAAGAATCTGAAATGAAATACAAATTCTATTAGCTAGTATAAGTGTGGAAATTTTTCAGGTAAATTGTTTTTTTTTTTCTAGAATTTTGTGTTATTGTTATTTTTTATTTTTGAAATAGATAAATGCCTTATAAAACTTTCAAGGTAAATTATAAATTCCCTTCCTCAGTTGACTTTTTAATTCAAATGCTTTATACCAGAATCTATAAAATTCTTTGAAAACACAAAATAAAAGAGAATGCCTGAAGAACACGTCTTGAAACAAACGTGCTAGTACAAGGTATCGCTAGTAGCTCCTCTTTAGGAACTCATAATGTTCCTACCAATAGTTTCGACCTCATTCAACTAAAGCAAATTATTTCCGAAGTTGTCAGATATGAAAGGAAACAAACCTCTGTCTGAATTGTTTACTAGCTGGAGTTAGGAATACTTATCCTTAAATTTTGAAAAAATATTGTTTGCCTACATTTAAATCTGATGACCCTAAACTAGTTATTAATTACCGTCTTATATCAATTTCAAATGCACTTGCGCTTATATTGGAATAAGTGCTATACAATCAGCTGGCCCTCTTTAGTCACTTTATTAATCCTAACCTTGATGAAAACAAACAAACGGATTCCATTCACACAGCTTTTGACAAAATAACTCACAAACTATGTTTTCTGAAAAAGGCTCAGATAGATTTCCACCCGGATGCTATATCCCAATTTTCATGGTATTTACAAAATAGGGATAAATTCGTTGTCTTTAATGGTGAAAAAGCTTCTCCTTTCAAACAAATTTCAGGCACCCGCCAGGGTACATTACTTGGGCCCCTGATATTTTAATCTACATAAATGACCTGGCATCCCTAATTTGATCCAAATGCTTAATATCTGCGGACGATACGAACGTTACTGACTGCAAAAAGACTTATTACAGATGGAAAAATGGTGTCGCGATAATTGCATTGAAATAAATGTTCGCAAATGCGAATGTATCTCTTTTTATCGTAAGCATGACATTATAAGCCTTGACCAAATTCATAATATATCTATTCCTAAAGTGAATGAGATCAAAGATTTGGGTGTAATATTCGATCACAAGCAGGCATACATGCCTGTTCGTCTAAAAACCTCTTCAGTGATTCTAGGGGCTGATCTATGGATTCCTTCGCTAAGTAGACACTTATAGCGGAGCCGTTTCTGGCCAAACCATTAGCTGCCCCGTTGCCATGTACGTCACTGTGACCAAGCACCCAGCAGAGAATAACCCTGCGGTTAGCACCCAGTTTCCCGAGCTCACAGCGACACTGTAGCACAAGGTTCGATCTAATGGTGCTCGAGTTCAATACAAATCCTGATAACTCGATCACTGGGTACAACATAAGTTGTTGCCAGCAGCCTTGCTGCTTTGTTAATAGCCAGAACCTCCGCCTGGAACACACTACAGTAGTCCGGTAGGTGGTACGATTCCTGCATTTGAGGGAATGCTAAATATACAACGGCCCCCACTCCCACATCCATTTTCGAACCGTCTGTGAAGACACATATATCAAAGTCTTTTACCACGCGATTGTCATTCCATTCCTCTCTATTAGGAGTGCTAGTTGAAAATCCTTTCTCGAAGTCTAGTCTAGGGACGATATAGTCCATAGTTTCCCGTATACAGTCCTCAGGACAGAATTTCAGTATCCTGTTATGACCAAGTTCTTCAGTTATCCAGTAGCCTGACTCTTTAAGTCTTTTTGCACTTTTCGCAGCTGTACATTTCCCATAAATTTCAAGGGGCAGGAACTGGAGTTTGACCTCCATTGCTCCGTTGGTGTTGTACGGAGAGCACCTGTAATACCTAGACAGGCAGCTCTCTGTATCTTTGTGAGACTCTTCTAGTGAATAGCTTTCTCTAAAGCGTTCCACCACACCACGATTTCATATGTGAGGATGGGCCTCACAATAGCAGTGTACATCCAGTGCACGATGCGAGGTTGAGCTCCCCTTCTATCAAAAGTTTTCTTGCAGGTATACACTGCAATGGCCGCCTTTCACACATTCACATTTTTCCTCCAATTTAACTTGGAGTCTAGTATCACTCCTAGGTATTTGGCTTCAGTTCTAGGAGCGCGAAAGTCGGAATAACTCTCCTCCGTGTAAACAGGACTAGTTCAGTCTTTGCGGGGTTGATCCGGAGACCACAACTTTTAGTCCAGTTAAGTTGCTATTATAATGCTCTTTGGGTAAGTTCGCTGTTCGTCGATAGGAATTTACCCGAGATAAGGATGATTAGATCATCAGCATGTGCTACCGCTTTTATTCACTCCCTCTGTTCTGTAAAGAGAAGAGAATTTCATTAACCACCAATAGCCACAGTCTAGGTGAAAGAACTCCTCCGTGTGGAGTACCTCTGGACACCCTCTTGCAAACTTTATTGCTGCCAAGTTCTGCGTATATTAGGAAATTAGTCAGCATTGATTATATTTAGTAGCTTTGATTATTAATGTTTAAAGTATTTTTTCTTCTATTTTTTGTTTCTTTTGTGTATAATTAATAGTAATATTATAATTTTGTAAATTTTTTTTCTGAACTCCCTTCCTCCTCATTTATTATACTCTTACTTGCTTGCTATTTTCATTGTTATTTTTTACTTTTATCTCCTACTCTATTATTTTTTATTTTATTTTATAATGTCTTATGGCTAATTTACATTACTCGAACATGCGATTTTACTGACAAAGTGAGTGGGAGGGTCTTATTACTTTACACTATTAGAAAAAAACAAAACATTATTTCCCACTCTTTTATTGCGAAGTGTCGCTTGTGACATTTTCTCAAATGTCTAATTACGAGAATAATTGCAGATTTTGGTTAGAAAAATTTGGTTTAGTCAATGTTTCTTTGTTTTCCGAAGATAATACAGTTGAAGATGGCTTCATTTCTGGTGACAGCTACAGAAGAGAAACAGATAGAAATGGTGAAATATTGTACAGGGGTTGATGTAATTTGTTTAAAAATATATTTAAAATTTTCAATGTTTTAAAATGTTTACTTTATATTTCTCCTCAAGATAATTTACCACAGTATATGTGTTTGGGAAAATTGCTTCGATGCAATCGGTTTAAGCGACATTGCGTTAGATCTATTGAAATATTAAAAGAGACCCTTTCAAAAAATCTAAATGAATTGGAAGAGGCATCTGATATACATATATGATGTTATCGCTGGTAGTGTCTGAACAGTAAGAAATATTTATCTTTTTTTGGTTCTTAAATAACATATTTGTAGAATGAGAGCTCGTACTTGGATCCTGCGACGCAATAGATGACATGATGACAAAAACTGCAAGCCTATATCCAGTTGATCAATTACTGGTTGGAGAGATATAGGAACTTGGCTTAAACTCTGGTATCTTTACTGCTACCGTCGACAGTGAAAATAGGAAGAAAACACAAATTGCAGTAAATATTACGTTATAGTAAGACCAACTATTTGCTTGAAGCTTACTACAGTTTTGTAGTAAAGAAGACAAATATGTCTTCAGATAAGTTCGAGTTATATGTGGGGTCTCAAAATGAGGAGCTGATTCTGCTAAAGGCTCTTGTGTTATGTCAGTCAGGTGGAGGGGGGGGGGGGGAGGTTTATTTATAATAACAGGTCGTCGTGTCCTTAACCATTGGCATTGCATTAGATCATGATAGGTATATTTGTACTAATCTCAATAAAAATAACTTAGATCAACAAAGCATTGACCACATATCGATAAGTTGAAAGGACTCATAGTGCTGTCGTTGCGAACTTATTTTGAAAGTATGGTTAGTTTATCTTGAGGTTGTTTCTTGAAAAAAAAAAATACAAGGTACTTTTAAGCGCGATCTCAGCTTTGGTAGTCTCTGAAGAGGAGAACATATCTTTGGCTTCTTTTATTTGTGCCCTGATAACACTCTATATATAATCTAAATTCGCCCCTGAGTTCTTTAAATCACGGATCTAAAAATGACGACTTCTGAAGAAGGGAAACAAATGAGATAATTCCATTCTAAGCTGATCCTATTCGGATTGCGAAGCAAATAGCTGAGTTCGCGTTCCCCGAGTTCGCCTTCCCCGAGTTCGCCTTGGGAACCAGGAGCCGACGGGTTACTCGCAAGCTGGAAGTAGCTCTATATATATGTTACAAATTTTGAATCAAACGCATAATACCCAACAGATTTCATCAAGGTAAGAATATAAATGATACTTTTGAATTGAGTTATGAAATTTCAATTAAATTTTTTAATTTTAATTATTTTTCAAATAAATGTATTCACTAAACTATTGTAAATTTGGAAACATTTTTACAGTTTGTTTTAATATTTATATATATATCACCGAAAATTAATTGCGCTATCCAACATTGTGCCAATCTTCGTACATTTGAATTCTTTCGAATTCTTTATTATACTTCGGTAATTCATTGGTAAAACGTTCTTGCTTCGAAGGGTTCAACTTCCAAACCCTAAAAGATTTTATATCCTCTGAGGTCAAATGCTTAAGCAAAACTAATTTTTGCTATAGTGCAATTTGCAACTCCGTAAGTACCATATATCTATTATAACTCAAGTCGCGCAATAAATGGTAAAATTTTTCAGAAATATTGGCGTCGCCATCTTGTGTAGGACGAAGCGGTAAGAGCGCCACAAATTTTCGCTTTTCATCTTAATATATAAGCTTGAGTAAAGAAAACTCATGAGATTGTTGGGATCCTGTTGTCCACGCATAATTTTTCCCAAGTGCTTCTCGACAACATCATGGTGAAGGAAATCCGATGGTAAGTCAAATTGTCCGATATGGTTATTTCGCCGCTTTGACAAGTTTTTCATTAATTTCTTATGCTATCCGATTAATATAATCTTCATAGATTAGTTGGCCGAGCATGAAGTAAATGCGATTGTTTTCAGATGAAATCTTTTCAGTAATTACATTGATCTAGAAAAGATTGATATGCAAAGTTTACGAAAGAAAGTTATTTTACAACTTAACACACACATCCAGTGTCGGACTGGGTCTTCAAATCGGTCCGGGCAAATAATGACATATCAGCCCCCAAAAATGACTTTTTTATAAGAGCCAAATTATTAGGCTGTTTTCTTACTGAACCGACTACAAGGAGGGCAAGACCACGTTTTCTATGAATATCTAATTCCATGCTAAATAAGAAGAAAGAAAATAGAAATTTATACATGAAATATGTATCCTAAAGACCAACTTACACAGGTCTCCGGGAAATAACGTCAAACGAAATAACGCCCGAAAGCGATAGGGTTGGGTCGTCATCCTGACATGGAAAAAAATTTAGCCAGTGCTACAAAATTTACTGAAGATATTGGTATTCGTACACAAATTTTTGAATCGATTGATGTTCTTTTATTCCAACTAACGAGGAAATACTTATTGTTGGAAAAAGTTTCAGAACATTTTGGATTCCTTTCTGGCGATCTTCTTAGCAAAATGTGCGCCGATAGTCTGAGAAAAGCCGCTTTTGGAATTGCTTCAATCAATTCATGACTATAGTCTCCAAGAGTCCTATCTAAATGTTAAAATCGCGTTCTTTTTGTAACATTGCCAATGACGATAGTTTCATGTGAACGAAGTTTCAGAAAATCGAAGTTAATAAAAAATTACCTGTGTTCTACAATGCGCCAAGAAAGATTGTCAAATGTGGCTGTTTTGTAAACCGAAAAAGAAAGGACAGGAATACTTGTCATTATGACAATATCCATCTATAAAATCTTGCAATATTTCTATCAAATTGACTCACCTCAATGTTTTTAAATGTACTTTACTCGTAAAAAATTAATATCAACTAATAATTTTATGTGCAATTAATATTATTTATTATTCTTCTCTTGATCAATTGTTCCTCAACTTTGTTGCGTCATCTGATAGACCACGTCAGGATACGTAAAGTTAAACAACGAATGTTAAGAATTTTATGGATCAGGGGCGCAAATTTATACGATTGCCTCAGACGCCAAAACGAGTTATGTGGCTACGTGAAGGAACTGAGGAAAAAGGTGAACTTTTAACCGATGTCTCCTACTCCTAGTTTTTTAAATATTTTTGTAATCACTTAGAAATTCAATCGCTCCTTCACCTACTTGTATGGGCCAATATAGTAATGCCACTGCTTCACCAAATGTGGCAAAATTCTTTCTACTTTCTAACACTGGAAATTTGTCACAAGTAAAAGCCTTCTGTAATATACTACTATTACTACTATTACATGAAATATAATTACTTTATTTTTTTTTTAATTTGAAAAAGAAAAACAAAATTTAAAATCTGTTTTTATATTTGTTCTTCAATTTAGAATTTGTTTTCAAAGTACGCATAGGTATAGGAAACCTTTGAAATCCTTGTTGAACCCTTCTGATACAAAACACATTTTCCGTGCCTTTTTGGAAATAAAAATGATATGACGAAAAAAATAATGCAAAATGCTTTACAAAAAAGTGAATGCTTTTGAATCTACGAAAATGCCAAATTTTCCATATATTATGCTATCTTGGCAAAACCAACAAGCTATCTTGGCTCCACGTCATGTCAGTGGGGGAGGGGCATTTCCGAGTATTTTTAACTAATAAGTCTCCTCTGCCCAGATGGCCTCGTTGCCATGGGACAAATAGCTTTATTGTAATGGGCTTTTAGGTTATGCAATAAAGTCCTCTTTCAATTTCAATTTAATTTCATAGTTCTCCTCCTACCGCAGCCATAACATTCGTCGAGAGTACGTGGTAAGTACTGGTCGCGTTAACGTGGATACCACCGGGCCCAACGACCACCAGCCCATCGGGCTAGCGCCCGATCGCCCATACTGCCAGTCCGGCTCTGCACACACCTTGCTTAAATTGAGATTTAAAATCTCCGACAACTCAACCAGATTTACTTATCCCCCATGAACATACAACTCATCCAAAATTTCCTTTTCGACATGTTGTGGTGTTTTGTATTCCTTCCCGTTATTGCTGTATATAACATCGACCGGACCCTTTTCAATCAACAGACTAACATCTCTATACAATTTCTTTCCAAAAGCCTATAATTTCACATTTGTATAGGAAAGTTTTTAATTGGATTAATTTAAATACTAATAACCTCTATTGCTTTTATTTTGTGAGAAACATTCGCTGATGGCACAACACGGCTGTTCCTTTTAAATTCCATTATAGTATCACCATCTAATGAAAGAGACAAAATCGGATCAAGAAATGCACTAATTTCAAGAACAATAATGAGCTAATAAAATAATATATAATAATATAATAATAATAATAATTAATCCTGGAATCGCTAAAAACTATTAAAATCGGTTAGGGGGTGCCACATTGAAAATTAGAGTCGACAATTTTGAATGCAGTTCACCTTACCTTTGTAAGCTTGACATACCTGTTTCATTGGCAAGACATCGCTTTCGTTTTCGCTTAATTTTTTTTTGTGCTTCGAGACAAGGTTTAAATTGAGTAGCAAAACAATACTTTCACAAAAAAAAATCTTATTAAAATAAAAATAAAAACTCTAACACGTACGAGTTTCGGTCTATTCGACCATTTTCAGAGAGATCTCTGTTGCTACTAAATGCCAACGTGATATGATCGAACCTAGCTTTAAATTATCTAAGCTGGACAAACCTAATACAATGACTTTAAAACTGGAGGTACTGGAAAATCTATCTGCTCATTAAGAATATTTTTGCCTATTGCTTTAGCTTTTACAATTTCAAAGTTTTCTAGGAGATCTAATCTTTTACCTTTATTTTCAACGTGTAGAATATTTAAATTATCTATAGTACAATTGTGTCTATTTTCTGTTAAATCTCTTGCCATGGTTTAATATGTTTTTTGATTTTTACATGTAGGAATATGTTCTTGAAACCTAGTACTAAAATTCCTCCCAGTTTGTCCAATATAAATGGAATCACAATTATTACATTTTATCTCATATACGCCTGATTTTTCTAAAGTATTGATCTGTTCTTTCGCATTCATTAATTTGTTTTTCACAATATTCTTATTATAAAAGCCTATATTCACTTCCCTGGGCAAGATGTTGCTGTATCACTTTCGATGCGAAGTGCTGTCGACTGTCGCATCGAAAATTTTTACTGGCAGTATGTTGTAGCATTTTCGTTTGACAAGCGTTTTCGAATATGTATATGACATTTTCGGAAATATTGACAGTCTCAAGTGGCAGCATAAGCTAAAAAATTAATTCAACAAAACTGTCGAAGATAATAAAATGGTTATATATTATCTACAGTTATATCACAATTACTATCGCCAACATTAGACCTGAATTACAATTACGATTTATCTGTCGACTGTGACTTGATTTTCAGTCGAAGTCTAGGCTGAGGCGAAATTTGTAATTAAATTAAAGTTTAAACTGCTTGAACAAACCAGAAGTGCCGACTGCTGTGATTAAACTGAAGATGGGTGCAGACGGAAGTCGAAATTGCAATTGTATCTTACCACAGCATTTACTATTTGGTCAAAGTCGCAGTTGTGTGATCAGTCGTAAATGCAATTTAGGCCTTATCGGTAACGTGATCACTTGTGATAAGTTCTTCGACACCAAAATCGTTCCCTGGAAGACCAACAATTGCAGTGACCATACTCGCCAAAAGCACTGAATTTTACTACTTTTCCCACATTTCCTGTCTTATTACACTCCAATTTATCGGTTCGCATCTTCTTTTTTTAATTTTTAAGTCAGCCCACACCTGCGAATAATCAATAATAAGGTAAAGATAAATTAAATAAAAAAATATACACTTTTTCTCATCCATCTTACTTACATTTTTTAGCTTCCGACGGAAATTCGTGTGCAAACTACACAGTGATAATTTATCGAAATTTCGACCGTCGATTTATGACAAAGCATACTGCCGTGTCGAAATTTTCGACAAATTATCGAATAACGAAATTTTTCCCCTGGTTAGTTTTATAATTTTGGCTAGTTCATAAGAAATTTTTCCTATAAATGGTAGCTTAACATATCTGTCCCTATTGTCGCTACTTAAGGGTGTTAACGCTGTGATGCTTTTTAGCATAATTTTCTTATTTTTGCTCCTTACAAGCTTATCAATCAACACTGTACTATAACCATTCTTAACAGCAATTAATTTGATAGTGTCTAGTTCTTTATTAAATGATATTGTGGACAGTGGTATATTGAACAATATATGAATCATTGGCTTCCTATAAATATCAAAGTCAAACCTATTTGATAGTCTATTAATTGTCAATTCCAGAAAATTGATTTTTCCATTCATCTCTTTTTCGATAGTAAAAATTATATCAGCTTCCAATGAATTTATCCATTACAAAAAAATGTCTAGTTCTTCATTTGAACCCCTCGACAAGACCAGTATATCGTCTACATATCTGAACCAGAACTCAATTTTTTGCAGTCTCTGACTAGACGTGAATGAGTGAAGTCGTAGTAGTCATAGTCAGAAAGAAAAACAAAAGAAAAAATTGAAAAAAAAATAAAAAAATAAAGTGAAATAGGTGATTGTCACATTCCAATTGAAGACATTAATAAATGTGAAAACTATAACTACAGCATATTTAAAATTATCTTAAATAAACATACTAAAAAACCAAAAAGTGCAAAACCAGTGAAGTCCAAGTGGTGCTCTTAAAAAAATAGATGGGACTCTTCCCCTTGTATGGAAGATATCCATAGCCTAATAAAGGCCTACGAAGAGACGATTGATTCTAGCGAAGAAGACGAAGCTTGCCTAGAATCATCTACTATAACAAACAGCGACAATAGTGACAGCGATGCCTCAGTGTGCAGTGCCTCATCACTTAAAAGAAGAATGCCGTTAAATGGAAATAACACATACAAAAAAAAAAAGTAAGATATTAAAAGAGAAAGTCACCGAAAAGACAAGTGATAAAATTGGAAAACTAAAAAATATTAAACAGCTGACCAACAGGTGTGTTCAAAGGCGAGCATGAGAAGATGCTCCTGTAAATGTAAATTTAGAAGAAACCTCAAAAATTGAAAGTGTACAAGATCATATTCCTGGCACTAGTGGTGTTAACGAAATCTCAAATATGCAAGGAAGTTCCCCTATGTCTGGCCCTGGTATCGATCAAAAAAACATAACTTCTTCTCCAAAGGTGGATGATAAGCACATCAAATATGAAGAACAAATTAAGAACATACAGGTAGCCTATAACTTATTATTAAAAAAATACAACGATTTAGAAAATAAGTTCCACTTTTATAAACCGAACACTAATAGAAATAAAAAACAAGATTTAAATACTAATACTAACATGAACAGAAATACGAACACTAACCAGTTCAACTTATTGGGTAACATGGAGACAGAGACCTGTGATGATGAGGTGGTCAACAATGCTAATAATTCCATTCAATTGGATGAAAACGTAGTAAGCACGGGGAAGGGAAGAAGGGATAAGAAACCACCCCCTATAGTGGCATACAACCTAAACATTCAAGATTTTTCGAACAAACTTGAACTTACACTCAATCATAGAAAATTTCTGTTCAAAAAATAAATAAGAACATTGCGCATATTATTCTGGAAATTATTTTGGAATAAAAAAGGTTCTAGAACTTTTAAACAATGAAAAATTAAACCATTACTCTTACACACCAAAGCAAGACAAACCCATTAGCATCGTGTTAAAAGGCTTGGATTGCTCATATGATGAGAACGACATTCACGTCGAATTTTCCAGGATGCTCCCCAGACACGAGCTGGTAAAAGTAACTTCCTTGAAGAGGTCAGTCAATTCTGGCTGGTACAAATGTAAATTGGTTGCTACAAGTCAAGCCTGGTTTAGACACTACAATTGTAATCAATACAGAGTACTTTCTGGGCCAAAGAATTTACATGTCGAAATTCAAGCCATCTATTATGACGCAATGCAGAAATTGTCAACGCTTCACTCATGTCGCGAGTAATTGCAACATGGCCTATAGATGCGTTAAATGCAAAGGCAGTCACGGACCTCGCGAATGCCCCTTACCCAAGAAAAGCATTAACGATACCACCACACTAGTTTTTGATATAAACGGATTCTTGGTAGCTGAGAAGAGCTCAGTTCCAGAGTGCGTTAACTGCGGTAAAAGTGGACACCCAGCCAATTATAGGAAATGTGAGAAATGCATGGAAATTCTGAATAGGAAGCAGGAAAGGAGCGATCTTAGGAACAAATCCTTTAATAATTTCGTGAGAAAGGAAGTCAGCTTCTCCTCAATGTTGAATGACGAAGCCTATCCGACGATAAAACGACGTACAACTAACAACACTCAACATACTAACAATACTCAACATACTAAAAACACTCAACATACTAACAGTATCAGCTTTTTTGACGATGAATGCAACATACTGTTTGGCATGAATCTCTTCGACTGATTTAATAAAGTAGACAATTTCCTGCCGAAATATAGAGAGCTAATAGATAACAACCAAAAAAGGTTCGCTCTCCTTTCTTTCCTTACTGAGTTTTCATTGAATAGCAAAACTTAATTATGTCCTCACAGTCACATTTAAACAAACTCAAAATTATTGCAGTTAATGTAAATTCTTTAGTACATATACACAAAACACACCATTTAGATACATTTATACGAAAATACAACCCCAACATTATACTAATCAGCGAAACTAAATTTGACCTTATCCGAATTGATAGACAAACCTTTGGCGGTGGTACAGCTGTCCTAGTGAAGCAAAATATTGACTACATACACATGGACTTTCCAATAGAATTGAAGTCAATGGAAGTAACTGCAATAAAAATAAAACTTCTAAGCAACGAATCCCTAGCAATAATATCTGCATATAACCCTTCTGGTAATTCACACTTAATGAACGACTTCAATAAACTCTTCAGCAAAATGAAATGTGACTTCTATATAATAGGCGGAGATTTCAATGCCAGACACCATTCCTGGAATAATAACCGACAAACAGAAAACACCTCAGGCAAATCCCTACATCAATGGTATACCAACAATTTCATAGACAAATCACTATCAATTGAGTATCCAGACAAGCCAACTTTTTTTAATCGTCAAATACCATCTTGCATAGACTTTTTTATTGTTTCCAACGTATTTTCAATTAGTTATAATCATAGTGGCAAGCTGTCTACACTTGACTACCCGTCCGACCATGCGGCTGTTGAGTTGAACTTAACCCTAGGATCTAACCTACCCATAGCTGAGCCTAGAACCATATTGGACTATGGCAACACCAACTGGGCACTATACAAAGCTAAAATAATATCATCCTTAAGCCAATTAATCATTCCTAATGATAGATGTTTGACCACTAGTGAAATTGATAACACTATTAACCAACTTGACAATGTACTGTCAGAGGCTATAGAAATAAGCGTTCCTAAATTAACAATTAATAATTCTACATGTATCCCTTTACCACCTGCACTCCTAAAAATTATTCGTGAAAAAAACAAACTTCGTCGCCGCTGGCACCGACTGAACTATAATCCGGCCTATTACCAGCTGAAGTCGCAAATATCTTGTCTTGAGAAAATAATCAAGGATTCAATAAAAATTCATTATGCTAATTATTGGGCTAAAAAGTTATCTGGAGTTAAGCTAGACAATAATTCTATCAGAACAGTCAAAAAGACAACTGGTCTAGTTGGTATTAAAGAAATTCCCCCAATTATATTGTCTGATAACGGCAGGGTACTGTACACCAAAGAAGAAAAAGTTGATGCTCTTGGTCAGTATTATGAAGCCATTCATAAAATAAATGATAACCATGAAGACCTTGAGCGAACAAGCATCATAAATCAGTTTCCACTGATGTCAATTTTAAGAATAATTTCACCCCACTTGTTAACTTTTCCGCTGAATGCCTCAATAGTCATATGGGAGACATACCTCATCCCTTTCCCAATCGCTCCAACTTTCCTCCAGTTGACCAGCAACCCGACATAAGTCAATATGGCAGCATCCCCCTACTTGCAAACAACGAGACGACATAAGTCAATATGGCAGCATCCCCCTACTTGCAAACAACGAGAGCTACATAAACTTTGCAAATTCCAAAGAAATCATATCCTTAATAAAAGGAAGGAACAACAAAAAAACTGCAGGTTATGATAAAGTCTCAAATTTTTTGCTTAAAAGATCGCCTCCTTGTCTATATACCTTTTTAACGTTACTTTTTAATCACATTTTTAATATTGGATATTTTCCGGATAAGTGGAAACAAGCCATTGTTATTCCAATCCCTAAACCTAATAAGAACCCATTACTAGTATCTAGCTATAGACCAGCAAAATCTATGAAGCTTTCGTTTTGAATAAAGTTAAATCACATTGTGAAGACAACAACGTTATTCCGAATCACCAATTTGGCTTTAAATACCAACACTCAACAACACATGCCCTCACAGTACTAATGGAAAGCGTGAGCTCTAACCTGAACAGCAAAAGAGCAACATTAGCCTGTGCATTAGACATTGAAAAGGCCTTCGACACTGTTTGGACAACAGGACTGTGTAAGATGAGATGTCAATTCGGTTTTCACAAACACATCTGTACAATCATATATAACTACCTGTCAAATAGATCATTCAGGGTCAGAATAAAGGACACCATCTCCGAGAGTTTCCAAATTGATGAAGGGGTACCTCAAGGCTCACTATTAGGTCCCATTCTATACAGTATTTACACCTGGGATATCCCCAAACCTGATCAAAGCGATTGTAGAGTAGGGATCATATGTTTTGCTGATGATATTCTCCTGTACACATCGCATCTCAATAAGGCCATAATGAGAACTCGTGTTAACAAATACTTAAAGATCTTATCGAGCTATATGTCAAAATGGAAAATAAAAGTTAACACCAGTAAGGGCGAATGCATTTTATTCAAGGGTAGAAGGAGAAATACCCCTAGAAATAATTGGAGACACTTGGATCGCTTTAGTTTAAATTTTAACAATACCGATATTCATTTGAAAAACAAAATTAAATACCTCGGCATAATCTTCACGGACAATCTACTATTTTACCGGCATATTGACTATATTTTAAAAAAGGCAAAGAATTGTTACTCCAGCCTATACAAAGTCCTGAAAGCAAATTCAAAATTAACTGTTAAATTAAAATTAGTCCTCTACAAACAAATGTTAAGACCGATATTGGGATACGCTTTCCCCATCTAGTTCAGTATCAGCTCTGCACAGATGGAAAGGCTCAGAGTATTTTAGAGAAAGGTACTACGCAACTGTATTAATTACCAGAGACGTAGAGACTCATACACTTGGATGAGATTAACCAACGAGTATATAATAAAGCCAAAACTGCCAGAATTGACTGCTTCCTTATAAAAACAGCGACAAAGTTTTTGGAAAAGCTGAATTACGTTGAAAACCCGTTAGTGCAAGAAGCTAACCAACTACATAATCCTTACACCAACATTAAATACCACCCTCCTTCCCATCTAAAATGGCTAATTGCAAATGACCTACTATTTGCACAAGACAACCTCCTGCATTATCACAGGGGCTACCGAAATATTGACAGCATTGTTTATAACACCTCACAATACATCAAATTATCGTAATCACAAATAACACTAACATCATTCACAACAGTACCAACTAAAAATACACACATACAAACTCCTACAAACCTAGGAATAAGTTACCCTCTAAGCTAATTGTAAATATTTTTAAATTTGTAAATAATTGCAAATATGTTTTACCTTTTTTACAAATTAAGCTAATCTAAGCTAAGCTAAGTTAATTTTTAACACACATTAATCATAGCTCTTTTTTAAGCCATTTTTTAGAGCACTTTAAATACTAATTTAGAAATTTTAAATTTAACTGAATCTATAACTTGTTAGACTAAGAATTATTAAAAAAGTTTTTTGGTAAAGGCTATTCTAGTCTGTAAAAAACAGTATAATTTGATTTTAGTACGTAAGCACTAGTTTTTGTAATTATTTATCTAAAAGGTATTAAAAATTTGTTTCTGTTTCAATTTTTTGCTATAGGGAAACTTATCACTTAATATTTTATGCTCTAAGTCAGTCATAAACACCTCAGCTCCAAGGGGAGAAGAAGGAGATCCCATTGCCAACCCATTATTCATAATAAAATATTTTTTATCAAATTGAAAATACTTCTGGCTATAAACAACATTAGGAAGTTCTATTAACTCCGATTTAACTACACTGTCTTTAACCGTATCATTGATCATTTGTGACATTATCTTTTTAAGCTTTGTTGGGAATAAATTTTTGACATCAAACGAAACTAGTATACTGTCAGTAGGAATGTTGATAAATTTTATTTTGTTTACTAATTCTAAGCTATTTTTGATCGAAAAATCAGCATTAAACCTGTAAAGTTCAAAAACAATTCATTGAAAGTCTTACACAAACTGTAACCCGGAGCAGACATGTAGGACACAACTGGCCTCATCGGGGCATCTTCCTTATGGAGCTTTATAAGACCATACAGAATTGGAGCTTTTGGGTACATTTGAACAATTTTATATTTAAAATTTTTTAATATCGTACTGCAATTTGTAATTGTATTTTTAATATCTGTTTGAAATTTGGCTGTTGGATTTTTTATTGTTTGTACTGCACCACTGTCCTCAATAAATTTGTACATTTTGCTCATGTATTCGTCCCTATTTATTATTACCAGAGAATTTCCATCGTCAGCTTTTGTAAAAACAAGTTTATGTCTATCAATTTTCTGTTTCAAGGTAAACATAAATTTCTTTTCCAAACCATTCTTGACTCCCTTATAAAATCTATCTAAATCGTTCCTAAATTTGTTAGCACATAAGTCCTTAACTACCGAATCACATCCATAGGTTGCAATTTCAACATCTACCGCTAAATTTAAGTAATCATTCTTATCAATAAACGACGGTGAAGAATATTTTGGCCCTTTTTCTAACAATGATAATTCTTCTGATGACATTAGGCAGTCAGATCTATTGACCACTCTTGGATAGAATTCCACTGTTCGTGGGTTAACTGGTGACGTTTGGAGTGCGATGTTATTGCGAGGACAAACTTTTTTTGCGTCATTTCTTGATTGTAGTTCTTTCTTTTCGGATTCCAAAAACCGCAGCCTCCGTAATTTAAAGTATTGTTTTGCTACTCAATTTAAACCTTGTCTCGAATTAAAATGTTTCACAAACCGATAACGGTGCACAGCATTAATATGACTTACTTTGTGCTGATTTTGATAGCACTTGTAGTTATTTATCTTCCATTTGAATTTAGTAAATAATTTATGGCTGTGACTTGCTTCAAATATATTTAATTTGTGTGCGTGTAAACAATTATATTCGTACACGCTAGTAATAGCAAAATTTACTGCCATAAAATATACTTCTGGCTAGAACTTTTTATGGCTTCGTCGGAGAATTTGACATTTAACTCAGTAAAATTTTGCTGGATTATCTTTTGTCCTTATCGTTCTAAAGTATTTTCAAATAAGGGGAAACTACTTACTCTGTTTTCTAGCAATGTTTGAGTAATGTAAATTAGCCATTATTTAATAGAAAATAAAGGAAAATATATTTTGTGGTCACTTAACTCACATTCAAAATCAATCTTCGTTTTTTTTTTTTTTATTTTTATTTTTTTTTTTTTTTTATTTTATAATTTCATTCAAATTTATAAGTTTTTAATTCGTAATTGAGAATTTTGTATCGTTTCAACTGTTTTTTTATTCAAATAAATCTATCACCACATACACACATTCATGCTCTTATTATACAAAATAAGCAGACTAAATTAAATCTACAGTATCTTTTTATTAAATCACAACTCTGAAGCAATTGCAAAATTTCCATAATGTGATGTAGTACGGTGCAAACGAAATCAATAGACCTGCTGGTTAAGTATGATGATAAAAATGTGCTGCATATTATAAGTTAATGTACATACTGGAGCTGCAAATATATCTCTAATTACCGCAAACTATTCAATTCCGATCCTTATTCTTCTGTTCACAAATTTTATTTGTTCATCCCGAGATCCGTCACATGACCCTGTTATAAAATTTTATGATAGTTGAGCTAATGGTTATCACTTCTCAGTGGACCTTACTATCCTTATGACCATTTTTATCATTTATATTTAGTTTGAAGCTTGAGAAACAAACGTAATATAAATAAATCCATTAGATAATTCCTGTTATTTCTTCTTGTACTACTAAAGAAAATTTCACTGAAATTTCTCTTTTAAAATTTCCAAGCTTAGTTCACATAATACTTACCGAAAAAATTATTAAGATCGTGGTTCTGCATACAAATGTAAAATAGCAACAAATATAAACACAAAATAATTATATATATGGTATGCTCCAAACAGATCCTCCTTTATTTCTAATCGAGCTGAGCGTCCCCCAAAAATTAATTGCGTCACATACACTACGAACTATATTGTTAATGCGTTATATTCTCAGTCCAGGATAGTTAATGAATATTAACTTACCAATGATATATAAAGCATTAGAAGATAGGCAAGGGGAATGAGTAGTACTCGAATCCTCTCAAAAATATAGACCAGGAGTAAAATTAAGCAACTTAAAGACACCACTATTTTGATGAATATCAGCACATCAATATATTTCGTTACATCCAACTGTAAATAATCGAATTTTTTTTCCATTAAAGTTAACCTAAAATGAAATCGACGGAACGTAATGAACTAACCGATAAAAGGTAATGTGTTAAGTAGATATGTCAAAAGTAATGCGGACCTTACACGATCAGTAATAATGTTATCACTTTTTCTGAATAACATTAGTAATAATCGTGGAAGGTTTTCAAAAATAATAGTCACTAATAAAGTTATGTGGATTTTATGATATTTAGGCATTGTTACTGGCACATAGTGGGGATACTGTCATTTATAATGATAGTGTAAGTTGCCGCACTTCATTACTCACTTCATTTCTCAGTTCGCTTCCAATTTTTGGAGAAGTGTCATACAGGTACAAAATCGCTAGTAATAGTGACGGCGAGTATTTTGTACTAAATCTCCTGCGAGGTAATGTACTGAGTGTATTAAAAGAGAGAGGGAACTCCTTGCGACCTTCATTCAGACCTTTGAAAGCCTACCGGAACTGTGGAATCTATTAAATCCTTTTATAAAAACAAAACAAAGGGGAATTTAGCTGCAAACAAATTGTTAACTAAATATTTAGGTGAAAATAAGACCAGATTCTAAACCGCCATTTGTTAAAAGGAAAATAAACGCCATTCGGTCTAATTATCGAAAAAAAAATTATAGTATACCGTCACTTCACTCGCTAAGGCGCCAGTTGCATGCCGCATTCACAATGCAGAATGGACTAGAGTAGCGCAGAAAGGCAACTGGTATGCTCTTTTTCGCGTTCAGTAGTGCATATGACCATCTCTGTTTGGCTCAGAGTAGTAGAGCGTGGAACTGCATGAAAGTAGGCTCTATTCTAATTTCACGCTGCAATTTCCGAAAGCTAACAAACTGGAATTTTGAACTACTGATATCTAGATGGCGTGAAAAAAGCTCCATACTTCTTTTTAGCATAACTAACATATTTTAATGTTATTTTCTGATTTAATACTTTTTATGAATGCTAATAAAAAACAAGAGGTATTTTTTGGAAACTTCATGATTTAAAACCAAAAAAATTACGTTAATTTTTATCTATTTTCGAAGCAATCTGATGGTGCAACAAGTGTCTCCTTCGAATTTATTATTTTGACAACGACAAGCATGTTGATTTCGCATTGCTATGGCATTTTGTTATATTAATTTCAACGTTCGTTGTTGATTTCGCGTTGTTATGTCGATTTGTTATGTTTAATGTCAAAGTTCGAATTTCCCTCTGCGCTGTGCACAGCTTCGCTCTGGACTCAAAGCTCACTCTGCTTCACTCTGTCTACTCTGCATTGTCAGTGTGGCAATAGGGCGTAAAAGTGAAAAAAAAATCCAAATTTTTTTCAAATTTCAACGCTTTTTCCACCAAAATGCCTGATAACTGTTACATTTTCATGCGAGATTTGGAAACCTCGGAATGTTATATGCAACGGCTTTTGAGATAAAGCTGTTTTTTTTTCATTATTATGTATAATATCATTAGATTTACTACTGACGATACGAATTATGCTTAATTTTATAGTATTTCACGAAAAATTAAAAAAAAAATAATACATTTTTTACTTTGACGTCCTATAACTAGCATCTTGAGGAGGATGGAGTAATGGTTCGACATTGGAAGGCCTATATGGTTTACTGTCATGTGTGGCTCGTTTCTGTAACTATCAAATAGAGAAGATCTCTCTACTCCAATTTTCTATTTCAGGGCACTTGATGTGATTCTCCACCACTGTGTTTTTGTATGATAGTTCATCATATGTTACCTTCTTACGTTTTAATAAGTTTTGGAGTGGGGAGACCACTCCCCATGTAGTAACCATACTACCACCCTTGGGGTTGTTCAATTTGGGCCGTCTGTTATATGAGTCGAGAGTGGAGAGCCGAGTGTCGAGAGCAGAGAGTTGAGAGCTGAGAGTCGAGATTCGAGAGTCGAAAGTCGAGAGGCGAGAGTCGACCTGTGTAGCGATTGGTCCTTTCACATTTAAAATTAAAAGTCAAATAGGGTTTCTCTGTGGATTCAATATACGAGAGATCAACAATTTTACTCATGAACAGAGTTGTAAAAAAATTAAAAAAATATGCCTTTGACAAATATAAATTAGTTTTGAGCAATATCTGTTTACTTAAATAAATTTTTTGTTCTCGATTTGAATTTACCCGCTTGCCAAGGCTGAGGTTGCTTCGTGATGCTGATATGGGAGCAATTTTTACCAATGGTACAAACTTTCCTGAAGATATGGATATCCCAGCAAACGTTAAAGAAATAAAAACAAAAAAGGATCGACTCGAACATTTTGAATCATACGAAATGTTGGAACAAATTCCTGAAGATTTTGGATTCTTTTCTGGTGATCTTTTTAGAAAAATAGACACTAGTCTGAAAACAGCCGCTTTTTGATTTGTTTCCATCAATTTATAACTATAGTCTCCAAGAATCGTATCTAAATGTTGAAAAGGCGCTCCGAACTTTTCTGACATTCCAATGACTAGACTTAGTTTCACGTGAATGAATTTTCAGCAAATCGAAATTCATAAAAAGCTACCGATGGTCTAAAATGGGCCAAGAAAGATTGTCGAATGTGACTGTTTTGTGGACCAAAAAGAAATGACTGGAATGTTTGTCGTTTCGAGAATATTATAAATTAGTTCGCGGCGAAAAAAAGCTACTAAAGACCATCTATAAAATCTTGCAAATATTTCTATCAAACTGATTCACATGTTTTTAAATTTACGGTACTCGCAATAATTAATATCAACTAATAAATATTTCCTCATAATCAGGAGGTACCAATAATTTGAAGTAGGAATAATACAGAATAATATGATTAGTTTTCACAAAGTATCATATTTATTTAAACATATACAAAAAAAGAAATTATATTTCACAGTTTGGGAAAAGAAAATTATATCTTTTGCAACGAAATGTTGATAAAATATGTGTTCAAAGTATAGCTTCTAAGATATGCTGTAAGTGCCATTTGTTGAAATATGAAAATGCAGTAAGTGCAGTACATGTTAACTTGAAAATAATGACAGTGCAACGAATAACTATCTCATAATAATGCATGAAAGCATGGTATGAGATGGCACATACACAAATATCAAGTAGCCGTTTTCCTGTATATACAGATTTGTGAGCGTTAATATCAGCAAACTTGTGGTGGAATTGTTTTGTTTTTTTAATTTTTTTGCACATGCGACTTTATCCACTGACATATAATAAGAATGGACTGATCATTCTTGCTTCAAAAATGGCACAAATATTGAACAGGCTGTGAAAACACTTACAATTGCATACCGATTTATGATTAGTTTTTATTTGTCGATTGGAAACACTAAAAATATTGAAAAATAGTATTACATTACATAAAAATTATTTAGGAAGTTTGTTTTAATTAACACAAAAATTAATTTTTAATATTACTGAAAAATGTGCTCCGCTGCAGATTTGATGTTAAATATGCTTGAGCTTGTAAGAGATAGACGTGTATAAATAATATATTTGTTTGCATTTTTATGTCGATTCCAATGCATTCCAATTAATACAGCCGTACTGTTTCCAAAATTGGTTACGTTCAGTATACATTTTGAGCTTGAAGGAGTCAAATAGATTTTAGCCAAAATTTGTGCCATTTTTCACTATAGGAATTGGATAGGATGGCTCAGCCCATTCTTATTATATGTTAGTGGACTTTATCAGAATTATTGGCGGTGACACGAACTACATTTTAAACATAAAAAAAGCTTTTTAATTTTTTGCCACTTTCAGCATATTTATCAGACACTCCTTAATTATTGCTCAACTTTGTTCAGTCAGCTGATTGACTAAGTCAGGATAAATGAAGTTAACTAAGGTTATTTTGAGAATATTATAGATTAGATCAGTGGTGCAAATTTATACGTTTGTTTCAGGCGCCAAAACGAGTCGTAATGGCTCTACCTGAAGAAACTGAGAAAAGAAGTCAACTCATAACCCCTTGACTCCTTCCCATTGGTTTTGAAAATTTGTTATAACCACTCAAAACTTTAATCGCTCATTCACTTGCCACTCCACTTGTTTTAAAAGTAAACATAGGTATAGCAAACCTTTGAAAGCCTTGTTGCACACTTCTGATAAAAACCTCATTTTCAGTGCGTTTTTCGAAATAAAAATTATATGATGCCAAAAATAATGTAAACTGCTTCACAAAAAAATGAATGCTTTTGGGGCCACGATAATGCCAAATTTGTCAAAGGGTTTTCCAATAAGAGGTGTTATATTAATTAGCCCGCTATTTCGGTAGATATCACTTTTCGAGCTGTCATTTTTTGACATTTGTCAAGTAGAAACTACGCAATTTATAAAAATGGAACGATACACGATTCAACAACGCATTGAAATTATTTAAATTCACTATAGAAATGGTGAAAATGTGGCAGAGACGGTTCGTAAAACTCAAACATTTTTGGGCCGTCGTGAAGCACCTTGTCGGACCGAATACAGAAATTGGTAGAAAAATTCGAGCTTTCGGGACAAGTTAGTGATGTGAAGAATAAAACCCGTGAACGTCGCTCAAGAACAGCCGAGAATATTGCTGCTGTAGCCGAAAGTGTTGAAGAAAACCCAGGTTTGTCTATTCCTCGTCGTTCTTTGGAATTAGGCATTCCACAAACGTCATTACACCGGATTTTGCATAAAGATTTGGGTCTTAAGGCTTATAAGGTTCAGTTAACACAAGAACTCAAGCCGGCCGATCATCAACAACGTCGAGTCTTTGCTTATTGGGTCCTTGAAATGCATGAAAATGATCCGGAATTCCATCGAAAACTCATCTTGAGTGACGAGGCCCATTTCCACCTCGATGGCTTCGTTAACAAGCAAAACTCTCGCATCTTTGGCTCGGAAAACCCAAGAGTTATTGTTGAAAAGCCTCTCTATCCTCAACGTCCCTCGGGGTAATTGGACCTTACTTTTTCGAAAATGAGGCTGGAACAACAGTTACGGTGAATGGATTGCGCTATCGACAGATGATTAATGATTTTTTATGGCCGAAATTGGATGGTATTGATCTGGACAACGTTTACTTTCAACAAGACGGCGCTACGTACCATACAAGCAACGAAACCATTGATCTTTTACGGGAAAAGTTTCCGGACCGTGTTACCTCTCGAACAGGTAATCACAATTGGCCACCGAGATCTTGTGACTTAACACTTTGCGACTTCTTCCTTGGGGGACACGTGAAAGAGAAGGTCTACGCCAACAGCCCAGCGTCGATTCAAGACCTCAAAGATGGAATTCGTGAGGCTATCGAGGACATAGGGCAGCCACTTTGCGATTTGGTTATGGAAAATTTCATGAAAAGGATATGGTCTTGTAGGCATGGTCGTGGTGGTCATTTGACTGATGTTATTTTCCATTATTAACGGCATACCTTCCTCTTTATAATGAAATAAAGATCCGATCATTTATCTCAAAAAATGGCATTTTTCTTTAAATATCAAAATAACACCTCTTATTGGAAAACCCTTTATTTAATGTTATCTTGGCAACACCCACAAACTATTTTTGCTTCGCGTCCTGTCAGTGTTTATAAGCTCTGGGACATTTCTGCATATTTTTAACTCTCTCCACCGTAGCCGCCATATTGCTCATCCAGAGTAAGTCGTAAATACGTCTGATCACGGTTATCGCGGAGACCACGGCCCAACGACCAGCAACCCATGGGGCTAGCGCTCGATCGCCCCTCCTCCCAGTCTGGCTCTGCTTGGCAAGGTTCTAAATCACACAACTTGCAAGATATTGTTTCCCACATCAGAAGTGTTTAAATAAAACAAAATATTTGTATATCCTAGGGTATACATACTAAGTTTGTCATTCCATTTGTAATGAATAGATATAATTATGGTAGAACAAAATGGAGTGGATATCCACACATATGTCCGTGTTGAAAGTTTTATTCCTTCTTTCTTTCTTTGTCTAATCCTTCCCAGGCTTATTGATGTAACGTTGATGTGTAGTACAGCTACTCGAATCCTAGTAAAAATGCGAAGTAACTGTATAAGCTTGACTCCTAGTAAAGATATGGAGTAGCTGTATAAGCTCGACTCCTAGTAAAGTAAATAACTGACGACTGAACTCAACTGAATAGAATCGTTTACTGCTTGTTTCTTTCACATTTTTTTACTCTATTTATACATATTGTTCTTATTCAAACTATTGTATATACATGGGAAATGTATGGTTACTTCCCAGTACGGAAGATATGTAATTTACTTCCGACTGTATTTTACTTCCGACTTAACACTTTGTGTACATAATGTTCACCTTGTACAAAGTGCTAAGTCAAGTATATTACATTATTTAATTTTTTATTAATTAAATCGCGACACTCGTCTCATTTGTATACATACAAATATCTTGCAAGAACCAGAATCACTTGCAGTTTGTTATTTATTTATGATGTAATACTCGGATTACAGTAAGCATTTGCGGCTCACTGTATTAACCGTGAATTATCATCTTGCTACTTGCATGCATATGTTCTACCTCAACGTGAGACTTCTTGTGCGCAGGGCTATTGCGACATCTTCGCTGTTTTACATGAAGAATACTTGACGTAGGTCAGTGATTGAAATTCTTCATGCAGCGAAAATGATGTAGTAGATAAGTATGTAGGCACAATGTTTTTAGTTATGCATTGCAATAATTATATTTTCTTCCTACATGATGTAGGTATGTATATGCATGTATGTAACATCCGCACGATAAATCAAGAACGCATTCACTTAGAGAACTGAAGTTTTGTATGAACTTAAAAAAAAACATTAGTTAGTTCGAGACTAAGACAAATCGGGTCACCCCTTCGTAGGGTTGCCATACAAAAATATTTATTTTCCCTACATATTTGGACACCGCCGTATAAAGCGTTTTCATAAAAATGATAAACATCATTTCAAAAATGACCTAAATCGGCCAACCTCTTTGTAGTGTTTCCATATAAAAATTTAGGTTTAGGTATAATGTGAAAACGATCAAACCTTTTTATTGTACTGAAAAGCTCTTCAGAATATGAAATCCTATGAAATTGGTTATAATAATTTTTACTGTCTGACGAACCGTTCTAGAAATATATGCGAAAACCACTTCAAAGTCAAACTTGCACAGATGGTTGACCATACGAAATTACATACGGGCATTCATAGGGTATCTTCATAGGGTCTTACCAATTCTACCATTTTACTTGTTGAAATAAAAATTTCATTAAAACTAGTGACGAAGTCTGTTTCCTGGCTTGGCTTGGAAAGCCGAGGTACTATTCATATTATCCAAAAAAATGCGTGGCGCAATTGCGAAAATACGCTTGCGCTGATAATGGCGCAATTACGCTTAGTATGGCAATTCCATTCGTAAAAATTGCATCAACTGTATTGCCTCGTCTCCTTAAGTGTTCTTTCCTAGGAATTACGTTCCAATTGTAAAAACCAGGGCTGTGGAGTTGGAGTTCGGAGCCGGAGTTGTGGAGTCGGAGTTGTGGTATTTTTATCGGAGTTGGAGTCGGAGTCGGAGTCGCTACACAAATTCGCGACTCCGACTCCGAGAATTTTTTCGGCAAATATTTGAAAAATTCATTGAATTTTGAATATTTTGTACATGCATGTGTTACACCGAGAATTTATACTCCTAGAGTCAAAGTGTCTACACAAATTCATCTCCAATAGTAGAATTTCTCGGTATTGCACGTGCATGTACAAAATATTCAAAATTCAAAGAATTTTTCAAATATTTGCCAAAAAATTTCTTCGAAATTAGCGACGTAATATTTTACAGATTACTAAAAGAATAATTTTCATTTATTTTATGAGCGTCAGTTGAAGTGGACGGAAGTAGTACTTAATATAAATAATATAAATTATTTTTTTTTTATTTTATTTATTAGTGCAGGCTTTAACTTTATACTTGATTATTATTGAAAAGGTTTGTTGTTAATTTAAATTTGAATAATATTCAGCATAAAATATCTGGTGTTTCAGTTAATTTCTTATTTCAAAATTGCTTCCCAATATAAATGTTTTCTTCAACTAATAAATTTATTTATTTAATACCAGCAATTAACAATTTTCCAATGAGTACGAATAAGCAGAAGAGGCAGAAATCATCAGTTTTTGAATATTTCTCAGTCACTGTTGATGAAATGTTTTACATGTGCCAAGTGAAAAAAGATGGTGATGAAGAAATATGTGGTGGAAATATCAGCGCATCTTCGGGAGAAGGTACTAGTGCCCCATCCAGAGTATCAAATTTAAAGCGACATCTACAACGTTTCCACCCTAATATATTTAAAACTGTTACTGAAAAGGATAAGCAGAGTTGTGAAGTTGTACTTGTACCTAGACCAAGTTCTTCATGTCAAGCACCTCTTAACAAATTTTTTAAATCTGAAAATATTACTGTGGCTATGACTGCAGAAAAATTCAAGTGCTGCATCATCGAAATGGTGTTTTCAAATTCTTTGCTTTAACTTTTTTCTCTTCACGTGCTTTTTTCTCTTTAAATGGTGAAATGGCTAATAAATTTGGTATTTCTTTAAAAAGAAGTAATATTAGAAATTTGGTACTACAGGAGGCAAATAAGCAGAAGGATATTCTGACGGATACCTTACGTGGACGGTTTTTTTTCCTGAAAATGGACGGATGTACCCGTCACAGAGTTAACTATTTTGCAATTAACGTCCAGTTTATTAATGATGAAAAAAAAGTCGTCACACGAACTTTGGCGGTAAGAGATACTGAAGCGCGTCATACAAGCAGGTATTTAGAAGAATTAATTATGAACGTTCTGGCAGAATTTGGAATTAATAAGGAACAGATTTTATGCATTGTGACCGATAATGCCAGCAATATGCTCAGCACTGTAAAGATGCTGAATGAAAATGAAGCTGCATATGGTTCCGATGAAAATGAAGCTTTAGAAGAAGAAATTAATGATAATTTAGACGGATTTGTGGATGTTGCTTTAGATATTACCCAGATACATCACATGCGCTGTGCTGTGCATACATTGCAACTCGCAATTCGTGATGGTTTGGGACAATATAATGCTAATAGACTTATTGAAAAGTTACGAGGTGTCGTGGTTTCTTGCAGAACACCAAAACTAGATGCTATATTGAAGCGACGTGCTGGAAAAGGGGCAATCTTAGATCAAGCTACGCGGTGGGGGAGTACTTATTTGATGATTGAGCGTATCATTGAACTAAAACCATTTCTAACTGACATGGCAAATCCAACTGTAACAATGACTGATGCACAATGGGAACAAGTAAAAAAACTTGAATATATTCTTCGCCATCCATATATCGCCACAAAAAATTTTCAATCAGCAACTTTAACTGCTGGGATGTTTTACAAAGAGTGGTGTAATCTTATTTTCCGTTTCTCTAAATATAATTGTAAAATAGCTAATGAAATTAAGAATTCAATGATTCGCAGAGAAACTACCCTCCTAGATAAGGATAACTTATTAGCGGCTATCTACGTCGATCCTATGGTACGAGTGTTATTAACTGAAGAACGTCTAATTAGGGCTAAAGATGCATTATACGAATTAGCCATTCGTATGAAAGGTGTACGCTTGCAAGATGAACAACGTAATTATAGCTCTTCATCTTCAACCAATATAGTTCCTGAAGCTGTTGTAGCAGATGATTTCGAAAAATATTTAAACGAGCAGGAGCAGTCTAAACGTCGTTGCTTAGATTTAGAAAATAGCGCAGAAACTTCAACAGTCTTAGCTAAATTTAAAATAGACTTTTACGCAGTATTTAATGAGGTGGAGAAATTTAACTGTTCTTCAAATTTAGAAGTAAACGATGCAATTCAAAAGTACCCTGAGATTATTCAAGATGCTGCTCTTGTCGCCACGGCATTGCCGCCGACACAAGTCTCCGTATAACGTTTATTTTCTGCACTCAGAATCGTCAGATCCGATTTGAGAGCATCAATGAAGCCAGACATTCTTGAAGCTATCCTATTTCTAAGGACAAATTCTTGAAGCTATCCTATTTTTAAGTTTTGTTATTTTTTTATAGAATTTTTAAGTTTTGTTTTTTGTTTTTGAATTTTTAAGTTTGTTTTATTTAAGTATTTTGAATTAAAAAAAATAAAAAAATATTTAAAAATATAAAATGTTATATGATATTGATTCATTTCTATGCATAGTTTTCAATGGTTTTTATAAATATTTCCACAAACGTTTAGCTTTGGAGTCGGTGTCGGACATTGAAAATTTTAGCGGTTGGAGTCGGAGTTGGAACAATTTTTTCACGACTCCACACCCTTGGTAAAAACACACGATTGCCCATGGTTAAAAATATAACTGCATAGTTGAAGCTAACAAGTCACCGTGAACTATGATTTTGCGCCGACTGAATCCCAGCGCAATCGCGGTCATAAGCCTCAGCGAAATTCCGTCACACTATTCCTTGGAAACCGTCTCTGCTAGTTTCCTTATTCCCACTGACACGTATGCGGTATCCGATTTAGGAACACCGTTCGATTTTCTGAACGCCTGTACCATGGTAACGATAAAAGTAAAAGGGCGCTATAAAATACACGCGGGATGTTTAAGCTAATGACGACAAGCGACCTTTTTCTAAAACGAGCGGTCAGCGGAAAACGACGTAACCAAGTAACTAGTAAATGAAATAAATTTCTTTTGTTTCATATTCCACAAATTCCCACATAAATGGATTGATTTTTGAACAAAAATTGCATGGAAAACAAATTGCACCACTTATATATTTTTATCTCTTTCCGTGAGAGTATTATGTCCCAGTAACCTCTAACGATTGATAACGAGAAATTGCTTCAAGTTCAGTGGTATTTGCAAAATACCAAAATATCTTGTAAAAAAAAAAAAAACTTCTCTCGACTCATAATTAAAATTTAAAAACGAAAATAGTTAAAAATACTTTTGTGTAAATTCGGTAAATCTCACTGACAAATAATTTAAATATAACGCCAGATTACAACCGTTGGTAGTATTGACAGTGAGAGCACACTTTCTGAAATCAAAACTGGTGATTCTTTTGGAAACGATAGCTTAAGTGGGTAATGCCATTGATTACTGACTTTAATAGATATGCATCTCAAGAATCTTTTCTATGCTACAGAAAAGATGTCTCTACTTACACCTAATTCAATAACAATGCAATCCAATAATGCATTAAAATTCTTAAGAAAAAATTGAAGGCTTTCCTGCATTAGGTCGATGCATCGTTGATTTTATATTGGAGTGAGGTATTGATGGCTTAACCTTTTGTTAGATCATCAAGTCAAGAATAATATATTTTGTATTCAAGCGAAGCATTGCTGGCTTACGATTTGGTTAAATCATGACGTCTAAACATCGTCGAGCGAGGCGTTTCTGATTTTTGTTCTAAATGTTCAGCCTTTGTATGTCTTTAGTATGTCTATGCTACTGTGCTATAAATATGCCAGGTATCAGCACTGAATATACACATGAGGAAAGGGATTCATGTTACCTATTACAGTATGTACTTATCCCAAGTCGAAATCTTATCACCGGTTGTGTCTGGTACAGAAAAACTTCCAATTATGAATAACCCTATGCCGTGAAGATTGCTATCCTCCTACATTTTTTTGTTTCTAACAATTCAACATGTCACCTGTTTATATATTCTGATATTCCAAGGGTCATTATTATTACTGACGTATTTATCTATGTCAATGGTTAAGAAAATATTTTTCTGTAATCAAAATAATTTTTGACGCATGCTGGTAGCAAAATAACTCTAACAGTCGATAAAAGATTGCAAATTTGAATCAACAGAGAAACATTGCACGAAAATCTTGCTTCACAAATCACAAGGGGTGAATATGGTTAATTGTGTTTTATTAAATGTTGAATAGGCCAATTACCTTACCGTCGTAGTTAAATACAACTAAGGTCAAACGATATTTCTTTTTCATAATTCATCATGCTCCGTCACAAAATTTTGGAAAAACTTTTTAATTCGCAACTTTTTATACTTACAGGACAAATTGCTGAAAGGCCGGTTAAAATAATGAATACTAAAACAGTTGTTGCAAAAGAATATCCAATGATTGATGCTTCATTCATTGCACACCAAACAGACAAAAAAAGCACTGCAGATTCGATCTGAAAGATCTAATTTAATTAATATCTTATCGACTATTTACCTATATTATTTTGTCAAATGAATGAATGATAAAATAATTACCGACAGAATGAGAAAAAGGATTTTGGCTGGAAGAGATGTTCTTATGATATTAACAAATAAGAACATAAAATTTACAGTCATGAAGAGAATGGCTCCTACGTAAAATAAATAGAATTTCGACTTTAGAAATTCCTGTGACTCTTTACTGAGAAAAAAGGAAAATGTATTAAATACTAAACATATTTTGGAAAACGTTAAGTTGTTACATTAAAATTAAAAGCAAAACCTGAAACATGGTAAGGGCCAAGGATCCTCCTGCCGCAGAGTATACTTTTATAATAAAGAATTTTCGTTGCCCTGGTAGTTCCACACTTTCAAACGCTTCATTTTGCGTTCCTTGAGAGAGTCTCCGCATTCTGTGGAATATTGAAAATTTTAAAGTAAACGTCACAGAAACTCCATAATTATAAAATAAAATTAATGACGTCTTTTTCTCGCATTCATCACTGAGAGATGACTTTTTATATGCTAAGCCTTCTTCTCCAATACAGAACTTATACCTGGTTTATTAAGCGCGGAGTGCCGTTAGGCCGTTTGCAATTAGCAAGACAAAACTGAATTCGGCGTACCGCAAAACGCACTTTACTGTCCTGCAACCGGAATTATTTTCAACTAGAATTATATCAGAATTTTGAAAATTCCCCATTTTTTCAGAAGAAACTCGAGAAAAATTACGAAAAGTCAACGAAAATTCAAATTTTGTTAGCAAAAATAACAGTTTTTCGTCGGAATTATTGTAAAAAATATAATTTCTTATGAAAAATGATACAATAAATTTCCGAATTTTTCGAATAATGATTGTTAGAATTATGCAGCGCTGAAGGGAGAAGAAAAGTGCTTTTTCAATACACATATTTCGTCGTTCAATGTGCAAAAGTCACTACACCATCCATACAGGAAAATAAACTTCCAGTAATCTTAAACTGGGCTCCTAATACCACAGACAGGCAGTCTCCATAATGACTTAAATTGAAATTCAGTTTTCAAGGAAATGAAGAAGTGACAGATTGTGAACGAAAATTATTTTTTTCTGGAATATCATTGACAGTTCCTCACATGTGAAGAAAAATCATGACATAGTTCAATAATTCAATTAAATGCTCTCAAGAAAATTTGCGAGTATTTGCTATAGTTCAGGATTTAGCAGAAGGCAATTTATTTTGTTGAAAGAGCCCAAAAAGTGAAGAAAAACTGCAAAGAAGTTTCTTTTATTATCAGGTGATGGTTGTCACTGCTGACTTTATTGGAAAAAGTAAAGCGAAATGATGCAAATGGGTCCTTGATGGACTTCATTGGACTTCATGTGTGACACACTGCATATTTGACTCCGTTGAATTAAAAATTAAGTCATTATGGAGACAGTCGGTCTAGGGTATTACGTTTCCATAGGCCAGACTTACTATATATGTATGTACCTTACTTAACAAAATAATAAAATTGTTTTGAGTAAAAAGGAACCTTACGATTTGATGCTTAATAACTCTCAGCTAAGTAGGGGTGCCACAGTCAGCTCCGAATTCATCGGACTATGGGGCATTTGGACATGCAGTTTTTACTCAGTTGAGGGTTTTTGTTTGGGGATTCATTCGGTTAAGATAATTTTTATACCCCAGATGATATCATAAGGTATACTAAGTTTGTCATTCAGATTGTAATGCATAAAAGTAATGCTAGTAGAGCAAAATGTATTGGACACCATGCATAACGTTAAGATCCAGTCTGATATTAGAAACCCACTTTCCCGGCTCTCTAACTCCCGATCAAGGAATAGTTGCTCCAGACCTAATTGAGGTGGACAAGTACAGGGTTTCTAACAGGAGAAAGAGCCTTGCGGGCAGAATCTTCACTCCTAACAAGCTTAGATGGGCCATTGGCATATTTAAGCCCTTTAAATCTGCTGAAGGGGTCGGCATCTTCCCCGACCTACTAACTACGCTCTAGGGTACGTTCCCCAATATTGGAGAGACGTCAGGGTAGTATTTATACCCAAAGCAGGAAAAGGGCTAATTGTCTAGCAAAATCGTTCCGACCCATCAGAGTCTGCTCATTCTAACTTAAGTCCATGGAAAAATCCCTAGACCTACATATTCGAAGTGAAATTTTGACTAAATCAAAACTTCATTCTAAGTAGTTCGCTTATCAAGCTGGCAAGTCTACCCAGACTGCCAATCACACATTAGTCAAAGACCTCGAAAAAGATCTTGAAGCAAAAAGAGGTGGCCTTATGTACATTTGCGGACATATAAGGAGCCTTCGATAACACCTCCTTCGGTGCATTAAATCAGCTGCCGAGGATAAAGGCTTTGAGCCCACCACGGTAAGCTGGATAGACTCTATGTTTAGAAGCAGGAGGATAACCACAACTCTAGGGAACTGTTCAATCACGATCAATGCAGCAAAATGCTGCCCACAAGGAGGACCTCTCTCTCCACTCCTGTGGTCGATCGTAATTGATGAGCTGCTAGAGAAATTTACCAGTTCAGGTTTTAATGTACAAAAGGCTACGCGGATGACCTAGTAGTCACAATACGGGGAGAGCATGATCAAGTCTTTTCCGACCTTATGCAAAATGTTCTCTCCAAAATCTGCTCGTGGTGTTTAAACAAAAGCTTTAGCATAAACCCCAATAAGACGATTATCGTTCCATTTACAAGAAGATTGAAGCTTTCACTAACGGCTCCTCTTCTTGAAAACACGGAATTGATATTCTCAGACGAAGTCAAATATCTCGGGGTAACTCTATACAAGAAACTTACCTGGAATCCGCATCTGTTTAGAGTGACGGATAGAGCGTTGCGATCTCTCTACATGTGTCGTCGCTTCATTGGCAGGACATGGAGTATGAAGCCAAAAATGATGTACTGGATGTATACAATGGTTGTTAGACCCATGGTCACCTATACGGGCCTCGCATGGTGGCCAAAAACAAATCAAAAAATGGCTGAGGCTCTGCTTCAAAAAACCCATCGGCTTGCTTGTCTAGGAATAACTGGTGCCATGAGCAACTGTCCTACAGCAGCCATGGAAGCCTTACAAAACCTACCTCCCCTACATTTACAGGGGACAAAGGAAGCGATCTCCAGTGCTATTAGAGTGCAAAAGGAGAAACAGTTAAAGCCAGGCGATCTGGTTCGTCATTTAAGTATCTTAAAATAGATATGTTTTGAGCAAACGACAACAATATCACACCCAGGCTGGATTTTGTAAGACCATTTTAAATGGTTCTGGGAGACCGACAGCAATGTCAAGTCAGGGATAGTCTGGGAATGTCTAAAAACCCTCAAAAACCTATCAAAGAGAAACAAAGTTATCCTCATGTGGGTACCTGAAAAAGAGGGCCACAAAGGCAATGAAATTGCTGATGGCCTAGCCAAAAGAGGAGCGGAGCAATTTTGTGGCACATCAAAGCGTTACCTCACAGCTGCCCTAACTGACTGGGAGAATAAACAAAAATCCCTGTACTGGGAAGGGTTACAAGGACTTCGCCAGGCAAAAAAGTTTTTCGACACCTCTGGCGGAAAAACAAAACAACCCCCCTTAGAAGAACAGAGCTCGAAATGATTACTGAGCTCTTCTCATGCCATTGCGCTTTAAGGTATTACCTAACAAGCTGAGTCTGACTGAGATTTCATCGTGCGTTCCTGTCAGGATGCTCATGAAGCCTCGGAACACTTGCTCTGCAATTGCGAAACATTGGCTAGGCGGAGACAACTACACCTCGAAAATGCTTTTCCTCAACCAACCTACGTGTGGAACTTCAATCCCAGAATGGTTCTAGACTTTATTAACAGTCTGAACCTAGCAAGGGAGTAAATGCAGTGATAACGAAGCTAACGCCCACACACCCCTTCAAAAATCTAATATAATCTAAGATGCAGTCATAAACCAATTTTTATTTTGCTTAATTGTAATATGTTGTCAGGTTCACATTAATGCACACATTACACAAAAATAGTGGTAGCCAACATATAAAAAAATATAATATAAAATATGACAAAATAAGACAAATTAAGACAAATTAATAACTAAAAGTAAACCTATAAAACAAAGAAAATAATAAAGAAAGAAAAGAAAATATGAAAGCAAATAAAAATAAGATAATATAAAAATAAAAGTAAAAGATTAAGAAAAAAAAAATTTAAGGAATTTAAAGAAACGAAACAGCGATAAAAAGACTAATGAAATTAATTGTGAATTTTGAAAAATTGTAAAAATGTTAACTTGATTTACTGTTTTACCCATGAAGACCCTGCCCTGCTACTACCGAACCACTGAACCAATCCCGAACATACTTCAGTTTACAAATTACAATTTTTAATAATCTCCTTGAATTTAACAATCGAGCTAGTGCGCTGAACATTTGTCGGCAGACGATTCCACAAACGTGAAGCTTGAACGAAGTAAGAGTCACTTTGAACAGAATAGTGGAAGACAGGAATAAGTAGGTTAAAATGCTGTTCAGAATTCAAGAATCGCAAATGATTGCCAATGTACTCTGGCTTGCCTGTATAGATAATTTTATGGAGAGAGAATAATAGCCTTCTCTGACGGTACTCATTGAGAGAACAACCCAGCAAGTTGTTACTAAGAGACGAGATGTGATCAAAACGTCTAAGTCCGTACACAAATCATACACAGTCATTAAAAGCTATATTCAACCTTCTTAAGCAAATGGAGTCCAAACGTGGAAAAACTAAGCTACCATTCGTAAAATAAGGTAGAAGAAGTTATCTGACCAGCAATAATCTGGTGCCAATTGGCAGAATACTGGCCGATAACCACAGCCGCCGAAGGCTACCATAGATTTTACCTATCATATTGCCGATATGGTCACAGTATTTCATATTCGTACCAATTAATACACCAAGATTCTTGACACGTCTAGAAAAAGGCAGAGTAAAATCATTTAAAGTGACAGGTGGGAGATCAGCGAGCAAAATATCATTCCGATAAAAGGCAATACACTGTGACTTGAGTGGATTCAATTTTAAATTATTATTAGTAGCCCCACGAGAAACATTTTCCAGGTCGGAATTCATGCGATCTAAGCAATCCTCTAGGAGGCCGATAGGTCTGCTAATTTGAAGCTGCACGTCATCGGCATATAAATGAATATTGCAATTGTCAATAGAATTCGGCAAATCATTTATAAACATACTGAATAATAACGGACCCAGTATGGACACTTGTGGTACACCGCAACTTAGAGCACAAGCACTTGATACAAGATCACCGACCTTCACACGTTGAGATCTTCCTGATAGAAAACTATCGATGAGGGCGACAGACGGATTTGAGAAATTAAAGTTAAGCATTAGTTTAGACAGTAATTTTGGATGATTAACTGAATCAAAAGCTTTAGAGAGTCGAGTAATGTTAAGACACATAGATGATTCATGTCAAGTGATTTTCTGATGTTAGACGTGACTTCAATCAGTGCCGTTATGCAAACGACGAAAACCAGATTGGTAAGGACTGAGGAGGCTACGACAATCCAAATATTCAATTATTTGAAGATGCAATAGCTTTTCAAGTACTTTGGCTAAGAAACAGAGAATACTTATAGGGCGGTAATCATCTGATTCCTTTGCTTTATTAATCTTAGGAACCGGTAAAACTATTGCAGTTTTCCATATAGAGGGGAACTGAGAGGTAGTTAGACATGTGTTAAAAATTAGTAGCAATGGCTCGATAATCCATGGGAGAAGATTTTTCACAAATCTGGGGGAGATTCCGTCAGGTCCTGTGGCATTGGATCTTATAGCCAAAATAGCATTTATAACTTCAAATTCATCCACACATCTAAAACTAAAATCATCGTGATTATCATTATCCGAATCCAAAGTACGTCGGTGGGTTGAATATGCGTTTTGTGTGGAAGAAGTTTGCAAAGATGAGAAATGATGGTTGAAGAATTCAGGATCAATATCTTTGCCGTGTACACCTGCCTTATGTAGATTAGTCCATAGATTTTTGGTACACAAATTTGGTGAAAATTTTGCTCCGTAGTACTGCTTCTTGGCTGCACGAATTTTAGTATTGACCTTATTTCGCATGTTGGTAGATTATTAATAACATTCAGGTGCAGAGATTGTAATAAAAATAGAAAAGATTGAGCCAAACTGATTGAAAGTAAAATATTTACATTAAAATCTCCTCCAATAACAATGTTAGAGTACCTGTGGGCTAAATTACTAAAGGTTTCTTCAAACTCAGGTATATTAGCGGGTGTAAAGCAATTTGGCGGGCAGTAGACTGAAGCCAATAAACATTTTTGTAAGCAATATGCAATCTCAACACATAAGAATTCTAAGGGATCTGCAACAGAACTTTTTATCAAACGCGCCTTAATACCTTCGCTAATATATATAGCCACACCGCCCCCCCCATTCTGCCAGGCCTGTCATTCCTGAAAATCCTAAAGCCAGGTAAAGCAACCATAGAAGACGAGATTTCGGAGCGTAGCCAAGTTTCGCCGACTAAAATGACATGGATATTAGATCCAGCCAACATTTCAGTCAGTTCATCCATTTTAGGTCTCAGGCTTCTAGCATTCAAGTTAGGAATATTCAATCCGTGTGACTGTTTACAAAGTATGTTTAGAAGAACTCTCATCCCGCTCAGCGCATTAAAATGGTCAGCCATTCTCATAAACGCATAAAGTTCGATTTGTAATAAAGTCAGTTAAACCACCACGAGAGCCAGCAGACAAATAACCTCCATGGGAAAACAGCTCCTCAATCACAAGTAAACAAAGAGAAAAGAGTGAAAGAAAGAAAGCTAAGCTAGAAAAACTAAAGTATATATCACACATAATAAGCAACATTACACTTAAAGATACTGAAACATACATATTTCAAACCCAGTAATCAAATTATATAGAAAATAACAAACTAATTCATGAAAAAAGCTTCTTATTCCCGGTCCAAAGGCAAAGTAACCAGCGACCGCAGCTGATCCAAGTGACTCACACGATGAGCCCGACCTTCATTCCCCAGCTTAACAACCAAATGACCCTCACTTGTTACGCAGATTTAATTTTGCCCCGCTGACGTAATCGCAGAGCTTCACGGAGCATAGGACTTGTTTTAGGAGTGACACTCTCATGAATAAATACAGGGCTTTAAGAGGAGAAGCCATCCAGATCCGACAATCGCATTTGTCCGAAAGTTTTCAGCGCAAGTAAGAATGCCCGCCACTCGCCAGAACATGAGAATTTAGCGATAATTGGGGTATCAGCAGCTATATTTGCACTTACCCCAGGTTTGCTCTTTACTCGAAAAGCAGATGGTATATGCTGAATGCGTGCACAGATATTTGATAAAATATTTCCAGGCCTTTCACTTACTTTGGAGGGGACACCACGACTACAATCAATGCAACCTAGTACTACCTTGACTTCAAGGGAATTCACATGACTGGCTACCCTCACTCGGCGCACACCTTTAACAACTGATCTACCAATTGACTCGCCGTTCAGTTTTACAGCCCTGCGTAGCAAACAAAATCGTCGGTTTTATATTGTTAAGTGCAGCATGGGTCAAACTAACCAGCAGCAATGAAAGCAGCATAGAATGTAAAGCCATCTTAGGTTCGAGCCCCCAAATAAACAATGTCAGCCAAAAAATTGTTAGAAAACTTGGTCTCATACCCACATCCGTCTCACTTGTTATAGGGGCCATTGGACAAGGAAAGCGACAATCGCATCAAAGAGTAAATGTGTTACTCCAGTCAAGATTGAACGGATATTCTACAAGAGTAGATGCATTCATACTTAGGAGCATCATTTGTCCTCAGCCAACACGACAACTGGATATCTCCTCGTGGGACATAACAAACAATATAAACTTAGCAGATCCCTTACTATAAGAAGAATTTTACCATTAATTATTGTCCATAGGGAAAAAAAATTATCAGAAGACCTACCAATATTGCAGAGCACCGTGATGGGCTGAATTATTGCTGGAAAGGTGTCTTTAATTGTGATCTAAGAGTTTTTAATTTCACATATTATTTTATTTCATATAATTTACAAACTTTACGTTTGGTTAATAATTTAAAATTTATTTTGATACTAAGTGGACTGTATTTTTATATGCTGGTGCGTGCACCGTGGGTGATGAAAAGCTGATTCGATCTTACTCCGAGATGTTAAAAAAAATTACAGTGAGCAAAAATGGTGGTTGGTTTATGTCTTCCGTTTCTCGGGACTATGCCGTAGGTGAAGTAGCTGTAGTACTGAGCCACGATGGCCCCAGTGTTTATTGATTTGTTTACAGGTTGAAAAGAACACACTCAAATTCAGCGACATGTGCAATATGCACCGACAAAGACCGCAACAATGTCATCGAAAAATGCTGGAAAATAGAAGAAGTCAAAGAACCCAAATCTCGCTTAACACAAGCAGAAAACCGTTGTGCAAAAAAAAAAAAAATCCAAAGAGATTATGATGGACTGTGAGTTCTGAGCTCAAGCGTAAGGGTGTGCCGGTTGTAAAAGGACAAATAATATAAAAATCTTAATTTCAGTATATTGCTAAAAACCATTATCACAAAATTCAATTCTTAAAACTATCCTAGCTTATATTTAAAAACAATCAACCAAAAATCCCATAAAACAATTCAATAATCAAATAAAAAAAGAAATGTCGCCACAGTGGTTTCTTCTGCAGTGTTAAAGCAGAATGAAATTTCTGCAGCAGGAGTTAATTCCTGATCAAATGTAGCATGAAAATAAAGCAGAAGTAAATTTCTGCAGGAGGAGTAAATTACTACTTAGGTGAGGGATGGAAGCAAAGTCGAAGTAAATTTCCGCGGTAGGAGTAATTCCTGATGACATTAGCTGATGTAAATAGCCATTGGAGGAAAGTGAAAAATGGTAAGTTTTTGTGACATTTTTTATGAAAGTTTCATTGAGAGAATGATTTTTTATATGTTTCAATGTTTAAAGAATTCTCAGGACAGCTGTTGGCAGTGATTATGTTAAATGAATTATTTCGATTAGATAAATATATTGAGTTAATTTAGTTATGAACATGGTACTTTCTGTTTTCTTTCTTTATCTTTTTAGGAGATGTTTATACTAATCTTTTTAATGAATTCTGGATTTAATGGAATTGGTCTTGAGGCAGAAACTGGATTATGTAAGAGAATTCTGTATGTGGATCAAATATGGACATTTTTTCGTCAGACTACCATTTGCGAGTGATCCCATTCAATTAGGCGAATCGAGGAATATAGCACTCCGTCGCCTTTTATCTCTAGAAATAAAATTATCTACAAATAACGTACTTAGGCAACAGCATGTGAAATTCATGGAGGAATATAAACGTTTGAGTCATATGCCACACCATGGTATTCATAAACCTGAAAGCACTTCTAATAAAGTTAGGGTAGTCTTTGACGCATCGAAACAAACATCTACTAATCTTTATTTAAATGATGTTTTGCATATTGGACCGACCATACAAGATGACCTATTTTCGATTTTATTGTCCTTTCGAATGCTGCGATTTGTTATCACGGCAGACATCGAAAAAATATACCGTCAGGTACTAATAGATCAAGATGAAAATGTCAACTGATCCTCTGGAGGAGTGACCCACAAGAGCCATTAAAATGCTACCAATTACATAGTCACATATAGCACACAAAATCAGCCCCATACTTGGCCAACAAAGAGCCTACACGAATTAGCCCATGAAGGAACTGGAAGGCTTCCATTGGCATCAAAATCAATATTAGAAAGCTTCAATGAAACGATACAAACACATGCCCGACTCATATCATTGCTAACTGAAAGGAGATATAAGAAAAAAATGCTCGAATGACTCTCGATTACTAAAAAAATATCACCAGAAGATCAGGCAATACAACTAGACTTCGGTGAGGAAATGGACGAAAGCCGAAATCGGACCAATTTTGTATAAAAACCTGTTGGATATATTAAAAGCTCACAGAACGCAGTATCGCATCGCTGATACCTCGTCTATTTGATCCACTCGGGATAATATCATCCATCGTCATCACTGCCAAAATATTTCTACAGAAACTGTGGCACCTTAACCTAGATTCGGATGCTTCCCTTCCAATGGTGCTGCACACAAGGAGGGTTAGATATCACGAAGGATTGCGGCTTATGGAAAACATTCAGTACCCTAGACATGAATTCGTAGACGACGACCCAAATCAATACAGTTTCATGCCTTTGCGGATGAATCCGAAAGAGCATACCGCGCCGCTATATACATTCGATGAGTACTCCATTCCAAAATCAGGCTCCAGGAAACACTTAGTAAAAACCCTAATCATACCGATCCTGGCATACGGCGACGTAGTTTATGGGAACCTCGATTCGCTATCTTGGAAAAAACTTAAAGTTGCTCTCAATTCTGCTGTTCGTTATGCTTTCAAACAACGCAGATTCGAAATCGTATCTCATTTAGTCCCCCAAGTTTTAGGAATGAGCCTGTTCTCGTACCTCCAGTTTCGTACACGTATTTTTTTCCAAATTGTTAATTTCTGGCTTACCATCATAACTGCAGAACAAGCTGAGATTCCCTCGCTCTTCTAGAACTAATAAACTTCTGCTTCCTATTTTCAATTATTTCCAAAGCAGCCGTATGCTTTTCGTTTACGCCGTTCGACTATGGAATACGTTGCCTGATACAATTCGTCGGACCGGGACAATGGATTCTCTCAGAAGGGGGTTGTTGTCGCATTTCCAAATCAACATATAAGGGGCGCTCTTGACAATGTAAAGTTTTAGTAAGTTTTTTCTTTTCTTTTTTTTTCATTTGTTTATGTTTCATCTCGATTTTTAATTTTCATCACTTTGCATTTATTGTAGATTTATCTTTGAATTTTTCGAATTTTGAACTTATAGAATAGAATTTTAATTTTATTTTTAAAGTAAGTAAGTTGTAACTTTCCTTTTTTTTTTCTTCTCCAGTAATTATTGATAAGGAATTGTATATTATAGCTTGTGTTAGGTGTACATAAATCTAGGCTAAGTACATACAAAAGAGTTGAATGAATTGAATTGAATTGAATGGAATTCTTGACGTTGCATATAAAGAGTGGTGGTAGATGAAAATACTGGGAGTGCCAATAACAGTATCTAGAACTTCAATAAGAAGATAACAAGGATACAAATGAGGAAGAAGGCACTATAAGCCAAAATGGATGGCCGCCAAAATCATATATGGGTATAAATCAGCCAACATAGCTGTAGGCAACTTCAAGATTTAAATGTCTCGCTCAGAAAATGAGCAAAAGTACATAATACTTCCACTAGTGTCCACCAGGATCGCTGTACTCGGTTGACAACAGATCTACTAAAAAGGCATTGAGATAAAATAATGTTCATTCACCTATATGAATTTAGAAGGGTTAAGAAAACAGAAAAATTATTGTATTGATAGAATAAAGATAAATTTGGATTTTGTATGTTTTAATAGGTAGTAAATCACTAAAATATAGGAATTTAGCTACATTCTTAATGTGGTTCTTAACTTTTCGTAGAAATGGTTGGTTCGAATATAATTAAAATTAAAACAAAAATAGAAATAAAATCTATGAAGACTATAACTGAAGAATATAAATGTTCTTCCAACCTTATTTGTGCTATTCGTCCGCCAATAACTGTTTGCGTATGATAGAATAAGAACTGAAAAAATAAAAATTACAGTATTGATCAAAAATGAGTAAATATAAAATTAGTACAACTACAACACCGGAAATAGCGAAAACTGAAAACGCTATCATAAGTTCTTTTGACGGTTTGAAAATTGTAACAACAATAATAATTGTAGACACCACAAATAACAAAATTAGCCATAGCATTAGAAAAATGATTTGTCTCGTTATATCGCACTATAAAATAAGAAGAAAAAAATCAATTTTTTCCGGAAAAATCTCGTTCTTTTTCAGATTTACTGTTGTTATAGCTGCAATAAATGAAACTGTAATGCATATTGCTGCTGATGTTCCAAAAGATAGGGCAATGTCTCGCTCATCGAAAGGTGCCACCATAATCATTATAACAAAAGTTGCAGACTCCAGCTAAAAAATATAAAAGTGGAAACTACTTTGTAAACACAACTTGAAATATTAAGTCTACCAATAGTAAAAGAATTATGATATTGTATGGAGATACAACACGCACATCATGGAAGTTGAAAAATAAAAGAACTGTCATGACGAAAAACACAAGAACAATGTAGATTAGGTTTCGCTGTTCTTTTAGGAAATCTCGGGCATCCTGCCTGTGAATGGAAAGTATTGATAAGTTATTAGTTTACATAAACTGGCTTACAGCAAGTTTAAGGAACATGATACTTACACAAATAATATAGGCAAAGTTTGAATACAAGTTAATATTATATAAACTATTACCAATGTGTAGACTTTTGCAACAAATCTGCGACGGCTACTTAACACAACACCATCAGCGTGGACTCTGCCAGATGGATATTGAGGATTTTCCGACATTTTCAAATATGACCAATATCAGCTGCAAAATTGTTCTTTTGACATAATACGAAAAAGCAGTGACTGCGATAGCTAAACTACTCTAATTGTATAATATTTTGTCATTCCTGTTGTTTATGACTTGCTGGTTGGTGCTTTTGGGGATTAGTTCCCTATGATAATATTTTAACACTTTGTGTAAAATCTTTCCTTTGGGAACGGCTTTAAATTACAAAGTATATACTAACTACAATACATTATGCTTAGTATTAAAGTGCAAGGTCAAGCAAATGTGTTTTATCTTCAGCCGGGCTTGCAATACCCAAATACTTTAATTTCACATAAAAGGACTCAATCACATATTTTAACCGGCGTATTTAACTCATAAGTTTTTAAGGGCGTATTTCACTAGATAGTCGAAGGTATGAGTAGTTGTCGGCCAGCATCAGAAGGAATCGGGATCTATGAGCAAATGTTTGTTTTGTTGTATTTCTCAAAAATGCTTAGTTACAGAGCTGGGCAAGTACCAAAGAAAAAGTACTTAAGTACAAGTACCGGAGGCGTCAGTACTTCAGCGTAAGTACAAGTACCGCATGTATGAAAAGTACTTGTAAATAAGTACTAAGTCTATAAAAAGTACAGAGTATTTTTTGAAGTACTTTTTAAAGTACTTTTTTAGAATATTTGAACGTTGTCAGTAATATAATGAAGTTTGTCGAGTTCAGTTAATAGATATTAATAAATAAATACCGTTTGAATCAATAGATACTATTTATAGTTTTTTATAGTTTTCGACGCTGCAGGTAGAGTAAAACTTTCCACCCAAGCACACCCATTATCGCCTCCAATAATGCATAACAACTGTAAGAAAAAAATTGAGACCTTTCCTAAATCAGGTCGAGGCATCGTTGATTTTATATTGGAGCGAGGCATTTCTTGCTTACCCTTGGTTATGTCCACTGACGTATATAGTATGGACTGCTTACTTTTCTATTATACGTGGGCACAATTACTTGTCTCAAAAAGAGTTCGTACGTCGGTGCCAACATTCAAAAAAATCATTGGCGGGAAGTTGAAAAACTGAGCATGCAGCTCGAAAGGTGATTTTAATAAAACATTTAGAATTTCTTCTGCGTATCTAATGAATATATTGTCTTTGGTAAAACAGTTTTAATCAGTAATTACCGTAAATGATTAATTTAGAATAATGTATTTCGACGAATCCACCTTTTTTTTGTTTTCAGCTCTCTCTCAGTTGGTACTTGGTGCTTAGACCGAAAGAGTCAGCAATATGATAGTGAGCTCACTTTCTGCAGTGTATTTCTATGAACGTAGTCAGTCCATATTATACATGTCAGTGGTTATGTCATCAAGTCGAGTCATCGTCGATTTTATATTCCAGCGAGACGTTACTGGTTTTTGTTCTGCTTGCCCAGTCTTATTTGTATGTTATTAGTTTGTCTAAGGTTCTCGCTTAACGCGTGAGTGCGGCATATGCTTTGACAGTTCTTTACGTGCTTTAAAGCTCAACAAAAAGGAGTTGCGCTAGAGATTGTGTTTGTTTCTCTGCGAAGAGTTAGATATTTGTAGATACTTAATAGACTCCGAAATACTTAAGTAAAAATCTTGGTACTTAAGTACAAAACAAAGTCTTAAGTACAAGTAAATAGAAGCAAGTACTTATGTTCAATTACTAAGTACGGGCATTTCAAAAGTATTGAATGATAAGTCTTAAGTAACGAAAACTTCAAGTAGTACTTAAGTCTTTTTTTTTACTTAAGTATTGTCCGGCTCTGCTTAGTTATGTCGGCTAAGTTGGGTAAACTCGCTGACTACCGTCCCAATGGTTATGGGGACGAATCTAATCTCGACACAATCCTCCTGCCTTATATTACTTTCTACTTTAACAGCTTTTCTTCTCCCATATTATCTACAATCCTATCTGTAAAAAATTCACACTCAGGCTCAAATCTTCCAGCAGCACCACATTACATATACAAGATCAAATATCGAGGTATTATTTTAGACGGCAGTCTAACTGGGAGATCTAATTTAAAAAGAGTCCTGTAGAAAGCTTCGGCAGCAACATGGATATCGAGCTTCAAACCAAAAATGATCTTGTGGTCGTTATTATTATTACATATGCGTTACTAATTTGGTGGCCAAAATCTAAACAAAAGCAGGCTAAGAAGGAAGCTATCTTCAGGCGGCCATCTGAAAGTCATTGAGAAATTCATGTTATGGCGAAATGGTATAAATATGAAATATTATTCAAGATAAACTAATATCATCGTCAACAGTGGCTTTCTGACGACCTACCCTTTAAAAAGTATCTCTGATATGATAGAGAGATAAATCCGAAATATTTACATAATATCAGATAGACATGTTGCATTCAAAGCTTTAAACTCGTATACTTTTGAGACCAATTTGGTTTGGTGGTGTCTTATAGTCTTCAAGCAACTAGCTAAAACAAACAAGGTGACGCTGATTTGGGCGCCAGGATAAGAACGTAGTAAGGTCCTCAAGATTGCATACCGGCTTGCAATGGAAGAAGTCAAATATGAGTTTATCGGTTCTCAGCCTCTTGTGGCCACCCAAAAGGCCACTTTTTGACAGATGTCAGATGGCAGGACAGAGTTAAATGAGTAACTGTACTTACTGGTTAAACAGCTCAGGGCAGCAACATTTTCCACTCTCATCACAACATCACAACTACGACTCTAAAAGAAACTACTCAATGGGCACTGCCCACTTTGATATTACCTTGTACATGAAGAATGAGCAAACTGCCAAATATGTCCTCTGCGACTATGAAGCCTTTGGCCGCGTAAGACTACAGCATATAGAAAATGCCTTCTAACCATCAGAGGATATTACAAGAGCATTATTGGTTTTATCAAAGACTTTTGTTTCTCCGGGCGCTTACGGGCAATGTTATAAAAATGCTGTGGGTTGCAATGACAAAATGAAAGGGGATTAAGTGTCTCTCATCCGCAATACTAATTTTAATACCCCTGCTAGAGGTGCCAGCGATATCTGAATTTTCTTGGAGTCCTTCTGCTTTGTGTATTCTTGACCAATTGACGAAGTGAATTCTTCCTTGGAGAGCACCTATTATAAGTGCTGATAAAAAACTTGCACTAAACGTTTGTTACTGAACGTTTCAATACAATTTAAAATAATTTACTTTATTAGAAACTCTACACCCGGTAAGACAAACACTATCGTCGTATAATTATGCGTTGGATGTGTGTACAGAAAAACTTAAGAAAAAAATTAATAGATTAAAATTTAAGGAAATTTTAAAGCTACAACGTAATGACTTACATGCGCCTGAGTCAATTCAAGAATATCTGCAGTTGAGTATGAGAGATTGTAGTAGTTAAACAAGTGTTAGATTACTCTGGTGAATTCCACTAATTTTCGAATTTTCTACCTGTTAATGATTTTTCCTTGGGGCGCAATATATTTATACCCTAGATGAAATCTGTAGGGTATACTAAGTTTGTCATTCCGTTTGTAACGCATAGAAATAATGATGGTAGGTAGAGCAAAATGGATTGGACACCCACGCATAATATTAAAAGTTATTTTTATTTTAGCATGTTAGTCTGTCAGCCCGTCTGTCTGCTGTCTGTCTGTCCCTTTGTCTGTCCACCTGTCTATACGTCCTCACGATAACTCGAGAATGCGTCAACTTACAGAGCTGAAATTTTGCGCAGGGGCTTTAAAAAAAAAGCAAAATTTTGTTCGAAAATGGGACAAATCGGGTAACTCCTTCATAGGGTTGCCATCCAAAAATTTCGTTTTTCACTACATATTTGAACACTGCCTCAGAACGCATCAACGTGGAGAGAGAGAATATGGTAAACATAATTTCAAAAATGGGCTAAATCGGGTAACCCCTTGTTGTTTCTATATAAAAAACTGGGATTTTTACGTATACTCTGAAAACAAGTCCTAGACGTTTTTATTGTACTGAAAAGTTCTTCATGAAATCTATGAAATCTTATCAAACTGGTTTTAATCACTTTTTCTGTTCGACGAGTCGTTCTTAAAATATATGCGAATAACAACCTTAAAAATTAAACTTTCGCACATGTGTATCATACGAAATTTCATACAGGCGTTCGTCGTGTGTGTGTGCGTGTGTGCGAGTGTGAGTGCATACATTCAGATGCATGTAAAAGTGTAGCTCTCTGCGTCAACGCGTTCTCAGGCAGCGCTCAAATATATAGTATAACATGAAATTTTTGTATAGCAACTCTACGAGGGAGTTGCCCGACTGGTTCCCTTTGCGAACTGTATTTGCAATTTTTATGAAAATGCCGTGTACAAAATATGACCTCGCCACGTGGACGCCTTCTCAGGCAGCTACCAAGTACATAGTAAAAAACAAAACCTTTGTATGGGAACACCAAGAAGAATTTTATTTACCATTGCTATAAGAACACCATGCACCAAATTTAAGTTCTTCACGTCGACCGTTCTGAGACAATGCCCAAATATATAATTAAAACGATTGTATGGCAACCCTACGAAGGAGTTGCTCGTGTCCCATTTTTGAACTTAACTTTCATTAAAAAAAAAAAAATAAACAACGCCGTGTAGGTACAAAATTTCTGCTCTCCACGTCGTCACATTCTCAGGCAGTTTCTAAGAATGTAGTAAAACTATAGTTTTGTATGGCAACACCAAAAAGGGGTAACTCGATTTAGTCCATTTAACATTACCATGAAAACACCACGTACCAGATTTTTTATATGGCAACTGTACGAAGGAGTTGACGTGGACGCGAAAGGCAGTATTCAAATATATAGTGAAAAACGAAAGTTTTGCATGCCAACACCAAAAAGGGGTCAGCCGATCTGGTACACTTTCGAACTCGTATTTGCAATTTTCATAAACACGCCGTGTACAAAATGTGAGCTCTTAACGTCTACGCGTTCTCAGATAGTTTCCAAATATGTATGTAGTGATAAACCAAAGTCTTGTATGGCAATATCAAAAGGGGTTGCCCGATTCAGACCATTTTTGGAATTTTATTTATTATTGCTATGAAAATACCATGTACCAAATTTTAGTTCTCCACGTCGACGCAATCTCAGGCAGTGCCCAAATATATAGTTAGAAACGAAATTTTTGTATGGCAACCGTACGAGGGGTCGGCTGATTTGTTCCACTTTTTAACTGAAATTTGCATTTTTTTTTTAACTACAACTACAAAATTTGAGCTCTCCACGTTGAGGCGTTCTCAGGCAGTTTTAAGTTCTTCGAGCGCATCCAATATAAATGAATCGAGTGAGCAATTTATGTTGGCAATTGAAGTAAAATAGCTAGAATTGGTCGACGATATTATGAAACTTCGTATTGTCATTGTGTGTCATTGTGATTATAACCAATTTTATAGGATTTCGTATTCTGAAGAAGTTTTTCGTACAATAAAAATGTCTTGGACTGATCGTTTTCACAGTATACGTAAAAAAACTAAATTTGTATATGGCAAAACCAAGAAGGAGTTGCCTGATTTAGTCCAATTTTGAAATTTCATTTGCTAGTACAATGAAAACACCATGTACCAAATTTCAGCTCTCTATATCGATGCATTCTCAGGCAGTGTCCAAATATATAGTGGAAAACGAAAGTTTTGCATGGCAACCCCACGAAGGAGTAGCCCGATTTGTCTCATTTTTGAACTTAATTTTACTTTTTGTTTTTAAAGTTTGTGTACAAAATTTCAGCTCTCTAAGTATACGCGTTCTCGAGGTATCGTGCGGACAGACGGCCGATCGGACGGCCCGAGGGACGGACAGACGGACGTACATGCAAAAATCAAAATAACTCTTAATAATATGCGTGGGTGTCCAATCCATTTTTCTCTACCATCATTATTTCGAGGTGTTACACATGGAATGACAAACTTAGTATACCCTATCGACTTCATCTAGGGTATTAAAAGACTGTTACCCTATTCCTGAAGCACGTAAACTGCCCAAAAATCATGGAGAAATAAATCTACAACATTTATTGGAACATACAGTCATACGACTACTAGTTTATTTGGAAGAAATAGTTGAGACTCTAAGTGAAGACGAGTGCAATTCTTTAGAGCTACTATCGAAGTGAGGATGTGATGGCTCGCAGCAAGTTCAATACAAACAGAAGTTTGTTAACAGTGCAGATTCAGATGGTAATATATTTCGAAGCTATTTAGTACCTTTGTGACGGATCTGTGGATTGGAAACTAAAAAATTATTTGGTAAAACCTCACAGCATCATCTCCGAGATACTGTCGGATGAGACAAATTATATCAAGACAAAAATTGCTTCTCGAAATAAAACAAAACTTGTAAAACATCGATCTTTAAAGGTGAATAAAATAAATGTAATGCTGCAACCACTGACATATATAATATGAGCTCAGTTGCTAATGTCAAAAAAAGTTCTTACGCCGGTGCCAACATTAAAAAAATCATTGGCGAGAAGTTGAAAAAATGAGCCTGCAGCTGGAAAAGCGGTTTTAATAGAAACTTTCGAATTTCTGCTGCATATCTAAAAAATATATTGCGTTTGGTAAAACAATTTTATCAGTAATTAACCCAAATAATTAATTTAAAAACATTTATTTCGACAGACCCACTTATTTATTTGTTGTTCTTATTCACTTATTTATTTGTTGTTCTCGATCAGTTGGTACTTAGTGATTAGACCGGAAGAGTCAGCAAAATAGAAGTGAGCCCACTTTTTGCAGTACATTTCTATTAACATAGTCAGTCCATTTTATATATGTCAGTGGCTGCAACCGATACAAAATCAATCATGAAATGCTTTATTTGTGGTGCCACTTCAAAAGATTTTAACGACTTATAACTTTACGTTTTGTATTAGCGATTTTACATGCGAGTATTGGATTCTTTGAGAACATGCTTCATTTATCATATAAACTCCCTCTTGACAAGTGGCAACTTAGAGCGCAGACTGATAAAGACACAGTCAAGGAAAGGAAGGAATTAATTAAAAAAGGATTCAAAAATAAAATGAGTCTTATTGTAGTTTTTCCTAAATCTGGCTTTGGAAACACCAATGACGGCAATACAAGTCGTAGATTTTTTAATGATCCACAGTTTGCTGCTGAAATAACATGCATTGAGATTCCGATTATTGCCAGACTAAAATTAATTTTAGAAGTTATATCGAGCCGTTTCCAAGTTGACACAGAAAAATGTGGATTTGTATGGAGGTTTCCTATGACCCCACCCTACATAGTATTGTAATCCATGGGCCTGTCGTTATCCAATATGCCTTATTGCCGATAGGGCAGTTATCCGAAGAGGCAGCGGAATAAAGAAACAAGTATTTTCGTTTATATACACTAAATTATGCTAGAAGATTTACAAGAAAGGATTCCATTTGTACTTAATAGACTGTTATTAAGTTCCTATCCACTTATTACAAGAATGAGACCAAGACCAAAAACTTTAATAGAGATTCACCGAATATGCTTATCACGGAGTCAACTCTAAGTGAAGATGATGTTGAATGCTCATATGAAGACATGAACGAGAAATCAGATGGAGAATCTTCAGCAGACGAAGAGTGGACAGCAATACCATAATAATTAATAATAACTGTTAAAAACTATTTTATATTTTTTCAATTTATAGGTGTTCTACATTTTTGACAAATCATATTATTTGAGTTACTAGTATTTTTTCATCACAGTTTGCACACAAAATATTATTTAAAATGCATAAATTGTCAATTAGTCTTGCTCGCAAGCCATTAACATCAAAAAATGATGTTGGCCAACTTTTCATGGTAAATACTCCATGTTTGGCTCTTCGTCAACTAACCTGCTAAATAAACTAAAAACAGTCGCAATAGTCTGCAGCTTGCTAAGCGGAGTCGGGCTTAGGTTATTCAAAGGCTTCTTCTCTGATAAGGCTTAGAGAAGTGGATTTCAAATGTCAAAATTTTGGGAGTCACGTAATTCTTCTGAATGGGACTAAATTATGAAACCACAAATAAAATGAAAGCAAAGAAAAGGGCAAACGAGACCATCTAAAAGGAGAACTTTATTCAAAAGATTACTCGATATAACTCTAATGATATATATGTAACCCATGGATTCCTCTTTGGGTGCCTTATTACTGTACCGTGGCTGTCAGATAAATTTTTGTTTTCTATTAAATAAAAAAAAATGTTTATAATTTTAAGTTATATTTAGTACAAGATTAATACTGAAATTTTAATGAAAAGATTGGATAATTAATTTGATACAGGTAGCGAATACGGAAAAAGAAATTCAAATTAAAAATTCAAAGAGGTAAAATGATTACAGAAAAAGTTGACAAACTGACTACGTAACTCGGCAATACATCACGAGGTAAAGACCATTACCTTGGGCATTGGACGAAAATAATCGAAACCGAGACCATCGCCAACAATGATTATTCCACTACCTCCTACTATTTTATTATTTTTTTTTTCTACTTCCTTTGGAAGCCCGATATAGGATTACTTGAAACGAGATATGATCGTACGAAATGATCTAAATACAAATGCGACCGTCAATCGTCACTTTAAACCTTAAATTATATATTTTGTTCAAGAAAGAATTTTTTGGGATTCTCCGGTATATAGCAAAAGCTAAAAAATGTTCTAATTTCTTATTGTTTATTTTTCCTCCTGGGCATGTATAGGAGTGTTTTTTCCTCATATAATTCACATCCAGAATTTATATGAGAAGAGATCAGTTTGATATATTTTCAAGCGTCTGCAGCAGGCAGAAAACCAAGCTGCACTGATGAATGTAAGTTTTTCTGGTGACACGAAACGCTTCTTCTTCTTCCTTTTCTTCTTTATTTTCAGCCCACTGCGTGGCGTATACAGGTTCGATTCGCTTCGAATGAATCTGTTTCTTTAAAGTTTTTTAAATTTTTTTAATAAATAAAAAAATTGTTTTTTTTTCTAATTTTCTCAAACTTTTATTTCTTTCTTCTTCTTTTCATTTTTTCATTTGTTTTTCAAATCACACAATTTCGATATTTGTGACCTGCTGATGAGTCAAACCAAGACTTGAAATTTGTCACCAAAAATTAATGGGTTTTTAGGATATAATCAGTTTGGGTTACTGATTGCCTAATGTTGTTTGCACTAAAGTTGATTGTCGTTACCAATTGCCATCAATTGGGTAAGTCGATTGAGGAATCAATTTGGGTTACTGATTGCCTAATGTTGTTTGCACTAAAGTTGATTGTCGTTACCAATTGCCATCAATTGGGTAAGTCGAATCTTCACTACTGTGTATACGATGATTAGCTGAAGTAACCAATTGTTATTAATTGGATAAGCTGTATGAGGAATCTTCAATCTTGAGTGTGTGCTAGATAGTTGACGCTACTACACTTCAAGGCAGTATTATTATCGTCCTGTGTGAGTAATTAAATTAGTCTCGGGCTGAGCGTCCCTAGGATAGTTAGCGACGGCGATGAATGTTAATTGTCTGTCGTCAATGAATGCGTAGAACTGTACCTATTACAGTCAAAGGAAGTTATCCTATAGCGGCGGCGACTACTCCTGTGAATGGTCTTTAGTGAACCCAGAAGACTGTGGTGCGATCCTATTGTCCCTATGACAATATGATCTGATGCGGCGGAAAATCTTGTTTTTCCGTCCACGGTGAGTTGACTTCCAACTCGGCTATAAAGACTACCGACTTGAAAAACTACTGAAAGATAACAGTTATTAGACTTAAATCTCAGCGGTGATTAGCGAAATATGATGTTTTAAAAGAAGCAAGCAGTATAACAGGGTACCCTTGCAGTCCTCAAGACCACAGGACACGTCCGGTATGGCACCGTTAATACTGGAGCACGACCTATGTAACCCCTCTCCTGACTAGAACGGCAAGAAGCGGTAACTTTGATATCGGTATACGATTCACTGAGAGAAACCAATCTTCAAGCAGTTGTAGGTAAACCAATACTGTTACTACGACAGAGCAGTGATAGCCGGAGGATGAGGTTTCTTGTGCTTCCAGCGTACTGTTTCAGCTGCGATTCTTGATTATTAAATCTTGTGAGTTATCCACTGAATACGGGTCCTGCCCTACTGGTGATAATCTTCTGAAAAGTTAAGAGCCATATGGAAACATAGAAAAATGAAATAAAGTCTCGGATGATTTATTCCAATGGTCCTGGATATGTACTATATTTTTTTTAAATATATTTTCTTTTTTGTATAGATCTGAGATGTGCTGTCAGAAGACTGTGTGAACTAAACATATTTTTTTTAAAACAACGTTATAAACAAAAACAAAGCCTACCTAGCTACGGCTGTCTGTGTTCAGCAAGGTATTACTAGCCGAAATGATTTACCTGGTTTACATGATGACTTGACTAGAATATGGAAATAATAGGAACAGGTCAGTCGCGTCGCCACAGGTTGTGTGATGAAATAACCAATTAGAACATTTTTTAGCTTTTGCTATATACCGGAGAATCCCAAAAAATTCTTTCTTGAACAAAATTAAGTTTAACCCGGTAAAAAGTCCAAACGTAATCTGTTTAAATTATATAGTAACCAGTAAAGAAGCTAAAATTGGTTTAAGACCAATACTTATGATACCCTAGTTGAAAGCTCGTATATAATTTTGTATGGTCACCTCTCTGTGCAAGTATGATTTTTGAAGTGGCTTCTCGCATATGTTTCTAAAATGGTGCGTCGTATAGTAAAAATGATCATAACTAATTTCATAGAACTTAACATTATGAAGAACTTTTCAGTACATTAAAACCGGCTAGGACTGATCGTTTTTATAGTATATGTAAAAATGCTAAATTTTTATGTGCCAACACCAATAAACGGTTGCCTTATCTAGACCATTTTCTAAATATTATTTACTATTGCTATAAAAACACAATGTACCAAATTTCAGCTCTTTACGTCGACGAGTTCTCAGGCAGTGCCGAAATATATAGTGAAAAACGGAATTTTTGTATAGCAACCCTGCGAATGAGTTGCCGATTCGATCCATTGTCGAACTTAAATTTACTTTTTTTTTTAAAAGCCCGTATGCAAAATTTTAGTTCCTGAGTTATCGTGCGAACGGACGTAACCATTTTGCTCTACCATCATTATTTCTAGATTTACAAACGGAATTACAAGCTTAATATACCCTATAGGTTTCATCTAGGGTATAAAAATGATAGGCTATATGGCCGGATTACATTAACAATGCCGACGTCGGCGTGGTCGTCATTTTATGTCAAAAATATTTAGAGACAGTACTGCAGCATGTATGAAATGCATTACATTACCCACGCCGGCGTCGTCGTCGTCGTCGTCGTCGTCGTCGTCGTCGATCTAAATTTATTATGAAAAAACATGAAAAAATTAAACGATATTTGAATTTCTGAAAACAAATGAATTTATATTAAAAAATTAAAAAAATCTGGACTTGAAGGAAAAGAAAATATCTTTTTTTATTATTATTTAAAATTTTATTGCAAACCGGAAAAGATTACAAGGAAATAACTCAACTGTAAAATGTAAGGGAAATTAAGGTATGGCGCTGCCGGTCAGTGTTAATGTAACTTGCCCGGCGTTTGTTCGGCGTCGGCGTTGGTAATGTAATCCAGCCAATATTGTGTAAAATTCGTGTACGTGTAGCATTTTTTTGTAGGCACGGGGACGAAAATGGCAAGATTAATGCCTCATTTAATTAATTAATTAATTTTGTCGTTCTAAATACTAATTTGGATTTCTATGCAAGAAAATGTGGGTTATAAAATAAATATTTTTAAATATTGACTTTTAGCAAAATTATTGTAAAATTCCTTTATCCCAGTCACTTTAAGAAGGTGAATAAATATATAATTTCGCCGTACTACGTGTCGCTACGTGTTAATTTTAAATGAAAAGTGTGGCTGTGTCAAATATTTGGCTTTGTAAGTGCGGTATTTTTGTGGTTTAAGTGAACAAAATTTGAGATATGCGAGGGAGAAAAGATTATAGGAACTGTTGTAAGAATTGGAAAATATGGAGATATTTTTCAATTAGTCAAATAAATTAACGTTACGATGAAAATGAGGCATAAAAATGAGTTATAGTTAGAATAGTGAAAAACTGTTGTGAAATATTGTTTTTTGTAACAGATTTAATATAATCGAGACTAATATAACAAAATGCCAAGCTATGTTTTTATTAGCATTCATAAAAATCTTAAATCATAAAATAACATTAAAACGTTTAAGTTATAATGAAAAGGAGTATGGAGCTTTTCCCATGCCATCTACATGCTAGTAGTTCAATACTCCAGTTTGTAAGCTTTCGGAAACGCCAACGTGAAATTAGAATAGAACATATTTTCATACAAACAGAGATAGCCATATGCACTACTGCGAAAAAAAAGGATGCCAGTTGCTACTCTACTCCACTCAGTAGTGTGAATGCGGCATTCAGATGAAATCTTACTTGTATTCGCGTATTTTGTTTTTATGCACACAAAAATATCTACAAAGTGGCACCACGAAAAAATCACTGTCACTTGGGTTTTTTTTTATTAATTTTCATGGAAAATATGCGCAGAGCTTGGCCGTTTTGAAGTTAAGGAAAGAGCTCAACTTTTGCTATAATTTTCCGGGGTTTATATACAATTCCGGTCGGATCTAGCAAACTGATTTTCATTAAATATATACTCATAAGTTTTACTCGTGAATGATAATGCCGCATTCACAATGAAGAGTGGAGCAGAGTGTAGCAGAGTGAGGTTTGAGTCCAGAAAGAAGCCGTTCACAATACAACGCATAGTGAAATTCGAACTTTAGAATTAATCGTAACAAATCGCCATAACAACGCCAAATCAACAACGAACTTTGAAATTAATATAAAAAAATGTCATACTAACTCCAAGTCAACAAACAAACAAATAACTGTTGTTGTCAAAAAAATAAATTCGAAAAGGGAGACACCTGTTCCACCATATCAGATTGCTACGAAACCATGATACAAAGATTAACAATATATGGCCGAATTATGTGTCAATAGGTTGTTTGTCTCCTTTGGTGACAATTGTCAGAAATTTCTTCGTCCCAATTACAATCATCCTTATCACAGTGAAAAAAATTTCCTATTTGTAAATTTCTTTGCTTTCCCACTAGCACATAATTACTATTTCCGAAGTGATTTAAACGAAGAAACTAATGTTTTGTTAAATATTTAAATATATTCAAAACGTATTTCAGTCAATAAAATACGAAAAACTCAAAACAAATTTGCTAGAAATGACAATAGTCACTTCATGACGTAGCAACACAAAAATTCGTCTCGAATCGGCCATACCTTGTTATCTTTGTATCATGCTACGAAACTAGATACAAATTAACGTAAGTTTTTTGGTGTTTAAATCAGGAAGTTTGCAAAAAAATACCTCATGTTTTTTTTATAATTCATAAAAGATATTAAATTAGGAAATAACATTAAAACATGTTAGTTATGATAAAAAGAAGTATCGAGCTTTTTCCACGCCATCTATATGCTAGTAGTTCAATATTTCACTTTGTAAGCTTTCGAAAATGCCAATATGAAATTATAATAGAACCTATTTTGATGCAGTTCCAATTTTCGCTACTCTGAGCCAAACAGAGATAGCCACATACAGTACTGCGTGCGGAAAAAAGGATGCCAGTTGCCACTCTACGCTACTCTACTCCACTCTGCATTGTGAATGGATCATTAAGGTTAATTTTGAGTTGTAAAAGCGGAAACTCATATTTGCAGAGGGTGTATTATACTTTCAGTACTACATTCGATAGCGCACGGGTTTGCTTTTTCAGTACTAAATTTACAGTTAAACCTAGTATGGAGTTCGGGTATTTGTAAAATTAAACGCGGTCTCCAAAAAATAGCATTTTAACGCTGGTAAAAGGATGACATAAATATTGTGTGGAGAAAGTGTAGTGGCAGCTGTTAAAATCACAGTTAATTGGAAGAATTTTTAAAAATTTTAAGTGAATATTATTTATAATTGATAAAAATCATCAAATCGCTGACGCGATTGTTGCTGCGGTAAACCAAGTATTTATTGTCGTCAAAGAAATCCAAGGGAAAATGTTATGAAACTATGATGAGTGACTGGCTTGGACGTAAGGTCCAGACTGCCAGCATGAGCTGAGAGATCACTCGACGGACAGCGTTGACTGCAGGGCAGCACGCTAGCTCGCCTCGGCTCATTGGCGGAGAGTGTGGGGAGGTTCTACGAAAAACCTGCCGCTGTCGTCTGCTATAATAAAAAAAAAAATCTCGTGCCTATCAACCAAAAAAAACCGGCACACATTCGGTCCTGAAGGGATCTTGACGTCACTTACCTACATCCAATATTGAAGGCGCAGATGATGTGCCTTCACTGCATGCCCCAACCACCCATACAACACTGAGGGCAGCAAATTAGTTTCAGTGTCCTTTTGTTGACCTGTAAAGAGAGAATAAAGAGCGGACCTAGGCGACCTTCATGCGAGAGGGCTCCAGGATCGTAAAAGGAGAAATAAAATCGAAACTCAGCACGTCATAATCGTTATAAAAGAAACTCCATATATTTTAGGCTACGGAAATTTTGTGAAATGAAAAACTAAAGCTGTGCAGTATTCAAAGGAAAACTTAAAAAAGCAATAAGATTATCACACTACGAATCCTATAGTATTGTTAGAGGTAAGTATATACATATCTACTATAAATAATTAAGGAAATAATTTGCGAGTTTACCCCTTTCTCATAATTGAACGTTGACACATTATATATATGTATATGTATATGGGTAAATTCCAGTGATAGCTTGATAATATGCAAGGCTTCTTCAGGTTCTCACAAAACATCTGCATGTGATATTAATTGGGTAACTATTATTATTAATGCCCCGAAAATTATACTGGAAGTTTGTTAGCTTTCAAGAGCAGTCTCAAAGCAGTTAGTTGTTTACTTGCTCACAGCAAACTTATTCTATTAACTAAAGTTCACTGGAATTATCAAACCCAATGGGGTCGATTCGTTGATGAAAAAAATACGATTCTTCTGTCCATTACTTCTATTACGTGGAGTCCTATGTATTTAACCAATTAGGCAATCAAAGCATTTATGTGTCAACCGACAAAAAATACTTAAAGTGTTTATAAATCTTCATTGTGCATTTAAATAAATTCCACCTTTACTGCACTTATGTGTCAAACAACAAAGTTTCACGTTCACAATATGGGCTTTATAAACTTAATTCATATTTTGACGTTGTGTACTACTGGTGGTACATTTGTCATTTAGACCATTAGCCGTAGTGCGCCACAGGTGGTACATGGGCGCCTATAATGCAAACTCCATAAAAACTTTCACAACTTTAATGTAATTCAGAGTTATAAGCTTGCGACTGTTGGAAATATACACAAAGATACTATGCTATCAGTGTACCACCGATGGCGCACTCATGTTTAGAAAAAGGCATGCTTTATTCGGTTTAAATGTATTAATTTTATAGCGTTCTCATTTTATGACAAAACTGAAAAATAACTCAATTTATTTAACAAAAAAAAAAACGTAAAAACAAAAAGGCTATTCAGATGTATTATATTATATTACGAAAAAATAATACTAGTGTGATATAAAATTACTTGTGCTTTTCATTAAAACACTCCAGACACATTGTTGGTTGATCATCACAATTGTTGCAGAAAGTCTGTACTCTTTTCGTTTTACCGGGTTCTTCTTTTGCTCCATGTTCTTGAGAGATTTGCTCGTAGCACGATAAGTATCTTTTGCTTGCTGTTCTTGCGCTGCCTTTTCGTTTGAAAAGTTGGTGTACAGAAGGCTTCCTTTGGTTTAGGGGAGCAGTGCTATTTGAGACTGTCGTTTCCTCGACATTCTTCAAGAGGCCTTCGATAATTTTTTCTCGAAAATTGGTTTGGTCGGAATAGTCTACACCTTTCTTTTCTTTATTATAAGCTATAATTGCTGGAGGCTTCATTATATCTTTTCGGAATCTACTCTTTTTTCCGGTTGGAACTAAGATAATAGTGTGATCTGGTTTGCTAGAAATCATAAGTATTGTCCTTTTGTCAGTCCATTTTAAAACACGTATTCCGTTTCTATTTTCTTTACCAAATACTTCTCCTTTTTTAGCTTTTTTCATGCAGATTTGTTTGGGATTGCCACGGCGATTTATCCGGAGAGTACCGCAAATATATGTCTTCCTTTTCAATAATTCTTCTCTCAGTTGTACACTAGTGTAAAAGCTGTCGGCGTATAATGTTCTGCCTTGGTCCAAAAGGCCTTGAAGCAATTCCATTGTTACATCATATGAATGCCCATAACCGGAAGTACTGCTGGCTCTTCCAGCATAAATTTTCACGTGGTACGTGTAGCCGTCAGTGTTGCATAGCTTTTACAATTTCACTCGGTATTTATGTGACTTACCTAGAATATATTGCTTGAAAAAAAGTCTGCCTCTCCACGGGATCATCGACTCATCTATGATGACTGCTTCCCCGAGAGTTAGAGATGATTTGAAGTTTTGTGCGATAATGTCAAGCAGTGGATTTATTTTCGCTAATCTTGTTTCTCCCACGGGAGTATCATTATCAGCGAAATGTACACATTTTAATAATACTTCAAATCGAATAAGTAGGGTTTTTCGACCAATATAATCTCATACTGGGAACAGGGCAAATACCCATTATTAAAACAACAGCAAGTAGTTTCTTGATTTCCTCTTCATTCGTGTCCTTCCATTTTGCCATAATTGAACGACGACTGATGATGTGCGATTGAATGAATTGCGCCGCATATCTGTTTGTTTCTGTCACAATAAGTTTCAGTACTGCACCACTTAAAAATAATTTATAAATACTGAAAGGATCAGTAGAACCTACGTTACATCGCAAGCCAGCGTTTTCTTTGGCAAAGTTGAATTCTCGCACTAGACTTCTAGCTTCTTCCCATTCATCTGATAGAGAAGGAACAGTAATAGCTGCATGCTCCTGACAAATATCGTCCAATTCCTCAACTTCACTGCTCCCAAGGTCAGTTGCGATATCACTATTACTGTGTGTATCATCACATTGTGAGGGTATGTAAGAAGATTCCGAGCCAGAAAAGTCCGAAATTAATTCCTCTTGTAATAAAACGTCTTCAATTTCTTAATTTTCCATTTCAATTTGTTTATAGCAAAACTAATTAATTATGGTGTATTTACACACAATTTCTAACAGAAAAAACAAAAAGATTGAAAAAGTCTTGACTGTTGGTGATTTATAGGTAACAACATTGTAAGCATAGCATGCTGAGTTCCACTTTTGCTTTTGGTTACCAAACACAATTAGAACTAAAGAATTGTAAAAAATGTAAATAAATTATGTATTTGAAATCCATGTACCACTCGTAGTACACGACGACCATTATGCAGATCGTTTTCTATACGACGTCGTGCGCCACCAGTGGCACACTCTTTAAATGTTATTAAAAGTATGTAAAATATTCATACTAATTTAAAAAAACATATCTGTGTTACTTAAAATAATAAATAATTCACAAACAACCACGAAAACAATTAACGTCCAGGAAGAAAAGCACTTAACGCTGCCTTGTGTCTGAAAGCCGAACTCTCAATGTACCACCGATGGTACACGATGTCGCGAACGTGTTAAGTGTTTAGAAGTCTACATTATGTATTTAAATAAATTTGAGAAAAAAAAAAGAAAAAAAACAAAGCGAACACTTACATGAAGTTAATGCTGTGGATCCATCGCCGAGGCGCCTCCGTGACGATCCGCAGTGTCTGCTTACTTGCTGCTGGGTGTCAATTTCAATTTCTGTTATTAATAATTGGTGCTTAGATATAAAAAAAAAATCTTATTCTAATTTTTCCGTGTTGGGCTCTGCAAAATTTCTCACTTAAGGTCGTACATCTGGACGTTCCATATTCTTTGTTCTGACACGCACTCGCTGATAACATTCTTTTCCATCATTAAGTTGTCTTATATGATGTAATTGTTGTTATAATGTAAAGTTCGCGTAAGTCGACGGAACACCAGGGAGAAAAGGAGCCTAGTTGGTTTTCACTCACAGGGATATACGGATTTTCTCCTGGTGCGGGGTTGATGAAAATAGTATCTCTAATTGAAAATGTGTCAGTGTGAAAACTAAAAATTATCATAAATTTACTTACAGGATTAATCTATTATCTCATGGTTACGGAAACCGTTTTAATCTATAAGCAACTTGCTATTTGAGTTGATGAATTCAAGAAAGACTGAAGTCTACAGACAAAAACCTCACCAGGGAGAAAAGGAGCCTCGTTGGTTTTTACTCCCAGGCATGTACGGATTTTCTCGGGGTTGGTGAAAATAGTCTCTCTAATTGAAAATGTGTCAGCATGAAAACTAAAGCATATTATAAATTTACTTACAGGATTAATCTATTATCTGATGGCTACGGAAACCTTTTTAATCCCCCCCCAGTATGTCACACCGCCCGAGGAAACGCACTTCTCTTCGTCGGGATGCGTTCAAATATTCTGTTTGACAGCAGCCGGCTTACACGCTGCAGTATTTCATGTAGCATATTGCTATATGCAATACGCTACGACCATAACAAAAACTAAATAAATTCGCTTTGTCAAGTCAACAATCAATGAAATGTCAACATTTCAACAGAATTTTGCATAGCACAGTAGAAGTATTTTAGGTTCCCGATTACGCTTACGGCTAGATGGAAGCGATATTCATAATAATTTTTGGCGTTTGGTTGATTCAAATAAAATACATCCAATTGGACATTGTGAGAAGAATAGTGTAATGTTACAGCCACCATTAGGGTATCGTACGAATGCAAGCAGTTGGCCTAAGTTCTTAGTAAAACTTTAAATGGTGCATGCTACAGCACATTTTCACACAAAATGTAAAGGTGGGCCATTTGTAAAAAGTTCAAAACTTCCATCGATGGTTACTATTGAAATAGAAATTTATTTTAAAATCCATTATTTTGTGACTACTGGTTTTAGATAATAAAGTTGAATTTATAAAGAAAAAATATATAAATATACCCATATTTGTGCATGTGTTCATTCAATTTACTCCCTTCTAGATTTAGTCTGTTAATAAAGTCTAAAAAAATTCTGGGGTTGAGGTAGTTTCAATTCCTTAAAGGAGCAAATACTTATCTAAAAATGAACATAAAACAAACGAAATCGGGAATGGACCAAAGGTCAGGACTTTTTTAATAGGAAATGTTCCAATATCTTCAGAAAAAACATTTTAAACCGTTAAAATAATAAATATATTCAAAAATATATATTTTTTCCACAAAATAGTAAACAAATCCAGAATCGAGCAAAGATCAAAACTTTTTAACCAGATATTTCGGAAACTATTCTTCCTGCCACCATATGATTTGCCCTATTCTCTTCAGAGGATCCTTTGCAACATTTGGTAGTAATTTTCTCCAAAATTACGGTGTGGAACAATTTACATATTGGGAGAGAATAAACATCTAACCAAAAATGCCAGCACAACTAAAACATGGAGAGAAGTACATTAATTTGCACTGAATTCGGAATCTTCCAAAGAAAAAAACTCAATTATTAAATTATCAAGCTCCATTCATTTTTAAAGTACACTTTTAACAATTAAATATGCAAATGAAAATTAAAATATCTTATCTTTCCTGAATTAATCTGTTCTGTTGCACTTCCTATATCATTCCATTCTTTCCTGATAAGTTCTTCCTGATATCTTCACATACTTAAGTTTTGCCTGATATCTTTACATACGTGCTATAGAGAATACAAAATATTCTGTTTAAAATTTTGACACATTGACTTGCTTCAAATATATTTAATTTGTGTGCGTGTAAACAATAATATTCGTACCCGCTTGTAGTTACATGTATGCTGCTATAATAGCAAAATTTACTTCTATAAAATATACTTCTGGCTAGAACTTTTTATGGCTAATTATGGCACATGATACAAAGATAACAAGGTATGGCCGATTAAGAGGAATTTTTTGTGTTGCTACGTCATGAGGTGCCTACTGTCATTTCCAGCGAATTTGTTTTGAGTTTTTCGAATTTTATTGACTGAAATACGTTTTGAATATATTAAAATATTTAACAAAATATTAGTTTCTTCGTTTAAATCACTTCGGGAAAAGTAATTATGTGCTAGTGGGAAAGCAAAGAAATTTAAAAATGAAATTTTTTTTCACTGTGAAAGGACGATTGAAATTGAGACGAACAAATTTCTGACATTTGTCGCCAAAGGAGGCAAGCAATCAATTGATAGATTTTCCGGCCATACCTTGTTAATCTTTGTATCATGATTATGGCAGTAAAAATTTCCCCTTCGTCGGGAATTTGACATTTAACTCAGTAAAATTTTTCTGGATTATCTTTTGTCCTTATCGTTCTAAATTACTTTCAGATAAGGGGAAACTACTTAAATTAGCCATAAGGTACCTGCGGAAAATAAAGTCCGTAGGGTAATAAGGCCCACATTTGAAATTTCCTACTAAATTGAATAGCAGCAACCTCATATTTAGTGCACACATGCATTAAGTCGACACGAACGCCGTGTAGGTGGCGTTCTGCAGATTCTTGTCAGCAACGAAAGGTTTTCGCTTATACAAAATTATAAGCTCTGTTGTTTTATTACTATTTCCACATGTACCTAGTAACTTATTTTGTTTGAACGTTAGTAATGTAGTTTATGAATTCGGTGTTTATTTTCACCCAGCACTGTGTTTAATTGATTAATGAGTAATTTTGTAAAATGTTGTCATAGGACTAATAAGGACCACTGGAGTAGACCGTTAGCTTTATTACCCTACCTAAGCTATATTCTCAATGGAACTAATGTTTCTATATATGATTAGGATTGTGGTATTATTTTTCTTTCAAAGAATGAAGACTGTTTGGATTTACGCTGTTGTAGGTTAAGAGATTTATAACTAAAGTTGTTGAGGGCCCTATTATCCCCCTGGGGGTTTAAAAGGGCCTTTTTCAGTTTAAAGGGATTCATTCCACTGATTAGATATTAAAAGAGTTAATTTTTGCTTTAGGCCCAATTATACTGTGGTAGTTTAATAAGGCTCATGGAAAAGGTTTTGTAAAACTGAATTATTTTTTTAAATACTCATTTGGTATAGTTTTTCTACTTATTCATATCACCAAATACTTTATTTATTGGATTTTCAAATTAAATGGGCCTTATTTGCAGCAGCTACCCCTACCTTATGAGTTTATCAGAGTGCTAACAGTTTATTTTTGTTTGTGTGGTTTTCCCAACCCTAATTTAAGAAAGTTGTTATATACTTATCTAACCTTCATCGATTAGATGCATTTTACCCAAAGGAAATGCTTCAATCATATGTATTGGTAGATTTTCAATAATATAAACTTCAATTTTATAATGTTCACTGTTGGAATATTGTCGCCAACGAAAGTTGTTATTACATGGTAAAACTGTCTTCATAAATAACTTAGACATGCCCCTTTCAACTTTTACTTCTTCTCCTTTTAAGAAACATTTTTGGGAAGCGTAGTAACCTCCATGCCGCTTCTAGTGAATCACAGACAAAATAAATAAAGTAGTTGAAAAGCATATTTCTTTTTATTAAAAGCTACAGTCTTGAAATAAACTTACAACTTGTTCAAGAAACTCGAGAAGAAATTAATTCAATTTTTTTTTTTTTATTAAAAAAATGCAACTCGAAAAACCTTCATTTTAAAATTGTTGCAGCATCCTATAAAAGACCCCAGAAACTTTTCCCTCTACTAAAACTAGCAGGAGTACCATCAACACAATAGCATGTTTCAATATTTGTTATATTTTGCATATTCATATCAAAGGATTTTAACAATGTTTTTATTGATACATTTATTGAAAAGTACAAATATTCAACGCATCATTTTTGTTTAATAATTGGAACTATCTCAAACGATGTTGGTGTATTTTGAAAATTTTTAACACTGACTTTGTCGTTTACGATTTATTCTTGACTCAAAATATTAAGAAAGCTTTTCAGATCCATATGGACATTGCATGAGGTGCTGCAAAACTTCAAAATTTCTATAATTCCATACTCTGCGCGAGGTTCATGCTCTACTGCGGAAACTCTGGTAGAATTTAAAGGGGTTTCATTTTTAATTATAAAGGATGCATCATCAAGCGGTACTATTTCTTCAAGTAAGAGACAAGTCCTCTTACTTCTCAGCATTACAAATTTCAACAATTGTGCTTTTAATTCTCATTAAATTTTGGCAACGTCATTGGAAAACAATTTGCTTTATCAGTACTTATTCAATTCTGGGTTTCTAAAACTAATATAGAAACTCCTTTTCTTGTACCCATGATATTAAGGAAAGAGTATAGGAGGAGTATTTGTCACCGACGCAGAAGAACCAGGTTCAACTCATCATCCAGCCATAGTATAGTAATATGAATTAATAGTTAATATGTATATATGTCATATAACATTACAGAGTCAGCAGAGAATAGAAAAAATATATAATTTAAGATATCGCTTTTTTAAGAAATTATGTCCAGTATGTAACTCAATAAGTATTAAAGAGCGATATGCTAGATCCAAGGAATTCGGTCAAGTAATTTGCCCCCTTATTTCTTAAAGAAAAATTAACATTAGGTGAACAAATATTTGACAATTGTGTATATTTCAAAATAAATATATATTTATTTTATTTTCATTATAATAAAGAAATGGATAATTCGCAGTTGTATGTAATTTGACTATTGCTGAATAAATTATGTCGGATGTATTCTATATTTGTTACTTTTGCACTTTAAAATAAATTTATCTCTTGCAAAATTGCCGTACCTTCCTTCAATTTTTCAAATTATTTCACCGGCGTCAAAATTCCTTACAGAAATAAGTGTATGATATAATTGGATTTTTCGCAAAAGACCGAAATATTTTTTCAATCGCGAAGTAGAGTTTTGCTGTTCAAATTTTACGGTTTCAAGAAATCGGGGCAAAAACAATTCCTTGTAATCCTTGTAGTAAGGGCTTTTGCCCTACAAAAGGTGGGGTAGTTGTGATTTTTATATATGTTATTTAGTACCGAGCCCCGATGAAAAGTCCAAGTTTTTACCCTTAGACGGGGGGAGGGGTCCGAGCGGTCTGTTACCTTGGATTAAATGTACCAAAAATTGGTTTTTTTTTTCAAAATAATTCCTCAACGCTTGATCCTACGATAAAAATGTAAAAATATAAATTTGAAGAAGACTAAAATGCCTAAATTTTTTGTATAAACTCTTTTCTTGTAAATTTGATATGTAACGATTACAGCGGCAGAAACGTGAACATTCTTCCAAAATAATATATGCATATATGTAGTATCATTTATACAGGGTGTTTTGGCATGATGATCCATTGGAGAGGAGGTGATAGTAGTCACCTAGTCATACAAAAAATAGGATGGAAAGGGGCGGGCGGCATCTCAACCGTTTAGGAGTTTCAGGGTTTAAGAAAACTTGCTAGTCTTTCAGAATATTTTAAAAAGTACAGAGTGTACGGCCACTTACAGAGCTCATTGGATGCAGAACTTCATGACCTTTCGAACGACTGCTCGACCAGCCCCGTGCTACTCTCCCCTCACAGGTTATGATAGGCTAACCTAAAGATAATTTGTTCCCTTAATGACTGAAACTAAAAAATGTTATTTAATTTCGGTATTACCTGAATATGTTATGAGCTAATAACTGTTTAACGGCTACAGTGAGCAGATAAGTATAATAGGTCAAATTAAAGTTTTAATAAAAAAAAATTATGTTAACCACCTTCTTTTAAAAAAAAAAAATTTCAAAGTAAAAGAGGTAAGAAAGTCCGAAATTCTTAGTTTAGCGCACTATAACCCCCAAGGGTGAAAACTTGGATTGTCCATCGGGGCTCGGAACTAAATAACATATACAGGGTGTCCCGTACGTACCGCATTTCCTTTATACCACGGATTTCTTACTCAATTTCGAGAAATAAATTGTATGGGAGGAGAGCCGGGAAATACACGGTGTGGGCGGTAGGTTGGGTTTTGTGATTTTTGGTGCTTTTTATCCCAATACCATGTAACTTTCTTGTTATACACCCTATGAAGGTAATTTGCATCTCAGGTGATAGTAAACCCTCTACGGTTTCCAACAAATGCCCAACCACCTCTCTACTCCGTTTCCGTCGGCAGTTATAAGATGTCCAAGTCAAAAAATTTGGAAATTTTGCAATTTCTTTTTCAATTTTAACGATTTTCCCGCAAAATGCAGACAAGGATAGCACTTTCTTGCAAGATTTCGAGACCTCCGAATGATTGATCCTGCACATGTACCTACCTAAGTGCTACCGTTTTTGAGATCTTCCCGTTTTTATGATGCATAATTTCATGAATTTTGCTAATTTGCGTGGAATTGCATAAAATTAGGTGCAATTTCTATTATTATTAGCAAAATTAATGAAATTATGCACCATAAAAACGGGAACATCTCAATAAAGGTAGCATTTAGGTAGGTACATGCGCATAGTCAAATTAAAGGTAACATTCCGGGGTATTTAAATCTTGTCATAAAACTGTATAGTTATCATGCATTTTGGCGGGAAAATCGTTGACCTTGACGTCCTATAACTGCCGACGGAAAGGGAGTAGAGAGGTGGTTGGGCATTTGTTGGAAACCGTAGAGGGTTTACTATCACCTGAGATGCAAATCACCTTCATATGGTGTATAACAAGAAATTTACATGGTATTAGGATAAAAAGCACCCAAAATCACAAAACCCCACCTACCGCCCACACCGTGTATTTCCCGACTCTCTTCCCATACAATTTATTTCTCGAAATTGAGAAAGGAATCCGTGGTATAAAGGAAATGCCGTACGTACGGGACACCCGTATAAAAATTACAACTACCACACCTTTTATAGGGCAAAAACCTTATTTAGTCCTATTGAACATTCCATGACCTTTTTTTATATAGTTTTTATATAAGAACCGAAATTCGTTGGCTCTAGCATACCGTCCTTAACTTTTCAGCGAAAGTGAGAACGTATATGTAGTTGTGCTTCGCTTTTAAAATTGAATAAGCTGAAATATACGAGATGAAGTAGTCATAATAAGCTCAATTTAAAGTCACGTTTGCAAGTACAAATACTGTATATGAATTCATCTCACATATTTGCTTAATACTTAAAATGTTCCCCTAGAGCTCTACATGTTTCAGCGGGGAAAATAAGTTTCATTAATAGATTGTTGATAGACTCTTTTGTCCCGTGTGAACGACAATTTATATTTGGGACATATCAAATAAGCATTGCATATCTCTGAATGTCAAGACCACTGACGTAAACATAATCAAAGGTTTCAATCAAATTTCCATTTTGACAAGAAAATACAAAATTGTCGGACGTTTTAAATGTTTTTTTGTAATTAAGATATTTTTGGCGTTCTAATGAAATTTTTAAAATGTTGAGAATTGCACAAATGGGAGAAAATGAACTGAATGATCTTTTCGAAGACATTATATATCAACTGAATGGTGAACGAAGAATTTTCATTTCAAGAGTGTACAGTTTAGCAATATTGTTTTTGGGCATTACTCTCATTCAGGTTTTTCCTCTAATTTTTGTGTAATGACGAAAACGATTTCAAAATGAATCTATTTTTCAAAATTTTTCAATTTTCTACAGTCATGAGTCTAACAAATTCCTAAGAGCGCAATTGTTTCTTTTTTATCTGGCAGCCGTTATCTTCATCTTCGTATATTTTTTATATCTCTTTCTTCCCATTATTAGAAAAAAACGGTTGTACAAAATAATATTAACAGTTTTGATGGTAATTATACCGATATAAATTAGTGAACCAAATTTGTGAAAAAAATTTAAATTTCAGATTGAGTCATCAGTATTCCTTTTGTCGTGCTGGTCTGCCTCTCATGAACTTCTAAATTCCGCATATGCTTTAACACTTTCGGTTCTAACATTTAGTGTATTGACTTTGATTGCATCGTTGTGTCCAGTAAGTATATTAGTATGTCAACTTTAAATTAGAAATGAATTTACCAATTTTCAGGTGGATGTAACCGAATATGTTGTGTATTTGGAGATCTGTAAAGCAATTGTGTTTCTTGCATGTTTACTTTTAGCCGTGATCTATATCTTTCAAAGGATACACTTAATCCTTATTGGGTTTTCTACTCTACTTTTTTTATATATATCAGTTGTAAGTTTCTACTTTTTTTTTATACTTAAGCTGTGCTAAATAGGTAACAATGTACTTGTATTCTAGTTCATGGTCCATACGACGCAAATAATTTTTGGAGGACGATCAGCGCGACTTGAAACAGATTTGTATCATTTTGCAGCATTTGCTTTATACGTTTGTTTTGTCTTAACGTTTTTATCTGTCTTACCTTTGTTTGGCCCAATGATAATAGATTAATTTTATATGGTGTACGTTTAAAATTTTTGAGCAAAACCAAATTGCTGCCACTTTCTCGCTTATTACTAACTGAGACACTCGACCTCACAACCAACGAGTATTACACATAAATGCAAATCTGGCAACAAATACACTTGTTTGTATATTTCCTGTACCTATTGCTGCGTTCCTTTTCTCGTTCAGAATAATTTTTTTCAATCCATGTCGTTCTTTTTCTCGGACAGAACGATATAGTTTCAATCTGTCATCGCTTTTTTCGGACTCCGAATTGTTCTGAATGCACCTGAGTTTTTCCCGGATTTAAGCAGAACGATTTTAATTTGTATTCGTGAATGGGTTGTTCACAATTAGTCCCAAGTAACAATTATCCCAATTTTTGGTGACTGAAGGTGATGGGTAGTTTTATAAGGGGTATATAATGGTTACTCGGTTATGTAAAAATTTCAGTGGTTATATAAGAGTTTTATAATATTACCAATTGGTGACGTAGTTATATTAGAGTTTTTTAAGGTTACTAATGGTTATCGTGGAAGTAGGTTACTAAAGGTTTTATAACTTGGTGATGGAAATGTTACAATCACCGGTCTATATAACTTAGACTAACTATTACTAGAAGGTGTATAAAAGAGTTTTGTAATTGTTTTGATCACCACGTTATATAACTTATTGGTAATAAGGGCTTATTGCGGTATCCGTGGTTACCCTTATATAACTCGACAACTTTCAGTAATTTCGGTGACTTTAATAAAAATTGGAAACTTTCGGTAATACATATACCCACTATAAAATATCGTAAAATTTTTTGGTGGCCCTTCAGTAATTACGGTGATCGTTATAAAAACAAATTTCTTTTAGTGTCGAATGGAGCCATTATAACACTACACGGCGCGCCCAACAAAACTTATTTTAAGAATAACTTGACACATCCTTCGGTATTACTTTAAGATATATAACGTTACCAAGGTAACACAATATAATCAAAGGGTATATAAGAACAGTACTCTGATTTTCGTTACTATAAGATATATAATATTACCAAAGGTAACATAATATAACCTAAGGGTATATAAGATCACGAACGTCTGATTTTTGTCACTATAAGATATAAAACATTACCAAAGGTTACATATTATGACTAAAGGGTATATAGGGATCATTTTCGAGGTATGGTAGTTTCTTCAGTTTATATAATATTTCTAGAAGTTTTATAAGGGTCATTCAGTTTATATAATAGAGACAGAGTTTATATAAAACTACTTGAAGTTTTATAATGGTAATTAGTTCATTTAAGTACAAGCCGCCATTTTTTTCATCTATGCATTGCAGATAAAAAAGAAAATGTCGGATTAGTCAATTTTTTATATTGCAGATATATGGCTTCCGTTTTATTTTTATATGAAGAAAATACATCTTTTTAGGTATATAACATTTCTAAATTATGTTATGTTATTTTTAGGAATTAATATCACCTAAGTGAAAATTTTTAATTTTGTCATAAATTATTAAAAATTGCTTATTTTTGGAGGGGTCTGTATTTTTTAGAAGTATCTATGTTGATATTCACAGTAAAATTTCAATTGCAGCTGAATTTCACCACATATATGCCGAAAAATTGTACTACTGAAATGTAAAAATATTAAACCCTTCCATTATAAAAATGCAATACAAAAAAAAATCGAAATTCTATGTCAAGATAAGTTTCGTAAATATTTGCATATTATTGTTTTATAAAGGTAACGAAAAATAATTTCCCTAACATTTCAATCACTGAACGAAATCATCCTGAGAATTCCAAGCGTTGTGGAAACGTTACCATCACCATTATAAACAAAGTTTACAAAGGTAACCGAAACATTACCGCAACCACTGCTATGACTAAAATAAATTAATCGAGAGCACATTGGGTTATATAAGGGTTTTATAAGAAGTTATATTAAGGTAACCAGAATATTTTGGTTACTCATTTTATAAAACTTTTAGTTATATAACGTTACCTAAATCAAGTCACGGTAAACTTTATATAATCCTCCATTTAAGCTCTATAAGGGGTTTATAGTGGTTACAAAGAGGTTTCGAGTACTAGCCTATATAACTCAAGTTATATAATTTGGTAATGGAAACCTCACCGTTACTACTATATAAAAAATATTGTTTCTTGGGGTGCGAGGTGGTAATGTATTTTAATCAGTGCCAGACCTAGGAAATTTTTGATGGGGTGCAAAGACGCTAATTGCCGCCCCCTCTAATAGCAATCTTTATTTGGGGCAAATTTTATTACTATGCAGCATATACATATGACATAACTTATTATATAATACATACCCTGAAACTAAAACCAGAAAAACAATTTGATTTTAAAACAATACGATTGTTAAATAAAAAGGATTCGAAATTAAGATCCATTAAAGATATTAATTGTTGTTTGAATCTCTAACTGTTTTAAAATAAGACGAAAGTTAAAAATCATATTACAAATACAGTCTATTTTATTAAGACAAAGAATACAAATTATAAATTTTATTATGTTTGAAATTATGTGATGTGCCGAAACCTGCAGAACGTAGCTATAGTACCCGCTCTACCTCCCATCTTCACGGCGGATGTCGTCTTGTGCAGAGTTACCATTTTAACCGCTATTTAGCCGGAAAAAAATTGTAAAGAATTGTTAACTGCTTTTTACATCCTAGATGTATTCTAAATTTGTTATTCCGTTTGTAACGCATAGAAATAATGATAGTAAAACAGAATGGATTGAACACTCATGCATAATATTAAAAGTTGTTTTGATTTTTGCATCTTTGTCCATCCGCATGATAAGTCGAAAATGTATTCATTTGGTGTGCTGATATATTGTACACGGGCTTTAAAAAAAAAATGGGATAAATCGGGCTACTCTTTCGTAGGATTGCCATATAAATATTTCGATGTTCACTATATATTTGGGCACTGCCTGAAAATGCGTTCATGTAGAGAGCTAAACTTTCGTGCATGGTATATTTATAAAAATTGCAAATACAATTTCAAAAATGGAATAAAACTGACAACCCTTTCTTGGTATTGCCATGCAAAGCTTTGATCTTTCACTATATATTTGGACACTACCTGAGAACGCGTTGATGTTGAGAACGTTTTCATAAAAATAGTAAAAAAAAGTTCAAAAATAAATGTGTTGCCATACAGAACTGACGGTTTTCCCTTTATTTAACTTTTATTTTCATCTAGCTAGAGTATAATATTATTGATCTTAGACCAATTATAACTCTTTCTTTTGTTTATTGTATCCGCTTTTCAATATGAATTTTCCCGACTAGAAAGACTAAAATTTGAGACGGTTTCTAAAAAAAAATCTAGGGTACTGCCGTTCAGGTTGAAAGAATTTAGCCGACTTTTTACCCGGATTCAAAGGCCTTAATCCTGCTAAAACGGCTAAATTTATCTGGCATAAATATATTTTTCTGGCAAGTCTGTACTTGTGCCTACTGCACTGTCATATATTATATTGACTGCTTAACTTTCTATTTCACGTGGGCACAATTTCTTGTGTCAAAAAGAGCTCTTACGTCGGTGCCAACATTGAAAAAATCATTGGCGGGAAGTTGAAAAAGTGAGCACGTAGCTCCAAAAATGACTTTAATAAATCCTTCGGAATTTCTTCTGCGTATCTAATGAATATATTGTCTTTAGTAAAACAGCTTTCATCTGTAATAACCCTAAATAATTAATTTAAAAACATTTATTTCTACGAATCCACTTATTTATTTGTTGTTCAAAATTCTCTCTCAGTTGGTACATGATGCTTAGACCGAAAGAGTCAGCAATATAGAAGTGAGCCCACTTTCTGTAGTGTATTTCAATGAACGTAGTGAGTCCATATTATATATGTCAGTGGCCTACTGTCTTATATTCTGTCTAAAGTCGCGATATGATTGATAGATGGTGGGAAACATAGGGTTGCCAGCCACCTTAGAACATTTGTAGAATTTTTCAATTCGTTTCATCTATGACACAAACGTACAATGTGAGGATTTAGTCGAATTTTTAATATAATTAGCTTAAAAATGCTTACAGACTGGCTGTCTATGTAAGCGCAATTCAAAGTATGATGTCAGCAAAGGAGCTTTCAGATTCCGGAAAGAAGACTGAAATATAAAGTACAGTCTGAAAAAAAAAACTCCATCCGACCCTGATTTTAATGACGTCGACTTAGGGCCGTAAACAACAACGAGGATAATCATATTTCCGGTGTAAAGATTATTCCTATCCGAGAATAATCCTGCTTGCTTTGGTCGCAAACACCAACTTGTGTAAAACAATGAGTTTTTGTTTATGTGGCATTAATTTCGCATATTTTCGGTATGTCGAAATAAAAGAATATTATGTTTTAAAATAAGAATTGTTGAAAAAGCAATATAATGAGCAAAATTAATTTAATTTTCAGTTTTCTTTTTTACATAATATTAAAAAAAAAATTTAGTAGAGAAAGAATTTAAGATCAGTGCATCTAACCGAATAATCATTGCCACGGAAACATGATATTCTTTGTTATCTGCTGTAATTTGCTCATCCGTCACCTAGTCGGAATAATCCTCGAATAGAAATTTTACCCCCGGAAAATCTCGGATAAAATATTACACCGGTGTAATACGATGGATTAAATCGCGAGTAATCTTGGTTGGTGTTTGTGCATTAGCTGTGAATAGGGATTATTCTAGTTGGTGTTTACGGCCCTTAGAGTCTTCACCAACGTGAATACACAAAACCTTATAAATGCGTTGCAAAAAAATGTATGCAAATTTAGATAATTAGTGGTAATCAATATGTAATAATGATGTAAAACTATAAAAATGAAGAGACGTGAACATACTTTAACAATAGTATCGCAATATACCGAAGTACTTAACTTTGACCTTAAATGAAATGCCACTCGTGCCCAACTGGTCACTTCCATTATTCCGGGTAATTACCAAAATGGATTTTAATCTAATAGTTGTCTGGTCCAAATCTCGTACCCTCTTTGTAATTTGATTGTACTTTTCTTAGTTTTATCTCCTTTTTTTTTCACTTAAATTTATTTATTTATTTGTTTTTTTTTTTTTAATGACACTGCTGACACGTCTGCTCACTCCCTTTTCTAACTTCGCACTCGTGACTCGTACTCCAGGGCAGCAACATGGTCGCTTTTTCTTCATGTTTGAAATCTTTTCCAATGCTCCTGCCTATTAAAAGGCGATCTACATTGGTTTAATAATTAATTCTCTGGATTTACTACTAAAGTATACATGGCCATGGCTTACTACGGGTGGCTTCACGGTGCCGGCCTTCATTCTGTTCGTTTCTGCTCTTATTTTATAATATTTCTCCTTTTTGTACAAATATTCACTTCCTTCTTCTTTTTTCTTTAGTAAATATACATATAGAGATCTGGACCGACTTAAGTAAAATAAAAATTGAAAATTGAAATTTAGGTAGCTTACAGATTCATTTGGGATTAATTGAATATTAGTGGGCAATATTTCGAGAAACGCAAAAAAAAAGTATAGTGGGCGTGTATCTTTATTCTGCTCAGAGCACTCCGAGCGCTCTGAACACCGATTTCTTGTATCTTTATTTACTTTCAGAGTACTCTGAGCGCTCTGAACGTGTATCTTTATTATTGCTCAGAGTGCTCTAACTAATCGTAGATAAACCTCGGAGCATTTGGAGCAATCCGTCAGTAATACCAATCAAGCGCAAAAAAATCCTATTAAAAATGTGAATACTTTTTTAAATTCCATATTTCCTTTCTTTCCTTCACCCCTTATTTATTTTTATAACTTTATTATTATTATTTATTTATTTTTATAAAGAATTTTGTATTTTCAATAGATATTTCACAAATCATAAGTGCTGCCAATATAAAAAAAACTACCAGAACACTCAGAGCACTCCGGATTTGTATCTTTTTTCCAGAGTGCTCTGAACGTTCTAAAAAATCTGTTCGATCTACGGAGCGGTAAAAAGATACACGCCCAGTATCTACATATTCCATTCTAGCTATTAATTTGAGCTATAGCTCCTGAGGAGGTCTGTCAGATTGGGGGATTTTGTCTTCAAAATGGGGAAAAATCCACTCGCTGGGGAAAGTTTGAAAAAAAAACAGAATCGTGGAGAATTATATGAGGAAAAATATTTAGCAGGGGATTTTATTATTCAATAATCTTTAACTTGGAGTTGCAAATTGCCTAGGCGTACACGCTGCACTTTTTACTGATGAGAGGCATTCGGAGGGAGGAAAAATTCCGAAATGCCAAGTTTCGAACTGCAGCACGAACAGCATACTAATACAACTTCAAGAAAATAGTTTCGGCCATTTTGAGATGGTGAAATTTGTGATTGGACGGCTGTACAGTTGTTTTCCGGTGATTTGAAGTGATAATATAATAATTTAATTATCATTGTGTGCTGTGAATTTGTGATACAGTTTTTATTTATATCAAAATCTGTAACTTGTATCTACACGCACACAATTAGCCTCGATATTCAAATAAGGAACCGCTGCAGAACAAAATTGTTGTGATGGCATGTTTAGGTACAAGTTGAGAAATTTGCGCGTGCTGCGTGATAGCTACGTCGGTCCATTGGAACAAAACTCTTTAATCCGATACATTTTAAATCCGATTGCGCTATCGGTACACTGATAGAAGCACAGAAAGATAGAAAACAGAAAATTGCAAAGAATTTTTGATATTAATATGTGAGTAAATTCAAGCAAGAATACCCGAAAATATAAATATTTTGGAAAAAATGAATGTACTTACACCATCATCAGCCACTTCACAAATAAAAAGGACATAACTGATTTAGCCGTACAATTCCAAGGTATTTGTGGAAATGTATATGCAACTACGGACGAGTGGAATAATTTACATATTGTTGATAAGTCACATACTAATGATGCCTTAGGCTTGGAGTTTCGGGCTACCGGAGGTCGGGCTACCGGAGGTCAGCACCCTCCACAAATATCAAAACTGGCATTGACAATCGCTTCATTGCCATTTTCGAATGCTGCAGTCAAAAGGGGTTTTTCTGTTGTCAATATAGTCAAAACTAAGCTAAGAAATATAATGGCAATATCTTCTGCTGACTCTATAATTAGAGTTCGCTATCATTTACAAAATGGAGGTTTTGCCTAATTTTTCCCAAAACAAAATATGTTAAACATATTTACATCAGAGGCAATGTACAAGAACAAAAACGATAATGAAGACAGATATTGTACAAGTGTTAATTAGAGATGGATATTTGAGCAAAGGTTAATATTATTATGGGCCTATATGAAAACGTTTTTAATTCCATATTTATTACTAAGAGACTAGAAGAATAATATAAAGATAATATTAATGTTTGAAATATACAATTTGATTTATTTGTTTTCCGAGAGAATAATGTTTATTCTTGTTGTTCCTTGTTATCTTATTTATGTTTTAATGGAAATAAATTTTATTTTTGGTATTGAAATACAGTATTTAAATTTAATTTAATTAATTGGGAATTTTTGGAGAATTTACGAGCTCGATATGGGGAAATGTCTGGCAATTCGTCTCGAGTGAAGCTAGCTGCTATTCAGCAAAATTGTTTGTTGTACACATCTGTATGTATCTATGTCCCCGTAATTGTAAATGCGATGTGATTAACCAAGCCGTTTGGTTCTACAAGCTTCATGTGCATTGGTGTGTGTGTGGTGGAGTTGAACGTGTGTGGATATATTCCGCCTCGACCATTAAATGGGGATGTGACATTTTCATGGAAATTTTGCCTTTTATTTAGTCCAGATATTTATCCCGGGGTCTATGTTTGACCCTAAAATAGAAATATGAAACAGAATGACTAGTTCAATTAAATAACGCCGAACATTTAGGACCAATACATGTTCCCTCGTTTTTTGGAATTTATTTTTTTACTACCCATTTATCGTCCATATTGCATGCATTAGATTTCTGACTTAATTAGCATTTTGTGATGAATTTATCTGTGGTGGAGTGTATACTAGTACAGTGGTCTATGAACTTAAAACTAAAAAATAAAAAAGGTAATTATAAAACTAGTTAATTACATGCATTTTTTTTTTTTATTTAAACAAAGTTTAGGATACAAAGGTAAATCGAAATATTGCAAAAAGGCAGATAATTATTTCAACGAATCAACTAGTTTAAAGTACATTTATTGTACTTAGTGGGATAGCCCATGACATTGAAAGTCCTAATCTAGATAGACAGATCATGAGTCTTATGTAAACTTACCTCAGCTTAACCCAAAAATACAAAGGTTGGCTGCGAAATGTTGCCAGAATTCGGTGTTCATTTTATAATACCAACATTGTATTTTATGTCATGTTTTTAAAAATATACTAACCATTCAGGATTGATAAGTAGCTATTTCAATTTTTCAGGGAAAAAAATGCATAAGAAGATATCTCAAGAAGAGTAGGCATTTCAAGAAGAGTAGACATTTCTTTCGTTGAAATTTTGGGCTGTAAAGTGCGGATTTTCTTAATTTTTTCATGTCATTTCAAAACTTTTTCTGGAAATACGTTTTTTCAAATTGGCACGCAGCATAACTCCAACAATTTCAATTCTCTTCATTCGAACTTTTGACAATATGTTTACATTTTGAAGTGAAATACCTACGAGATTTTCGATGAGGCCATTTAAACATTATTTATTAACAAATTATTAGCCCTTTTTTTGTCGAAAATTGAACGATTTAAAATCTAACGATTTAAATAGTCGCCAAAATTTGACAAGCCTTGCGAAAATGGCTCTGGTGTCGTAATTTATTAATCACCTTTTTAATCATTTGTTTTTATATACTTAAATATATACTTAATAACTTCCTCGAATATTATTATTCTGTTACAATTTCTTACATAAAAAAAAAAATTTAAACAATACTTTTTTTTAAGCTATTACAGTGGTGTTACTCCTTAATTAAATTTTCTTAATTAAATTTTCTGGATTTCCTTTCGTGGTGGTGGATTTTATTTTTGAGTTCCAAAAATTACGTAAACTTTTTATAGCTGGTTTATTTTGGTTACTTGCATGTAATTAGTTTTATAGTATATATAATTATTAAAAAGTTTTACATATAACACGCTATAGGCATACAATTAGAAACACTCCTTCCGCTAGTGATACTCGAGTTACTTCCGCTTCGACTTAAAAATCATGTTGGACTCGCTAGATCAACAGTTTGAATCAAGTATTAAACGGCTGGAAATAAAAATTACAAATTTCAGTGAGTAAGTGCAAAAGCTCTATAATTCTTTAGATGAGGTTAAAATATTAATCGAAAAACTAGAGAAACCAGTACATAACCTAAAGAGCAGCATGTACGAGTTAAAACGAATTTCAAAGAGTCAAGATACCTTCATTTCAGGAATACCATCGACTCCTAATGAAAACGTATCAACCATTATAAAAAATCTGGATGAATCAACCGAAATAGGAATGCTGCACAAAAAAATAATTTCCTCATAGTCGCGAAATTTTGCAACTCTTTCCAAAAATCAGTCTGCACTCCAGCTTACCCGGGGGTTACACCTGCAAGTACAGCTTCCATGCAACTTGCACTGCCATCCTTCTTGCACGTGCCACTTTCAGCGAACTTGCATGATGAAAAATCATGCCAGCTGGGAGATAGTAACTTGACATTTATACAGTTTTCAAAATGGCGGAAACGAAATGCTTGAGAGAAATTCATAAATTTATATCGGGAAAATGAAATTTTCTGAGATCATTTGCAATACATCATTTACCAACACCTTCATCTACCTTTTTTCTTGGGTTTTTATCATTGTGATACTTCCTCTATTGCCATGATTTTCCAATATACGCAAGAGTTTACGTCTCAATACCATTTTTTAAATGAACTTGCATGCAAGCTCATAAGACATCAACGCAACCGAACTGCCTTCCGCTGTGAAGTTAAAAATCGTGTTGGAAGGGAGGCTTGCATGCAAGCTTTATTTACAGGTGTAACCCCCGGGTTAGGAATGTTCACAATATTATCAATTAATCGATATATCGATATTTTTATCCAAATATTTCGATATTTTTTATCGATATATATCGGTTATGAATCTTTTCAAGCATATTTTTATTTTAACCGAAGTCTGAACTCAATATTTCAATTTCTGCGGATTTCGGAACGCAAACCAAAGACTATACGTATTTCTGTCGGCCGATCAGCGCTACCAGCTCTTTTTTGCAGATCTGGCTAGATCTGACTAGATTTTCGGCTAAATTTATTAGGACATCTTAAAGCTGCAACCCACACGCTTCAGTTCTAGAGAAGGAAGGAATTTTCTGGCCTTGTGCCTAGACGTGTTATCATACTAATTTTGCTAGACTGTATTCGTTTTCCTTCCTTATATGATTACCAAGTTAACTGTGCAAGTGCTCAAACAAGTAACAGTTTTTGATATATATATAATAACTGTATCACACATTCACAGCACCTAATGAGCACTAAATTATTATATTATCACCTCAAATATCAGGTAAAGAGCTGCACAGCCCTCCGATCAGAATTTTTCCTTCTCGCGAGTGTCAGTCATTACCACAAAGTGACAAAAAGTGAAGTATACTGCAGCGTGTATGCCTGGGCATAGTGGTGTACTCTTTTCCTTATTCAGAAAACTTTCTCGGGACGTTTTTATGTCCGGAAAAGCCATCTTCATTCACTTATGTCGCATACACTCCAGTTACTACATTTCGTTTATATTCTTTTCGTTCTTTCTTTCAGGGACATTAGGAAGACATTTATTTTCCACGACGCACCAATTTCGCACAATCACGAGCGGAAGAAAGTCCAATTTTTCATCCAAGAAAGTCACGCAAAATACATTCGATCCCCAAAGCTTTCCCCCGGTTAATAGAAAAAAATTTTGTTAATAAAATATGCTCAGACTATCATAATGCGTCGTGCAAAACATATAGAGCACTTTTTAAGTAAATTTCAGTCGCAGTTTAGGAGTTTTTTCAATGTGTACATACAGAAATTTCAAATTTTCAGTTACATGATTCAAATCCGATATATCGCTATTTCTCGTACGATATTATTACAAGCAAGTTATATTCCTATTCCAGCCTTGCGAAAAATCAAATTCGCTTATCTAGCTTTGGCTTGACGGACAAAAGCAATATTTACGTTCGAAAAATGTCATGGAATTATCAAGGAATTTTTTTCTTTGCCAATTCCTTGAAGTAGTATGCTAGACACAAGAAATTCGAACAGGAAACTCTACGTCTCGTTTGACAAAAAGATGTCGTTCTTTTTCGAAAAATCCATTTATATTAATATTTCTTGAAGAAATAAATACCGTTACACTTATATCTGTAAGGAATTTTAACGTTAGTGGAATAATTGAAAAATTTAAGGAAGGAACGGCGATTTTTCAAGATGTGATCAATTTTAAACTGACAAATGGAGAAAAAAAATTATTGTACGTGTATCTTCATTTTTCATTGGGAATTTCAATTTCTTTACTTTCTGTCTTATTTCATTATTGTCTGAGATATTATAAAATTGTCAAAAATTTCTTGACCTAATGTCAATTTTTCTTCAGGAAATAAGTGGAAAAATTCATTTGCTCTAGCCCTTTAAGTGCGGTATGTTAAAGCCAAGGAATTTTTCCACTTATTTCTTGAAGAAAAATTGACATAATAATTATGTGGTATCTCAAACAATAAAGAAGTAAGTAATAAATAAACTGATGAAATGGATAATTTCGAATGGAAAATGAAGATAAACGTAAAATAATTTTTATCCCTGCATTTGGCAGTTTGAAAATGATTTACCTCTTGCAAAATCGCCGTTCCTTTCTTCAATTTTTCAATTATTCCACATACGTCAAAATTCCTTGCAGATATAAGATGTCTGTTCGATGAAACCCCGAGTAAACAAGACTATTTTGTTTTTTGAAAAACCTGGCCTACCCCGAGATTACACAAAAATTTTCATGGGGTAATGGTTTGAAATTTTGTCACTTAACAACTGTCACTTGCTATATGTTGCTGATTGGGGCATATAAATTACTTCTTGAGCAAAAATAAGCAAAAATTAGAAGAAAAGAAATAGATAAATAGGTAGAGCACATTTTATTTGTCTTCAATCATTTTATATATAACTTTTTACAATTAATTATACTCTGGAGAACTGTCAGAGAAATGTCATTACAGTAGATTTACGGTGTTTTAAAAACTTGTTCGATGAGTGCATAAAACACCGGGTAAATTTGGGGAAAATTGTAGGGGAAATTTTACAAGTGCATCGGTACTTATTTCTTCAGGAAATATTGACATAAATGGATTTTTCGAAAAAGATCGACCTCTTTTTGTCAATCGAGAAGTAGAGTTTTTCTGTTCGAATTGCTTTTCTCTAGCATACTGCTTCAAGGAATCGGCAAAGAAAAAAATTCCTTGAGCATTCCATGACTATTTTTTAAACAGTTTTTGTATAGGAACAAAAATTCCTTGGCTCTACCATACCGCACTTTAAACAGAAAAATAAAATTGGCTCTGTTTTTTTTTTCAATTAATGGATTCATTTACCTCAGGGTGGACGAGAATAAAGACGCAGCTGCGAAAAAAATCGTATCACTGGAGTAACTTGGAATTTTTACCGAATTCGTAGTCCAGATACAACTAGCAGGATGGATCTGTTTGACGACTAATAAAAATAAAATTAATTATGAATAGAAATATTGAATTTTCGGTGGCGCTAGGAAATGCTATTAATTAAATTTAAGATATTATGAATATTTTTCTATCAGATATTGTGAATTATTTACTTATTGAGTATTAATATGAATTATTTGCTTCTGCTTGCACTTTTTTTGTAAATGGAAACGTTAGTAATTTAATAATATGTCATATAAATTCGCGAAGAACACTTTCGAACTTCGATGAATTTAAATATATTTTCCTAGATATAATTGTTTTGACTGGAACATGATTGAGCCATAATGCGAATGGTTCCCTTATTGAATTACCTGGATACCATTTAGAAAAGATCATAACTTTACAATTGGAGGCGGTGTTGCTGCTTATGTAAGCGAGAAACTTAAATGCAAAGAGGTGTTAACATAAAGTAAGTAAGTAAGGTTTTGCTTGGGTGTTTGTATATACATATAAGCCACCTGGATTCACTAATTTAGATTCATTTTATGAATCTCTCATTCAGGTCTGTTGTGCTTATCAGCTAAATATAATCTGGGGAGATTTCAATATTAATTTATTAGAAGATAATAATTGCAGCAGAAACTTTGTTACCCAGCTTAATAATTTTGCCATGAGTATTATCACTAGCAAACCTACTAGATATCATGAAATCACCATTTTCATGTGAATCCTTGTGGGATATTATTATTACTAATTAGCCTAATACTGTAATACAATAAGTGAGCATAATGTTATTCTTGCGGCTTCCCCCATGTGGTACCTAATACAACTAAAACAAAAGTGTCTTTCCGTTACTTTAATGATATTGACCTTGATAGTTTAGTTTGTATGTCGAGGCATTTTCACTTGACTGTGATAGTATATATCGATTGTGTAGTGTGGATGACCATTTAGATTACCTAAATGACATGATATCATATCTCTATGATAAATTTATACCACTCAAGGTATACACTCCACGGTTTCGATCTCCATGGATGAACTCAGAAATTGAGACGTGCCTATCAACGCTGGAGAAAATATTGGAGTGAATATTTAATAGGAAATTATAAATACCTGCGGAGATTCGAAGAGTAAAAATCAATTTTTGCAAATGTTAATTAGATATCCCAAGTAACTATTTAAATGCTATTTAGTTTTACTGAGGTTTTATAATTGTTTTATTAAGGTTTTGAACTTGCTAAATAGTTTTATGGTGATTGTAAAGTCATGCCAATTATCCTTCTAGACCAATTGATTTAATTGTGATGTTTTAAAAACCTCCTGGTGAGTAGGTACTATTAAAATTATTTAGCATTTAAGTCCATTTGTACTTTTTTATCTTTGTCATCAATTCAACTAGGATAACACCATTAGGCAGCCAAATAGGAATTAAATACCGCTTTATTTTATTATGATTTTATGGCATCCTCCAAGACTATTGCATTAATCTCTGATAAAACTTTAAAATAAGATTCGTGAAGGTTGTATTAAGAATCGCGGAGGGATACTTTAAATCCAATTTAAGGGACAATTTGGTCTATAGAGCTACAGGGCTATGTAGGCATGCACCATAAAACTATTATACGCAGAGGTTTTAAGAATACATTTCAAAATTCTTTCACAAAATCATTTTAATATTAAGAAAAATCTAAACGTCAAACTCCCTATAAACCTAGTACGTCTTTCCAAGTGTCTTGGTCATGTGACATGCAAGAATATTGTATTTCATTCTAGGTCTGCTATAAGACTTGTAGTGCTATATTTGACGGGCCGAAATATTTGTTACATCTTTTAAGAAATCCAAGATATTTCTATGCTTCTTTGGCAACAGAGAAGATGTGATCTGCAGCTAACTTACTGGCAATATTAATTCCAAGAATGCTTAGTGACGGTGAATCTGAAAATAATGCTCCATAAAAAGAAACGGAATTGGTTAAGTGATGATATTGCTTCAAAGAGATGAGACAGTATTAGATAATAAATAGTTAGACGTCTAGAAGAAATCGACAAGTCGAAATAAGTTTCATCGCGGATACATATAAAACTAAATAGATTTATGCAAGAATAATTAACATTATTTGAGTATCAATAGACTTAGAATGGTTTTAACTGAGATCAAATAGATTTGAAAAGGAGCGAACGGTTTTATTAGCAACTAAATTAAAGTCAAACAAATTTTATTTTGCTTTTAAAAGTTAAAACCCAGCAAACATTTGGATGAAAAATCTTCAGGGCGATATGTGGATGATATTGCCAAAATATCTTCCACACGAAACTAAAGCAAATACTGTGAAATGATTTCTTCTTTGGCTTGCGTAGACGAAAAGAAGATGAAATCACAAACAATTTTGTTTTCTGATTTTAAATGTGGAAGTAAGAAAACAATAGTTTCGCTTATTTGTCACCCTATGTTACACAAATTTATCATTTGGAAGAACGCGTGATTAGACTCCATGACAGTAATTAATTTGTGAGTTCTCTAGTGATTTTAATTCCACCAATCCATATTAAAAAAAAAAATTTTAATTAAATAAGTATATACCGACTTTAAACAAATATCTTCTTTATTCCCTTACTTTAAATTCCAAAGGATTTATTTCGGCGATTCTTGAGCGATTTGCTAAGACGTTAAGAAAGCGAAACATCTTGAAGAAACGAATACGTTTCTTATACATGGTATGAAAATAACTCGCCAGGAAGAGGTGTTGACAAATTACTTTAATGTACCTATTGCGTGGAAGATACGCATTCGTTTCTTCAAGATGTTTTGCCTTCGGGGTAACAGTTTCTCCCGTTGGAAATTAAGAAAGCAATACGAATATTATTATCATCCACGAACTATTTTATCGTCCAGGTAATAAGAAAGTGAATCTTCTGCGTTTCGCAATGTTTGCTGGGAAAGACTATAAAAAGACTAAAAATTCTCGGAAATGTATGGATTTAAATGCATATAAGTAGGTACTATAAGCCTTGTAAGTAGTATAAAAGCACGGTAAAGGTCAGATACAAGATTTACGTGGAATTGTAAATACATACATAAACATACATACAGTGCCGTCACTAGGGGGGTGCGGGGGGTACGGACCGCACCGGGTGACACCATCACAAGGGGTGACACCAAAATTAGGGCGGTTCGTAATTTTTTTTTTTTCGATAGCTGCAACTCTAGTGATTTCATGTGAAGCATTATGACACAAAAGTATGAAATCCAAAATAAAATTGAAATCAAACAATATCTAGACCCTGCTCCTCGATTGCAAAGTTTTTACTATAACGCGACGTAGCGTGGAAATAGTATGTTGTTACATTCCACTTATACGCGACAATATACGTCAATACGACAATACGTCAAGACCCATGTGTGACGTATTGTGCGCTCAGTTTGTTTGACTAAGTTTGACTCATTTTAAAACAAATTTAGCACAGCAGAACATCGATTTTTTACCAATACTAAGTGTCTGTCTGTATGTATGAGCAGCGCAATCATTTTGTTGGGCAGGCACTTGAGCACGAGCTTTTATAATCAGACCAATATGGAAGCAGACCCAGGTTCAAGAAGAGGATGACAGGTAACAAGACGAGAGATGCTGGACTAACTCTGAAAGAAGAAAACAAGAGAGCGATGCTTGAGTGTATTGATCGTGCCTATTCTGAACTCCAGATCAGATCAAGAGCCATCAAGGGAGTAGCAGCCGTGTTTGAGGCTGTTCAAGCCAAGAGTTTGATATCTGTCATTGAAGAAAAGTTACTGGTGTCCATTCCAAAATTGGCCACTTTCTATGATGAGTTATCAGAGGAAGAACTTTTATTAGAAATACTAAGGCTGAGAAGGCACCTGAAGACAGCAAAGACTGATCTCGAAGAAGTCAAAGACTGGTCAGTATTTGACGTTTTGAAATTCATAGCTGATTGGGACTTCCTAGAATCTCTCCCATATCTCTCAGTGAGCCTACAATTATTTCTTACGATCTGTGTGTCTATGGCTTCATGTGAGAGGAGTTTTTCAAAGCTAAAGTTTATAAAGAACTATTTGCGATCTACCATGGAACAGTCAAGGCTTTCTGATCTTGCAATATTATCAATTGAAAGTAATTTGGCGAAAGGAGTTGATTTTGATGAAGTAATTAACAAGTTTGCAGCTCTAAAGGCCAGCTAATGGTAAAATAATAAAAAAGTAACTTATTTTCTAGGTAGTTCTTAGTTCTTAACTTCTTACAATCTTTTTCCAACCGATCTTGAATTAATTTTTTCTTCTATTGCCTTTGTAAATATAGGACCTATGTTTATAAACGTTGCTAAGGATTCTGTATGTTTCCGGTATTTGTCACTGGCGGACTGTGAGGAGGTCTGTGGGGAGTCGTGAGGGAAGTGTCATCATGAGCTACCACAGTGGGTGACACCAACCCTAGTGACGCTACTGCATACATACATATTCATAAGTGCACTAAGTTTTATAATGCGTTTATACAAAACTAAATCGTTTTATTTAATAGCAAATAGCATTATATCAGCCTAGGAGCGCTCAGAAAGGTTTTACTTAAAACCAAATAGATTTACAATAGAATGAATTGTTTTAGTCGCAGCCATCCTAAGATCAAACGGTTTAATTACGGCTGTAAAAGTAGCCATTTTACGCTTAAAATGCATTATGTTTAAATTAATTATTTTCAGGAATTTAAGACGTTTCAGAACTAGGAGATATCATTTTCGAACTTTTTTTTTTCAATTTCGAACGTATTTAAAATAATATTAAATATAAATACGGTGTAAATAAAAAACAAAAATTATTTTACAAATATTTCTAAACTTTTCCTAATTTTAATTATTTCTGAGGCGCGTTATTATTTTTCGATCCTATGTTATATAATCAGTAAATTTTCAATCGACGTAAAATTTACTACATTAAATTGTTAAAACTGCACTTACATTTAATATACATACATACCTATACCTACATCAAATTGAATTGCATGTCAACAATTTACTAAATTATTGTAAAGTGGAACATATAAATCTATTTGGTTCTATTGCGGTAATTATGTAATTATGGATTTAAAGATCACTTTTATTTTGAAGTTTGAAGTCCAAAAGGTTTGCTGAAATAGTATTTCCAATGCCTTTTTGTCTTAAAAAAGTTTGAGGAATAGCTTTATGATGGTTTTGATAACGTTATGCGAACAGGTTGATGAGTTTAAATTACGCTGTTAGTTTTATGAAGGGTTTTATAGAGGACTGCAAATCATTGCAAAGAGTAATCCAGATAAGAGCAGTAAGGCTTCATATAATTTTAAAAATAGGCCCTCACAGCTTATTGTAGCGTGGACCCTTTTAGTTTTCTAAGAGGTTTTTTACGGTCATATTATTGTTGGCTTGACTATATAGCTTTATTACAAGTTTTATGAAATAGTATAGACAACGTTATGTAGGCTATGTTAAAACTAAAATTCTTACTTGGGATGGGTCTTTCATCTCGTAAACTGTGGCAAAATATTAAATACCTAAGTGTAGTGGGTCAAAACAAAAATTCTTGCGAACTTCCCCCCGAAGAGCTAAATAACTGCTTTACTTTGCGAGATCCAATACAAAAATTGACTGTTGTACCTGACTTTATATCTGATACCTATATATATGATTTGTTATTTGTTAATGTCAATACTGAACAGGTCATCCTGACAATAAAATCTATCAAATCGAATGCGGTGAGCTTGGACAATATTGATTTAAAATTCGTTAAGCTCCTTCCTATAACAATCTCACCTCTTACACATATATTAAATTCCTCAAATACACAAATGCTTTATCGCTCAAGTTTGAAACAGATTAAAATGATACCTATACAAAAAGAGCAAGTGCACTAACTGATTATAGGCAAATTAGTATACCACCTGTTCTCGAGAGGATTCATTTTATTAAATTTAATGACTATATAAATCACCAGGGATTTTTGTGAGAGGGAGACTGAGGAGGAATTTCGTTCTGGGCATAGTACTATTACTGCAATTCTGTATGTAACAGAGATTACTAGACAAAACGTTAAGGATAGGTGCGCTAGTATACTTTGTCTTTTTGATTTTAGAAAAACATTTGATTGTGTGGTTATAGATAAATTATGCAGAAAATTGAAGGAGAGGTTTAAATTGTCCAGTTCAATTATTAGGCTCATGCATTCATATCTTTCTGTAAGGTTTCAGGTGGTTAAATCGAATGATCGGCTTTCTAGTAGAAAAGCGATCTGTACAGTCCACCGTCGGATATACGCCCCAAATCATTCCATCGCCGAAACAACACCTCCTAAAAAGAAAGAAAAAAAGAACACAAAGTATTAAGACTAATTTAAAATATCTCAGAGTACTTATCTAATTAAATGCTGCACATCTCCACCAGATGCAATTTAGCTGGACTATAAATCCCACACTAGGTTATATTGTTATAACTTCTCAAGTCTGCAGTCCGTGACAGCTTATTTTATCTAAAATTATAAAACAAAAACAAAGAAAACAATTATGAAATTAATTATTTAAAACCAAAATAACATGAAGCATACTTACATACCTGTGTATATTTACATTCTTTTATGTCATCAAATGACATTTCTCCAGTCAGCCAATTTCGCCTTCGCCTCATTCAGAATACAAGCAATTGCAATAAGCGTTGCTAGGGCAACACCAAGAGGCGAGAGGAACATAACTGGTGACCACGGCTATATAAAGCCGACGAGTCGCATTAGATTGCACCATTCCTTGGCTCAGAGTTCATCTGGTTCAGACTATAATCTGAAGAAAAAATCGCGTTCCCAATTGCCTTATTAGAGAAGTATAATTCTGTTCATAATTTAATCTGAAATTATCCCAATCCTTACTACAGAAGTATAATTCTGTTCAGAGTTTAATCTGGAGAATAATTCTGCCAAGCTTTTGTTATGCTACATCTGTTCAGTACCACACGTTGCAGCACGCTGCTGCACCCTTTCTTTTGTTTATTCAGCCTTCCTATCTGACGGCGCCGATACCATCAAGTATATTCACAGAGAATTCATCTGTGCGTCACTTTACTGCCCTAGTGCCCACACGCAGTAGCAGCATTACTATTTTTATTATAGTAGTATATATATGATCACAGAAAACTAATTCCGATCTTTTTCTTCTTTTCAGAAATAAAGGAACGGACCACGTCATTTGGACCATTTTTAATTTATATTGAATTTCTACAGTGAATTATTACTTGACTTTCTAGTTTTAAGCTCATTTTTTATTTGAATTTGTGATATTAGGTTAAGTAAATGAATTATTAATAAAAGTTTGTATTTGAAGTTGAAAAACGCTGACTTATCCTTTCAACAACCGGCACCTCTCCCTTATTGTTTCAGACTAGCTCTCACACTCTCTATTTAGGTTCTCCTCAGGGATCAATACTTGGTCCTTTACTTTATTTCAGGTGGTTAAAACTAATGATCGACTTTCTAGTAGAAAAGCTCTCTATTCAGGTGTTCCGCTATTTCACTTTTTTGTATATATATATATATATATATATAAAAGACTTAGCTGAGCTTCCAAGTGTTCAGCCACATTGAAGAATCACCTGAAAGCATTAAAGGAAAAGAAATTAGTAAAACACAAACAACAAAGCATATCGTCAGATCGTTCATGATCTGAGAATATACTTCACACTACGTACACAAACACTAAACATAATACGCATAGTCATCAACATCAGGGAATCTGAAAGGAAAAGGAAAACAATATTAAATAACGAATTTAAAGCACTCATCGAAAATAGGCACTCGCCATGTAAAATCTCTATCAGCACAACAGCTGCACCATTACAATTATCATCACTCATGATGACGTGCCACCGCTCTTCGCATACAAATCCCCAACATACAAATCCCAAGCATCGCCGGCGCTCACACACGCAACAGTTTCATCTTTTTTCTAAAGCTCTATCTAACCTGTGCATTTCCACAGTATAAATAGGGCGCTAGAAATGCAAGAAAATCTTTGCGTTCTGAGCTATCACTTGAGACAGATCGGCAGTACTGAAGCCTACTGAAGTCTTGATATCACCAAATCTAGGAGAATCCTGATCCTAGTAATTTGTATTAAAGGCACTGAATTTAATACAAAAAACCAAATACTAGAAGTATTGTGTCTAGTATTGCTAGGGGCACTGCACCTCGTAAACTTTCGTATGTTCCCGAGCAACTATACATCAACCCGCTAGTACATAAATACAGCATTTTGAACTGGGACAAATCATTCCTCTTCAATCTGTTCACGTTTGACCAACCGAAGACTAATGGAGGAGTCACGACCCTTCTCTATGCGGATGACTCATTAACGTATACGCACTCTAAGTCCCCCAAATTGGCGACAAGGAAAGTGGGTGATCATATAGCCAAGCTTTACGAGTACTATCGTAAATGGGGCATAAAGATCAACGTCGCTAAATCGAGTTTACTCTGCATTAGAACTGCACGTTCACGCAGGGGCGTATGTCAAAACGCAAGAAACATCGAGATCACTATCAATAATGAAGTGATAAAACCCACTAAGAGCGTCAAATACAGGTATAAATTTCGATGAACGTTTCAAGTTCAACCCTCACGCAAAAGCAGTTGCTAGGAAAGCAAACTTTGCACTCAGCATGGTCAGTCCTATAATGAGATATAGGAATGGACTCACTCTGAGCACGAAACTGCTGATGTGCAAGCAGCTCATTAGGCCCACCTTAACGTACTCGTTTCCCATATAACACACTATTTCGTCAACCTATATGGATATCCTTGCGAGATTCGAGAGGAAAACGCTCCGAATCTGCACTGGACTCTACCGAAGGCCCTGTGGAAAGCATTATCGCAATCAGGTCCTGTACGAGAAAGCTGGTATTTCTCCGATACAGGACTATCTGGTTGACGTAATGAAGAAGCAGGTAGCCAAAATCCCCAATCATCCAAACCCAATTGTACAGGAACTAACAAATTTTCCCCACTTACCCACTAACAAATATTTATCGCCTTTTTGTATATTAAACTGTCATAGAAAATACTACCGCGTAGGAATTTTTACTTTTTTCAGGGAAAAAGGAGACAGCTACAGAGGCTAGGTGAGGATGACGGAGGGAGGATTGCAGCCTGCAGGAAAATATTAGGTTGTTTGAATTATATATTATTACGCCAAAGAAAATTTTGAATTAATGAAAAATGGAGCATTTTAATTTGTAACCTTATCTATCGATTGTAGCGATAACTTAGAGGTATTGCGAATTTTGTATAAATTGTACCACAAATTTGTATAAATTAAATTTATACCAATTGCATATCCTTTTTATATGCTTCATATATAAATTAAGGTATGTTAAATACGTATAGATTGTATACTAGAAAATTATAAACATGCTTGATATGAAACTCAGATGAATTTAATAATGAAATTATATCAAAAATATTTATATATCTGGCTTATACAACTTTTATTATACATACTTGCGTACCAGGCTCATATCTTTCACATTCTATTGCATTATAAAAGTTTATAAGAAGCTATCTTATTAATTATATACAACATTTTGTAAGGATTTATATAGATATTACTCATTTATTAAATTTATACTAAAATTTCTAACCGTGCGTACCGTATTTTGAATCGATTCGAAATCGTGGAATGATATTTCATACTATGATTGGTTGGGGCAGACACGTAGATTCAATAGTGAGTAAGAATGGCTGGAAAGGCTTGTGGGTTCATTACTCTTATACTCCCAAAGAGACACGCCTCCGTCTTTTCAAAGGCTTGCATATCCCAATTATTACCTACGCAGAAGTTGTGTATGCGAACCTTAGGAGTACCTGTCGTCTTAAGTTTAATATAGCCTTCAATTCATGCACAAGATATATCTATGGATTACGACGATTTCACCATGTTTCAGAATTTTCAAGGAGTATTTTTGGCTGCACTGTTAATAATTATCTTAAATTCCGAACTGTAATGATGCTGTTTAGAATCATAAATAAGTCAAGTCCTAATTACTTAGCTAATTGTATAAGATCTTTTTCTTACAATGTAAGGGGCCTTTTGAGACCTTGGCATCGAACTAATTTTAGCACAAAATGTTTTTCCGTCTACGGTACCCCGACATGGAACGCCCTGCCAGTTGAGATTGGACGTTTGCGATCTGCTGGCAATTTCAAGGGGATGTTATTGGTCCATTTTATTAATATGTATGTATATTTAGCCATAGTATACTCATGTAGAAAACTTCCGTTATTGTATTTTGTAAGTATTTTAATTTTTAATTTATTTTTCTTGCTTTACTTCCGTAAATATTTGTCACTTTATAAACAACTGTAACTTTTTTTATACGGTTGTTTAATTGGAATTTGTTATTTGGATTTTGCGCATGTTAATGCGAGCTTTGTACTTATTTGTGCTCTTTATTTTGAATAAAGTATTATTAAGTATAAATAACTATTTAGTATACACAATGGGGAGAAAATAAATACTTGTTGAATATCTCCTTTGAAAAAACTCTTAAAAATCTTTTGGCAAACAAATGCGAAAATGATGGAAAATTCGAAACTTTTCATTAGCCATTTTTTTAAACTTTCTACGTGTTGAGGGAGGGCCAGTCAAACAATCGACTTTATAGGCGGACGCCGAGGGATGCTAACGTTTCGTGTTTTAGCTTCAACAATCGCGATCTGCAAAATAAATAAAAAATCATTGCTCTGTAATGACGGTAAAAACCGTTTTTTTGTTTTTTTTTTTTTGCTTAGTCAGAAGCTATCTCATTTTTCTGGATCTAGCAATATTTACCCACCAAGCTTTAGCTTTTCGCGTTAAGCCAAGATTAAGTGAAAAGCAGTGGAATACCTAAAAAATTTTCCCAACGTTATATTGTACTCTGTTGTACGAAATATTTAAATTTAGCTGATAGAATTAAATAAACACGGCATTTCATTAAGAAGGTCTTTATGGTTATACCTACATATATTAGAGGAGGCTTTTCTTGAATTTTAATTTCAGATCAGAATCCTAATTATTCTATTGTATTTATTTATTTCGAATTCAAATCAGTTGAGTTAATATAAAAAATTGGTTCTTAGAAAGAAGGTATTTTTTAATTTTCGTCAGCTTAGATTTTAATAATCATATTACATGTATCTATTTATTTTATGTAAGATGGTATTATACACAATACACAAAGTTCTTTCTAATTTATACTACTTTTCTTTTACATTTAAATCACTTTTTATGTCATCTTATAAAGGATTTTCTAAGATCAATTGAAAGCAAAATTTTGAAGCCTTTCATTTTCATTTTTATAAGTTATATTATTTTAACCTCAAAACTATCTTTCTTTTATTTTTTTAGATTTTATTATATCAGAAACATTTCCGAGATAAACATTAGAATTAGTAAAGAACGTGTGTGTGAAATATATTAACTGTTTTACTAAAATTATCCATGTTTTATTGAATTTAATACTTTAGCTCCAAAATGTTTCTTGTAGTTCTCCGGGTATATTTCTTCTTTAAATTTTAAGTACATTGTTCTTTAAATCTAATTTACTTTAGGTCTTAAGACAGCATATTTAAAAGATAATTTAGATATCAAAATTCTTGATTATAACATTTCTGCTGAACTATATTTTTAGTTTAACACGGAGTATCATATTATATAAAAAGTGTAATTAAGATTTCTTTTGAGATCATATTATTTTTGTCATATTCAACAGAGATGGAAAATTATGCAATGGCGAATTATGAGAAAATGTCGCTGAATTTTCCAATAACAGCTTCTTCCGGACCATTGTGTTTTTAGTAATTGAAAGAATTTGTAATAATAATGTGACATTTTTGATAGTACAGATAATGGAATAAATAAAATCTTCAATACAACAATAGATACTTTGGCCAATACTAAATTTTGTACATGCCTTTTGATTTCAGTTATACTTTGTGACTTTCATTCATTTGAGTATGGTATGTAGATAGTATAGTTTATTTCACTGATAGTAGTATTATTAAGCCAAGTACTGAGGTCCGCGCTAAATTAAATGTTTATATAAAATTTAGCATGCTACGAGCTATTGGCGCAAATGTATGCTGAATTTTAGGGAGACCAATACTCAGGTCAACACTTTTAATTTGGCTTGCTGTTCTTGATTAAAGGTGGCAACACTAGTAAGCCTGCAACCAATATAGCTTGAATTTATCGACCAGGGCTATTCTTTAGCACGCTAAAAATATTTCTTGATAGCGTTCTGTGAAATGTCAACAACGAAAAACAAAAATATGTAAAAACATCAACATATTAGAAAAGAGTGAGTGAGTTAATAAAAATACTTCTTATTCTTCTTTTTTTAGTATGTCTCATCTATGAGTTTGCACTGTAATATTTTAGCTGTAAAAGAACGACCCGTTTTTTGTTTTTTAATTTATTTTTTTTTTAATATACTTTATTTTCCTTTATTTTTTTATTTTATTTTTATTTTTTCACTTCCTTAAACGGGATTAATTTTTTTTTTGGATTTTTAATTTTAATTTTTTTTTTTAATATATTTAATTTTCCTTTATTTTTTTATTTTATTTTTATTTTTTCACTTCCTTAATTTTTTTATTTATTTTCAGATTTTTTATTTATTAAATATTTTTCTCGTTGAAAACAAAGCATGCTGGGATTCCTCCATATTACAGATAGAACCTGGGCTTTCTTATAATTTTATAGTGAGCTATTTTCAATTTAAATGTCACATTATTACCGATCAACCTTTCAAATAATTGTCTTCGATTTTTGTTTTTAGTAAAGTGTCATTTTTCACTTTTTTTAATTATGTTATTTTTTTCTTACTGATATTTATTAGGTTTTCAGAAAGGTTTATCCTTTTCGTCATTACTTGTCTTCTAAAAATGACATTCAAATTCAAATTTATGATTAGGGTTGAGGTAAAATAAAGTAACCTATCTTTTACTAAAAAGAACGGTAGACAAGCTGGCTCACTTAAAGACTTAATCTAAACACATAATGTAAAATATAAAATGTACATGTGAAATATAAAATTTAGAAAAAAAACATACAATACAACAAAATTAAGGATTATAAAATATAATATTTTGAAAAATCTCATTGAAATCATAAACTAAAATTACAGAAACTATATAACTAGATCATTGCCAGGACTACTCACTACAAAACGGAAGCATTTTTTATGCCGTAGTAGTGTCACTCTGTGCCATCACCTTGCAAAGCCTATCAGTCGAGCTCACATGCTGAGCATGAGCTGGTAAACTATTCCAGGCATGAATAACACGAACATACATACCATACACTTTTTCCAACATATGATTAATCTGACCACAACATTTCATCCTGGAACGGAGAAAAACTCCTAGGTTTCGGACACGTTCAGTATACGCTAGAACTTGATTATTCAGAAATACAGGTTATAAATCAGAAACTTCAATCGGATTGCTAGGGGTTTCATTGTAAGTCATTATTAATCTCCCAATTCGAGGTATTTCTTAAGTCAGAGTTTAGTTCGATACAATCCTCCATTAGGCCGATGGGATGACTAATAATATGTAACAGCATATCATCAGGATATATATGAATTTTGCAGTCCCCTATAACTTCAGTAATGTCATTGATATACATACTGAAGATCAAAGCACCAAAAATAGATCCCTAAGGCACACCACGAGTAAGAAGTAAAGCATCAGAAAAATTGTCCTCTATTCTTATCAGCTAAAACCTGCCAGACAAAACACTACCAATAAGAGAAACTGCAGTCGCATGAAACTGAGAATTAGTGGACAGCTAAGCAAATAATTTATAGTACCTTACCGAAGCGAACACCTTAGGAAAATTAAGTAGAATAAAGACACATAATTCATCTTTATATAGTGAGTTGCGTATGATATTATCGCAGGTCATTATGGCATGTTCATTTTCTAGAGAAGCCAAATCTTAGTTTAGAAAATTTTTATAAGCAACTGTTATATACATTGAATCAAAAATAGCCGGTTATTAATGGGTTATACCCGCCTAAGCAGTTGAGAAATATTGTATTTTTCAATGTCATCTTTTTATACAGGGCGTTTTCCCTCACCTAGGCTAACAAAATATTGTATGACGTGGCAGGGGGGGGGGGAATATCAACCGTTTAGGAACCTGTAACTCCTATTAAGAAAAAGAGCTGGTTATACACAAAACACCTGTATTGTAAGTACTTGCCGCACGATTAGAGTATCATAAAAAATACAGTGTATAGTAAAGTTGAGAGCTGATTATATGCAGAAATTCATGGCCTTTCCAACGACTGCTCAACCAGCCCCATAGCCCGCTCCTTTCAGGAGTTATGGGGTGTATACAAAATATTTCGGATTTTTTCACCTTTTTTTTTACTGTGACCTCTATATTTTTTTTTTTTTTGCTAAACGGTCATTAACATACCTTTTTCTATAAAAATTATAAACAGTAAACTCTCGCCTTTAATTTGACTTATAATACCCTATGTGCTATCTGCAGCTGTTAAAGAGTTATTAGCTCAAAACCTACTCATGTCATACCGAAATTAGCCGATATTTTTTTAAAATGGCTTGTTTTCTGGCACTAAGGGAACAAATTTAGGTTTGAGAATAGCTTTCAGAATAGGATTTGAACTAAAAACACTTTAACGGCTGCAGTTGTAGTAGTCCAACTTTCAAGTCGTGAAAATTTTTGATTCTGTGAAATTTAATTAATTTAATTTAAGTTAATTTTTTTTTCTCTTTTTTACTTTGAGTTATTGTCCGCATTTGCTAAAATTCTGTCGATAAAACTTTAGCAAGAACATATTTGTATAATATTAGTGTGATATTTGTACAACAAAACACTAATCTGTTCTTCAAAATTATGTTGATAATTTTCTTGGGAATAGCATTGCACCAGAAAAGGATATAAAATAAGAAAAATTATATATCAAAAGAACTTACTTTGATAAAAATTTTAATCTACTGATTCTGTGGAAGCAGAAATCATGCCTGAAACAGATGTGTTGAAAGTGAAGGTTGCTGCCCTAAGGAGGGAGTTAAAACTTCCTGGCTTATTTACAGTCGGGAATAAAGCTGAATTACAGGAGCGGCTGCAAGCAGCTCTTCTTGAAGATGAAACAATATCCGACGAAGAGATCCTGACAGTTGATGATGAATTAGCTGCTTTCGAATCATCACTAGAAGAAGATATATGTTTGTTGGAGGAAAAAAAGAATTAAGAACACACATCATCTAACGAAACTACTAAACAACATACGAAAAAAGTTGTTTTGAAACGAAAAAATTTACTTAAAACTAAAGCCAAGTCTGCCCAGGGTCTTAGTGATTTTTGTTGTGGTGTATGCGCTGAGATCGAGCCGATTAAGGTTGGCAATGAGAAGACTGTCGCCTGGATAATCTGTGATGCTTGTTCGAGCATGTTTCACTTGGTCTGTATCAATATATCTGTAGTAGATTACTTAACTGTTTATCAAAACAAGAGTGTCAACTGGATTTGCACGGTCTGCCTTACTGCGGCTAAATTTCAACTAAATTGTGACTCTGTGATCCCAGTTGTCCCAGGCAAGAATAGCAAGACTGGTGTTTTCTCACAGACATCACTTGTCGAGCTCAATACAAAGATTGATTCGCTGTCCAGTGGTATTCTTTCACTCCACTCTGAAATCGTGAAGCTTAGCAAAGATATTGACCACATCACATCGCACGCTATCTTGAGGATTAGTAATGACGTTGAAATACTCAAATCTTACTCTCGGATTAGTACCAAGAGGCGCACATTAATTCACAGTAATATTCTTGAAGCTAGTTTTAGCACTTAGGAGCATCTGCTGCCAACTTTATGCACCACTGTGGGTCTTCACCAGAGCTGCCACCAAACCATTGAGAATGCGGAGCCCTTCAGACGCCCCCCATCCTTCTTGCAAGGCTGTGCCGCGTTCTTTTAGGCTTACATCAAGCAACTTCTTTCGCAGCCAATTACACTTAACCCCATTATTCCCGTCACCAGAGCTGCAAGAGGCTTTGTTAAAGAAGATTTGAACACGGATAAGCTTTGACTTCTCCACCTAGCCCTGAAACTTAAACGAGCCAACTGTATTCTGCGTGTCTCAACCAGACACAGGAAAGCATATATATATATAGGCAGTCCGCGGGCGTCTCATCCAATACGATCATTTTACGCTCGCTTTAGGGCAACAACTTTTGACACTAGCTTCTCAACAAAACCTGTATGATTCATCACCTGCTTCCCACGCAGGTTTCTCTTCTTAATCTTCTCCTCCCTGGTAAATTCACTATTAACCCTCAACGCTCGTTCTTAAAATGAGAAGAAATGAGGATGGAAAGAAGAGAAGAGGAAAAAAGGTAAAAAGGCGAAGAGATGGATGGGGTTAGAGAGGAGAAGTATAGAAGTTTATTGGTACACCCTGCTCTGATTTATCGTTATTTTAATAGCTCTATTATCTATTATTTAATGCCTTTGTATTTAACGTTTTATACATTATTTAGTTGTATAATACTTTAATGTTACTTTATGTAATCTGATTTTGTTATCTCGTTATTACCTGTATTACTTGATAATTTCTACTGGAATGAGTTTGTTCGCTGCACTTTTGTTGTTTTACTAAGCTTTTGTTTTCATTCGATATAATACTGTTATCTATTTCAAACTCGATGTACCTAACGTTTGTGACGTAGCGTAAGCTGAGGTTTTTTAATAAATGCTCTTCTATTCTATTCTATTCTATATAGCAATTAGGGTATACTAGGTTAAATTAAAGAGGAGAGTCTACAGTTTATAGTTTTTATAAAAAGAAAGAATGTTGCAAAAAAAAATGGAGCTCAAAATAAAAAATAAATGTAAGAATATTCGAAATTTTTAGTTTAGACAAGCATAACTCTTGATAGGAGAGAGGTATGGAGCTGGTTGAGCAGTCATTTGAAAGGCCATGAAGTTCTGCATACAATGAGCTCTTAACTGTATGTCCTCCCGTTTGACTTCGTAAGGTGAAACACCCTGTAGATTCATCTGACTTACCTGAGATTATCCTTGAATTTCTTTGTTTTAATATTTACTGTAAGTCACTCTACCCATAGAAAGAAGGAAACGTATCCACTTTTATGAAATGTTGATGTCTGTTGAAGGAACCTTTTTTGGTCATGGAATATTAAGTATAAAATATGTGCGTTTTTATTAGTTTAACTTTTAAATGCGATTTTCTCAAAACATGGTTTTGAATATCGGTGCCACGAAATTTTCCTATTTTCTTTTAATCGATTTCCCTCAAATTTAGTACGCTGGTTAAAAGCTATATTAAGTATTTAATTCTTGCCGTAGGCTTTTTCATATCTTAAAGTTTGTATATTTATTTAAAAAAAATGTCAAAATTTTTGCCTAAATATCGGTTTTTCAATTTTGCATAGCTACCATTTTCCTAGAAATCATTATTTTTATATTTTTTGCCAAAAATTTAGCCCAAATATCGGGATTTTATCTTTGAATAGCTATCATTTTGATAGAAATTAGTATTTTGAAAACGCCTACAGACAAGTACTAAATAATATAGTTTCCAACCAATGTACAAAATTTGACCGAAATCGATTGAAAGCAAATAATAAAATTTCGTGGCACCAAAAGTGCTTTCTTCGATGACTATGTTAAATAGAAGTAGGCACCCACCAAAATTTTAATTTTTTTAAAGATATATATAAAATAAATAAAAAATATTTCTGGCAAACTATTTTTTTATTACAAAAACAAAAGGCCCAAAAGTTGAGGGAAAAATTGCTTTTAGATGGATATACATATATCTCTTAAAAGGAACAGCTCCTCTATCAGCCGTAAGAAACAAATCAAGCATTGATTGATTTATCGCATTAAACTAAGTAGGGAAGATCATTGACCATACTAAGATTAAGAGATTGAAGTATAAATGAAAAGGTGTAAGTTGTGCTATTAGATCGGAACATGTTAACATTATCCTTCCCACCATAACATGTTGGTACCAATGTACAAGTGGTGTAAAGGTGTCCCTAAACTCCACTACGTTTGGAAATGAAAAATTATTTGACGGGCAGTACACAGCAGATACTAAATATTTTTCAGTACCAAATTTAACCTAAATATATAAAAATCCTAGGAAAGCAGAATACGAAAGACTGACAATTCGGGAGAGAAAACAATCTCTAACATAAATGGCTACAGTGCCGCCCATTCGTCCTGACCTGGCATTTCTTAGGTAACGCTACGGAACTGGACGAAATGAGGGGCTTCTGCCAAGTTTATACGACAAAAGTAGTCAGCCATAATCTTTCCAGGAATACATACAAAGGGTCTGGTTTCGCGTCCTGAATATTTTACAGCGTGCCGAACAACTTTTTTTTTGTAGCAGGCAAGAGCCTACCTTATTCTGCGAATAATTGGTTTGTTTGTTAATGTACATATGTACTTATATCTTATTTTGAACTAAACAGCTGATAAATTTTAGCTAATACAATTTGTTTTTTATACCCTAGATGAAATCATAGGGGTATACTAAGTTTGTCATTCCGTTTGTAACACCTCGAAATAATGATGGTAGAGCAAAATGGATTGGACACCCATTCATAATATTAAAAGTTATTTCGATTTTTGCATGTCCGTCCGTCCGTCCGTCTGTCCGTCCGTCCGTCCGTCCGTCCGTCCGTCCGTCTGTGCGCACGATAACTTGAGAACGCGAACACGTAGAGAGCTGAAATTTTGTACACAGACTTTAATTTTAATTTTTTTTTTTTAATATATTTAATTTTCCTTTATTTTTTTATTTTATTTTTATTTTTTCACTTCCTTAATTTTTTTATTTATTTTCAGATTTTTTATTTATTAAATATTTTTCTCGTTGAAAACAAAGCATGCTGGGATTCCTCCATATTACAGATAGAACCTGGGCTTTCTTATAATTTTATAGTGAGCTATTTTCAATTTAAATGTCACATTATTACCGATCAACCTTTCAAATAATTGTCTTCGATTTTTGTTTTTAGTAAAGTGTCATTTTTCACTTTTTTTAATTATGTTATTTTTTTCTTACTGATATTTATTAGGTTTTCAGAAAGGTTTATCCTTTTCGTCATTACTTGTCTTCTAAAAATGACATTCAAATTCAAATTTATGATTAGGGTTGAGGTAAAATAAAGTAACCTATCTTTTACTAAAAAGAACGGTAGACAAGCTGGCTCACTTAAAGACTTAATCTAAACACATAATGTAAAATATAAAATGTACATGTGAAATATAAAATTTAGAAAAAAAACATACAATACAACAAAATTAAGGATTATAAAATATAATATTTTGAAAAATCTCATTGAAATCATAAACTAAAATTACAGAAACTATATAACTAGATCATTGCCAGGACTACTCACTACAAAACGGAAGCATTTTTTATGCCGTAGTAGTGTCACTCTGTGCCATCACCTTGCAAAGCCTATCAGTCGAGCTCACATGCTGAGCATGAGCTGGTAAACTATTCCAGGCATGAATAACACGAACATACATACCATACACTTTTTCCAACATATGATTAATCTGACCACAACATTTCATCCTGGAACGGAGAAAAACTCCTAGGTTTCGGACACGTTCAGTATACGCTAGAACTTGATTATTCAGAAATACAGGTTATAAATCAGAAACTTCAATCGGATTGCTAGGGGTTTCATTGTAAGTCATTATTAATCTCCCAATTCGAGGTATTTCTTAAGTCAGAGTTTAGTTCGATACAATCCTCCATTAGGCCGATGGGATGACTAATAATATGTAACAGCATATCATCAGGATATATATGAATTTTGCAGTCCCCTATAACTTCAGTAATGTCATTGATATACATACTGAAGATCAAAGCACCAAAAATAGATCCCTAAGGCACACCACGAGTAAGAAGTAAAGCATCAGAAAAATTGTCCTCTATTCTTATCAGCTAAAACCTGCCAGACAAAACACTACCAATAAGAGAAACTGCAGTCGCATGAAACTGAGAATTAGTGGACAGCTAAGCAAATAATTTATAGTACCTTACCGAAGCGAACACCTTAGGAAAATTAAGTAGAATAAAGACACATAATTCATCTTTATATAGTGAGTTGCGTATGATATTATCGCAGGTCATTATGGCATGTTCATTTTCTAGAGAAGCCAAATCTTAGTTTAGAAAATTTTTATAAGCAACTGTTATATACATTGAATCAAAAATAGCCGGTTATTAATGGGTTATACCCGCCTAAGCAGTTGAGAAATATTGTATTTTTCAATGTCATCTTTTTATACAGGGCGTTTTCCCTCACCTAGGCTAACAAAATATTGTATGACGTGGCAGGGGGGGGGGGGAATATCAACCGTTTAGGAACCTGTAACTCCTATTAAGAAAAAGAGCTGGTTATACACAAAACACCTGTATTGTAAGTACTTGCCGCACGATTAGAGTATCATAAAAAATACAGTGTATAGTAAAGTTGAGAGCTGATTATATGCAGAAATTCATGGCCTTTCCAACGACTGCTCAACCAGCCCCATAGCCCGCTCCTTTCAGGAGTTATGGGGTGTATACAAAATATTTCGGATTTTTTCACCTTTTTTTTTACTGTGACCTCTATATTTTTTTTTTTTTTGCTAAACGGTCATTAACATACCTTTTTCTATAAAAATTATAAACAGTAAACTCTCGCCTTTAATTTGACTTATAATACCCTATGTGCTATCTGCAGCTGTTAAAGAGTTATTAGCTCAAAACCTACTCATGTCATACCGAAATTAGCCGATATTTTTTTAAAATGGCTTGTTTTCTGGCACTAAGGGAACAAATTTAGGTTTGAGAATAGCTTTCAGAATAGGATTTGAACTAAAAACACTTTAACGGCTGCAGTTGTAGTAGTCCAACTTTCAAGTCGTGAAAATTTTTGATTCTGTGAAATTTAATTAATTTAATTTAAGTTAATTTTTTTTTCTCTTTTTTACTTTGAGTTATTGTCCGCATTTGCTAAAATTCTGTCGATAAAACTTTAGCAAGAACATATTTGTATAATATTAGTGTGATATTTGTACAACAAAACACTAATCTGTTCTTCAAAATTATGTTGATAATTTTCTTGGGAATAGCATTGCACCAGAAAAGGATATAAAATAAGAAAAATTATATATCAAAAGAACTTACTTTGATAAAAATTTTAATCTACTGATTCTGTGGAAGCAGAAATCATGCCTGAAACAGATGTGTTGAAAGTGAAGGTTGCTGCCCTAAGGAGGGAGTTAAAACTTCCTGGCTTATTTACAGTCGGGAATAAAGCTGAATTACAGGAGCGGCTGCAAGCAGCTCTTCTTGAAGATGAAACAATATCCGACGAAGAGATCCTGACAGTTGATGATGAATTAGCTGCTTTCGAATCATCACTAGAAGAAGATATATGTTTGTTGGAGGAAAAAAAGAATTAAGAACACACATCATCTAACGAAACTACTAAACAACATACGAAAAAAGTTGTTTTGAAACGAAAAAATTTACTTAAAACTAAAGCCAAGTCTGCCCAGGGTCTTAGTGATTTTTGTTGTGGTGTATGCGCTGAGATCGAGCCGATTAAGGTTGGCAATGAGAAGACTGTCGCCTGGATAATCTGTGATGCTTGTTCGAGCATGTTTCACTTGGTCTGTATCAATATATCTGTAGTAGATTACTTAACTGTTTATCAAAACAAGAGTGTCAACTGGATTTGCACGGTCTGCCTTACTGCGGCTAAATTTCAACTAAATTGTGACTCTGTGATCCCAGTTGTCCCAGGCAAGAATAGCAAGACTGGTGTTTTCTCACAGACATCACTTGTCGAGCTCAATACAAAGATTGATTCGCTGTCCAGTGGTATTCTTTCACTCCACTCTGAAATCGTGAAGCTTAGCAAAGATATTGACCACATCACATCGCACGCTATCTTGAGGATTAGTAATGACGTTGAAATACTCAAATCTTACTCTCGGATTAGTACCAAGAGGCGCACATTAATTCACAGTAATATTCTTGAAGCTAGTTTTAGCACTTAGGAGCATCTGCTGCCAACTTTATGCACCACTGTGGGTCTTCACCAGAGCTGCCACCAAACCATTGAGAATGCGGAGCCCTTCAGACGCCCCCCATCCTTCTTGCAAGGCTGTGCCGCGTTCTTTTAGGCTTACATCAAGCAACTTCTTTCGCAGCCAATTACACTTAACCCCATTATTCCCGTCACCAGAGCTGCAAGAGGCTTTGTTAAAGAAGATTTGAACACGGATAAGCTTTGACTTCTCCACCTAGCCCTGAAACTTAAACGAGCCAACTGTATTCTGCGTGTCTCAACCAGACACAGGAAAGCATATATATATATAGGCAGTCCGCGGGCGTCTCATCCAATACGATCATTTTACGCTCGCTTTAGGGCAACAACTTTTGACACTAGCTTCTCAACAAAACCTGTATGATTCATCACCTGCTTCCCACGCAGGTTTCTCTTCTTAATCTTCTCCTCCCTGGTAAATTCACTATTAACCCTCAACGCTCGTTCTTAAAATGAGAAGAAATGAGGATGGAAAGAAGAGAAGAGGAAAAAAGGTAAAAAGGCGAAGAGATGGATGGGGTTAGAGAGGAGAAGTATAGAAGTTTATTGGTACACCCTGCTCTGATTTATCGTTATTTTAATAGCTCTATTATCTATTATTTAATGCCTTTGTATTTAACGTTTTATACATTATTTAGTTGTATAATACTTTAATGTTACTTTATGTAATCTGATTTTGTTATCTCGTTATTACCTGTATTACTTGATAATTTCTACTGGAATGAGTTTGTTCGCTGCACTTTTGTTGTTTTACTAAGCTTTTGTTTTCATTCGATATAATACTGTTATCTATTTCAAACTCGATGTACCTAACGTTTGTGACGTAGCGTAAGCTGAGGTTTTTTAATAAATGCTCTTCTATTCTATTCTATTCTATATAGCAATTAGGGTATACTAGGTTAAATTAAAGAGGAGAGTCTACAGTTTATAGTTTTTATAAAAAGAAAGAATGTTGCAAAAAAAAATGGAGCTCAAAATAAAAAATAAATGTAAGAATATTCGAAATTTTTAGTTTAGACAAGCATAACTCTTGATAGGAGAGAGGTATGGAGCTGGTTGAGCAGTCATTTGAAAGGCCATGAAGTTCTGCATACAATGAGCTCTTAACTGTATGTCCTCCCGTTTGACTTCGTAAGGTGAAACACCCTGTAGATTCATCTGACTTACCTGAGATTATCCTTGAATTTCTTTGTTTTAATATTTACTGTAAGTCACTCTACCCATAGAAAGAAGGAAACGTATCCACTTTTATGAAATGTTGATGTCTGTTGAAGGAACCTTTTTTGGTCATGGAATATTAAGTATAAAATATGTGCGTTTTTATTAGTTTAACTTTTAAATGCGATTTTCTCAAAACATGGTTTTGAATATCGGTGCCACGAAATTTTCCTATTTTCTTTTAATCGATTTCCCTCAAATTTAGTACGCTGGTTAAAAGCTATATTAAGTATTTAATTCTTGCCGTAGGCTTTTTCATATCTTAAAGTTTGTATATTTATTTAAAAAAAATGTCAAAATTTTTGCCTAAATATCGGTTTTTCAATTTTGCATAGCTACCATTTTCCTAGAAATCATTATTTTTATATTTTTTGCCAAAAATTTAGCCCAAATATCGGGATTTTATCTTTGAATAGCTATCATTTTGATAGAAATTAGTATTTTGAAAACGCCTACAGACAAGTACTAAATAATATAGTTTCCAACCAATGTACAAAATTTGACCGAAATCAATTGAAAGCAAATAATAAAATTTCGTGGCACCAAAAGTGCTTTCTTCGATGACTATGTTAAATAGAAGTAGGCACCCACCAAAATTTTAATTTTTTTAAAGATATATATAAAATAAATAAAAAATATTTCTGGCAAACTATTTTTTTATTACAAAAACAAAAGGCCCAAAAGTTGAGGGAAAAATTGCTTTTAGATGGATATACATATATCTCTTAAAAGGAACAGCTCCTCTATCAGCCGTAAGAAACAAATCAAGCATTGATTGATTTATCGCATTAAACTAAGTAGGGAAGATCATTGACCATACTAAGATTAAGAGATTGAAGTATAAATGAAAAGGTGTAAGTTGTGCTATTAGATCGGAACATGTTAACATTATCCTTCCCACCATAACATGTTGGTACCAATGTACAAGTGGTGTAAAGGTGTCCCTAAACTCCACTACGTTTGGAAATGAAAAATTATTTGACGGGCAGTACACAGCAGATACTAAATATTTTTCAGTACCAAATTTAACCTAAATATATAAAAATCCTAGGAAAGCAGAATACGAAAGACTGACAATTCGGGAGAGAAAACAATCTCTAACATAAATGGCTACAGTGCCGCCCATTCGTCCTAACCTGGCATTTCTTAGGTAACGCTACGGAACTGGACGAAATGAGGGGCTTCTGCCAAGTTTATACGACAAAAGTAGTCAGCCATAATCTTTCCAGGAATACATACAAAGGGTCTGGTTTCGCGTCCTGAATATTTTACAGCGTGCCGAACAACTTTTTTTTTGTAGCAGGCAAGAGCCTACCTTATTCTGCGAATAATTGGTTTGTTTGTTAATGTACATATGTACTTATATCTTATTTTGAACTAAACAGCTGATAAATTTTAGCTAATACAATTTGTTTTTTATACCCTAGATGAAATCATAGGGGTATACTAAGTTTGTCATTCCGTTTGTAACACCTCGAAATAATGATGGTAGAGCAAAATGGATTGGACACCCATTCATAATATTAAAAGTTATTTCGATTTTTGCATGTCCGTCCGTCCGTCCGTCTGTCCGTCCGTCCGTCCGTCCGTCCGTCCGTCCGTCTGTGCGCACGATAACTTGAGAACGCGAACACGTAGAGAGCTGAAATTTTGTACACAGACTTTAAAAAAAAAAAGTAAAATTAAGTTCGAAAATGAGCCAAATCGGGCAACTCCTTCGTGGGGTTGCCATATAAAAATTTCGTTTTCCGCTATATATTTGGCCACTGCCTGAGAACGCGTCGACGTAGAGAGCTGAAATTTCGCACATGATGTTTTTACTACATTAGGAAATAAAATGTCAAAAATGGACTAAATCGGGCAACTCTTTCTTGGTGTTGCCATATAAAAATTTCGGTTTTTTACGTATACTTTGAAAACGATCAGTCCAAGACATTTTTATGGTACTAAAAACTTCTGCAGAATACGAAATCCTATAAAATTGGTTATAATCATTTTGTCTGTGCGACAAACCGTTCTAGAAATATATGCGAAAAACAACTTCAAAATCAATACTTGAATAGATCGGTGACCATACGAAATTTAATACGGGCATTCATCTAGGGTATCCTAAGAATTGGTCTTAGACCAATTCTAGCTTTTTTACTTGTTTTTTACTTTAATTTACTGTTTCGGATTGGGATTCAGGCAAGTAACCACAGCAAAAAATAGATTCAATTTTTTTTTAATGGTAGGATTCCAGCAGGAATAGCTTAATTTGCTTTTTATTGGGATTAATATCATTTGTATTGGTAATGCTAAAGATATTTGACTTGTTTTATATTAAACTAATAGTGGCTTCGATTGAGCTTCAATGCAACACCAGTGTTCCACTTTTCTAGCATTGAAAACGTTCGATGGTAATACTTATATTGGAGAAGTGCAACACTAGTTTTGCACTGGTTTTTATCCCAGTGTTACAAATACATATTGAAGTCAAATTGTAATTTGTTTTGTTTGAGATGATGATGAAGATGAATTTACCTTTATACTATATATATTTGATGCACCAGGGGCCTACTTTATAAGAATATTAGTCTAATAGGTATTAGCAAATATACCAATCTTTTCCAAATTATTAGTGCAATTGTGTTTCATAAATCTTTTTCGCAATTATTAGTGCACGAAGATTCTTGTTTGACAGAAATTCTTTTATTAATAATTATTAGTAATACACTAATAGCAAATAACTATTTTTTTATTAATCCATTACTTGGTAAAATTAGTCTAATAAGAAAACTGCATGTGGTCACATGAGTTTGTGCATTCGTGAATGCTGTACCCGTACTCACAATGCAGAGTGGAGTAGAGTAGCGTAGAGGGCTTTCTCTGATTGGCTCAGAATAGCGAAGAGTGGAGCTGCATGAAAATAGGTTCTACTCTATTTTCATACTGCCATTTCCGAAAGCTTACAAATTGCAATTTCGAACTAAACAAGCATGTAGATGACACAGAAAAAGCTCCATACTTCTTTTTATCATAACTAACATGTTTTAATGTTATCTTCTGATTTAATATTAAAAAAGTACGATAATTTTTAGCTAGTTTCGAAGCAATCTGATGGTGCAACAGGTGTCTCCTCTTTAGAATTTATTATTTTATTTGTATGTGTGTGTGGGAAATAATTTCATCTTACTATTCTTCTTAATTAAATTAAACAGTCACTTATTAATTTTTTATACATATTTATTAATATTACTAATCCTTTTTATATATATAAAAAGGGATTATTATTTTTTAAACAAGATAATGTTAAATACGAATCGGAAATTATATTTCATGATAAAGTACACCATGTTTAGAAACAATAACAAAAAAATTTCGCGGAAAGTTGTTTTAAAATCTTTTGTTACCTAATGTTCAGTAAAATGTGTAAATAGCCATATTTCCAACAAGGCGTTAATATGGCCATACTTATATGAAAAAGTCCGAAATTATATTATATTATGCACTGTATTTTATTGTGTGTATTGAATAATAAAAATTAGGCCTATAAAAACCAATGAGGATAATTGTATTTCCAGTGTAAACTATATTCCAACTCGAGAATAACCCTGCTTGAATGGGCACAGGGGCGCACAGAGGGAGGTCGAACTGGACCGATCCTCCCGAGAAGGTAAGTTTTTTTGTAAATCGCACCACTTTCACAGATAATTACCTACTAAATTTCATGAAATTTTCAAGAAACTAAGAATTTATTATGAGCAAATGAATGACTGCTGAGACTTTCATGATTTTTAAACTTCCTGATAGCGTCTGAAGTTGAAATTTTGATTTGTTTTAGTGGATAATATAAGGTAGAAAATGAGGAAAAATAGAAATTTCCGTCTCCCAATATATTTAAGAATAACGGATAAAATCTTTCTCCTTGATATCCTTTGTCGCATATATTTTTGAGATGGCATTTTTCTTAGATAACTTGAAATCCTAACTTTCAAATGAGTCATATTTCTTTATTCTTTCATGAATAGCAAAGTTTGTATGAATTTTTAAAGAAGACCCGGACAGCATTTTTATTTGAAGTTTTAAAATGGTATAATTTGTAAAATTATATATAATTTGTATTTATGTTTTCACAAACCCTTCAAGTATGTGAAATGAATAAACAAAAATGGTGGTGATCATGTCATATGTCGCCCCTATTTGATATGGAATGGCCCAATACCAAAATACCTCCAGCGACATTGCATTCCATATTGCGTCCACTCTCTACCGCAAATTCCTAAGTCACGACATCGGTTCCGTAATTCAAATCTCTGAGTACTACTGACACAAGGAATGTGTAGGTATATATAGGGTCCGCCAAATAACTTTTTTTTTTAAACAGGGCGCAAAACATCGAATGTAGCTTCGGCTGTGTGGCACGTAGCGCCGTCCTGTTGAAACCAAATGTTGCCAATATCCTCCTCTTCAATTTTCCTGAACAAAAATTCGTTCAACATGGCCCTATAACGATTGCCATTGACTGTAACGGCCACTCCTTGCTCATGGCCCAATTATGCCTCTGGACCAAAATCCGCACCAAACAGTGACTCGTTTTGGGTGTATCGGCTGTTCAATGTATGCGTGCGGGTTTTCTGTGCCCCAATTTTGCTTGTTTACATACCTGCCAAGATCAAAATGAGCTTCATCCAAAAAGATGATTTTTTTGGCAAAACCGGCATCTTCTGTAAGTCGATCGCAGGCAATATTTCCCAGCCTTGTTCAAGCGTATACACAACCATATTCGTTCAGCGGAAGAATAAAACAAATTATCTGTCAAATCAGACATGAGCTAAGTGTTACCATTCACGAAATAAGCACTAGTTGAAAAAAAAACGTTAGATGGCGGACCCATAGAATAGAAATAGAATAATTTCAAATGTATTTGGATGTGTTTTGTGTATTGATTTTTCGTGTGCTGCTATGTCCTAGTAGCCGCACTTCACGTCCAAAACATTGGTGAGTACATCGGGCTTTAGATCCTTTTTGAAATTTTATAGAAATCGCACAAATTGCGTGGGTCATAAATAAACAAATAAATGTGTTCATTATTTATGGAATTATAATTAATCTATTGAAGATAAAGAAAATAAAACTTGAAATTCAATATCTTGAAGAAAGGAGTGCTTAAGTGCTCAGATGGGCTCAGGACGTGACTTTAGAGCACTATTTTTCCTACCCTTCCGCCCACCCAAGCCAAATCCTTGGTGCGCTATTGCTTGGACGTAAACACCAACTCGTGCAAAAGTGTAAAATCATGTTCTTTTTGCATACGTGGTATTACTTTCGGATATTTTCGTTGTGTCAAGTGACAGATTTTATTTTTCACTTTTTCAGTAGCTATTCTAAGGTGACCTATTGTATGAATGTACTCTGTGCAGAGCTGGGCTAGTACAAAAGAAAAAGTACTTAAATAAAAGTACAAGTATCGAGGGCCTGACTACTTCAGCGTAAGTACAAGTACCGCATGTATGAAAAGTACTTGTAACTAAGTATTAATTCTATAAAAAGTAATAAGTACTTTTTGAAGTACTTTTTAAAGTACAGTTTTAGAATCTTGGTATGTTGGCCGTAATATAATGAAGTTTATAGAGTTTAGTTAGTAGATATTAATAAATAAATACCTTTTAAAAACAGTGGCTACTATTTATAGTATTTTATAGTTTTCGGCGCTGTACGTTCCTCTACTTTCACTTCTCATTGCTACATTCCTAAAAACTATTACAGGTCCGCCCAAGCACCCATTGTCATCTCCAATAATGCATAAAAATTCTAAGGAAAACATTTCCTCAATAAAATTGAGGCCTTCCCTATTACAAGTCGAGGCAGCATTGATTTTATATTGGAGTTGGAGCGAGGCATTGCTTGCTTACCCTATGTTATGTCATCAAGTCGAGGGATCGACGATTTTATATTCGAGCGAGACCTTACTAGTTTTTGTTCTACTTGTCCAGTCTTGTTTGTATGTATTAGTATGGCTAAGGTTCTGCCTTGACGCGTGAGTGCGACACATACTTTGACAGTTCTTCGCGTGCTTTGACTAACTCGTCAAAAAAGGAGTTGTGCTAGAGATTGTGTTTGTTTTTCTACGAAGAGTTAGATATTTGTAGGTACTTAATAGACTCAAAAATACTTAATCCATTTTATCCCAGTGTTGCAATAACGCAACAAAAGACACGTACAAATAAATGCATTTTTCTTTTCTCTTCTACGAACCCAATCATAACGGTAAATTATTTCCAATAAATAGACAAGCCGTTAAGCATAAAAATAATTTTTCCCAGTTGATTCTTGCAGCTTGTTGTGAACAGATGTGTTTTACATTTGAAAGAAAAACATTTACGAAAAATATCATGAGCATTCCTGGAAAAGACTGTTGGTAAGTGCGCTTTGATGACATTTTTATATCATAGAGTATTGTTTAGTATCTAAAATTTAGTGTAGATTACTTAGAAATATGTCTCTTGCAAAAATTGAAGTTATGACAACTTTTATTAGACTGTTAAAGGCAATGTTGCGATAACGCATCACTGGGAATAGGATTGCTATTTTTATTGATTTATATTTTTATATAGCGGCAAATTTTTATGGTTGGCGGAAATATTGGACGCTATTGAGTCAAGCGAAATAAGTCCGGATGAAATTATAATTACTCCACCTGACTTCAATACTGACACTGATGAGGACTCGGGTGATGAGGATTGTAACGATCCAAACAGGCTAAGTCGGCGCCAGCTATTAGCTTCAGCAAAGGCAACTATTTCCCCAGAGGACGATTTTGGAATTAATGTTGGACTTGAGATCGGCGATGACCTGCAGTTTAATACCTTAGAAAATAAGGAGCCTAAGTTCAATTTAGAAAAGATAGCACAAAACTGGTAGCATGGAAATGAGGATTCTTTAAAATTGAACTCAATTGCTTATCGTTTTCAAAATTGGGACTCAGTTGTATTACCACCCTGTACACTGTCTGAGCACAGTAATCCTCTTGACTTTTTTTTCGAAGTTTCCATTGACGCTTCTATAATAGAATCCACCGTGAAAGCAACAAACTTTTATGCCTTTTCTTCAAAGAATAAAGTGATGAAATATATACTCTAATCGGAATATTATTATTGAGCGGTTATATTCCTGTTCCACGTAGGAGAATGTTCTGGGAGGACCGACAAGATAGTCACAATGACCTTGTTGCAAAAAGTATGAGGAAAATAGATTCGACGACATATTTACAAGTCTTCATTTTTACAGTAATGATTCGCTTGATACAACTGATAAGATGGCAAAAGTAAGACCACTAATTAGTCACATAAATAAAAAAATTTTGATTTATGCTCCATTGGAAATGGAATTTCAATAGATGAGTCCATGATCTCTTATTTTGGGAGAAACAGTTGCAAGCAGTTCCTTAGAAATAAGCCTGTCCGTTTTGGCTACAAGGCTTGGGTTGCTGCTAATCGCCTAGGATACTGCATACAATCCGACATCTATCAAGGTCGGAACGAAAATGGAAATCCAGCTTTGGGTCTCGAAGAATACGTCGTATTGACTTTAGCGGAGAAAATAATAAAACATTTTCCAGAGAAAAAATTTTCATTCTTCTTTGGTAATTTCTTTTCTAGTCCAGACGTCGTCTCATAATTGGGACAAATTGGCTGTGGGGCTACTGGAACTTTGCGTGAAAACCGGCTAAAAAACATTCCTTTATCTGATAAGAAAATTTTGGCTAAAAGTCAACGTCGGACTTATGAGTGTTACGTTGACAAAGAAAATGGCATGGTTGTAAGACGGTGGAAAGACAATAGAGTTGTTTCGATGATTTCAAATTTACATGGACTACATCCCATTGGTTCAGCCCATCGATATGTGCAACAGGAAAGAAGTAAGAAGTATGTACCAATTCTAGCTTTTTTACTTGTTTTATTATGATTTTATGGCATCCTCTAAGACTATTTCATTAATCTCTGATAAAACTTAAAAATAAGACTCGTGAAGGTTGTATTAAGAAGCACGGAGGGCTACTTTAAATCCAATTTAAGGGAAAATTTGGTCTAGAGAGCTACTGGGCTATGTAGGCATCCACCATAAAACTATTATACGCAGAGGTTTTAAGAATACTTTTTAAAATTCTTTCACAAAACCAATTTAATATTGAGAGAATCCTAAGCGTCAAACTCCCTATAAACCTAGTACGTCTTTCCAAGTGTCTTGGTCATGTGACATGCAAGAATATTGTATTTCATTCTAGGTCTGATATAAGACTTGTAGTGCTAGATTTGACGGGCCGAAATATTTCTTACACCTTTTAAGAAATCCAAGATATTTCTATGCTTCTTCGGCAACAGAGAAGATGTGATCTGCAGCTAACTTACTGGCAATATTAATTCCAAGAATGCTTAGTGACGGTGAATCTGAAAATAATGCTCCATAAAAAGAAACGGAATTGGTTAAGTGATGATATTGCTTCAAAGAGATGAGACAGTATTAGATTATAAATAGTTAGACGTCTAGAAGAAATCGACAAGTCGAAATAAGTTTCATCGCGGATACATATAAAACTAAATAGATTTATGCAAGAATAATTAACATTATTTGAGTATCCAATAGACTTGGAACGGTTTTAACTGAGATCAAATAGATTTGGAAAAGAGCGAACGGTTTTATTAGCAACTAAATTAAAGTCAAACAAATTTTATTTTGCTTTTATAAGTTAAAACCAAGCAAACATTTGGATAAAAATCTTCAGGGCGATATGTGGATGATGTTGCCAAAATATCTTCCACGCGAAACTAAAGCAAATACTGTGAAATGATTTTGTTCTTTGGCTTGCGTAAACGAAAAGAAGATGAAATCACAAACAATTTTGTTTTCTGATTTTAAATGTGGAAGTAAGAAGACAATAGTTTCGTTTATTTGTCATCTCTATGATACACAAATTTATCATTTGGAATAACGCGTCATTAGACTCAATGACAGTAATTAATTTGTGAGTTCTCTAGTGATTTTAATTCCACCAATCCATATTAAAAAAAAAAATTTTAATTAAATAAGTATATACCGACTTTAAACAAATATCTTCTTTATTCCCTTACTTTAAATTCCAAAGGATTTATTTCGGCGATTCTTGAGCGATTTGCTAAGATGTTAAGAAAGCGAAACATCTTGAAGAAACGAATACGTTTCTTATACATGGTATGAAAATAACTCGCCAGGAAGAGGTGTTGACAAATTACTGTAATATATTGCGTGGAAGATACGCATTCGTTTCTTCAAGATGTTTTGTCTTCGGGGTAACAGTTTCTCCCGTTGGAAATTAAGAAAGCAATACGAATATGATTATCATCCACGAACTATTTTATCGTCCAGGTAATAAGAAAGTGAATCTGACTAAAAATGACTAAAAATTCTCGGAAATGTATGGATTTAAATGCATATAAGTAGGTACTATAAGCCTTGTAAGTAGTATAAAAGCACGATAAAGGTCAGACACAAGATTTATGTGGGATTGTAAATACACCGGGTGACACCATCACAAGGGGTGACACCAAAATTAGGGCGGTTCGTAAGATTTTTTTTTCGATAGCTGCAACTCTAGTGATTTCATGTGAAGCATTATGACACAAAAGTATGAAATCCAAAATAAAATTGAAATCAAACAATATCTAGACCCTGCTCCTCGATTGCAAAGTTTTTACTATAACGCGACGTAGCGTGGAAATAGTATGTTGTTACATTCCACTTATACGCGACAATATACGTCAATACGACAATACGTCAAGACCCATGTGTGACGTATTGTGCGCTCAGTTTGTTTGACTAAGTTTGACTCATTTTAAAACAAATTTAGCACAGCAGGACATCGATTTTTTTACCAATACTAAGTGTCTGTCTGTATGTATGAGCAGCGCAATCATCTTGTGGAGCAGGCAATTGAGCACGAGCTTTTATAATCAGACCAATATGGAAGCAGACCCAGGTTCAAGAAGATGATGACAGGTTACAAGACGAGAGATGCTGGACTAACTCTGAAAGAAGAAAACAAGAGAGCGATGCTTGCTTGGTACCATCAATGCATTTAAGAAACTCGTTAAAACGCACATAATATAGCTCCTTTTTCACATTCTTTTCTTTCTCTCCGCAAGGGAATACCAGTTAGTGTTATACTTGAATTGTAACTTCTACTTAATGATACTTATTTTTATTTTATTTCTTATTTTTATTTTTATTTTTAATTTTTTCTTTACTCTTTGAATTTCGATGTAAATGATTCTAGCTCCACTATAATAGTTGTACTCTATAAGATTTCAATCTTGTGTACTTTACCGAAATAAAGTTTATTCTATTCTATTCTATTGATCGTGCCTATTCTGAACTCCAGATCAGATCAAGAGCCATCAAGGGAGTAGCAGCCGTGTTTGAGGCTGTTCAAGCCAAGAGTTTGATATCTGTCACTGAAGAAAAGTTACTGGTGTCCATTCCAAAATTGGCCACTTTCTATGATGAGTTATCAGAGGAAGAACTTTTATTAGAAATACTAAGGCTGAGAAGGCACCTGAAGACAGCAAAGTCTGATAGCGAAGAAGTCAAAGACTGGTCAGTATTTGACGTTTTGAAAATCATAGCTGATTGGGACTTCCTAGAATCTCTCCCATATCTCTCAGTGATCCTACAATTATTTCTTACGATCTGTGTGTCTATGGTTTCATGTGAGAGGAGTTTTTCAAAGCTAAAGTTTATAAAGAACTGTTTGCGATCTACCATGGAACAGTCAAGGCTTTCAGATCTTGCAATATTATCAATTGAAAGTAATTTGGCGAATGGAGTTGATTTCGATGAAGTAATTAACAAGTTTGCAGCTCTAAAGGCCAGGAAAAGAAAGCTTTGATTTAGTCGAGATTTAATACGACATACAAGTTAATGTTAAAATAATAAAAAAGTAACTTATTTTCTAGGTAGTTCTTAGTTCTTAACTTCTTACAATCTTTTACCAACCGATCTTGAATTAATTTTTTCTTCTATTGCTTTTGTAAATATAGGACCTATGTTTATAAATGTTACTAAGGATTCTGTATGTTTCCGTTATTTGTCACTGGCGGACTAGGAGGAGGTCTGTGGGGAGTCGTGAGGGGAGTGACGTCATGAGCTACCACAATGAATTGTTTTAATCGCAGCCATCCTAAGATCAATCGCTTTTATTACGGCTGTACAAGTAGCAAATAGGGTTTAATGTGAAATCGCCATTTTATGCTTAAAATGCATAATGTTTAAATTAATTATTTTCAGGAATTTAAGACGTTTCAGAACTAGGAGAAATCATTTTCAAACTTTTTTTTCAATTCCGAACGTATTTAAAATAATATCAAATATAAATACAGTGTCAAAAAAAATTTATTTTACAAATATTTCTAAACTTTTTCAAATTTTAATTATTTCTGAGGCGCGTTATTATTTTTCGAGCTATCCTATGTGATATAATCAGTAAATTTTCAATCGCCGTAAAATTTGCTACATTAAATTATTAAAACTGCACTTACATTTAATATTTATACCTATACCTACATCAAATTGAATTGCATGTCAACAATTTACTAAATTATTGTAAAGTGGAACATATAAAGCTATTTGATTCTATTACGGTAATTATGAAATTATGGATTTAAAGATCACTTTTATTTTGAAGTTTGAAATCCAAAAGGTTTACTGAAATAGTATTTCCAATGCCTTTTTATCCTAAAAAAGGTTGAGGAATAGCTTTATGATGGTTTTGATTACGTTATGCGGACAGGTTGATGAGTTTAAATTACTCTGTTAGTTTTATGAAGGGTTTTATAGAGGACTGCAAATCATCGCAAAGAGTAATCCAGATAAGACCAGTAAGGCTTTATATAGTTTTAAAAATAGGTCCTCACAGCTTATTGTAGCGTGGGCACTTTGTAAGAGTTTTTTCAGGGTCATATTATTGTTGGATTGACTATATAGCTTTATTACAAGTTTTATGAAATAGTATAGCCAACATTATGTAGGCTATGTTAATACTAAAATTGTTACTTGGGATGGGTCTTCCATCTCGTAAACTGTGGGTCAAAACAAAAATTCTTACGAACTTCCCCTGAAGAGCTTAATAACTGCTTTACTTTGCGAAGTCCAAAACAAACATTTACTGTTATACCTGACTTTATACCTGATACCTATAGATGTGATTTGTTATTTGTTAATGTCAATACTGAACAGGTCATCCTGACAATAAAATCTATCAAATCGAATGCGGTGAGCTTGGACAATATTGATTTAAAATTCGTTATGCTCCTTCCTATAATAATCTCACCTCTTACACATATATTAAATTCTTTAAATACACAAAGGCTTTATCCCTCAAGCTGGAAACAGATTAAAATGATACCTATACAAAAATAACAAGTGCACTAACTGATTATAGGCAAATTAGTATATCACCTGTGTTATCTAAAGTTCTCGAGAGGATTCATTTTATCAAATTTAATGACTATATAAATGACCAGGGATTTTTGTGAGAAAATGAGGAGGTATTTCGTTCTGGGCATAGTACTATTACTGCAATTCTGCATGTAACAGAGATTATTAGACAAAACGTTAAAGATAGGTGCGCTAGTATACTTTGTCTTTTGATTTTAGAAAAGCATTTGATTGTATGGATATAGATAAATTATGCAGAAAATTGAAGGAGAGGTTTAAATTGTCCAGTTCAGCTATTAAGCTCATGCATTTATATCTTTCTGGAAGGTTTTAGGTGGTTAAATCCACTGATCGGCTTTCTAGTAGAAAAGCGATCTGTACAGTCCACCGTCCGAAATCATTCCATCGCCGAAACAACACCTCCTAAAAAGACAGAAAAAAAGAAAAGAAAGTATTAAGACTAATTTAAAATATCTCAGAGTACTTATCTAATTAAATGCTGCACATCTCCACCAGATTCAATTTAGCTGGACTATAAATTCCCACACTAGGTTATATTGTTATAACCCCTCAAGTCCGCAGTCGGTGACAGCTTATTTTATCTAAAATTATAAAAAAAAAACAAAGAAAACAATTATGAAATTAATTATTTAAAACCAAAATACTATGAAGCATACTTACATACCTGTGTATATTTACATTTTTTTGTATCATCAAATGACATTTCTCCAGTCAGCCGATTTGGCCTTCGCCTCAGTCAGAATACAATTGCAATAACCGTTGCTAAGGCAACACCAAGAGGCGAGATGAACATAACTGGTGACCACGACTATATAAAGCCGACGAGTTGCAATAGATTGCACCATTCCTTGGCTCAGAGTTCATCTGGTTCAGAGTATAATCTTGTTGTGAAGTACATTCCCCACATCACGTACACATGCGACGCACTATAAATTGTAATAACTGAATTACCCAATATCATATTTCTACCTACTCTTCAAATATTTCCTTTTTCAAGTGTCCAAATTTTAAAGGCAGAAATGTAATTTATTTGTTCCTCAAGTGCACAAAATCTAAAGACAGAAATGTAAACTAAGCACTTTCTTATCTATTTTCTGTTCAAAAGGCGTCTCATGTTACGTCTCGGTGTGGGAAATGTGCTGCCTGGCGAGGGCGTAAAACGTTGAGTTCAACGAGTATAATTTTAAATCCGAATCGGTGCGGTCGAGTTTTAATTAATATCCAAATTGTTCTAGAAAATAAAGATCCAAATTATTCTAAAAATAAAGAATCCAAATTATCCTATAAAAGTTTTTTAATCACTACCCTACTTGCACTCCACAAAACTAAATGGTGGCAGCGGTACGGGATCCAAGTGATGCTGGATAAATAAATTTTTTTTTTAATCAATCGTGCATAATCGTGTTTTAAAATATTGTGCTTTAAAGTATTGTTGCTTTTTTTTTAACAACACTCCCGCACCGGATATTCAATTTCAATTAGCGCAACAGATATTCAATATCAATTCGCTCAACAGATGTGAGGCAGTAAAAACCGAGACAAATACCTACATACTGCGATCAGTTAGCTCAACAGATATGCAATTTCAATACGCTCAGCAGATGTGAGGCACTAAAAATTGACATAAATACCTACATACTGCGATTAAATTGGTCACAATCACCTTTACTGATGAAATCATCCTTACTGCTAAATTAAACAACCATAAATATCTTTCACCTTCAATCATTATTTCATCGTGCTGTTAAGGACACCGTAAGTAATCATCACACTGATTGAGATGTTATAGATAATTAGTGAAATAATTTTTTTTCTTTCAATTTAACTATATATATATATATATTGTAGTCAAATGATTTATTTCTTCGCAATTTGACTATTTATGGGTTCTCCCTCTTTTCGTTTAAAAATTATAAATAAATAAATAAATAGAATTTTATTACATACATATACTATATACAAATAATTATTTTTTTGTTGTGTGTACGGTGAAGTGTCGAGCAAACAAATTAGTTCAGTCGAGTGTATTAAAGCGTCATTAAACTGATGAAAGGATGTAACTAAAAGTGTGATTGCGCGATGAGTTCATAAATAATCGGATATCAGTACCTGGGCGCAGTAAAACAGTTTGGTAAATGTAAACAGCGACGACACTTCTCTGTTATCTACATATTCCCTCGTTTTTTTTTTTCTTTTTTTTTTTTTTGAATATTTTATTTGTACCCGAATTAATACAAGAACGTATTCGCTGTTTGAAAATCATTTGTAAAATCACATATATGAGAGAAATCAGCTAAATGAAATAAATTAGTGTCGTGAAAATATTTTCATTATTTTAATACATGAATTATATGTTTAACTAACAAATATCCAGTGGAAAATGTAGATTTTCACAATTTACTTCTTCCGTGTACCATTTTCCGGCTTTCTAATCTTCTATGTCAGTTGTTTATAAATTCTGCAAACCTTTCGTTCATATGTGCAAGTAAATGATATTTTAGTGAAAAGAACCTAGTTTTATTTCAAGATTTATTGACATCAATCTAAAAATCCTGCATGTGTATAAAACTACGTTTATAAAAGTTAGCCTGTGTCGTTCTCCTGTTTTTCAAATGCTTCCCTTAATATACAATTATGTATATGTCTACAGTTTCATTTAATTTGTCTCTTAGAAGTGGAAAAAAATCCGACGTAACCGTAGTTTGGGTAACCTGAGTCTAGGTTTAACGTAGCAAATGCTATAAAACTAATACCAGAATTCGATGGCGATCCCAAGTGCTTAACACGATTCCTCCAATTGTCTAAAATACAAGATTCTAAAGCAGATACTCCAGAAGCAAAAGCAGAATTCCTGGACGTAATAAAGTCCAAGCTATCTGGAAAAGCCTACAATAATCTTTTCCGTTAAGCGGAATATAGTGATTTGGAAACTCTAAAAGGGGATCTAAAGAAACAGTTTCTTAAATTCCGAACTCCTCAGGTCATCCAGTCTGAATTGTTTATGGTTAAACAGGGACCTCGAGAATCTGTGGCTATCTTTGCTGAAAAAATCGAGACTCTTCTAGAAGAATTAAATATCGCCAGTACCCAAGACCAAAATGCCGCAGGTATAAAAATTGTCAAGAAGATGAATGAGACCACTGCTCTTAACAATTTTAAGAGAGGTTTAAAGTCACCTCTAAAATTTATAGTGAAGTCGACTAAACATGAAAGTTTAAGTGACGCTATTGATTACGATATTGCCGAAGAGCAAGTTTCCGAAAGTGATCAAAGATCAGAGAGCCCAAAGAGGTGTAACTTTTGTGGCCTTTCTGGACACACATATTTTGAATGTAGGAAAAATGTAAGATTCCAACCAAACAACAACATCCCTTTTCCTAAGTTTGCTTCCAATAGTGGCCATGTAAACACAGTCCGTAATACCCCAACATGTCGATATTGCAAAAACATACCATAGAAGAATGCCGAAAAAGGTAATATAATAATTCTAAGCGAAACGGAGCTTACTCCAATTGCACTTCCAGTCCTCAAGCTGGCACTCATCCGTTTAGTAGGGAAAGTTTTCCTAGAAATAGGAATGAACAAGAACCAAATTCGGGAAACTTGGGTTCGTCCGAAGTCAGCAGCACCAGAGTTCGGGCAGAAACTTTTCAGAGAGACGCACAGAGAGGTGCCCGCCACAATTAAGATATCCACCCAGAAAACAAACAGCGGTCATAAATCTAAATACAAATAAAACCTTTCAAAGTGAAATCAAACTATCAATCAAAGAAGCTATCAATAATCCTAACATACTACTACTAGATACTGGGGCATTGATAAGTCTCGTGAAACTAAACGTTCTTCGGGATGGAACTGAAATTGGCATCGATCACAAATCATTGATTCAGGGTGTTTCGTCAGAAAGCTTCTCAATATATGGCACTTGTTGTCTAACTCTGCTTTTGGGTGATACCTACAATTCCTTTTAGACACACATTTCATGTCGTACCTAACAGTTTTCCTTTGAGCTGCGATGGCATTCTGAGAGAAGACTTCTTTTCAAAAACGAATTCTATATTAAATTACGAAACGCGAGATTTGTCAGTTTTGCACAATGATAACGAAGTTGTTCTGGATTTGTTGTGTTCACGAAAAACTTTTATAATCCCTGCCAGAACAGAAAAAATTTTTAAATTTGGTCCAATCAGAGATAATGGGCAAATTATATGTTTTCCAACCGAATTAGCTCCTCAGGTATTTACTGGAGGCTGTTTAGCAACGCCTAATGAAGGTCAAGTATTTCTTCCCGTATTGAATTCTTCCGAAAGCGATGTAGTAATTTCTGGAGAAGTAGAAGTAAAATATGATAAAACACGGAACTTCGAAGTGTATAACCTCCAATACGTGCAAAATGAAATTGAAATAAATCAACGCCTACATAAATTATCCTTGTCACTGGACCTCAAACATTTAAATTCAGAGGAAAAGACGTCCATACTAGAACTGTGTCGCGAATACAATGCCACATTTCACCTTGAGGGAGATAAACTCACCTCCACTTCCACTATAACCCACTCTATACCCATGCAGTCAAATCAACCGCCTATTAACAAGCGACCTTACCGACTACTGGAAATACATAAGTCCGAAATAAAGAATGAAGTAGACCAAATGCTAACAAATGATGTAGTACGTCCTAGTTCCAGTCCCTGGAACTCGCTACTCTTAGTAGTGCCCAAGAAACCAGACGCAGAAGGTAATAAACAATGGCGCGTGGTGGTAGATTTCTGTAAACTGAACGAAATCACGTTAGCTGACGCGCCTAATATCGAGGACATTTTAAATCAGTGTTATGGCCCAATATAAGGAAGATTCTTCTTCCAGCAGCCAAGGGCGCATTCTAGCGAAATAATCAGCAATTTCTAAACAATAACCTCGTATGGTATTGTTCTGCAACTGTCGGTTATTTTGCTGATTAGCCCAACAGCTGGCTGCGATGAGCGCTTAGTGGAGCAATCGACGATTACGATAATAATTAACCTCGCATGGTAATTATTATGTAAAGCGATTGTTTACTACTAAGCGACTCAGGTGCTGCAACCCGGTAGAACAAACGGCAAGGTTGTGTCGTTTGTTTACATCCGCGTTGTGAGCAAAGAACGTTTACTTCCGAGTATCGGACATAAAAGACCAATGACTGGTCTGGCGAGTGCGGTTAAGTGTTCAGTCGCGACTTTGATTTAGAGTATCATGTTTCGGTTCGGAGTACGTTTAGAAGTATTAAGAAAGGTCAGTTCGCGATAAATAAAGAATTACTCCATGTTAAAGAAATTCAAGTGTTCTTTTATTTCGAAGAAAGTTTTATCGTGATCAATTATTTGGTTTTCGTTGTTTGATTCCATAGGGACACGACATTTTGGCGCAGCCGGTAAAAAAAGGTTTGGTGAATTTTTAATTTTTGGGAGTTATGCTTTTTAGCTGCTCCATTTTTTGTATTTTTCGGGAGTTATGCTTTTTTAGCTGCTCCATTTTTTTTTATTTTTTGGGAGTTATGCTTTTTTAGCTGCTCCATTTTTTTTATTTTCTGGGAGTTATGCTTTTTTAGCTGCTCCACTTTTTATTATTTTTGGGAGTTATGCTTTTTAGCTGCTCCATTTTTTATTTTTTTTTGTTAATTGTGGGAGTTCTGCTTCTTTTAGCTGCTCCATTTACGTTGCAGGTTAAATTAAGAAGTGTTAAATTAAGTTTTATAATTTTTATTTTTTTTTTTTTGGGGAAATTGGTTGTATTTATGTTTTCAATTGGTTTCATCGATTTTACGTTTCAGCCTAAAGTTTAAGAAGTGTTGAGTGTGGTCTTGTGTGTGAACTTGCTCTTTGTGCTTTACTTTTTCTTGTCTCGTTAAGTAATAGGATAAGTCTGGGTTTAATGGTCTCGAATAGAGTTGTTTTCAGTTAAGTACTTCATGCGAAAGATCAGAGGCATCGGGAATGATATTTGTCGGAATGTTGAGTCTAGTCAAGTTGCATATTAATATTTAGTTGTAGGAGACATTCTTCGCCGGGGTATCGATGCTATTAGTTAGCTCGGTTATAAAACTTGAATGTCCACAGGTAGGAGTAATATCTTAACTAGGGAAGAATTAGCACGCTATCAGGCCCAGGAAAGGGAATTAGAGCTAAAAACACAGGAACTTAAGGAATGTCAGGCAATATTGCAGAATTATGAACAGGACTGGCAATATATTGGGGAGCATATAACAGGAGAGTTACAAAAGAGGTGGACAGAAGAAGAGGCGAAGAAATTACGAGAGGAATGGAATGAGAGTGCTAAAAAAGGTACAAAAGGTGAAGCTTTAGATTATTTAGTGACAGCAACATTCGAAGTTATCCAGAGTCGTGAAATAGAAGCAGAAGAAGCATTGGAAGAAATTCAGAAGGAGAAAAAAGGGCTCTTAAAGAATATAGACTCGCTAAAGGTACAACTAAAGGAGGCTGAGGAAACTACAGCAGAACTAGAGAAAGAATTGGAATTCGATCAATCATCACAAGAAGGTTCTAATCAAGGAGTTAATAAGGCGGGCACGAGTAAGAGGTGGAATCCAAGGAAATTAGTATTCTGGGACCAGCAACAGGATAAAAAGGGGACCTCTGGGACGTTTAAAGACATACAGCAAAAAACGTCCAGTAACAGCACGGAACAAGGTCGAAATAAACCCAGAACAGAATCTGTCAAGTCAAAAGCACCTCTAAAGAGCAACATGGCAGAGGCATACGAGAAAATTATGGACTTGGTCTCTAAATACGTGCCAATGTTTTCAGGGGAAAGGTCTCCAAAGCTGGCAAAAGAAGTTTTTCGTTTCCTTAGTTGCAGCAAAGACTTGCACGATCGACTGGAAGCAGCAGAGCAAAGCATTTTTATTAAATGCATAAAATACCGTTTATCCGATGACGCCTACTGTCTAATAAGCTCACACGAGCCAAAGGACTTTGCATCTTTGCAGCAGGCGATTAAAACAGCCTACATGCCACGGAAATCTTTTAGTGAATTACGCACTGAAATGTTAGCCTGTAGGCAGAGACCTGGTGAGGATATTAGAGAGTTTGCAGATAGGATGATGGAGCTGCTGGACCAGATTAAGTCTGCGGTATCAGCCAAATACCCCAATAAGGATGGAGGTCTGTTAGCCGAACTAGAGGTCGACGCGGTAGCTACTTTTAAAGCTGGTGTCGGCAGTCAGGCCACACGGGTATATCTTACTGGAAGAAAGTTTGGAGCACTAGAAGAAGTTCGAGAGGAAGCGCAGTACTTCGAAAAAGATTTGGAAAGGCTCCAAGCTATGGCACCAAGCTCCTGGAAAAAAATACCGGATTACACCACAGAATTACCACAGGAAAGGTGGAAGAGCGAAAATTTGAGTGATGGGAAGCAGAAACAACCCCAGAAGTATTTCCAAGCTATACAAAGACAAGCAATGAACTTGGAAACTCCGATCAGAGCAACACAGCAGCCTAAAGCGGTCAAATGCTTCAAATGCGGACAGCCAGGGCACTTTGCTAAAGAATGCCAGTGGAGAAAGCAGCCACATTACTGTACTGGATATCACGAGTATAGGCACGAGGTGGCCAATTGCCGAATTCATCACGTTAGAGTAACAAACTGTGCAGCTGGCATACAAGATGAATTCCATTCAGGAAGGGAGGGGCTTTATTGCCAGTTCTGCAGAACGCATGACCATTACACGGATATCTGCGTAAAGAAATATTTAGCAGAGAAGGAAAAGCAAAAATTGAATTCCAGGAGTAAGTTTATCATCACAGTGCCATCGAACATAGCTTTAGAAGGTAAGTTTAGGCTTTTAATTGACACGGGGTCCACGTGTAGTTTACTTAAATTCAATAGAATAAAAAGAGATACACCCATAAATACGCAACAAAAAATACGAATTGGAGGACTGTTCGGATTTGCTAGGAGCTCCATAGGTACTTGTGAGTCAAAGTTACTGATAGATAACGGTCAGCAGGCCTGCAAATTTAACGTCATTGGTGATACCGATTCAATTCCAGCCGACGGTATACTTGGAATGGATTTCCTCAGTGACAAAGCTGTTATTGATTACGTAAATAGGAAATTGTGGATTCAAGATGCCAATGAAGCGCAGAAAGAAAGTTCTGTTTTTAGAAATGTAACAGCTAGTGGTCAAGTGGGGTCCAATTCTTTACATTGGTATAGTCAAGGAAATCCTTTACAAGCCAGAATAGAGAAGGCTCATAGGAACGTGGTAGAAAACATCAGACCAGGTATCAGTAATCCAGAAAGCAACCAGAAGAATATAACATGTAATGTAAAGGAAGCTTCAGGACAGGGGGAGAAAGGTATACCCATATTGGATGAGCCAGTTCAGCCACAACAAGGGGAGAAGACTTGGACCATAGCTTACGACAGTGCGGAACTTAATAAAGTAAGAAATGAAGAAGCCAATGGTTCAAGAAGGAGGCCTCACAGGTATTATGGGTACAGTGGAAATAGGCTGGGGGATGAACGTGCATTCGTAAGAATCGCCAATGCAACAGCCTATTTCGTAAAAAGTCCTAATTCTTTTCATGGACAGACGAAACCTCATAAATTTGACAGACGATCTGCATGGCGCTATAACTGTAGGAACAATATCTATCCTCAACTGGGGAAAGGACAGGGGCTTAAGCAAAAGGGTAAGTTAAAGATGCCAAAACATAGTTATCACACAGGTATAGCAGCGTCGCCGGTCCAAAATAAGATTAATAGGATAAATCTTACGCCAAATTTGATCGGACTGTACGAGGTAGGTAACGGTTATGACCCGGGAATCGGGGGACGTAACCAAGAGATTTCCAACAAATTCCCTCCAATTTCAGAAGAAATTTGATGAGCGGAGCTTGATAAGGACAGGAAGGTATTCAAAGGATTTATAAAGGTAACCCAGTGGATCCGATGTGAGGTAAATTTAGAGATGTAAAGGTAAGCAAATGTCTTTTGGAAATAAAAATGAGAGGTTGGAAAAAAAACAGAGAAGGAGCAGATTGAATAGAAGAAAAAAAAACAGAAATAAAAAGTTAAAAGAATATTAAATGTATCAAGATTGAAATCAAACCTAAAGTAGGAAAGAGAGAATAAAAAACAATAGAGTAATGGAAATAAAGAAAAATAAAGTGTTAAGAAAGAAGATTTATCAACAAAGAGGTCTTGTAAAGAAAAAAAAAATTTAAGGGGATGTTAAAGAACGATTGGAAAGGTAAAAGAAATAAGAGATTTAAAAGAAGGTGGAAAAAAGATTAAAAGAAATAAGTGATTTAAAAAGAGAATTTTAAAAAAATATAGAATAATAAAAGTTAAAGAAAAAAGTTCTAAAAGAAAGAAGAATTAAAAGAAAACTTTTAAAGTATGTATATAGAACAAGCATAAGGATTTCTAAAAGGAAAAATAGAATTAAAATAGAGAAAAATTAACGGGTTGCCATAGGTTAAGTAAGTATAGGTAAGATATCAAATCTACATATTCAATGCTTCCGGAGCACAGGCGGCAGCAGAACGAGGAGATCTATGATACAAAATATCAACTCTAGTAAATACGGAACGTGGAAATATAGGGAATCGACGATGCTGGAGCTCAAAGTATGAGCAAAGTACGAGAAATTAATAAGATACCGGAGATAAGGATAAGTAGGTTGGCTTCTTTGATCATCGGAAGCTTACATCCACGGATAACTTACGCTCGGGAGATGAGTGAAATAATCGTTAGACAAGCGCAGAGTATGCACTATGCCTGTAAAAGTATATGAAGACCACACATATGATCTTGATGACGAATTTTGAGCTTCTGCCGAAATCTTATTGGAAAGCTACAATTAGAAAACCTGGCGGAGTTATTAGCGCATAAATTAATGTTGAGAGATCTGTTATATGGTATATCTACTAACATACATATATACAGTACTATATGATATTACAAAAAAAAAAGAATCTTTGAGTACACGTGGACTCTCAATATAATTGAGAGAACTCCATCGGGACCAAAAGAAAGTTTTTTTTTTATAAATATAATCATAGTAAAATTAAAGCAGCGCTTATAACAAGAAATTGTCCAGCAATACAGAGTAGATAAAAACATTCTATCTATCTATCCATATAATTAATGGGATTAATTGTGATCAAATGCTAGCAGTATTAGCAGGATTAGTGTACCACTTGAAGCATCAGAAAAGTGAACAAACTTGAACCATTATCAGCAAACCATTGACGGGCCAACCCAAAGCAAGGCTATCCAAACAAGTGGACTCCAGTATAAAAAAGGTCATCCCAACAACAGCAAACCTGCCAACAGCAAATTTACCTACTGTCGTCGGGAAACAGCTGGTACAATTAGAATAGTAGAGTAGTTATTTTATTGTAGTAATGTAATTGTATTGGGCACCAATAGAAAGTATACCCTTAAATAGAATTTTTGTATGAGTTTTCTTGTTATGTATATGTAAGTGCTATAAATGCTTGTAAAAAAAAACTTTTAATTTTTGTTATTTTTGTAGTTAGATAGACAATAAATAAGATTGTATATTTTTAAAATGCATGTAAATTAATTAAGCATTTCTGTTAATAATAAAATTTTAAGGTTAGAAAGAACTATGTAATAGATATAATTAACTTATTAGGTAGAGGGATTTCAAGATAATGGTTGTAAATTTTGAACTTAAAAGAAATGTAAAAATTTTTAGGCAGTAGGAAAAAAGATCATGGAAAATAAATATGAAATATGTAAAAAAAAAAAAGAGAGCCAAGTTAATTAACAAAATGTAGAAATATATATATAGAAAAAAATGTTTAAAGGAAATGTTAGGCAGAAAAGTAGAAAATGTAATAGGTATAAGAAAGAAATTTAAAAAAGATAATTAAATGTGAGAAGAAAATAAGAAAGAAATTAAAACGTGAAAAGAAAAAGATAAGAGAAATTATGTAAATGTGAATTAAAAGATGTGAAATGACGTAAAATGAAAAACGTGAGAAAAGGAAAATAGAATTTAAGTATGTAACGAAAAATGTAAAACAATCTGAACCGAACGGAGACCAAAAATATTTTCAATTTTTAAGACTGTTGCACTCTACAGATCTAGTTTCCTGCGGAAACTAGTTTTTCCAAGGGGGGAGGGATGTTATGGCCCAATATAAGGAAGATTCTTCTTCCAGCAGCCAAGGGCGCATTCTGGCGAAATAATCAGTAATTGCTAAACAATAACCTCGTATGGTATTGTTCTGCAACTGTCGGTTATTTTGCTGATTAGCCCAACAGCTGGCTGCGATGAGCGCTTAGTGGAGCAATCGACGATTACGATAATAATTAACCTCGCATGGTAACTATTATGTAAAGCGATTGTTTACTACTAAGCGACTCAGGTGCTGCAACCCGGTAGAACAAACGGCAAGGTTGTGTCGTTTGTTTACATCCGCGTTGTGAGCAAAGAACGTTTACTTCCGAGTATCGGACATAAAAGACCAATGACTGGTCTGGCGAGTGCGGTTAAGTGTTCAGTCGCGACTTTGATTTAGAGTATCATGTTTCGGTTCGGAGTACGTTTAGAAGTATTAAGAAAGGTCAGTTCGCGATAAATAAAGAATTATTCCATGTTAAGTTTTATCGTGATCAATTATTTGGTTTTCGTTGTTTGATTCCATAGGGACACGACATCAGCTTGGGAATTCAAAATATTTTTCTACCTTAGATTTGGCAAATGGATTCCATCAAATCGAAGTGACAGAGGAAGACAAAGCCAAGACTGCGTTCAGTACCCCATATGGACACTTCGAGTTCAATAGAATGCCTTTTGGACTACGAAACGCTCCTCCCACTTTCCAAAGATTAATGAATGTGGTTCTTACTGGCTTACAAGGGATTCGCTGCTTCGTCTATTTAGACGATATAGTGGTCTACGGACATGATTTAGATGATCACAATCATAAGCTAAGGGACGTTTTCCAATGTTTGAAATCTCATAATTTAAAACTACAGCCGAGTAAGTGCAAATTTTTTCGGAAAGAGGTAACTTACTTGGGACATGTTATTTCTGACGAGGGCATAAAGCCTGACCCTTCAAAAATAACAGCAGTAGAGTCTATATTACCTCCTCAAAATGTGAAGCAACTTAAATCTTTCTTGGGGTTAATTGGATACTACAGGAAATTTATTTTGAAATTCTCCCATATTGCCGACCCCCTACACAAATTGCTTAGGAAGGATGTACCCTTCGACTGGAATGCTCATTGCGATGAGTTATTTCATTTGCTAAAGAAAGCTATTTCCAAACCGCCAATTCTTCAGTACATTGGCGGATCCAGCTAGGTGGCGCGGCCCCCCCCCCCCCCCTGAAGCACTGTAGAAAAATTGCAGTAGATATTCTCCATTTTTCCGAACAAAATGATTCATGATTGTTGCGCAACATATATTTATGAAAACATTATTATTCGTAATTGGAGAAATTCAGTGAAGCTCTACAATGGCAAACAAATTATTTTTTATTGTTGTAGTGAATTATTACATTTATAGCAATAGATTTGCTTTAAAATAAATATTTCGTTAAATGCAATAGTTTTACTAGAATACTTACAAAGAGCAAACATTAAATAAAAACAAATTAAAGTCAAACTTTCTTAACTTTTCCAGTTATATACGTACAAAGTGTGTATTGCATTTGTTCTGTCACTGATATTTTAAATAGACGTACTAATGTACGTAGCGCTTGAATTCCTGCATTTTGCAAAGTTACAATTTATGAGATATTCGTTAATTTGAACACAATACATATTGGAAGTTTGGTTACTGCCCAAAGTGCTAATCTACTGAAATTCTTTCATAAATATGCTCTTGGAAACCTTTCGGAAGTGGCAACACTAATCACGATATATCCGAAGGAAAAATGAAAGAAAATTCCATGAACTCGCATAGAAAAAGTCCACAAAACGGTCGATGAGAAGAGCAGAAGACTATTTTGTTGATTTTTCTTATAAAATTCCGTGGAATATTATTTGGCTTTTCTTTCTTCTGTTTGCTTTTATATGCTCTATTTCTTTTGTCAAGTAAGTAGAGTTTAGTTATAGGGCTCCTGCACTTTTACAAAGGAGAATTATAACTAGAGTGATGAGTGATAAAGAGGTTCTAACTTTTAAGAATTGAACACTTTAGCAGTATTATATCAGTACCCATTTATTTTAGTGTTTTATAAGATTGTGTTTGGCTGTGAAACAAATGTCAATATTTTGAATATATAAAACGAAAAGTTTTCTGTTTTTGTAATATGAACCGTTTTATAATTAAGAAAAAGCGAATTGACAATGAAAATTCCGAACAACAAGGTTCGCTTCCTGTTGCTGTTGAGGCCGAGGTTGAAGCGAATATAATGCCAGCAGAATTGTCACAGGCTAGTATTTTGCGATATGAGTCGAAATAGTAAATTTGCGAGGTTTACTTATTGTTCGTGATGTATTTATATAAGTACCAATTACACGATAGTCATTTTTTTTGTTGATAAATATATTTTTACCATGAAAATATCATACGAAAAACAATATAATTATCTATTGATCTCGCTTTATTTGATCAGTTTGTTGTGTACGCAAGTTTTCTTTTCTTTTATATTTAAATTTCATACTCTGCGCAGGCACCCGGTAAGAAATTTCAAGAATCATAGGAAGGAATATATAATTTAATTTATCTAGTATCGGAAAATTAAGTACTCGGCCGACTTCACGATATAAAGGCATATTTTTAAGCTGTTTAGTAGAAATTTTAAATATAGATGTGCTACAGTATTATTAATTTAGGGTTCACACCTGTGCTAGTTGAGACGGACAAAGTTCTGTTCGTGTAACTTCATGATACTACGACTTACTACGTGATAAAAAAGGTCTGACTCCGTGATAATATTATTAGAATATTTAATTCCATGTTATTGTGTGATAATACTTTTTATTTGGGAAGTATGTAGGTATATACTCAAGAATATTATTATTTTGTTAACATAATAAATAAACACGTGAGCTTTGTGCGGTTATGAATAAATTTGTGAGCATATATTTATTTAGAAGTGGACACTCATGTGCTTACATGAAATTCCGCACACGAGTTGAAAATGGGCGGTCTGAAATTTTGTGTGCGCACATAAGTGCATGTTTCCTTACTCTCTTAAATTCCGCATTAAAATTACACTGCTATACAAAAATAAATAAAAACTTAAGAATGCTCAAATTCGTAACGGTACCACATGAATTCTAAAACCAAATTGAAAAATACAAAACAGTGTTCCTCTATCTGTTATTTTTGAAAAAAATGTAACGAGCTACAGGTTTCTAAACTGAAACAAAACTTTTTGCTAAGATCTAAGCGATAGGCCGATATCACAAAAAATTGTGAAGTCATAAACCAATAATGGTAATATTTGATCTCTGTTACATTTTATTATGACGAAATTACACCTGCCCGTCTCTTTGTTAACAAAATACCTTACTCTGGAGCCGAGCCTCTCTATTCACTAAATTGAAAATTCAATATTTTTGACAAAAATTTTTACTCTGTTTTCTAGAGTTTAGTATAAAGTGAAAAAAATAATTTTAAATTAAGGTTTCTTGCTACTTTCATTTTCTGTCTTCGCAGGTTAATGTTGCCACCACCTCTAATTTTCATATCTTACCACCATCCCATGATGTTGGTACCTACATTGGAAGTATGTTTACCTTAAATAAGCACGATTCTGCAAAATATAATCTGTTGAAAAATCATTGGACTCCTCAAAAAGGATATATCTTTCCTGCATCTAGTCATCTTAAACGTGGTCGTCAAGAGCAAAGACGTGTAAATATGTGTCACTTTGAAAAATACCCCTGGCTTGTATTATCCGAGTACAAAAAAGGACTTTTTTACAAATATTGCGCTATTTTCTGCTACCTGACATTAGCTGGAAGGCAGCAAACTGTACCGTTAAAAAAGTTGGTTACTGAACCTCTACAAAAATATGCAAAGCTCACCGGAAAAGATGGAGATTTAGAAAAACATGCTTCAACGGCCTACCACAAAAAAGCCGAAATTGATGGTAAATTATTTATAATCACTTTTGAAAATCCCCAACATGACGTCAGAAATCTTTTGAATGAAAGTAGGAAAGCACAAGTGTTAGAAAATCGTTCACGACTCGTTCCTATAATATAGACGATAATATTACATGGTCGTCAAAATATCGCATTGAGGGGCCACAGGGATGATGGCAGCCTATTCGAAAATAGTGACGACCCCATCCACAATGATAGCAACTTCCGATCATTATTGCGATTTCGGATTGACAGTGGTGATACCCAATTAGAAGAGCATTTAAAATCAGCTGGATCGAATGCTACTTATATTAGCAAAACAACAGCTAATGAATTAATTAGGTGCTGTGGGGAAGAGATCTTACACATTATAAAAACAAGAATAGCTGCAGCAAAGTATTATAGCATAATTTTTGATGAAACTACGATATGTCACATACTTCTCAATTAAGTCTTTCCTTACGCTATGTGCATGATGGCACTATAAGAGAGGACTTTGTCGGTTTTCTCGATCTTCACGAAACTAGTTATTCTAGCAAGGAAATTCTCTATGAACCTATCATCACAGGAGAAATCATGGGACAAACTATTTTAAAATTTATGAACGATTTGGGATTGAATGTCGTAAATTGTGTAGGGATTGGATGTGACGGATGTAGCGTAAACGTATCACAAGTACGAGGTGCAGCATCAGAGATACGAAAACAAGCTATGTATAGCTGTCTTTGCGTATGTAAGAATCATGCACTGAATCTGTCCATTTCAAAGTGCAGTAAGGTCCAGAGCGTGAAAAATGCAGTTGGAACAATTCTAGAAGTTAGCGGGTTTTTTAACGCATCTGCAAAGCGCAATTTTGTACTCAGGAGAGTCTTAGGCCACCAAATGCAAGGTTACTGCGAAACCCGTTGGATTGAAAGGCATGAATCTTTTTGGAATTCCAGGAAGATTTACCCAAAATAGCTGAAGCTCTTGAAATTGTTTCACATTGGAACGATCATGCAGCTGCAGCAAAGGCAAACTGTTTGTTTTATGGAATTTCTAATTGCAACTTTATTATTACGATTTTCAGTTTGAGTGACATTTTATGTGCTACTTTAATACTTAGTAGGTATCTACAGACAGAAAATATAAACATTTCTACTGCCAAAGATAAAATAACTCAGGCCATAGAGGTTTTAAAAGCCAAGAGAAAAAAGTCGAACGAGTTTTCCTCTATCATATTTAGAAATGCTAAAAAGGTTATGGATGATATGGACATTGATTATCGAATATCGCGATTGACAGAAAAACAATCTAACCGCACAAACTATCCCAGCAATTCTACTGATGAAAAGGAAAATATAGTTTCCTATTGGGAAAAATCGGTATACATCCCTATATTAGACTTCATAAACACAGATCTGAAGGATCGATTTCGTGACGATTCAATTGAATGTTACTCATTGAACTTTTTAGTTCGTATAAATCTTGATCAAATCTCTAACCTACGGATGTTGGAAGCCAAAATACAACCGATTTGTGACAAATACTCGACTTTAATATCGGAAAATAAAGATTTGATGGTGATGAAAGTAATTAATGAAATATTTTTATTAAAGAAAAGCATAAATTATGATAAATTCAAACAGTATAATAACGCTACAGAAGCATATACTGACTCTGATCAAAGCTATCCACTTATGAAAGAGTTGTTGAAAATTTTGCTAAGTCTACCAATTTCTGCAGCAAGTGCAGAGCGGACCTTCTCAGCTTTAAGAAGACTGAAATCCTGGATGAGAATACGGATGAATGAAGATCGGTTAACGGGACTTGCTCTCCTACATGTTCATCGAGATATAAATATAGACATTGAAAAAGTCATAAATAGATTTTCTGGTTTGAAGAACAGAAAACTTGAGTTTGTTGTATGAATTAACTAGCATTCGCATTGTTAAATAAAAGTATTCGCATTTCAGTGCTCTATATAATTAAAATAAGCTACCTGTGTTTATTTTTAGATATATTCTGTAGTTTATATAAGAAAATCACAATATATAATTAGTGTGCTATTTTTTCCAACTATTTATAAATTTCCAATTTTTACTAAATAAAATGGATGATTTGGAATTTTTTTTTGAAACTAAAAGAATATAAATAATTTAACACCTCGTTTGACTTTCCCGGATGGCAAATTTCTTCGTTGCGAGTGGTAGTCACTCATTTATTTGTTCGTTCCGTATCTTTAAAATGACAAATTTTGTGCATTTGAAATTTGCGAGTGGTCCTCGAACTTTTGATCTTAAACCTTTTCAGACCAGACCTGCGCCCCCCCCCCCCTCACAAGAATTCTGGATCCGCCACTGCTTCAGTACCCTAATTAAGCGAAAAGATTCTATGTCATAACCGATGCTAGCAATCATGCTGTCGGTGCGGTTCTGTCTCAGTATGATGATTTCGATCAGGTTGATCTGCCTATCGCATTTGCGAGTAGAGTACTCAATGTAGCTGAAAAGAATTATTCAACAATTGAGAAGGAGTCATTAGCTGTAGTATGGGCTACAAAGCAATTCAGACCGTATTTGTACGGAAGGCAATTCACAGTGGTAACCGACCATAAACCTCTTGTATGGATCTTCAATTTGAAAGATCCATCTTCACGCATAATGCGGTGGAGAATTAAGCTGGAGGAGTACGACTTTAATGTTATCCATAAATCGGGGCATCTCAACACTAATGCTGATGCGCTTTCCCGTATGGAAAATTCTAGAGTCAATGTAATAACAAGGTCCCAAGCGGCGAACCAACCAAATAAGTAGCTAATGTTAGCAAAAATCCCCCCACCAACTCTGTCATAGGAGATCTTACTAAAAGTACTGGAAATAAACAGAATCAAAATCGTGCATCTACCTCAATTCAAAATCGCAACTTCGCAGCGCTTCCGAGCGAGAGCCTCAAGCAAAACTCAAAAGATAATTCTATTCTAACTCAAAATAAAAACGCTATCCTAAATCCAACTCTCGATTTAGTATCTAATTCTAATCCAAACCTAACACCGAGAGCTAATCAAAATCAAGAGATAACTACAGAACAGTTTGACGTCAGTCTCACTACCAACTCAACTGAACTGAACATGCAAAATCCGATAAATGTTTCTAGCAAAGAAGATATCACGCGAATACTTAAAGAGCATCATAACAGTCCTATTGGTGGACACCAAGAGATATATCGAACGTACAAACGTATTAAACAATATTATAAGTGGAAAAGTATGTTCAGGGATATAAAAAATTACATATCCTCTTGTGAAATATGTCAAAGGAATAAAACCACTCGAAAATACAAAGCTCCAATGAAAATCACGACGACATCAAAAAAACCATTTGACCGTATCTCATTAGATATTGTAGGACCATTACCAATTTCCACTAGCGAAAACAAATCCATTCTCACTTTCCAGGATGATTTAACGAAATTCATCCAAGCAATTCCAATGAAGAATCAAGAAGCTAACACAGTAGCTGAGATTTTCGTCCGCAGAATTATTTGTGTTTTCGGAACACCCAAGTACTTACTTATCGATCAAGGTACAAATTTTTTAAGTGATATATTCAAAAGAATGTGTAATTTATTAAAAATAAGGAAAATTCAGACCACGAATTAACACTGGATCTGGTTAAAAGTTCACACCTTAATACTCCGATACACAACGCAAGTGGAATTCACTTAGAGAAATTGGGTATAATGGGAAAATCTACGTCTTCCTGGAAACTTGTTATACATTTCAATTTCACTAATTTCGAAATTGAGGAGCAACTACTCCAGGAAAGGCATTCAACACAAACATCATTTTGTCAGGAACTAGTATCACACATTCCCTGGGAGCTCTGTAAGGTAACAATGAATGTAATAAACTCCACTTTACAGTAAATTTCCGAGAACAATTACATTCTGAGGCAACTGTTCCACTTGCCTGCAAAACCGAAAAGAGGGTTAATAGACGGTATAGGTATAGACTGTCGAAATTTCTTTTTGGAACAATAGATAGTGAGGACGCCGAACAGATACAAACAGCCCTAGCTACTTTGCATAAAAATCAGAATAAACTTCACCATATTATCGATTCTCGAACTTCCGTAATGGTAAACACCATTGAAACTTTAAGTAAATCCCAACTAATTCTACGGAATCAATTTCAATACCTGGAAAAACAGATGGATACAATAGCCCGTATTGTACAAAATAGAACTGAACTAGGGAATACGCTCCATCTATTTAATGAGGTCACGAATCTTATGGCAATAACGATGGGAAAACTCCTTAACAAACAAGCCGAATTAACCGAAATAATTCATGAAGCCAAGCTAGAAAAGTTAGACAAGCATCTAACTACGACTGAATTGTTTGTAAACGCTTTTAAGGAGATACAGCTGGAATTACCTCATGACACTCACCTTCCGCTTAAGCCAACAGTCGTTAATTTACAATCCATTGATAAGATAGCCAAAGCCGAACTACTCTATGGCCTCAGTACCCTAATGCTCCAAATTTCAATACCACTTATAAATGACTTTTATCAACTTTATAGACTCACTAGCATACCGGCAAAGCATAAGGACGAGCTTTACTATTTTATCCAAACGAATGCGGAATATGTAGCGATCAACGAAAAACTGAAACAGTACATATTCTTAACACAAGAAGAATTCGATAAATGCACGGATTTGGGCGACGATCTGACAATATGTAAATAAAATTTCCTTTCCTATAATTCAAACGCTCAAAATTGCATCATCAGGGTGATCTTAGGTGATCCAAACACATCCAAGTGTGAAATCAGAGTATTTAAAGCCACCCATGAAATGTGGTTCCCTTTAAAAAAAACCAAATAACTGGCTTTACGTCCTGCCAAGTGAGATACTCGTGAGAATTGTTTGTAACGAGGTGGCTTACTCAATTAAGATTTTTGACAGCGTTATGCTAGAATTATTTCCGGGCTGTAAAGCCTCTACAAGTCAAGTAAATCTAGAAGCATTATGGGAAGTAAAAAGAACGAAGCAAACCGTTTATCAGTTTAATGACACTTTCATTGATCAAAGTATTAATGTAACACACATACAAAAAGGGGAACACCCCAATACAATTGTGAAACCTATAAATGTCGAAAATATAGATCTAAACAAAATTAGTATTAGTCTCGATAAATTAAAAAAGGAAACATCCAGAAATGAAGATTTAGAAAACTTTGTACCACATCTAATCAATGAAAACATACCTTTTAATAACTTTAGGTGTACTTGTCGTTTTAATTATCATAATTGTAATCTACTTTATAACAAAAAAGGTTATTAAATACAAAGTTACGATAAATTCCTCAATCGACCCACCGAATAATTCTAGCCGTAACGATAATTAATGGTGTCAATTATATTAGAATAAAACATAGAAATTCTTTAATTTTATTTTTTTTATTGCATAATTATTACAAAAACATAAAAAAAAATTCTTTAGTTCATTTACTGTGTAATTATTATTAAACAAAAAAAAACATCAAAAAATTCTTTAATTCTTTTAATGATAATGAGTAATTACAAAAAAAAATCTTGGTTTACTTTACTTTATATATGTTAAAATTTATCACCTTTTTGCTGGTAACATTCTAAGGATTGCTTATTAAATTATAAGGTTAATTGCATTTAATCGTAAGATTATTTCATAATCTTTATTTTTGGAGGGGGAGGAACTGTTGTGAAGCACATTTCCCACATCACGTACACATGCGACGCACCATAAATTGTAATAACTGAATTACCCAATATCATATTTCTGCCTACTCTTCAAATATTTCCTTTTTCAAGTGTCCAAATTTTAAAGGCAGAAATGTAATTTATTTGTTCCTCAAGTGCACAAAATCTAAAGACAGAAATGTAAACTAAGCACTTTCTTATCTATTTTCTGTTCAAAAGGCGTCTCATGTTACGTCTCGGTGTGGGAAATGTGCTGCCTGGCGAAGGCGTAAAACATTGAGTTCAACGAGTATAATTTTAAATCCGAATCGGTGCGGTCGAGTTTTAATTAATATCCAAATTGTTCTAGAAAATAAAGATCCAAATTATTCTAAAAATAAAGAATCCAAATTATCCTATAAAAGTTTTTTAATCACTACCCTAATTGCACTCCACAACAATCTGAAGAAAGGATCGTGTTCCCAATTTCCTTATTAGAGAATTATAATTCTGTTCAGAATTTAATCTCAAATTATCTCAATCTGAAAATTCCTATCATCCACATTCCCACACCTAAGCAGGAGAATAATTCTGCCAAACTTTTATTGTGCTACATCTGTTCAGCACCACACGTTGCAGCACGCCTGCCCTAGTGCCCACACGCAGTAGCAGCATTACTATTTTTATTATAGCAGTATATATGTATATATGATGACTGAAAACTAATTCCGATCTTCTTCTTCTTTTCAGAAATAAAGAAACGGACCACGTCAATTCGGCCATTTTTAATTTATACTGAATTTCTATATTAAATTATTACTTGACTTTCTAGTTTTAAGCTCATTTTTTATTTGAATTTGTGATATTAGGTTAAGTAAATGAATTATTAATAAAATTTTATATTTGAAGTTGAAAAACGCTGAGTTATCCTTTCAACAACCGGCACCTCTCCCTTTTTGTTTCAGACTAGCTCTCACACTCCCTATTCAGGTTTTCCTCAGGGATCAATACTTGGTCCTTTACTTAGAAAAGCTTTCTATTCAGGTGTTCCGATACTTTACCTTTTTGTATATATATAATATATAAATGACTTAGCTGAGCTACCAAGTGCTCAGCCACATTGAGGAATCACCTGAAAGCATTAAAGGAAAACAAATTAGTAAAACAAAAACAACAAAGCATATCCTCAGATCGTTCATGATCTGAGAATATACTTCACACTACGTACACAAACACTAAACATAATCCGCATAGTCATCAACATCAAGGAATCTGAAAGGAAAAGGAAAACAATATTAGATAACGAATTTAAAGCAATCATCGAAAATAGGGACTCACCATGTAAAATCTCTATTAGCACAACAGCTGCACCATTACAATTATCATCAGTGATGATGACGTGTCACCGCTCTTCACATACAAATCCCCAAGCACCGCCAGCGCTCACACACGCAACAGTTTCAACTTTTTTCTAAAGCTCTATCTAACCTATGCATTTCCACAGTATAAATAGGGCGCTAGAAATGCAAGAAAATCATTGCGTTCTGAGCTATTACTCGAGAGAGATCGGCAGTACTGAAGCCTACTGAAGTCTCGATATCACCAAATCTAGGAGAATCCTGATCCTAGTAATTTGTATTAAAGGCACCGAATTTAATACATAAAACCAAATACTAGAAGTATTGTGTCTAGTATTGCTAGGGGCACTGCACCTCGTAAACTTTCGTATATTGCCGAGCAACTATACGTCAACCCGCTAGTACATAAATACAGCATTTTGATCTCGGACAAATCATTGCGTCCTGAGCTCTCAAACAAGACAGATCGGCAGTCCTGAGGCCTAGTGAAGTCTTGAAGTCCCAAACCCAGAAGTATAGAATCTGGTATATTTATTTATTTATTTTTATTTTATTTATTCACTTGAAAATATCTTTGTACATTAAGACAAGGTCTTTTAGGAGTACAAGCTTAAAATACTAATAGTTCACTATATACTTATTACAAACAAAAGGTACAATTCATGATTCAATTAAGGAAACTAAGATTACATTATGATATTGAAACAAAATAATAAACATTTAAATATTATTAATTATAACAAAAAAATAAAAAGGAATAAAAAGATGGATTAAGTACCAAAAAGAGAGAAAAGAAATTATTAAAGAGCAAAAAAAAAAAAGACTATAAGAGAAGATATCTGGCTATGCATTCCGTTCAGCAACATCATGTTTCAGGGACTTAAATGATTAAATAATTTAGTAGCAAATTGTTTGATAGACCTAATGCGACGAGGACCACTAGGCAAGGAATTCCATAACTGAATAGCATGAATGTGGAAGAAGTGCTGACTAAAAGCAAGTGTGTGAGCAGGCGTAACCAAAGCAGTCGTTCGTAAGGATATGCAGAAACGCAACCCTTCAAACAAATATTCAAGCTTTTGTGTATAAATCAGTTTGTGCAGAAAAATTAAGATATTATAATTAATATATGTAGGCAAGGAGCAGCCAACCAATGTATGTGCATAGGCCGATATGTGATCATATCTTCTTAATCTAAAAATATATCTTATCATGGAGTTGAAGGCTACATTTAGTTTGTTAAACGTAGTAGAATCAAGACGACAATTAACTGTAGCTCCATACATGATAAGTGGAATTAAAAGAGCCTTTACAAGCCTGAATCGAGCATCAGTGGGAGTGTATGCACTTGATTGCCAAAGATTACGCAGTCCGCTATATATCCTTGATATAACTATATCAATGTGAGAGCCCCAGGTGAGTTTTATTAAAAATTATCCCTAGATTACATACAGTTTTCATATAAGGAATCGTAGCTGCGTTTATGGTTACTGGAGGAAAATAAGATGTATCAAGCTCGAACCTATATATAACGATACTCTGCGGTTTAGCTGGATTTAATCTAAGACCATTAGATGCTGCCCATAGACTGATTTGAAGCAGATCATCATTAATACGTTCAACTGCATCTTCAATTAAACCAAGGCGTTCCGAAAGATACACCTGAACATCATCTGCATAAAGATGAATCTGGCAATTTGAAACTGCTGAGAAGATATCGTTTATCGCAAACAGAAGGGGACCCAATGTGGAACGCCACTGTGAACCCCAAGAAAATCCTATATTTTACCATTACATGAAACATAGTGAGTACGATTGCTCATATAGCTTTTAATGAGATTTACAGCTGAGGAACTAAAATTAAAATACCAACACAGTTTTTGTAGTAAAAGTCGATGATTGAGTGTATCAAATGCCTTACTAAAATCAAGTAAAGTAAGTATGGTCAATTTATCTTGATCAATTCAGCTACGAATGTCCTCGGATATTTTCAGTAAAGCTGTTGTACAACTATGATGCTTTCTAAAAACAGATTGCAAGGGCGAAAGGAGGCGATGAGCTGACAAAAATGAACTAATCTGTTCGGCTATGACTTTCTCCAGCACTTTTGATAAGTAGCATAGTATACTAATAGGTCTATATTCCGGCGACCCTGACACAGATTTTTTATGGATGGGTATAATTTTTGCTCTTTTCCAGTTGGTCGGAAAGGAGGAACTCATTAGACTCGAATTACAAATATAAGTGATCACTGACAAAATAAATGGCAGTAAAATTTTAATAAATTTAATTGGTAAATTATCAACACCAGCGGAAGTAGTCAGAATCGATCGAACATGCTTCTTAATCTCATAAGAATATACTCGAGAAAATGAAAAAGAGGGAAAGTTAAATGCCCTTTCGTCTTGAGTAATCTCGATTATAGGTGAAATATTATTGGAATATGAATTTGACAAAAAGAATCGATTTAGATTATTGGGATCAGCCTCACAGCAGCTATTCCTTAATTTACCCACTCCAATCTGCCTTAAGTTAGACCATAATTTTTTTGCAGGCTGCGAACAATCAAATTTATCTAAAATATCTCCGCTTAGCAGAGCGAATAGAAGAGGTTGTTAAATTGCGAAGTTTGGTATACTGCACCCAATACATGTTGATCTGGAATCGTTTCCATCTTTTATAGGCAATATCACGTTGTTTTATTAAATTCATTATATAACTATCAAACCACGGACGGCTTTCATTTTTATGTTTTTTCACTTTCATCGGCACATACTTATCAAAGGGATATGTGAGATAGTTTTCAACATAACCAACCTGCACATTAACATCACTTATGGAATAAATAATCTCCCAAGGTATAGTGAGGTATTCGTCAAAAAGTGCATCGTAATTAATATTATTGTAATCACGATAGTTAAAATAACGATCATAATTAGCTGGTGGACTAAAAAGATATGTCAAAAAAAGCATGTCATGATCGGATAGGCCAGGTGATGATAGCTGATGATGCAAAAGTACATCTTCTTTGCAATTAACGATAAATAAGTCTAGTAAAGATGCTGATGATGGGGCAAATCGAGTCGGGTGACTATTGACCACATGAAGATCGATAGATGATAAGAAATCTAGAAAAACTCGAGCAGAGCGACTCGAATCAAACGAATTTATATTGAAATCACCTCCCATAATAAAATGTTCATATTGAGGACTTAAGTCAATTAAAAGATCCTGTAGAGCCTGAATATCGGTCACATTCGGCGGTTTATAGACGACACTAATTATAAACTTATTGTTATTACTCACGAGCTCTAAAAACAAATACTGTAGATCTTCTCCTTCTGATTGACACACAAATTTAGCAACCAAATAATTTTTAATAAATACTGAAACTCCATCACCACGACGACAACCACGGTCACACCTAAACAGCCTAAACCCGGACATATTCACCAATTCATTTCTAATATGAGGTTTTAACCATGTTTCGGACACCATTATGATGTCAATAGACGTGCCTTGGAAAATATGTCTGAATTCGTCAATTTTAGGTTACAAACTACGAATGTTAATATGACATATTTTAAGTCCATTTTTATGTTTGCAGATGATATCTATTAATATTTTTGTTGCACTTCCTTCATCGCAAGCCCCAGGTCCATCACCCATGACCAGTAGTCGTGTCATAGACCGTCAACTCTAAAGAACACCAGCTTACATTAATACTGAACAGAAGCCATACCCAGATATTACAAAAAAATGCACCAGGCTGGAAAATGAAATTAGAAAAAATTGATTGTGAGATTATAAAAAATTTAAAGATTAAATAAATAAATAAAGGATTTAAAAAAAATTGAATTAAAAAAAATAAAACAAACTAAAGAAAATTCATTATTAAATAATAAAATTACGGCTATCATAATTAGTTATGCGCTTACGATTCTGGAGTGTTACCACAAATCTTCTCCAATTGACCACTTGACCTCAGAACTACGGGATTGACATCTGGCTTTGACTTAACATGAACTCGACCATCCACAGTAAACACAGAAATTATTTTTTTATCATGTTTCAGCTTGAGTGCACAGCGGTATAGATCGTAGTTCGATTTAGTTAAACTCTCATTAAGAAATATTCGAGCTTGTGACGTGATACCAACGCATTGAAGAGTTAGGTGTTTTTTTTCTCGAAGTGTATTAGCCAATGCTTTAAATAATTTGCGCTTATCATGCAAATTAGATAAAAGTATAATGATCGAAGATTGTACTGAATCCGCAAACTTAGGCTTGACTCGAAAAATATTTTTAGCTGATACACCTTCACATTTCAAAGCCAAACACAAATTAGAGAATATTTGATGAAGGTCCTCATTATCAGTTTTGGGTACTCCAGACACATCACATGCGAAGTACTGCCGTTCAATATCATCGACTTTGCATTGTAACTGAGCAACCGTATCACCAAGCACAGTTAAGTTCTCTTCAATGTTAACCATTCTGCCTTCCACTTTTTCTACCATACAATTTTGAAATTCAATGAAGTCTTTTTTAATTCCTGATTTAAAGGTATCAAATTTTTTATTAATGTCCTTCATTTCACCAGTTAGACTTGAAAGTTTAGATTCAATCTTATTTAAAACTGCATTTAGCTGAGTTCATATATCAACTTCTATAGATTGCGCTTTACTTCGAGTACTAATGGAAGTCATCCGTTGCAAAAGAATTAACAGAGAACAAAACTTAAAAAAAAAAAAAACCAATTAATTCTTCACAATTTCAACCGCGTGCTCCAATTAAAAACAAACTTAAAATCAAACAAGAGGAATAATTTGTAGAGCGATCCACAAGCACGTCATCGAAATAAATCTCTGAGATTACGAAGAATAAATTTCTCAGTAAATATACCATCGTGCCTCTCGCAAATAAAACCAATCCGCTAGCATCAGCTCGCTGTCGATGCACACGGTGCTGCCCAAGCTCACTAGTGAATGAACAAACTGAGCTGACACGTGTAAGCACCCTAATTTACAAGCGTAGTAGCGATTCACTGCTTATTATCCGACAATTTAGTCACACAACATCAATTAAATTCCTTTTTTTTTAAGTAAATTAATGTTTCAGATTAAAACACACACAAAGGGTGTAATCACATTGGAGTAATTGGTTGAATTAAACTCATCATCTTATTGAATTTTAATTGGACTTTTTTTTTGTTTTTATTATTTGTTAAAAAAATTTTGTATTGATTTCTTTTTTAGTAGTTTAAGGCTTCGGAATTTCTTTTAATGGTTTAAGGCTTAGCATGTAAGAAAATTGTACTGAGAGTGAATAAAAATAATTGAAGTTGACACCATCTTGTTATCATATCTAAACCTTTCTGATCCGGTACCTCATTTTTATGAGTAGACCTATCATAGGCCTAGACACCAAGATTCTACTCTATTAACTTGTATGCTGATGATGTCCAGTTACTTTTATCAATGCAAATTAGTGAATTTAATGTAGCCATTGGAAGGTTTAATAGTTACCTTGTACAAATCGCAGGATGGGCCAAGAAAACCAAGCTAATGCTCAATCCTCGCAAGACTAAAACAATTATCATCTCTGAAAATTATCTCAATAACTAAATTATCCACCATTGATCCTTGATGGAACGCCCGTGGGCAATTAATCTGAACATGTTATAAATGAGTTAACATTCATATACCAAGAAAATTTAAAATTTATGTGAAATTGTATTTATCTCACGAATATTAGATTTTATACGAAGTTTCTATTAAATAAACTCGAAATTCTTATGGAATGTATACCAAATTGGAATAGGCTCATATGCCCTTATTTTCAATTCTGCGAATGATGTTCCATTTATGCCTTTTCAATATATGAGCAATATAGAGCAACAGTGATTTTTCTATGAATTCAATTGCTCATAGTATTGAATCAATATTATAAGCATATTAAGATTAGAGAATAACGGTTAATTTCTAGTTAGAATTTCCTGGCTTGGCTTTGTTTTGTGATTTTGTTTAGGTTAACATTGCTGCTCGTGAAGTGAAGTGGTCAACATGGTTTTATATCCGGGAATTTATGTGACTTTGCATATGAGGATAGTTCCAGAATTTTATGTTATCAGCCTTTATTGTGCTTCTATGATTTCAGATACTTTATGACTTCAATTTGTCATATAAAGCAGCTAGGCAACATTTATTGGAAAAATGGTCTGTATGTGAGTCATTTATATTCACAGCGATTAAGAGAGCCGGAAAACGTATACTGTACACAGAAGTAGTAGAACGAGATAACGGTAAGGCTGAGTCTACATTATAAAATAAATTTTATTTTTAACTGTTTATTCTAAACGGATTTTTATCTTTTTTGAAATCGGAGAAAATTTTCTGGACGATTACTGTCTATTCAAACTCTGCGATTATAAAATAAAAACATTTGACACTGCAATTTCACGTAGATCAGATAAAATGTATGTAGTAACGAAAGGTGTTAATTTAATTTAAAAATGTAATTAAGAAACTGAAAGCATTATGTATATATGTATATATTACATGTAGTATATACTGAGAAGAAAAAAATGTATATGCCAATTAAGTAATTACAGATAAAGACTGTACTATGTATAAATAAAGATAAGGTTAAAATTCTTTGAAAATATTAGGATGTTTGAATTATATATTATTACGTTAAATAAAATTTTGAATTAATGAAAAATGGAGCATTTTATTTTGTAACCTTATCTATCGATTGTAGCGATAACTTAGAGGTATTGCGAATTTTGTATAAATTGTACAACAAATTTGTATAAATTAAATACTAATTACATATCCTTTTTATAAGCTTCATATATAAATGAAGGTAATGTTAAATACGTATAGATTGTATACTAGAAAATTAGAAACATGCTTGATATGAAACTCAGATGAATTTAATAATGAAATTATATTAAAAATATTTATAAAAAGGTCTTATCTGGGTTATATAACTTTTATTATACATACTTGCGTACCAGGTTCATATCTTTCCCATTCTATTCCATTATAAAAGTTTATAAGAAGCTATCTTATTAATTATATACAACATTTTGTAAGGATTTATATAGATATTACTCATTTATTAAATTTATACTAAAATTTCCAACTGTGCGTACCATATTTTGAATCGGTTCGAAATCGTGGAATAACATTTCATACTAAGATTGGCAGACACGTAGATTCAAAAGTGAGTAAGGTTTACAATGGCTGGAGAGGCTTGTGGGTTCATTAGTCTTATACACCAAAAGAGACACGCCTCCGTCTTTTTAAAGCCTTGCTTATCCCAATTATTACCTACGCAGAAGTTGTGTATGCGAACCTTATTAGTACCTGTTGTGTTAAAAATGCATGCATAAGATATATCTATGGACTACGACGCTTTGACCATGTTTCAAAATTTTCAAGGAGTATTTTTGACTACACTTTTAATAATTATCTTAAATTCCGAACTGCAATGATGCTATTTAGAATCATAAATAAGTTAAGTCCTAATTACTTAGCTAATTGTAAAAGATCTGTGTCTTACAATGGAAGGGGCCTTTTGAGACCTTGGCATCGAACTAATTTTAGCACAAAATGATTTTCCGTCTACGGTACCCCGACATGGAATGCCCTGCCAGTTGAGATTGGACGTTTGCGATCTGCCGGCAATTTCAAGGGGATGTTATTGGTCCATTTTATTAATATGTAGGTATATTTAGCCATAGTATACTCATGTAGAAAACTTCCGTTATTGTACTTTGTAAGTATTTTAATTTTTAATTTATTTTTCTTGCTTTCCTTCCGTAAATATTTGTCACTTTATAAACAACTGTAACTTTTTTTATACGGTTGTTTAATTGGAATTTGTACTTATTTGTGCTCTTTATTTTGAAAAAAGTATTATTAAGTATAAATAACTATTTAGGGAAAAAAAATTGGATTGCAAAATTTACTTGTTGAATATCTCCTTTGAAAAAACTCTTAAAAATATTTTGGCAACCAAATACGAAAATGAAGGAAAATTCGAAACTTTTCGTTAGCCATTTGTTTAACTTTTTACGTATTGAGGGAGGGCCAATCAAACAATCTTTATACGCGGACGGTGAGGGATGTTAACGTTTCGTATTTTGGCTTAAGAAATCGCGATCTGCAAAATAAATTAAAAATCATTGTTCTGTAATGACAGTAACAACCGTTTAGTCAGAAGTTATCTCATTTTTCTAGACCTAGCAATATTTAGCTACCAATCTTTATCTTTTCGCGTTAAGCCAAGATTAAGTGAAAAGCGGTGGAATATCTAACAAATTTTCCCAACGTTATATTCTACTCTGTGGTACGAAATATTTAAATTTAGCTGATAGAATTAAATAAACACGGCATTTCAGTAAAAAGGTCTTTATGGTTATACCAAAATATATTAGAGGAGGCTTTTCTTGAATTTTGATTTCAGATCACAATCCTAATTATTCTATTGTATTTATTTATTTCCAATTCAAATCAGTTGAGTTAATATCAAAACTGGTCCTAAGAACGAAGGTATTTTCTGATTTTCGACAGTTTATATTAGTTTATATTTTAATAATCATATTACATGTATATATTTATTTTATGTAATCTAATTTATACTACTTTTCTTTTTCATTTAAATCACTTTTCATGTCATCTTATAAAGAATTTTCTAAGATTAATTGAAAGCAAAATTTTGAAACCTTTCACGTTCATTTTTATAAGTTATATTATTTTAACCTCAAAACTACCCTTCTATTATTTTTTTAGATTTTATTATATGAAAAACATTTCCGAGATAAACATTAGAATTAGTAAAGAAGGTGTGTGTGAAATATGTTAACTGCTTTACTAAAATTATCCATGCTTTATTGAATTTAATGCTTTAGCTGTAGTTCTCAGGGTATTTTTCTTCTTTACATTTTAAGTACATTATTCTTTAAATCTCATTTACTTTAGGTCTTAAGACAGCATATTTAAAAGGTAATTTAGATATTAAAATTCTTGATTGTAACATTTCTGCTGGACTACATTTTTAGTTTAACACGGAGTATTATATTATATAAAAAGTGTAATTAAGATTTCTTTTGAGATCATATCATTTTTATCATATTCGACAGAGATGGAAAATTATGCAATGGCGAATTATGACAAAATTTGGAAGCATTTCCCAATAAGAGCTTCTTCCGGACCATTGTGTTTTTAGTAATTGAAAGAATTTTTAATAATAATGTATAAATTTCGAGTAAATCGCATCCAACTCTATTAAAAGGTAGATTCGAAATCTTATATGTGATTACAGATTCTTTCATGTGATATTTTTGATAGTACAGATAATCGAATAAATAAAATCTTCAATACAACAATAGATATTTGGCCAATACTAAATTTTGTACATGCCTTTTGATTTCAGTTATACTTTGGTGACTTTCATTCATTTGAGTATGGTATGTGGATAGTATAGTTTTTTTCATTGATAGTAGTATTAGTAAGCCAAGTACTGAGGTCCGCGCTAAATTAAATGTTTATATAAAATTTTGCATGCTACGAGCTATTGGCGCAAATGTATGCTGAATTTTAGGGAGACCAATACTTGCTGTTCTTGATTAAAAGTGGCAACACCAGTAAGCCTGCAACCAATATAGCTTGAATTTATCCGCTCTAGCTGTCTGTAGCACGCTAAAAATATTTCTTGATAGCGTTCTGTGAAATGTCAACAACGAAAAACAAAAAACTATGTAAAAACATGAACATATTAGAAAAGAGTGAGTAAGTTAATAAAAATACTTCTTATTCTTCTTTTTTTAGTATCTCTCATCTCTGAGTCTGCACTGTCATATTTTAGCTGTTAAAAGAACGGCTCGATAATATACTGGCTAAAATTTAGTTTAGCGCGGACCTCAGTAATATGCTTTACTCAGTTATTAAAACTAGCTAAAGCTGCCCGTTCTTAGAACGGGATTAATTTTTTTGTTTTTTAATTTATTTTTAATATTTTTTTTAAATATATTTAATTTTCCTTTATTTCTTTTTAGATTTTTTATTTATTAAATATTTTTCTCGTTGAAAACAAAGTATGCTGGGATTCCTCCGTACTACGGACAGAACCTGGGGTTTTTTTATTTTTTTATAGTGAGCTATTTTCAATTTAAATGTCACATTATTACCGATCAAATAATTGTCTTCGACTTTTATTTTTAGTAAAGTGTCATTTTTGACTTCTTTTAATTATGTTATTTTTTCTTACTGATATTTATTAGGTTTTTAGAAAGGTTTATCCTTTTCGTCATTTCTTGTCTTCTAGAAATTAAATTCAAATTCAAATTTATTATTAGGGTTGAGGTAAAATAAAGTAACACATCTTTTAGTAAAAAGAAGCTGGCTCACTTAAAGACTTAATCTAAACATATAATGTAAAATATAAAATGTACATGTGAAATATAAAATTTAGAAAAAAAACATACAATACAACAAAATTAAGGATTATAAAATATAATATCATTGAAATCATAAACTAAAATTACAGAAACCTTATAACTAGATCATTGCCAGGACTACCCACTACAAAACGCAAGCATTTTTTAAGCCGTAGCAGTTTCACTATGTGCCTTCACCTTGCAAAGCCTATCAGTCGAGCTCACATGCTGAGCATCAGCTGGTAAACTATTCCAGGCATGAATAACACGAACATACATACCATACACTTTTCCCAACATATGATTAATCTGACCACAACATTTCATCCGGGAACGGAGAAAAACTCCTAGGTTTCGGACACGTTCAGTATACGCTAGAACTTGATTATTCAGAAATACAGGTGATAAATCAGAAACTTCAATCGGATTGCTGGGGGTTCCATTGTAAGTCATTATTAATCGCCCAATTCGAGGTATTTCTTAAGTCAGAGTTTAGTTTGATACAATCCTCCATTAGGCCGATGGGACGACTAATAATATGTAACCGCATATGATCAGCATATATATGAATTTTGCAGTCCCCTATAACTTCAGGAATGTCATTGATATACATACTGAAGATCAAAGGACCAAAAATAGATTCCTAAGGCACACCACGAGTAAGAAATAAAGCATGAGAAAAATTGTACCCTATTCTTATCAGCTGAAACTTGCCAGACAAAAAACTACCAATATGAGAAACAGCAGTCGCATGAAACTGAGAATTAGTGGACAGCTTAGAAAGTAATTTATAGTACCATACCGAAGCGAACGCTTTAGAAAAATTAAATAGAATAAGGACACATAATTCATCTTTATATAGTGAGTTGCGTATGATATTGTCCCAGGTCATTATGGCACGTTCATTTTCTAGAGAAGCCAAATCTTAGTTTAAACAATTTTTATAAGCAACTGTTATATACATTGAATCAAAAATAGCCGCATGACTAATTTGGTTATTAATGGGTTATACCCACCTAAGCAGTTGAGAAATATTGTATTTTTCAATGTCATCTTTTTATACAGGGTGTTTTCCCTCACCTAGGCTAACAAAATATTGTATGGCGTGGGAGGGGGGGGGGGGGCAATATCAACCGTTTAGGAGTTACAGGGTTATTAAGAAAAAGAGCTGGTTATACAAAAAACACCTGTATTAAATTCTTGCCGCACGATTAGAGTATCATAAAAAATACAGCGAGTAAAGTTTACTGTCACAGTTGAGAGCTGATTATATGCAGAAATTCATGGCCGTTCCAACGACTGCTCAACCAACCCCATAGCCCGCTCCTTTCAGGAGTTATGGGGTGTAAACAAAATATTTCGGATTTTTTCACCTTTTTTTTTTACTGTGACCTCTATATTTTTTTTTTTTTTGCTAAACGGTCATTAACATACCTTTTTCTATAAAAATTATAAACAGTAAACTCTCGCCTTTAATTTGACTTATAATACCCTATGTGCTATCTGCAGCCGTTAAAGAGTTATTAGCTCAAAATCTACTCATGTCATACCGAAATTAGCCGATATTTTTTTAAAGTGGCTTGTTTTCTGGCACTAAGGGAACAAATTTAGGTTTGAGAATAGCTTTCAGAATAGGATTTGAGCTAATAACACTTTAACGGCTGCATATACACAAAGGGTATACTAGGTCAAATTAAAGAGGAGAGTATACAGGTCAAAATAAAAACAAAAGGTAAGAAAATTCGAAATTTTTAGTTTAGACAAGCATAACTCTTGATATGAGATAGGTATGGGGCTGGATTGGTCTGGTTGAGCTGTCATTTGAAAGGCCATGAAGTGCTGCATACAATGAGCTCTTAACTGCACCCGTATGTCCTGTACTTTTGAAGATACAGAGTAGTTTGTGAAAAACTAGCTATTACAATTTTTTGTTAGTCTCTGTGAGTACTATCATCTCCGGATCTATTGACCTCCTAAGGGGAAACACCCTGTAGATTCATCTGTTGTCTATTAGCCTACAATTTTTCTTCTTCTTAAATTCCCAGAAATATTGAAGTTATAGGCATTTTTTTATGCCTACAGGCAAGTACTAAATAATATAGTTTTCAACCAACGTACAAAATTTGAGCGAAATCGATTGAAAGCAAATAAGAAAATTTCGAGGCAAAATTTTAATTTCTTTAAAGATTATTGATACATTATATTATAAAATAAAATAAAAAATATTTCTGCCAAACTATTTTTTTAAAACAAAAAAAAGGCCCAAACGTTGAGGAAAAAATTGCTTTTAGGTGGATATAAATCCCTTAAAAGGAACAGCTCCTCTATCTCTATTAACCGTAAGAAATAAATCAAGCATTGATTGATTTATCGCGTTAAAGTAAGTAGGGAAGATGATTGACCATACTAAGATTAAGAGATTGAAGTATAAATGAAAAGGTGCAAGTTGTGCTATTAGATCGAAACATGTTAACATTATATAACCTCCCATAACATGTTGGTACCAATTTACAAGTGGTGTAAAGGTGCCCCTAAACTCCACTATGTTTATAAATGAAAAAATATTTGAAGGGCAATACACAGCAGATAGTAAACATTTTTCAGTACCAAATTTAACCTAAATACATAAAAATCCTAGGAAAGTAGAATACGAAACACTGATAATTCGGGAGGGAAAACAATCTCTAACATAAATGCCAACACTGCCGCTCATTTGTCCTGACCTGGCATTTCTTAGGAGTTTATATCCAGGTAACGCTACGGAACTGGACGGAATGAGGGGCTTCAGCCAAGTTTCACACACAAAGATAATGTGTACATCCGCGCAAAATACGACAAAAGTAGTCAACTATAATCTTTCCAGGGATTCTTACAAAGGTTTTGCTTTCGCGTCCTGAATATTATACAGCATGCTGAACAACTTTTGGTTTGTAGCAGACAAGAGCCTATCTTGTTCTACGAGTCATTGGTTTGTTTGTTAATGTACATATGTACATATATCTTATTTTGAACTAAACAGCTGATAAATTTTAGCTAATACAATATTTTTGTAATTAAATTTACTGTTTCGGATTGGGATTCAGCCAAGTAAGCACAACAAAAAATAGATTCAATTCTTTTTTAATGGTAGGATTCCAGCAAGAATAGCTTAATTTTCTTTTTATTGGGATTAATATCATTTGTATTTGTAATGCTAAAGATATTTGACATGTTTTATATTAAACTAATAGCGGCTTCGATGGAGCTTCAACGCCATACTATAGTGTTGCACTTTTCTAGCACTGAAAACGTTCGATAGTAATACTTATATTGGAGAAGTGCAACACTAGTTGTGCACTGGTTTTTATCCCAGTGTTACAAATACATATTGAAGTTAAATTGTAATTTGTTCTGTTTGAGATGATGATGAAGATGAATTTCTTTATACTATATATATTTGATGCACCAGGGGCCTACTTTATAAGACTAAGTATTAGTCTAATAGGTATTAGCAAATATACCAATCTTTTCCAAATTATTAGTGCAATTGTGTTTCATAAATCTTTTTCGCAATTATTAGTGCACGAAGATTCTTGTTTGACAGAAATTCTTTTATTAATAATTATTAGTAGTACACTAATAGCAAATAACTATTTTTTTATTAATCCATTACTTGGTAAAATTAGTCTAATAAGAAAACTGCATGTGGTCACATCAGTTTGTGCATTCGTGAATGCTGTACCCGTACTCACAATGCAGAGTGGAGTAGAGTAGCCTAGAGTACGATAATTTTTAGCTAGTTTCGAAGCAATCTGATGGTGCAGCAGGTGTCTCCTCTTTAGAATTTATTATTTTATTTGTGTGTGTGTATTTGGGAAATACTTTCTTCTTACTCTTCTTCTTAATTAAAATAAACAATCACTTATTAATTTTTTACAAATATTTATTAATATTACTAATCCTTTTTATAAATACAAATGGATTATTATTTTTAAAACAAGATAATGTTAAATACGAATCGAAATTATATTTCATGATAAAGTAAACCATGTTTAGAAACAATAACAAAAAAATTTCGCGGAAAGTTGTTTTAAAATCTTTTTTACCTAATGTTTAAACAAATGTGTAAATAGTGTGTGTTGAATAATAAAACTTAGGCTCGTAAAAACCAACGAGTATAATCCTATTTCCTGTGTAAAGTATATTCCTATTCGTAAATAACCCTGCTTGCATGGACACAGGGGCGCACCGAAGGAGGAAGAACGTGATCGGTCCTCCCAAGAAAGCAAGTTTTTTTTTAGTTCGCACCACTTTCACAGATAATTACTTACTAAATTTCATGAAATTTTCAAGAAACTAAGAATTTATTATGAGCAAATGAATGACTGGTGAGGCTTTCATGATTTTTAACTCCCTGATACCGTAAGTTGAAATTTTGATTTGTTTTAGTGGATAATATACTCTACATTATATTATCCACTAAAACAAATCAAAATTTCAACTTGGGACGGTATCAGGGAGTTAAAAATTATGAAAGCTTCACCAGTCATTCATTTGCTCATAATAAATTCTTAGTTTGAAGATTTCATGAAATTTAGTAAAAAAAAAAAATAGTAAAATTCCGTCTCCCAAGATATTTAAGAATAACGGATAAAATCCTTATCCTTGATATCCTTTTTCGCATATATTTTTGAGATGGCATTTTTCTTAGATAACTTGAAATCCTAACATTTGAAAGTTATCAAAGTTTGTATGAATTTTTAAAGAAGACCAGGACAGCATTGAAATTTTAAAATGCTATACTTTGCAAAATTATGTATAATTTGTATTTTTGTTTCCACAAACCCTTCAAGTATGTGAAATGAAAACACAAAAATGATGGTGGAATGACCCAATACCAAAATACCTCCAGCGACATTGCAGTCCATATTGCAAGCACTGGCGTCCATATTGCGTCCACTCTCTGTCGCAGAATCCTAGTAACCTCATCGGTTCCGTAATTCAAATCTCTGAGTACCTACTACTGACACAAGGAATATGTAGGTATATAGAATAGAAATAGAATAATTTCAAATGTATTTGGATGTATTTGTGTTTACTGATTTTTCGTGTGCTGCTATGTGCTAGTAGCCGCACCTCACGTCCAAAACATTGGTGAGTACATCGGGCTTTAGATCCTTTTTGAAATTTTGTAGAAATCGCACAAATTGCGTGGGTCATAAATAAACAAATAAATGCGTTTCATTATTTATGGAATTATGATTAATCTATTGAAGATAAAGAAAACAGGGGCTTAATGGTCCATGTCCAGATTTTGGAAAATAAAACTTGAAATTCAATATCTTGAAGAAAGGAGTTCTTAAGTGCTCAGATGGGCTCAGGACGTGACTTAAGAGCACTATTTTTCCTACCCATTTTGAACTTGGGACACACCTATGGTCCCCCCTCCCGCCCGCCCAAGCCAAATCATTGGTGCGCTATTGCTTGGACGTAAACACCAACTCGTGCAAAAGTATGAAATCATGTTCTTTTTGCATACGTGGTATTACTTTCGGATATTTTCGTTGTGTCAAGTGACAGATCGTTTTTTTTTTACTTTTTCAGTAGCTATTATAAGGTGACCTATTGTATGAATGTACTCTGTGCAGAGCTGGGCAAGTACAAAAGGAAAAGTATTTAAATAAAAGTACAAGTACCGAGGGCCTGAGTACTTCAGCGTAAGTACAAGTACCGCATGTATGAAAAGTACTTGTAACTAGGTATTAATTCTATAAAAAGTAATAAGTACTTTTTGAAGTACTTTTTAAAGTACAGTTTTAGAATCTTGGTATGTTGGCCGTAATATAATGAAGTTTATAGAGTTTAGTTAGTAGATATTAATAAATAAATACCTTTTGAAAACTATAATATGTATAGTAACCAGTGGCTACTATTTATAGTATTTTATAGTTTTCGGCGCTGCACGTTCCTCTACTTTCACCTCTCATTGCTACATTCCTAAAAACTATTACAGGTCAGCCCAAGCACCCATTGTCATCTCCAATAATGCATAAAAATTCTAAGGAAAACATTTCCTCAATAAAATTGAGGCCTTCCCTATTACAAGTCGAGGCAGCATTGATTTTATATTGGAGTTGGAGCGAGGCATTGCTTGCTTACCCTATGTTATGTCATCAAGTCGAGGCATCGACGGTTTTATATTCGAGCGAGACTTTACTAGTTTTTGTTCTACTTGTCCAGTCTTGTTTGTATGTTATTAGTTTGGCTAAGGTTCCGCCTTGACGCGTGAGTGCGACACATACTTTGACAGTTCTTCGCGTGCTTTGACTAACTCATCAAAAAAGGAGTTGCGATAGAGACTGTGTTTGTTTTTCTACGAAGAGTTAGATATTTGTAGGTACTTAATAGACTCAGAAATACTTAAGTAAATGTCTTGGTACTTAAGTACAAAACTAAGTCTTAAGTACAAGTAAATAGAAGCAAGTACTTGTGTTCAATTATTAAGTAGGGCGTTTCAAAATTATCGAGTAATAAGTGTTAAGGAACAAAAATGTACTTTAAGTAGTACTTAAGTCTTTTTTTACTAAGTATTTACCAGCTCTGACTCTGTGGCACAATATGCTTTCTATGGCTTTAATCTATGTACCTATCAACAAAATTTAGACTTCAACAATTTAAAATTGTATGTTTAGTTTAATCTATTTTTGTATTTTTTATCATTTCTAATTTATTGTGTTTAGTTGCTTCTAAGTACATCTACTATGTCCTCACCGCCGACTGCGCCATATAAAAACACGAAAAGAATTTAAATTATATTTCTCATGCCATTACCTTTTACATGTTATCAACTTCATTAGTACAATTATTTCTGCTCTTACACTGTAATATATATGGAACTTAACTCTATATGTAACTTCCAAGCGGAAATTGGAAGCATCACAGGATGCAAGCGGAAGCTCTAATTAGAAGGCATAGATGCATGGCTTTTCGTTTGACACCACATTTCTTTTTAACATTACATGTCATTAGGAGGAAGCAATAGAAAAGCTTTTCTACCGCTTCCTTCCAGCTTCCATTGGAAGATCTGTCAATTTTATCCGCTAAGTTCCCTTCCACCAACATGGAAGCAATTGAGTAAAAGTACTTTGCTTCCACAAGGCTTACATTGAAAGGCTTGAAAATTTTTCCCGCAGGGTTATATATGAATACAAAAATGTAGTAAATCTAATAGACAGTGAGATGCCTGTTGGATGCGTAGGTATAATCCTAATTCATCAATGTATGTGTATGCCATTACAACACGTAGCATGACTGTCATCGAAAGTTACACACTTTTTTTTTACTCATTCCGGGAGAGCGATAGATTCGTTGGATTTTGTGACATTTCTGTAAAGAACACTTAACTGGAGGGTGATCCTTTTCGGCTAAAGGAAATCATGAAGAGGATAACCCTTTTCAGAGAAATCTTTTCTTTGTGAAAATTCTAAATTCAAGCATTCAAAAATAGGGAATCGATTGAATACACGGAATTGAAAATGACAATTGTTAGAATTTTTCGTACATGCCAACTGAAGCTTCATCATATCTCATTCCCTTGATGATAAGTATCAGTACCACCAGCTGCATTACTATACAAAACATTTACCAAATTCAGCAACAACAAAAAACCTTCTTGCTTGCATATGTAATTTCTATAAACTCCAATTACTGCCGTAGAATAAAATCTGCTTTCGATAAGATGGTGATGATTTAGTTTTGCATCTATATAGCTTTTATTTACTTTCAACTTTTGTTTAAAGTTTATTTAAAGTCTATTTCACTCGCATCTTACAGGCGAATGTTTTAATTATTGAAACATCAGATAATTATAGAAATTAAAAAATCGACACATATAACATTGCTGAACAAAGCTCTGCTAATAGAACTGGTGATAAATTACACAAATGTTGTGGAAAATAAAACAGCCAATGCCATAACAAGCACACAAAAACTGAATGTTCCAAAATAATTTGTGGTGATTTTAATTCCCAAACAATCTGTAAAATATCGATCACTCAACTGCGTAACACTATCAAAAATATGAAACGATTGGTTAAACTAAATTAAGCTTTAGATAAGCCTAATATTTTTGACGGGAAGACGCACATTTGTGTGAAAATAAGAATCGCAAGGCGACCCTATTCTATGGCTAGTGTAGGCATCCAAAGATCCTATATAAATAGGTATGTCAGTAGTGCTGACTATTGAGGTCATAATCAGTGAGTTAAATCTGAAAAATATGAATTTTATTATTACATACATTTTTTTTGTTTCCAGACTAACATTGATCACTATGGAAATGCAAATCCAGAGCCGTACGGGTGGTACGGGCGATCGGGCGCTAGCCCAATGGGCCGGTAGTGTCTGGCCCGGTCGTCTCCGGGTTATTGCGACCACACGTATTTACCATATACTCTGGTTGAACGCTACTGCTGCTGCGGTGGAAGCAAAGTTATTATTTAAAAATACTCAGAATTTCCCCGCAAGCTATAAATAGTGACAGGCCGCGGAGCCAAGGTAGCTTGTGAGCGTTGCTAAATACTAAGATGGCATTTATTATAGATGCCAAATATGGCAGCATGTGGCTTCGAAAGCATTCGCTCTTTTTTAAAAAGCCTTCGGAATTTTTTAACATCATAATAATTTTTATTTCTAAAAACGCAAGGAAAGTGTATTTTATCAAAAAGGTTATCTAAGTGTTCTTATATCTACCTACGTATACTTTCTAGTCTTTTAGTAATTTCTTATTAAGCTGTATTTTTTATGGACACATACTATACACTATTCAATATATTGCGTTATCACGATTTACTTGTTTTATCCTTTTAAACCAAAGTTCGAAATTGAAAAACCAATAAATGTGCAAACTGTTCATAAATTTTGTTTTTGTTTTCGAATTTTTAAAAAATCAGATGATTTTATCACTAAAATTATTTTAAAACAAACAGTGAGTCAAGAGAATAACGATTCACTTCTTTCTTTACGTCTTTCATTAGTAAAATTGTTGGTCTTTCGAGTACTCTTTTTATAGAGAAACTCTGTTTTAGTTTTAATATTAAGTGTGAAACCGCTCTTATGCAAATTATATGCAAACATAAATTAATATTTCAAATTCTAAAAAAAAAAAGCCAATTTGTTCGGTATTTACTATTTAGCATAGAATCTAGCATTCCTTCATAGAAAGAATAACATTATTTAGCATCCATATTTAAAAAATCAGACATTTAAATTTGAAAGTGAGTTGATGGCTCTGTAATTCTGTATGCATTGTACAACGCAACACATCTCATGCGTTGCATTGTTTCATTATAATAGGAATAGAGCGGATATCGCTTACTGCTATGCGCTAGGCGGCCATTTTCATTATCTCTATAAAAGACACGCTAAGCTGTTTTATACGTACAGTGAATTTTTATGAATTATAAGGTGATTATCGAGGGTTTTACGTTTAAGTATTCTTGTTTTCAATCATTCACAAATATTTTAAAATCAAGTAACTAAGTAAGTTGTATGCAGGGGCGGATTTGATCACTTGGCCGCCCTAGGCCTATGGAAGATTGCCGCCCCCCTACTCCCTGTAAAACACGAAAAATTGAATGATCTATATCCAGTGAAGGGACCCCAGGCTAGAATTAGCGGAGTAGGCTGCCTCATAAATCGGAGTAGATTTGAAAAAAATGGAGTAGAATTAAAAATAACACTTTCCAACGAATTATTTTATTTAAAAAAACCAAAAAGTATAAAAATGTAATGAAATACCCACAACTACAAGAAAAAATCGCCGCCCCCTAAATCTGCCGCCCTAGGCCCGGGCCTACTCGGCCTATAGGGAAATCCGCCCCTGGTTGTATGTCATTAAATGTACATTTTTGGATCAAAGAAAACTATTTTCGAATTGATCGAAACTGTTTTTAAATTAAATGAAACTTTTTTCGCATGGAGCGAAACCTTTTTCGCATGAATTGAATCTTTTTTCAAATGAAATGAAACCTCAGCTAACAAAAGTGCAATTAACTTAATTGTATATTTCATTTTTTCTAGCAGAGTAATTAATTTTATACTTCTGGTTTTGAAATATAATAATATTTGTAGTGCACTGTGTGTTTAGGACAGTATTTCTCATTTTATTACCTGGAAAATTTTTAAAGCAGAAACGTTTTGCAATAAATTCGAAGAATTGTTGGATGCGTAGGTATAATCCTAATTCATCAATGTATGAGTATGCCATTACAACACATAGCATAAGTGTCATCGAAAGCTACACATTTTTTTTTACTCATTCTGGGAGAGCGATAGATTCGTTGGATTTTGTGACGTTTCTGTAAAGAACACTTACTGGAGAGTGATCCTTTTCGGCTAAAGGAAATCACGAAGAGGATAACACTTTTCATAGAAATCTTTTCTTTGTGAAAATTCTAAATTCAAATATTCAAAACTTGGGAATCGATTGAATACACGGAATTGAAAATGACGAAGAAACGTTTTTCAATAAATTCCAAGAATATGGCTCAAAAAGAGCCTTTTTACATGAGAGTAATTAAGTGAGAAATGCTTGACTAAAACTGTACCGCACTACAAATCTCATTGCATTTTAAAACTATGATTGTAAAATTAATCGTTAAGTTAACACAATTAAATTAAATTGCGATTTTTATACATTTCTATTCATTTATTTCATCCAAAAAGGGTTTCATTTACTTTACAAATGTTACGTTAGAACCCGCTGATATTGTGTATGGCATTTCAATATTTCTTTATTTTTGACAGGCTTTAGTGGAATATTGAATATGAGTGATACTAGAAAACCAAATAACGGAAAAGACAAAGCTTCAAAAAGGAAATGAATGGGAGAAACGAAAAACACTTTCGACAAAAAACGTAAAGAGTTTCCATGGAATATCGGATTTGTTTACTACGAAAACAAATAGTAAAAAAACAGTAAGTTAAAAATCAAGAATTGGTCTAAGACCAATTCTTATGATACCCTAGATGACTGCCAGTATGTAATTTCGTATGGTCACCCATCTGTGCAACTTTGTTTTTGATGTGGTTTTTTGCATATATTTCTATAACGGTTTGTCGGACAGAAAAAATTATTATAACCAATTTTATAGGATTTCGTATTCTGAAGAACTTTTCGGTACATTAAAATAGTATTGTACGTATAGTTTTCACAGTACACGTAAACATTCTTAATTTTTATATGGCAACAACAAAAAGGGGTTGCCTGATTTAGCCCATTTTTGAAATTTTATTAACTATTTTTATGAAAACTCAGCGTACAAAATTTCTGTTTTCTGCCCTGACGCGTTCTCAGGCAGTGTCCAAATATATATCTAAAAACGAAATTTTTATATGGTAACCCTACGAAGGAGTTACCCGATTTGTCGAAAATGAACTTAATTTTCCTTTTTTATTTTAAAGCCCGTGTGCACAATTTTAGCTCTCTGTGGAATAAGTCATCATCAGCATTACAAGAGAAGTATACCAAAGAACAATCTGAACAGGATGATGTTGATGCAGGAAACGATAATCGACAGCACAGTTTCTGCAAACAATTTATAATTTGCTGCTACTATGTTCCGCAAAAATAAAATTCATATGCTGAGACATACCCTGATCTAGAAAAGGCATACGTACATACATATGTGTATTTTCTTTTTTAAATTAAAGTTTATTTTGAATAGAGTAAGAAGCTGTCTCTCTCAAGAACTATCATGTGTAGGCTTTTATGCTTATGTCTTCTGATAAAGACATTCTAATAACGATTGAAAATGAAGATATTTTGCATAATCTGACAGATAAGCATAAAACATGAGAGACTTAATTGTGAATTGATATTTTTCCCAAGCCTTATTATTGTATTTGTCGCTTTTCTTAATTTTTGTTTCTTTTTACTTAGTATCTGATTAAACTGTGTGCAATAAGAATTTGCTAATCTGATTTACTTTTTATATTTTGTGTATTTTATAATAACCGACCAATCGTACAAAATTTAACACTACGTACTTTTTATTTATTTTTTCAAATGAGAGTAGGCGTCATGTGAAAAACTAATGCTGTCATTTCAAAAAATAATAATAATAATGCTGTCGTTAAAAAAAAATTCCTACTTATGATAATAATAATGAATGAGAATAAAACGAGGAAAAAAACTCAGAAAAAATCACGCTTCTTGTATGGGGCCCCCCTTTAATTATTAATTTTATTTTATTTGTATTATTTGTTATTATATCGCCAATAGAAATACACAGTCTATGAAAATTTCAACTGTCTACCTATGACGGTTAATGAGATACAACCTGATGACGGACGGACGGACATGCTGGGTACGGAACCCTAAAAATGGTTTATTTTATATTACATATGTTTTATTTTATTTCATATGTATTCTTCTCAGGATTCCGTACCTAAAGGCTGCCAACAGGACCCTATTACTAAGCCACCGCTGTCTGTCTATCCGTCCGTCCGTCTGACTGCCTGTCTATCAGCGGGCTCTATTTCACGAACCTTAATAGGTTGACACATGAAATCTTCAAAGATTGAGTATTACTATAGTAGCTATAGCAACAAATAAAGAAAAGAAAATAAAGTTAAAATTAAAGGGGGTCTCCATACAATAAACTTTTGTTTTTACTCGATCAAAAAGTACATAATATTAAATCTAAAAAAAAAATGCGTGGAGAACACTAAATTTGTTTGGTTACAATTCATAATGGACGAGGAGGTGATTCTTAGGCGTATATTTTAGTCACATATTTTGACATTTCACCTCAAATTTGTCGTACTTTTATATTCAAAGTATTCATTTTGATTTATCTTTTTCATCAGCCACAAAATAAACTAAAATGAATTTGCAATGAATTAATATCACAATGCACGCCTAAAAGAACAGCAAATTTGTCAACTGCTTCCGAGGTGGTGATAAAAGTTTTATACTGTGGTAAATGGATATTGTACACCTAATTAAAGCAATACAAGTGCTTAAATTCGAAATAGTTTTGACTTTGTAATGTGAAGTGCCATTTTCAGTTCATTCTACGTAATGCAAGGCTTGCTGAACTGATAAAATCAGTAGAAAAGCTCATTTCATTTAGGAGTATATTTTGGCATTAAATTATGACAAAAGATCAGAATCACCCTCAGGCAACACCAGACAAAATGACAACAAATAAAAGTTTTGTTTTATCTAGCGTGAAAAGTAGAAGCTAAACAGAAATATTAATTAAAATTCGCATTTACTACTGATAATTGTTGATTGAAAATTACGACAAAACAAATATCTACTAACCGGTGTCAATCAAACGTAAAGAAAAGTGTGTTTTTATTTTGTTTTGCTTATTATGAAAGCACTGATATAAATGTGTAGGATTTCGTTTTCCAGACGCTCTTCGATTAGCAAACATTTTAACTTTCTGTTGCTCAGTTCAAAAGGAAATATTTCATTCGGGCCACACGTATACTGAATATAAAAATGACGTGCGAATATAGAACTCTATCATACTCTGCTTATGCTGCGCTCAGTGGGAAATCAGCCTAACAATCTGGATTGTTTGCCTTAGAGAAGTAATTTTTGAAAATCCAATGGGGCTGGCTTGGGGTAATTTGCCCTGGCCGGTTAGGAGACCCGGTCCGGCCCTGTGTAGATCTGAATAAAATTATGGAAGTAGACGTATTAAAAATGCATGCGGTACTGGAATTATATGAGGAAATAGTTAAACCAGCCTGCGACTACAGGGACCAACTATCAACATCGACCGGGGCACGGGATAAAAAGGACACTATTCGGGTCGGGAGGGGGAGGGGCATCCTAAAGAAAGCTGCCAACACAAGTAAAACAAGTAAAAAAGTAAGAATTGTACTAAAACCAATTCTTATGATATCCTAGATGACTGCCCGAATGTCATTTCGTATGGTCACCCATCTGTGGACGTTTGAAGTCGTTTCTCGCATATATTTCTAGATAGGTTCATTGGACAGAAAAAGTGATTATAACCAATTTTATAGGATTTCATATTCTGAAGAAGTTTTTAGTACAATAAAAATGTCTACGACTGATCGTTTTCACAGTATACGTAAAAATCAACATTTTTGTATGGCAACACCAAGAACGGGTTGCCCGATTTAGCCCAATTTTCAAATTACATTTACTATTTTATACAACGTTTGCGTTAACGCTTCTCAGGTAGTATCCAAATATTTAGTGAAAAACGAAATTTTTGTATGGTAACACTACGAAGGAGTTACCCGATTTATCCCATTTTCGGACTTAATTTTACTTTTTTTTGTTTTAAGGCCATATGCAAAATTTCACGCGTTGTCTAGTTATCGTGCGGATGACCGGAGGGACAGACGGGCGGACAGACGGACGGATAGACATGCAAAAATCAAAATAACTAGAGTATAAAGAAATGTATAACGAAATAAATGAGTTCTCTATTAGAAAAAAATAAATGTTGAATAAGAAATATAATGAAGAAAATTAATTTAATATTTAGTTTTCTTTTGTTACACAATATTTAAAAAAAAAATCAAAACCTGTGCTTCTCTAACCGAAATATTGGTGCCACAGAAACGTGCAATTATTTGTTGTCTGCTGTCATTGTCTCGTATCTTCAAATTCGGCTCATCCATGTGAGGGAGTAGTATTACATTCTTCTCAATTGTAATATTATGCAGAAAGGCGCAGTTGTAACTGTTATGTTGACAGCAAAATGTACATCGATTGAAATTTCTGATAGTATGCAATTATGTAAAAATGTTATCAAAATTGTTATGCTCTTTGCCAAAATTGGAAATCGGCTTTTCAATATACCGATTGCCCTTTCTACTGCTTGCCGTGGTCTTACCAAATGCAAATAATAAATTTTCTATTCCTTAATGACATGAGAACAGGTGCGAAGAAATATTTTCTGCAAGCATATCCGGCATCCCCAAGGAAGTATCCATTACAGATAATACCTTGTTCAAGTTTTGCAAATAGATGCGAAAAGCTAAATACGTATACATAATAAAAATGTCCTTAGTATTTTATATGACAAGATTGTGTATATAAATATTACCTTGCATCAATACTCGTGAATTTCAAATTCGAATCATACACAACTTGAGGATTTATTGGAAAAAAAAATTTTCTTCTTCTAAAGCTTTAAACGTTATTGCCACCCGTAGAAGAAATTGGAATAAGTGTTCCATCATCAATGCCAATAATATTAGGAAATCCATACTAATCATAAAACTAATTTTTGACAATAGCAACTACATCATTTGTTCCAGGCATTATTATAAAGGAATTTTGTTAACCTGCCCTATGTTACTGTTACTTTTAGCAACTCTTCCACATGTAACCTGATAAACATCAAATAAATCACCAGATAATATTTGAAAAGAACCAACAGCATAGTATCACAAAAATCAAAACTTGAATCAAAACTGATTGATATGATTGTTCCGCGAGTCATGATAAGCAAGGTTTTCCTTCAACACGACAGTTCTGTTATTTCGCAAAAAAAATATCTTTTTGAGATTTAAACCTTTTTATGAAGTCATCTTCATCATATTTTGCCATAGGATTTATTTATTTGAATAAATTACTTTACCTAGGTCTTCATGGTAAACTTGACACTGCCGGAGAAGCCCTAATCCCTTTCATCTGGCAAGTAATTAATCAATGAACTCATCTCAAAATCTTCACAAATAGCATTCATTTAAAAAATTTAATTTAATTCACAATTAAAATCACAACTAAAACTTAACACAGAAATATGAACAACAGTGACCTATTCGGAACTATTCCTCGAATAGAAATTATATCCCCGGCAAATCTCGAATAAAATATTACACCGGTGTAATATGATGGATTAAATCTCGAGTAATATTGATTGGTATTTGTGCATTACACATGAATATGGGTAGTCCCCGCATAAAATCACATGAACAAGGGTCCAAATTTTTCTAATTCTAACTGAGTGTTGCTTATAACCAATAGCCCGATTAAAAACACAAAATTTTCTTCTATAAAAATCCCTGAATAAAAGCACACAACAATCGAATTATTGCTAGTAAGCGATATCCAATTACTAGCATAACATTTGCTATTATATGAAAAGTTCGCGATTTAGCAAACGAACTATTTATTTCTTATAGAGTAGCTGCTTATATAAATTTGAAAAATAGCGTAAGTTTGCCAAGAAATACTTTTATACAAGAACAATGGCGGAAACAAAATGTTTTTGAGCAAAACTACATATGGGAAGAAATATACATAAAAGAAAAAAAAATTTCAATATATAAAAAGAGATTCACTTAAAATAATCAGAAATCTTTTGTTGTGCCTCAGAATTTATGGACATTTCTATGAATTGTTCTTTGAGTAAATCTAGACTTTGTAATTCAAGATCATTTGCATGTAAGAGTCCACGGCAAGAATTACATCCTTCCGGCTTGGTACCTTATTGGTAGAAACATCCCTGGCAAGAATATTCTTCGCCACTGCCTGCACGATCTGCTTCAAGGACATCGTCCACTTTTCCAAAATATTCCAAGTTGTCGTCATATCAGTCAGCTACACCTTAAACTTCATATTTTTTATAGGCAATTTTATTTCCAATTAGTTAAAAGGAGATTAAAACCAAGCGAGGAGCCAAAAAATTATCACCAACAAAAAATCGAAAATCGCATTTTGAGAACAGTTCATACACTACATGACCCCCTTAAGTTATATTCGCTAGAAAGATACATACCCATGCACCACTCTTCTTTACAAAAAAAAATGACATAAAGTCAAAAAATTGGTGATCCGGGTCCGAATTTTCGTTTTAAAAAATTTATAAAAAATAGAAAAATTAAATTTTCTAAAACGGCTTTCACTTAAATATATATAAATATATATATGTATTAGTCTATCGTCCGCATATAAAACAGGTGTTTATAACTTGGGGAGCTTAAAGTGAAAAAAAAAGAAACAGTTTGCCTGAAAGTCCAAAACTGCCAAAAAATCACTATATTTTCCATTTGAGCCACCGAATTTCACTGATATTTTGCATAGAAGTTAAAAATTACATAAGCCAACAAATTCTGAAGCAGTCAGACATTTTAACACTTTTGCAAATCCATACATTTTTGGCCCATCCTAATATATATATTCAGTCGAATGCGCTGACCATAAAAATTCAAGCTGATTGTGACAATATGCGAGGGAATATTTATTGCAAATAGAAAAGTTAAGATACTTCATTAAAAATTTAATTAATTAAAAAATATAAAGGAGGTATTGTTAATATGTGGAGTTAGTATTAACAGAGTAAATGTGTTCGGAATTCCTAGGAAAATGTCACGGGATTCGACAATACATATGTACTATATATGATAATAAAAGGGTTTTGGTAATAAGCGGGTTGTTATTATGCGGGGACTACATACTCTGATTGGTTTTTACGGCCCTTATCGTATCCGTAAACAACATAACAGGATATCAATCGATTTAGTTATATTTAATAATCATAACTAAAATTTTCGTTTATTTGTTCGTAACCATTACCTAAGAGATGTCAAAATCGATATACTTTGTCTGAACTTATACAGACCAGCTAGAAGCGTAGATAAGAATTCAGGGGTCCACGCGTAAATTTTTAAGAGTCCATTTTTAAATATACTTTTAGAAATGGCAGTCACTATCTATAACTCCACAGGTATATTCGATACTGTACTTTATAAATCACAATTCATTCATAATTGAGAGCAAAAAGTTGTGGAAAGTGTAAATATTCCTCGTTAAGTATAGACATATGCATGATACATATTATACCTATATATAAATCCTCTCGACTGTTTTTTACATAAATTTCTTTTCAGCTATCCAAGAAAGACAAGAAAATTGGCTTTTTGCTATACCGGAGACAGACTTGCAATTTTAATATTGATATATTGATATTACAATTATGTCAATTGCAATATAAAGTTTCAGAGACACACTTGCGGTTTACGATATTGAGAAATTAATTAGAGAACTTAAATTTGAATTTTTTTGACATTTCACTTGATTTGTTATTTTATTTATCATTTGACTTAAGAAAGTTCTGGGCACGTACATAACCAGAGCCAATAGTATGAAATTATTTGTCCATAGGAAAATAAAAGCGAAATAGACACTTGTCAAATATGAAAAAAGTTGCAGCCAACATTACAGTATAAAATTCGGTTCTAAAACGTTCGTGTAATAAATGATTATAGCTTTTAGGGTCATATTGCAATAAACTCGTATACCGCCTAGATTTTTCGCAATGTCTGTATTGTGTTCCAATGTACTATATGCTGAGTGTCCACCGAGCGTATACCGCGCAGTTTCTCCGTATATAGAGATAGACTTACCTCAAATTACAATATCGAAATTCAAGTCTGTCTCCGGTATTAAAGCAGACTGCCAATTTTCTATAATTGCAATAAGGAATTCAGAATTTGTAAACGCAAACAAACAAAAGAGCCATGGTCATAGTTCTCTGAATATTTTCAGAGATACTGAATTTTAGAGATCTCTGACATAGCTCATTGCATTCTGAATTCTAAACTAAATTCTAAAGACGTTTCTCGTTTTGTATCTTGTGTTTTTGTTTTTATACATTGTGCAACGTTTTTCCGTAATTAAGAGCAAAAGCCTAATAGCCAAATATGGAAAATGAGTTTATTATCTTGAATTCTGGAATGAGAATGGTAGGTACATAATCTTTAAAAACAGGATTAATGAACAATAAAATTGAAAAAATCTATGAGAGAAATTGTCTTATGTCTTATTGTCTGTATGTAATGTACATATCCCTTACCAACTGTAATAATGGCGCAATTCAAAATTCGCGAAATTTATATCAATGTCTTATTTTTTCATTTCTGAAATATTTTCATTTCTGAAATATTTTCATTCAATTTTCTCTTCCAATAATAGCACATCGAATAAAGGGTAGAAAATTTCACATGGTCAAAACATACCATATAATTATAATATATAGATGACTAAAGCCAAACAATCGCCATTACTCATATTATTTATTAGTGTCCCTTAAATTATCAAAACCTGTTTTGTCGATTATTTCGAAAACCTGGCTTTTGAATTGTGCCACTATTGCAGCCCATGAGCGATATGAACTTTACTCTGGTAAAATGCTGGATTTAAAAATTTTAGTTAGTAGTTTTGGATCGCAAAATTTCCGGAAGCCTGGTGGGGTCTGCGGGTGCCTTATCTACGCCACTTAGACGATCTATTCCCGGTTCCAGCTATTTTAAAATTCAGCAGCCCAGTATGTCTTCTCATTCTCAATCAATTTCGACATATTGGTCAAATTTTAAAGAAATTCTTGTATTGAATCCTATAACAACTCCTTGATCGATTTCGTTCATTTACATAATTTTATTATAATAAAATGAAAAACTATTTTTTTTGGTGCGGGCGGAAAAGCGTCGGAGAGACACACACCTATGTAATCTATGATTTCATCTATAGGTTACAAAACTTCAAATTTTGAGAGGTTCTGGAAACCTACCTATACCTCTTTTAGAAAAAGAAAAACTTTACGAAATTATTTAGTGAAATTATAACACATCAGACCCCGTTATATTCTGGGAAACTGAATGAATTTTTAATGTCAATACCCATGAAAATACAATGGCATGTGTGTGCACTTGTAAATATTATAACCATTTCAGTATTAAGTAATCCAAATATTAGATAATTTTAGGTACATATCACGATGCGTTTGTAAAAACGTCTGGCAATAAAAAGAGCTTTTAAGCTTTTCTATTTTTGTTCAGGGAAAGTGTCATCTTGGCAATTCTTAGGATCGTTCAACACTTCCTCAAATAAAATATCAGCAACATTGTTGCGTTTGCACTGTATATACAACAATTGTTTACATACCTATGTACATACCTAACAAATATTAGAGATATTCTTGAAATGCATCAACTCATTGATCCACTAACGCATGCTAAATAAGTCACAATGTGCCAAGAAAAACAATTCCAATCTTAGTGGTGTACTAAAAGCAGCGCCTAAAACTCTACTCTGTTTCTATGGTAATGATCTGATACTAGCAAATTTAGAGACCGACAAAACATTCCGATTCAGTTATGGTTCACTTTAGTGGGAGTCTTTATGATTTCCTATATTGAGAAAAGCACAAACAGTTTCAGTGTTATTGCGGTGAGCAATTCGTTGCTAATTTTCTCTTAAAATTCATATGCTTTAGCTGTATTGAACTATACATTTATATATATACATACGATCATGGTGTCATGCGGCGTCACATGCTCACTACTACAAATTTGAGCTCAATTATAGGTATACCTATGTACATAGTGCATATTTACTTCTTCATAATTTTGTTACGTTTACTTATAGGCTTGTTGCTCGCGCGGTAAAGTGCCTTCATTATCTGTCAGTCTACGCATACTTCGTATATTTTGCACAACAAAATCGACGGTTTTAGTTATATTTTGAGTAATACCGTTTTAAGCATTGTTTTAAAATCTTTATTTAATTCTGTGAAAATTCTGATTTTAATCATTAATGTAAAAATTTTATATAGATTAACTTATTCCGTTTTATATTGTGCCGGGAGTTCTAAAGTGTGGTGTTTTTTTTTTCTAATAAAACAACTGTAAACATATACAATAAAATCAAGTTGAGGTATATAGCTATCTACCTGTCTGTAAAGGAAAAATTTATTTCCCGCATACTTGTATTAAATCACGCGCGTGCAGTTCTTGTGTTTTCGTATACGAAACTCTAATTTGAAAAGCAAATTTTGAATTAAAGTCGTCACAGTGCTTGACTTACTTACAAAGCAAAAATGATCGTTGCAACGAAACCAAAATCGAAAGTAACTGTCCCCAAACAACAGACGGATCGTGATAATACCGCTCAAAATGGTAAAACCGCTTCCATAAGTTTACAGCAAGATTTTGAAAAAAAGGGCAAAAAAGGTAATAGTACTTTGAAAGTGAGTAATGCGACATCTAAACGAAATGTATCAAAACAAAAGGAGAGCATCTCAACAAACGTTATTAAAAAATTGGATCGCGTCAATGAGCACAAAGGAGATTCTTCCGGGAATCGCAAAAATCATTTCAGTAAAATACGACCAAATCAAAAATGTCCTGCTTGTAAGCAAAGAGAATATCTAGAAAAATTCTTCGGTGTGTCATACTCTGGACCATTTTTTAGTGATCGAAAAAAAAATGTGACTGGCACGCATCATAAATTACCAAACTCGACATCAAATTCAACGGTAGCTACAAACTGTGATGCAACAACCAAGGACTTGATGAAGTCTTTGAAAACGGAAAGATATCCATTGAAATGTATTCCAATAACAGCACCAGTAAAACCAGTGTTGTCAGGCAGTACAATTGACGGTGTGTTAGCAGATTTTAAAGCCTTGACACTTTTAGACAAATCGGGAACTGGACGGTATAGTTTCCCCATAATGCAGGTAGGTAATTCATCTTATTTTATTTTACATATTTTTAATATTTTTAAATTATTATGGAATACTTAACTGATAATATTATGTCAGTGCATGGAAGGATAAACAAAACTTCATGACATTCAGTGTGTCGTTATTGCTAGTCATGTAAATTTACGCGCATTGTGTATAAAGAAAGTTGTCAAGTTTTGAAGTAAATATCTCTTGAAATTACTCGTTTGTTTATGAAATTTGCAACCGTACCGAATTCTTTAGATTTTTAGAAAATTTTATGACGCTATTCATATTTGTACCTACTCTGTATAGAAATACTCTTACACAGCCTTATGTATGCAATAAAAACGATTTATATTTTTACTCGTATCTTTTCCTGACGGCAGCAATCTATGCACCTTTGTCTTTCCATAAATAATCTAATTTGTTGTGAACAATTCATTTACTCTGTTATGTTATGTTACGGACTATCTTAAGGTTTGGGTGTCAGTTGTTAAACTATCAGCATTGTCATCATAATCCAAATCGATATGATTGAGTCTTAGATAAAAAATATTATAAAACATTAATTGTAAGAAAAAAAAAAATTTATGTAAAACTAACGGCCGGTTTCACAGTCAAGGCTTAAAAATATTTCGGTTTCACAGTCAAGGCTTAAGTGACATCACTGGCTTAAGGCAAGCTTAACTTAAGCCCGTGATCTTGAAGGCTTGCCTCAGATGTTGCTGTGAAACATATATGGGGGTCATTGTACTATATGTATTTTGCCTAAATATTATAATTTTTGTTATTAAACGAATGTGCATATTTGACTTTAATTGAATAGTTTTCTAGTTAGCAGTTTTGAGTACTGTTTGGCAGCTAGTGTCAACATTCCATTTGACGTTTTAGGAAGAAACCAAACAGTTTAAGACAAAAATGAGTTATTTATCTGATGCAGAGGATATAAGCGAAGAAGAAATGTATAATAGAATATCACAAAGTGTGACCCGTGAAAAAATTATAAGAAAGTGCCCGCAATATTTCGAGAAATGGAATGGCGTTGATTTTTATTCTCGGTTCCGACTGTCAGAACGTTCGGTCATAATGATTTTGGATGTGATACACTCGCAGATAAAAAGTTGGACTGACTGCTAAAAACTGCACAGTTTAAACAAACGAGTGACAATAATATTTTATTTTGATGTCTTCTTCTTCATTGGGATTCACAACGGCAATTTTCCTTTAAAAATTTACAATCACCGTAATGCTGACAACTCAAAATTTTTCATCTGCGGTTTAAATAAGCCTCTGCTTACTGAGTACTGCAAAACCGAGTATGCTTACGTTGTGGGCTTAAGCCACATACGTGGCTTAGTTAAGCTCGGGCTTAAGCCTGCACTGTGAAACCGGCCATAAGAGTCTCACAAAAAAAAAGAAAGAAAAATGCTCATCCTCATTTCTACAGATTTCAATAAGCCCTGGTTGCAGTGGCGTAGATAAGAATTCAGGGGCCCATTGGCGAAAATTTTTAAGGGCCCTATTTAAATATACATTTAGAAATGAAAGTCACAATTTGTAACTTTTGAGGTATAGCCGATACTATATTTTATAGAACACAAGCCATTCATAATTGAGAGCAAAATATTGTGGAAGATGTAGATATTCCTAGTTAAGTATGGACCTATTATACCCATATTTAAGCACTCTGTGGTGAAAAATAAGTAAGGTATAAAATTTAGTATCTTAATATATAAAAATCCCCTGTCACTGTGTTCGTAGACGCTAATCTCCGAAACCACCCAACCGATTTCAATGAAATTTTGTAAATGTATTTGGTTAGTTCCAGCTTGAAAAACAGGATAATTTGGACACAATAGATGGCGCTGTTGTCGAGGTCTAGAAAACGGTCTGAGAACGCTTCGGGCTGGTTAGCTGAAATTTTTTACACGATACTTGCATAAAAATTGCAAATACATTTTTAAAAATGGTTTAAATCGGGCAACTCCTTCGTAGGGTTGCCATACAAATATTTCATTTTTTCGTGTATATGTATTTGGTCAGTGCCTGACAACCAGTACACGTAGAGATCTGAAATTTTGTACGTGGTATTTTGATAGCAATAGCAAACAAAATTTTAAAATGGGCTAAATGGGGTAATTTCTTTTTGGTGTTGCCCTACAAATATTTTGCTTGTCACTATATATTTGGAAACTGTCTGAGAACGCGACAACCTGCAGAGCTGAAATTTTGTACATGGAGTTTGCATGGAAATTTCAAATACAAGTTCAAATATGGGCTAAATTTGTACGACTCCCTTTTGGTGTTGCCATACAAAAATATTGTTTTTCACTATAAATTTGGAAACTGCCTGAGAACGCGTCTACGTGGAGTACTCAAAATATGTGCACGGCGTTTTTAAAAAAAATGTAAATTTAAGTTCAAAAATGGGAAAAAAATCGGGCAACTCATTCGTAGGGTTGCCATACAAGAACTTCGTTTTTAACAATATCTTTTGGCACTACATGGAAACGCTACGACGTGGAGAACTAAAATTTGGTACTTGGTGTTTTCATGGCATCTTCTCTTCATGTTGCCACACAAAACTTTGGTTTTTCACTATATATTTGGAAACTGTCTGAGAACGCGTCGACGTGGAGAGCTGAAATTTTGTACACGGAGTTTTCATGAAAATTGCAAATACAAGTACAAAAATGTATTAAATCGGGCGACCCCTTCTTGATGTTGCCATACAAAACTTTTGTTTTCACTATCTTATTTGGAAACTGCCTGAGAACGAGTCGCCGTGGGGAGTTCAAATTTTATACACGGCTTTCCTATGAAAATTGTAAATACAAGTTCAAAAATGGACCAAATTGGGCGACTTTTTTTTTGGTGTTCCAATACAGAAGTTTAGGTATTCACTATATACTTGGTAGCTTCCTGAGAAAGCTACGAGGTGGAGAGCTCATATTTTGTACACGGGTTTTCATAAAAATTGCAAATACAGTTCGTAAATGGGAGCAATCGGGCAACTCCTTCGTAGGGTTGCCATACCAAAATCTCGTGTTTTACTATATATTTTGGCACCGCATGAGCCACACATATGAATGTATGCATGCACACTCATACACCCACACCCCCTCCCCACACACACAAACACACACACACAACAGCAATAATTTTTCTTTTTACATCGTCCGATAAATATCCCGAAAATAAAGCCCTGTCTGTAACAAAATGTGTTAAATCCTCCTGATCACATTCATCTTAGTTTTCAAAGACAGCTATATTTGATTTCTGTTCATTAATTGTAAGATTTTCAACAGCTCCAGTAATTTTAATTGAAGGAGACGTACTAGCTTCTGCGGCTTTTTGTAAGGAACTACCTACTAATCTTCGGTAACTTACGCTCTTTTTCACATTTTTCTTGCCTCAATTTTCATTTTTGTGTACCAGTCATATTTTATTTCCTTTCGCTAATTTTCATACAAACATGCATTGCACAATACATATAAGAATGTATTTATAAATACTATTTGAACATTAAGTTCTATATTATATTATATTATATATACATTATATAAATCTAAATACTTTTTACCTAAATACGCACCTATCTTTTTGATTCCCAGAAAAACAATAAAGTTTTCTTGTTTTAAGGCATATTGCTCATTTGCTATAATTTCATTAAGAGGAATTCAGTTCAAAAATCAACGACAGCTCGACCTGATGTAGCGAAGGTGCCAACTTTTTCCTAAAAATTTACTGAAAATTTTTGCTTTAGAATTTGTATCCAATATTGGGGGGCCAACAGCACTGCCGCGCTCCAATATAAAATAAACGATGCCTCGACCTGATTTTTTCTTAGAAATTTACTGGAAATCTTTTCTTTAGAATTCTTACTTAACTAAAGTGAATAAAAATTCTACCGAAACATTTTCTCTAAATTTTTAAGAAATTGAGTTCTTCCATTGCCGCAAAACCCTCGAGAATACTTCACAAGCGATGAAACAGACTCCCTCCCTAGACCATGCGAGACCCAACGGAGTCCTTACATTCTAAAATATTTGCAGTGTTCTTATGTAAAACTGAAAAAAAGTTTGATTTGAATAGCTCCTCCGCCCTAAACTACTATTCATAGAGAAAAATTGTGTTCTGATAATTTTAAGCTTCCTTTCTTATCTTCCGAACCGTAATAAAATTTTCATACCTTTCCTAACAAAATTATTTTAAAAAATTTATCTTAACCAAATGACTACGATTTCTCAAACAAAAATTCTCAGTTGAGTAATCATTGTAATGTCGCTGTGCCGTCACGTCATGGGATGCCGTGAGCTGATGATATCGGACTCCGGCTGCACATACACACATGTAATTATTAATCAGCTGAGAGTTAGAGAACGTAAAATGGTATGGTTACTTTATTATCAAAACTATTTTATTATTTTGTTAAGTAAGGCATATAGGAAGTGTAGCCTTTGGGAAGGTAAGGAACCAAGTTTTAAATTACTAGAAGACTATTTTCCTATATGGATAGTAATTTATGCTCTATAGCATATATAAAGTCAATGTTTGACACTTTTCCATAAGTATCAATATGGAACATTTTAGAAAACGTACTCACAACGCACACATATAGATTTCTGTTTCATTCCACTGGGAAAAAGAGCGCTCTAAGAGCTGTCCTGTCCTCCTGAAGCGTTTTTTTCCCTATCCCAGTTCATTGCTTTTCAACATTGGCATGTCCGCACTCCACAGAGGCAAGCGCTTCAATGCTGCTTTCAAGAAGCGCTCTAGGTACGCTCTAAATGATGTCCGATGAAGTTTTTTTAATGTGTCTTTTCGAAAGCTTTAATAAGCTTTTTGAATATTCGTTGCAGTGCTTCTTCCTTAATCTCAGAGGCAGTGCTGTCGTTTGTACTCCGATCGGAGTATTTGTACTCCGGAAACTAATAGCGTACTCCGGTACTACTCCTTTTATAAAAGTACTCCTCTTTTCATTTCTTCATACTTAAAACTCCTATAAGTACATACTTATGCATGTTGTTAGCAAATAATTTAAAAGTTTTTATTCACCTTCATTTAAAACTGTACATTCGTAGTACATTTTAATAACAAAATCAATTAAGTCTTGAAAAGTTGGTTTGTTACTACTATGATTTGTTTTAGCCTATCACACCTATCTAGTTATGTCATTATGATTAGTTCTTTAAACGCTGTGATTGATGTTCATGAATTGAATAATCAACGCTCTCTACTTGAAAAACGTTTTTTTAATCACTCTTTGCCTTTTCGTTTGTCTTTCCTATTTTCTACATTTTATTTCTCACAAAAGCTAAGTTCAATTAATTTTTTTGTAATTTTTTGTAATAAAACAATATAAAATTTGTGAATTGTGACACAAAGGAAAAAACTTGATAATAGTTCCCAATTTTCAAAAAATTCAAGGAACTTACAGCTTACATCACTTCTGTGGAAAATTTTGGGGATGACGATTAAGTTTGTCTTCTCTTGTGAAAAAAATAAGGAAATATTTCGTCAGTAAAGCTGACTTTCGCGGCGAGATCATTTTTGTTTTTTTTTTTTTTTAATGGACTGTTAATGGGTCACATTTGAGAAGACAAAAAACTATGTCCTTGGTGAAAAATTCTTATGGGATCAAGGATAACAAAATAGATTTGTATTGAATTTTTCCCAAAAAACCAGATCTCAAACAAAAAAAATCTCGTCTCCAAACCCATTGAGATTCCAATTTAAAAATTTAACCATTTACTAACAACATTATGGGCATTAATTTAAAAATAAAGCCAGAAAAAATTAAGGGAATGCATTTGAAGGGTTTCAAGGATAAAGGATATATTTAACGTCAATATTAATTTCACAATTATTTCAAAACCGATCGAGGGGGTTTTATAAAATATGTTTTAAAGTTATTGCAAGCAAGTAAAAAAGCTCGAATTGGCCTAAGACCAATTCTTACGATACCTAGATGAATTCCCGTAGGTAATTTCGTCACCCATCTGTGCTAGTTTGATTTTTTAAGTGGTTTTTCGCAAGTATTTCTAGAAGGGTTCATCGGGCAGAAAAAATTATTATACCCAATTTTATAGGATTTGATATTCTAAAGAAGTTTTCAGTACATGAAAATCATTTAGGACTAATCGTTTTCACAGTATACGTAAAAATCCTGAATTTTTAAATGAAAACACCAAGAAGGGGCTGCCCAATTTAGTCCATTTTTGAAATTGTATTTACTATTTTTATGAAAACACTATACAAAAGTTTAGCTCTCTACGTCGACACGTTCTCAGGCAATGTCTGTCAAAAAATATGCATAGTGAAAAACGAAATTTTCGAACTTAATTTTATGTTTTTTTTAAAGGCCATAGGCAAAATTTCAGCTCTCTACTCGCGTTCTTGAGTTATCGTGAGGATGGACAGACGGACGGATATGACGGACGAACGGACATGCAAAAATCAAAATAACTTTTAATTTTATGCATTTTGCTTTACCGGAACTATTTCTGTGCATTACTGATTCAAATATTGTAAAAGATTTGAAATGCAGAAAAACTAAAGAGACTGAAGTTGTCAATACAATTTTGCATTATGAGTGTATTAAAATCCTTACTAATATTTTGAAAATTCAAAAGTTTTCAATAATTAAATAATTAAATTAATAATGAAATTTATGTATTTTATTAGTATACACCTGTATTAATTTGCTTTATATAGGTATGCTTTTCTTAAGAATAGCTTTTCATGACCTTTTCACTTCCTGCAAGTATGATTACCTGAATCAAAGCTATTACTTAATGAATCTTTTAAATTAACAGCTGTCAACTAAACTTAAGAAATTCTTATTGCTGAAAAAAAAACAAATGTATGGGAAAATCTTAAAAAAAAAACCAGTTGTTTCTATATAAAAATAAAATTTAAATATGATTCATCTTAATGAAAATGGGTTTTGTTCACATTAATATGATTTCAGGACATCCCATTCTAATTAATTTGAATTCATTAAATTTCGTTAGTCGTGTACTCCGTTTTTTCCGAAAGTACTCCGCTTTGTCAGCAAATTGTATTACTCTTGAAATTTTTCAAACGACAGCACTGCTCAGAGGGCCTTCAAGAGTGCTTCCTGACAGCAGCATTTAAGCTCTTGCGCCTGCTTGTGATTATTTTTGGTATTCAATTTTATAAAACTTGGTTAAATATATTATATATATTTTATAGGCCCATATTCTTCCGTATTGAAATTATTGTAGATTTTGGCAACAGAAAGAGTAACAACTTTTGGAAAGCTAAGGCTTCACACCACAATGAACTTCACCAAAACCCTCGAGAATACTTCACAAGCCATGAAAGAGACTCCCTCCCTACCACATGCGAGGCCCAGCGTAGTCCTTACATTCTAAAATATTTGCAGTGTTCTTATGTAAAACTGACAAAAGTTTGATTTGAATAGCTCCTCCGCCCTAAACTACTATTCACACCGAAAAATGGTGTTCTGATAATCTTAAGCTTGCTTTCTTATCTTCCGAACTGTAATAAAATTTTCATACCTTTCCTAACAAAATTATTTAAAAAAATTTATCTTAGCCAAATGACTATGATTTCTCAAACAAAAATTCTCAGCTGAGTAATCATTGTAATGTCGCTGTACCGTCATGCGATGCCGTGAGCCAAAACCCTCGAGAATACTTCCCAAGCCATGAAACAGAAATCTGTATGTGTACGTTCGGAGTCCGTTTTCTAAAGTGTTTATATTGATACTTATGGAAAAGTGCTAAACATTGGCTTTAAGTATGCCACAGAGGCTAAAATACTATCCATACAGGAAAACAGTGTTCTAGTAATTTACAGCTTGATTGCTTATCTTCCCAAAGGCTACACTTCCTATATATCTTACTTAACAAAATAATAAAATAGTTTTGATTACAAAGTAACCTTACCATTTAATGCTCAATACCTCTCAGCTCAGTGAGAATTGCATGTGTGTATGTGCAGCCGGAGTCCGAATCTGTAGGCAGCTACATTCGATATCATCAGCCCACGGCATGCCATGACGGCACAGCGACATTACAATGATTACTCAGCTGAGAGTTTTTGTTTGAGAAATCGTAGTCATTTGGTTAAGATTAATTTTTTGAAATAATTTTGTTAGGAAAGGTATGACAATTTTTTTACGGTTCGGAAGATAAGAAAGCAAGCTTAAGATTATCAGAACACCATTTTTCTGTATGAATAGTAGTTTAGGGCGGAGGAGCTATTCAAATCAAACTTTTGTCAGTTTTACATAAGAACACTGCAAATATTTTAGAATGTAAGGACTCCGGTAGGCCTCGCATGTGGTAGGGAGGGAGTCTGTTTCATGGCTTGTGAAGATTCTCGAGGGTTTTGCGTGAGCTGGTGATATCGAATGTAGCTGCCTACAGATTCGTACTCCGGCTGCACATACACACATGCACAGCTGAGAGGTATTAAGCGTAAAATGGTAAGGTTACTTTGTAATCAAAACTATTTTATTATTTTGTTAAGGAAGGTATGTAGTAAGTGCAGCCTTTGGGAAGATATGGAACAAAGCTGTAAATTACTAGAAGACTATTTTCCTGTATGGATAGTAGTTTGGGCTCTATAGCATTTATAATATCAATGTTTGGTACTTTTCCATAAGCATCAATATAGAACATTTTAGAGAACGGACTCCGAACGCACACATATAGGTTTCTGTTTCATGGCTTTGGAAGTATTCTCGAGGGTTTTGACTTCACTCAAAAAGAGAAATGCGTTTCTTTGCACAGTAGTGGAAAAATCCGCAGTTTAAATTAATGGAAAATTAGATGAAATCAGCCCTTGTTGCTTGTTGTTCTACTGGAGTTCATAAAATAATCTTCTATAGAGCTTCCATGCGATGGCTCTAGAAGCATTTCAGTTACCTACTTGCGCCTTTGCTTATTTTTCTGTGTAGATCAATGCATATGCTTCTACAGTGCTGCCAAATGATGGTTAGAGAAGCGCTTAAATTGTGCTCCTTTCAGAAGCGCTGGTTTTTCGTCCCAGTAGGATGGTTTGATATCAAATACTTTAAATGTATTACAGTAGTACGATTTCGTATACTTTTGCAAAACTATTCTTATGATACCCTAGATCATAGGTTCCCAACCTTTTTCGGGTGGCGACCCCTTTTTATCAAAAAAATTTTAGTGGAGTAATTAAAAAACAACAATGAAAATAGTTTTTTAGTATAATTTTATTTTAAATTATGTTTAATAATTAATTTAGTGCGATGATTGAAATTGCGTATTATTAATCATCCTCAAAATTCGCGGGAAAGTTTTTGTTAACACCAATCTCATGTCCTTTTGAATATTTAATTTATTTATTTCTTTTGTTTTTAAACGAATAAGAGTTGAAAATCTACTCTCGCAAAGATATGTAGACACAATTGGAACTAAAAGTAGAAAGGCAGAATCGTCAAATTTGGGTACGAATAATACATACCACCCCCAGAATTGTGTGAGCAATATTTCATTAAAAAAGTTATGTGCCGAAGAATCATTCCGATCATTCCACAAATCCAAGAATTCATTTTGTAATTCACCGGGTATGCTGGTTACTTCAAGGGAGCAGAGAATGGATTTTGTGGCAATGTAGTTTCCTTTTCGTTCAGCTCAGAGAAGTAACGCTGAAGTTCGTTTTCAATAGATTCTATATGCCCAGTAATCTCCTCCTTCAAATATTCATTTATTTCACTTCCAGATTCATCCACCACAGTGCAGAGTTTCTCATATATGGCAATATTCCCAAGATTTATTTTTCTTCGCCAGTTTTGTAGATTGGATAAAAATTCCCCGAGATTATCATGAAATTCGATAATATTATTTTCCTTTCCCTAAAGTTTCAGGTTAAGCCTTAAATTTATTCAAAATCTGCTCTTTAACGTCTACGGACATGTCTGATATTGCGTTATAGTCAATATTCTTTTTAGTTAACTGTGTAAGTTGGGGACCCCACAGAAAACCCGTTGGGACCCTATTTGTGGTCGCGACCTATTAGTTGGGAACTCGTGCCCTAGATGAATGCCCGCATGAATTTGATAAGGTCACCCATTTGAGCAATTTTGATTTTTGCAGTGGTTTTCTCATATATTTCTAGAACGGTTCGTCGGATAGAAAAAATGATTATAATCAATTTTATAGCATTTCATATTCTGAAGAAGTTTTTAGTACAATAAAAATGTCTAGGCCTGATTGTTTTCACAGTATATGTAAAACACCTAATTTTTATATGGCAATACTAAGAAAGGGTTGCCCGATTTATTCCGTTTTCGAAATTTCATTTGCTTTTACTATGAAAACACCGTGTACCAAACTTCAGCTCTCTATGTCAACGCGTTCTGAGTCAGTGTCCAAATATGTATATAGTGGAAAACGAATTTTTGTATGGCAACTCCACGAAGGAGGTGCCTGATTTTCCTCATATTCGAACTCAATTTTACTTTTGTTTTAAGTCCGCGTACAAAATTAAAAAATAAACTTAGTATACCCTAAGGATTTGATCTGCGGGTGCCTTATCTACGCCACTGCCTGGTTTCGTTTTTCCAATTCAGCGTAGTAAAAATTTTCGGGAGAATATGCATAATGTCTGGCTTCCTCTCTTTTTAAGTTACATGCTTGTAATATTTATATGTAAAAGAATGTCATAACTCTATCAATAAAAATAAGCAGAGATTGTTTAATTTATAAAGTATTTACGTATAAAAATAAAGTAAAGTTTCAAACTTGAGTGCTATTATTCATTATTATTCGGTGCTACTTTGTTAAGCAGAAATTAAAAGTCGATAAATAGCTACATCAATCAATATCTGGGATTTTCTTGAAATTTCACATCACACTTGTAAATTTTTATTAACGTTCTATATTCTTTACACAAACATTTTCAACACTATCAATAATTGCAATTATATTTATTGATTCTGTTTATACAAGTGGTATTGTCTGGTTGAAAAAATCATTTGTTATTAATTTAGCTAATATCATTTTATCGATTTTAGATTGACGGTTGTCTATTGTTCGCTAAATACTTGCAATAATTATTGTTTGTCTTATCAAAATTTCTGTTCCAGGCTAATTTCAGTCGCATGATTAGATACAGTCACTTTGTTTTTGTATCCTTAATATTAACAGACTTGTAGAGCTACCGGTTATGATAGAATCGCATACATACGAGTAAGTATATATGTATGTACCTACCCATAAGATAAAATTTTACAAGAATATTAGCTAATAGATCTATAGGTTAAACTAAATTTGTCATTCCGTTTGCAAGGCATAGATATAATATTAAAAGTTATTTTGAGTTTTACATATCCATCTGTTCGTCCGTCTTCCTGTCTCTTTGTCCGTCTGTCTGTCTGTCCTCACGATAAATCAAAAACGTGTTCATTTAACATTTTTATTGCCATGTCACCCGCATTCCGGTGACACATAGAGTTTCGAATGGGCCGTGTCACCCTAATCTGGGTGACGGACATATTGGCTGGGCAGAAATGCTGCGCGGACTTGGCAAAACCTCGGACCGCTGCCCAGATGGCCTAGTAGCCAGATCCAATTGCCAGCTGTAATTGTAATAGCATTACTTTCATCGTTCTTTTTCTCATAAAAGCTTTAGCCTGTCAAGCATTTTCTGAAAATTTTGTTTGGCAGTCAAAGTGAGAGCTGAAATTTTGCACACGGGGTTTTTAAAGAAAATTATAGACTTATGTTCGAAAATAGAACAAATCGAATAACTCCTTGGTAGGATTGCCATAAAAAAAACTTCGTTCTCACTATATATTTGGGCACTGCCTGACAACGCGTCAATGTAGAGAGCTGAAATTTTTTAAACAGCGTTTTCACAAAAATTCTAAACAAAAGTTCATAGATCGAGCGACCTTTTCTTGGTGTTGATCACTGACTTATATACAAATGGACTGCTTGATCTCCTGTTTCATATGACACCAATTTTGATTTCAGAAATTATGCTCTCGCTGTCAATGCTACCAACTGTCGTAAATTGGTGCTATATTTAAATTATTTTGGAATTTACTTATATGCATGTCCGTGGCATTTACCGAATTTACCACAAAAGTATTTGGGACTATTTGTATCGATAAGTTTTAATTATGAGTCGAAGAAATTGTTTTTTACAAGGATTTTTACAAGCAATTTCTCGTTCCTAATCGATACAGTTCAGTGGGGAAGTATGCTCTCACGGAAAGAGACAGGAATATGAAAGTGGTGCCATTTCCTTTCATGCATTTTTGGTTCAACAAGCAGTCCATTTATATACATGTCAGTGGTGTTGACATAGAAAACTTTGGATTTTCATTATATTTAACTTTTATTTTCATTTTGGATATTATGATATTGGTCCTAGACCAATTATAACGTTTTCTCTTGTTTAAAATTGAGTTGGCAAAACTAGAAATTATAACTCCTTGCACTTAAATATCATAAATTAATTGAAAAATATTTCCGCTCCTAACTAATTGTAGTTCAAGTGACTAAACCATTTTCGAGTTTTTAGTGAGGCAACGAATAATACTCGTACACTGAATAATGAATCACACAATGGCTGAAGCGTAAACATATTCTACGTTCGAGACCCGCTGGCGTCCACAGATCGAAAAATTCAGCACACACCAATTTCTCCCTTCAAAGACATTTAGATGGTGATTGTACCATGTGAACGAAATGCGGACAAAAATGTAGAAACCATTTTTATGAAAATTTAATTACATTCTGTATTTTCTGTATCTATTGCAATATTTGGAAAATTTAGAATCATTACCCAGCTGTAACAGACTTCCTCGGAACCTTTATAGAATCGCTTTCTGCTCTTTCCTTTCAACTGAGAAAATAACAGTAATTTTTTGAAAATTGTAATATAGAAATAGAAAGTAGGCACAGATGCCATCAGAAAGTTTTAAATTTATTTTCTAATACTGTATTAACCTCGACGAGTAAAATCTTAGTACCAGCGTTTAATTGATTCTTAGTAAAGGATATCCTAATTTGAAATAGACCAATAATAATAATAATTTATGCGCATTTTCCTTCAATGACGTCTCCTCTGGCCTTGTTTAAAGAAAAATGTTTCCTAATTTGGCCTGCCTAGCAGCATTGATAGGCATTTTTCCAGATGCACCAACTATGGGCTATTTGGAACGATGGAGACTTAAAATATACAGGGTATGTCGGAATAAATTAGAAATATTTTAGTGGTGTTAGTACAAAGTGAGATTATATATCAGATGGCGGTGCAAAATGCATCGTTTTGGTGATAGAGGTCGGTTGCGATTTTGGAACCTTATTCTTGTAATACTCTGTAATGCTGTTATAGTAGGTACATCATATAAAGATAATTCCAACAATGCAAAGTGATAGCCAACTGCCCAAACTTCCCAATAAATACTCAACCTAGTCTCTATCTCTCTTGGGTTGTGAGGAAAAAAATCGAAATTTTTTTAAAATTGCACAAACTTTTACCCCGTTTCCCGATAAAATGCATTTTATTGTACAGTAAAGAAAAATCTGTGCGATAAGTTTTCTTTGCACGATTCTTAGGAATTTCACATTATATGGTAACATGTTTTATAACGATCAGATTTTTCTCATGAACGGTTGCGTATAGGCAGTTACACGTATGGAGGTAGCATTCTGAGGTTTTCAGATCTTGAAAAAAAGATATATATACAAGTTTTAAATAAATCACTTAGGACATTGATACATAAATTAGTTTTAAAGTTGGTTAACCCACAACACAGATGTAATCACAATAAAAAATATCAATAAAAATTGTCGCCATTATATAAACATAACTCAATAACAGGAATTCGATTCAGGACTTAAAAAGTGTTCTTGGGAGAGAGCTGCGTTTTTCGATGGCACATTATTTCTTTCAACGCTGTTGTATCCCTACTTTCCATGCTCATGCATACTATCCATGGAACCCATATTTATCATGTGCCTGTGTAAACAAAAAAATTAAAAATCAGCAGATTTTCTGACATGTTAAAAAATTCTTAATAAATTCAATTCTTTGTAACCTAATGAAAACACCACCTACACCCATTAAATAATCACAAAGGTATTAAATTGTCATATTCATAAAAACATTGGGTGAATTCAAAAATGCAGCGATGCGTTGAATATGCCGCAACCGCATCGTCATGAGTTTAAAAATGCATTGTAAAATCGTCACCCACTGAATCAAAAGTTCATTTTTGCATTACGAACTTAGTTGATGTGTCAAAATCAAGAAACGAACGGATCATAGTATGTAGTGATGCATGGTATACAGAGTATGATCGTCCGGGCTGTCAAATGTGTGTGACGTCACACGAATCGATTTTTTTTTTTTTTTTAAACGGGAAAAATAAAGTGATAATATTTATGTATAAATTTATTCCACTGGATCCACTGAAAATGTTTCAATAAATATCATATGAGTTTCTTACCATAAATATGCACTGAAAAACCTCATTTCAGAGAAATCAGTTCTGATCAAAACAAAGTGCCACGAAAGTTTTATCGATAAAAAATGCAAAATAAGACTGAAATACTTGTGATTTACACTCCTAATTGATTATTTAAGATCTTTTTATTATTTCTATAGTAAAATTTGTTAGTGGAAATGGTAATTTTCTCAAAAAGAAGGCAAATTTGCAATGCATTATAACGAACTGCAAAACGTGAGGTTAGTGGCAAATCAAAATGTGAATACAATTCTAATAATCTTCTTTCAATTTATCTTTATGTTTAGAAAGTAAAATGGTACTTATTCCAAGATTTTAAATGGATCCAGTAGAATAAATTTACATAAACATTGAACTTTTTTATTTTTCACTTTTTAAGAAACACGTCATGCGAATCGAATAATACTGAAAATGGCGAATATATGGTGCTGGATAGTCATAAAGGGTCTTCCAATAAGAGGTATTATTTTATTTAGCCCGCTATTTCGGTAGATGTCACTTTTGGAGCTGTCATTTTTTTACATTTGACAAGTAGAAACTACGCCATTAATAAAAATGGAACGATACACGATTCAACAACGCATTGAAATTATTAAAATTCGCTATAAAAATGGTGAAAATGTGGCCGAGACGGTTCGTAATACTCGAACATTTTTGGCTCTTTATAATGAAATAAACCCGGGTTATCCAATAAGAGGTGTTATTTTGATATTCAAAGAAAAATGCCATTTTTTGAAATAAATGATCGGATCTTTATTCCAATATAAAGAGGAAGGTATGCCGTTTATAACGGAAAATAACATCAGCCAAATGACCACCACGACCACGCCTACAGGACCATATCCTTTTCATGAAATTTTCCATAACCAAATCGCAAAGTGGCTGTCCTATGTCCTCGATAGCCTCACGAATTCCATCTTTGAGGTCTTGAATCGACGCTGGGCTGTTTGCGTAGACCTTCCCTTTCACGTGGCCCCAAGGGAAGAAATCGCAAGGTGTTAAGTCACAAGATCTCGGTGGCCAATTGTGATCACCTCTTCGAGAGATAACACGGTCCGGAAACTTTTCCCGTAAAAGATCAATGGTTTCGTTGCTTGTATGGCACGTGGCGCCGTCTTGTTGAAAGTAAACGTTGTCCAGATCAATACCATCTAATTCCGGCCATAAAAAATCATTAATCATCTGTCGATAGCGCAATCCATTCACCGTAACTGTTGCTCCAGCCTCATTTTCGAAAAACTAAGGTCCAATGACCCCGCGAGACCATAAACCATAAACCACCTAATGTAAAATAAAACCGTCTAACTTCAAAGTGTTTTCTTACATATTTTATTTTCTTATTTTGTTAAGTCCGGTACATTTCGCACATCAGATGATTCGAAATGTGTGGTTCTTATTAACGCATACCATCCACTTTTGGTCGTGATAGTAGCCGTTGATTTCGAGGGTACTGGTACGTCCTTGATTAAAAACTCACCCAGCTTTTATTATAAAAAAGCTGATTTTGATCTACTTAACTTTAATTTTTGTTCTACTAACTGGTCCTTCTTCTTTAAAATTAATTATGTAGACGAACTTACAGCACACTTTTACAATATTATATTTAATTGTTTCAAAGATTGTATTCTATTGTCTTGTATCAAGTATTGCTCTTCATGTCCTCCTGGGTATGATGCTGAGTTGAAACGCTTGCGCTACTAAGAAATAAGGCTTGGCGAAAATGTCACCTCTCAATCTTATGAAGACTTAAAGCAATTCTTGTTTTTGAAGAGCGAATTTCAGATGAAAAATGTAATCAGATCGAATCCTAAACAATTTTGGCAATTTGTAATTACCAGAAACGAATTTAAAATTTTCTAGCTATTTTAGTATTTAATAAAAATTGTAGTCATGATCTGTCTGTGATTTCTAATCTCTTTTCTGATTACTTAGGTGAATCAGTTTTCACATATGATGCTCAAATAGATTGTGCTTATTTTAATTATCTAATGACACTTCCGAATGCTAATATCCCATGCTTCACTATTAATCAGAAATCTGTTGAGGACTGGTTATTTCGCAGAGCCTCATGGGATACCGCCTATTGTCCTAAATAACTGTAGTGAAACACTTTCTTGTCCGTTAAAATTTTTGTTTAATCTATCACTGCAAGTCTGTAAATTTCCTAAGCTATGAAAAGAGTCGTTTCTTATCCTAACATTTTAGTCCGGTAAAAGGGAGGTTTTTATCAACTATCGTCTTATTGTTAAATTGTCTCGTATTCTCAAACTTTTTGAAGCTTCTTTATATGAATTCTTGTATTTTCATTGTAGTGGAGCTCGTTATCCTCATCAGGAAGATTTTATGACGGGAAGATCAACAACAACAGATTTGCTCCAGTTTACATCTACCTGTATCGAATCTTTTGAGCATGGTTGCGATACTCACTGTATTTATACAGACTTCAGCAAGATATTGACAAGCTTCCCCACTCTATTTTGTTACTTAAATTGAGATCTTTAGGCTTTCCGATTTGGTTGTTGAATTGGTTATCGTCATACTACCTTAAGGATCATAAACTTAGGATACATCTCTGTTCTGCTCTGTCTGAACAAATAACGGCTTACTTCGGTGTTCCATAGAGTAGTCACTTAGGATAACCCTTCTCTTCATATTATTCATAAATGATGTTTCCTACATAGTTATCAAATCTGATTTGTTAATATATACAGTTGACTTAAAACTGTATAAATCTATCGATTCAACTGTAGGATGACAAGCTTATTGAATGGTGTAAAAAGAGTTCTGTTTTTTTAAACTTTGATAAATGAATGTTAACCATTATCTCTCGTAAGCGAGTCCCTTCGAATGTTGCCTATGTTATGAATGAGTTTTTACTTTCGGCAGTTAATAAAATTTGTGACTTGGGGGTATTGTTTGAGTCGAAATTCACTTTTAACTTCCGCATAAATCGCATTGTTAATAGGGCGAACTCAATGTTGGGCTTTGTAAAGCGCTGGGCAAAAGAATTAGATGATATCTATATTACTAAACCTCTTTTTACCAGACTTGTTAGACCCATTTTGGAATACGCCAATTCTGTCTGGTCTCTTACAAAAATCACTCTGATCGTATTGAGAATGCAAAGAAGATTCTTACTTTTTGCCCTAAAAGGGACTTGAATGGAAGGATAGTCCTCATGTTCCTCCTTATAACGAAAGATTAGATTTAATACACCTTCTTTCTTACTTTTGAGATTCGTAGGAAAATATGTGACATAAGCTTTTTATTTAAACTTGTAAAGAATAACATCGATATGCCTTTGTTGTTTGAAAAAATTAATTTCAATTCACGAACTCGACAATTTCGATCTAATGATTTTATTTATTAAGTGTTCAGTGCACCAATTATGAACATTTTGAGCCTATGACTAGAATGTGCTGTACTTTTGATTTGTATAGCCTTTCGATAGATTTTCATATTAATAAAACGCAATTGAAATTGTACTGAAAACTTCTTTAGAATATAAAATCCTATTTAATTGGTTAGAATCGTGTTTACTATCCGACGAATCGTTCTTGAAATAGATGCGAAATCCATTTACACAATCAAACTTGTACAAATGGAAGAAAGGCTAATTTTAAGAATTCTTCTGTTCTTTATGAAGCGATAGAAATTGGTCGTCAATACATTGATGCTTAAACTGAAATCCTTAAGCAATTTTCTCAGAAATCTGTCTTAAAGTTACCTGTTTCACTCACTTAGTGTTTGTATATAGTTTTTTTTTTTTAATTTTTATGATTCACCCTCCAATTCAGTTCAATAGGGGCTTTTAGTTATGGCTATTTAGTTGATTTTGCTAGCAGCTCATTTAGAATATATAAAAAAGTATCAGAGCAGAAAAATGTTCGTTAAACACTTTGTACAGAAACCCTCATATAAACACAAAGCACGCAGATTTTACCTTATTTTACACTCTGGAATCTACAAAAAAAAAGAAATTGTTCGAAATAATCTATTCATTTACTTTGAATAGGTTTGGTTACTCTATAAACAGGGTATTCGTAAAATCAAGCTGCAGGGCTATACAGGGTGTTTCATAAATGGTAACTCGAAGGTATGACAGCTGAGGTTGAGAGAACATTTGTTATGGAACTATAGTGAGTGATTGGCTTTCAGACGTTAAGTGCAGACTGCCAGCATGAGCTGACAGATCACTCGACGGACAGCGTTGACTGCAGGGCGGCACGCTAGCTCGCCTCGGCTCATTGGCGGAGAGTGTGGGGAGGTTCCACAAAAAACCTGCCGCTGCCGTCAGCCATAATAAAAAAAATTCGTCGTGCCTACATACAAAATTCCGGCACACATACGGTCTTGAAGGGGTCACTTACCCATATTCAGTTGAAGGCGCAGATCTTCTGCCTTCTTTGCATGCTCCATCCTCCCATCTGACTCTGAAGGCAAGATTTTTTCAGAGCCCTAATTGACCTGTAAAGAGAGAGAGACTAGGCGAGCCTAGACGACCTTCATATGAGAGGGCTCCAGGATAGTGAGCGGAGAAATAAGAAAAGCGTTAGCACTTCACTACGTTATAAAAGATAATTTAATAATTTTCGATCATTTTGCGTGTGACAACTATTAAAGACCTATTGACTAATACTAGACTATAGCTCATATTCTTACAAAAATTACCGGAAGCTGATAGTGACTACATTTCCTCCTTTTTATTTCTTGACAATCCAATTAGTATTTATAAATCACATACTAAGTAGTTACAGTAGTCATACATATAGAAGGCTAAATTTACTACGAGGGATCCGAAATCGGAATGCTACCACTCTCCTACACTTTGGTCAAAATGACATTGTGTCCTGATAGCCCTTAAACGTATAGAATTTCACTGCCGACCGGACAGAAGTGACACTAATTGCCTTCTTCGGGCCGTGCCCAAACAAACTTTTAAGAAACTGTAGAGGTCAATTAAAGTGTGAACCAAAACAACTAAGGATTTAATAAAAAGTTGTGCTTTTACTTCAATATAATAGGAAACTTACTCACGTGTCGTCAGTCTCTCGAAGGAGCTCCTTAGAAGTATTTATGCGACTCAAAAATGCTGAAAACTGAACAAAGTTATGATTGTCTAACAATTCCTTTGGTCATGTGACGAATTAGGTCTTGTTCTATCTGTTCAGGATCTAAGACAAATTACAAAAAATTGAAAACACAGAAGGGTGACATCGTTCGGATCGCATCGCCGCGCCGTTTACAATATACTATCTGTTCTCCTTGGGATCTATGTGTAATATCCTTCCCACTAGGAAAGGTGTCTTAAGAAGACAAGACTTTCAACTTTATATAAAAGACAATGCTCGGTATTAAATCACTTAGAATTATTTCAAAAAGGTGTGATTATCCTTAATCAACTTTCCATACTCTTAACCACTTGGCTTTAAATAAATTCCTTTCTTCACTAGCTTCCCTGCTAATCTAATTCTTTCTTGATTAACTAAAAATTCTTTAATTAATTCTTTCTAGTAATCCATTTGAACCTAAGTTCTGGCTCTGGGTTATGATTCTTTAAATTTTGGCCTGACGTATTAGTATAAGTCGACATTTGCTTTTGCTACAGCTGTAAATGGCACTGACTTGTTGACCTTTCAGTAATAAAATTTTTCGTTTGCTAAATTACGTGACTCTATTTGGAGAGTACTTCTATGCATTTGCTTGAGTTCAATATATATATGTGCTTGAAGTATGTATATGTACATTAAGCACGAAACCTTGCTTATGTTTACTCTTCTTAATTTTGTCGATATTATATTCGAAGTTTTTTCTTCTTCTAACTCTAAGACTTCTCTTCTAATTTTGCAAATATTTTATTCACAGCGGATTTTTTTCGAATTTTCCCCTGCTGAAGGGGATAATAATTTTACAAATCGAAAATAGGGTATTAGGAGGGATGAAAAATCGTTTTAACTTACGTGCGGGGTTTAATTCCTAGGCGATGTTTTTCGAAAATTCTGGAGGTCACTCTTCACTTGTACACGGTGAGGAATATTTAACGGGACAGAGATGATTGTCTTCTTCTTTTCTTTCACCTCAACATGTCACACCGAGCTTGAGGAAACGCACTTCTCTAGGTCGGGGTGCGTTCATATATTCTGTTTGACAGCAGCCGGCTTACACGCTGCAGTATTTCAGGTAGCATATTGCTATAACATAACATAACATAACACATTATAAGGACAGGGAGGGAGGGTTAAGATGCGTCGTTTCGGCGGTAGGGGGTTTAAGATTTTTAGTACTTCTTCCACTTTGTACCCTGTAACTTTCTTGATATACACCTTATTATGGTGGGGACTCATCTCAGATGACAGCAATTGCGCGACGGCAATCGCGCCTACTAAATATTAGGCAATTCCACGCAAAATTAGCAAAATTAATGAAATTATGAATCCTAGATACAGGAATATCTCAAAAACGGTTGAATTTAGGTAGGTACATCTGAACTGGTAAATTAAAGTTAAAATTCCGGGGAAACATTAAAAAAAAACTATATAGTTATTAAGCATTTTGGCGGGAAAATCGTTAAAATTTAAAAAAATTAAGATTTTTTTTTTTTTATTTTAACGTACTACACCTCCCGACAGAGGGTTCCAGGACGGCATTCATTGGAAAGCCGAGATGGTTTGCTACTATGGGATAAATCCCACCTCAATAGGGTGTATATAAAGAAAGTTACAGGGTGTAAAGTGGAAGAAGTACTAAAAATCTTAAAAACTCCCTACCGTCGAAACAAGGTGTCTTAACCCCCTGTCCACCTTCATCTTAGAATTTTTTCTTGTCTCTACCTCAGCTATCAAACTCTTGAGTTATGTGCACCAATTATGAAACACCCTGTATATTCGAAAGACAATAAGGTGAAGAATTGGGGGAGTCGCTTCAGTGGTAAAGGGATTGATTTGATTTTAGCTGCTTTTTCCTTCAACACCCTGTAACTTCTTATTATATATGCTATAAATATAGTTAAGGTTTCAAGTAAAAATGATACTAAAAGCCATCTACACTACATAACAAGCTCTCTATTATAATTTTATCGGCAGTTATTCATAGTATGTTAAAGTAAATAAAAAGCGGAAAAGTTTTTCTTATTATCTATCCCGCTAAAATTCATGCATAACATTGATTGCGAAATTTGGGAGCTTAAATGTTACCTTTCAGTTACTTTTATAGAGAGACCAACATAACTACAACATACTTTTAGTTAAACGTGTCTTTATGATGCTTCGTATAACCAAGCAAACATAATTTTTCATGTGAAATTTTTCTTAAAAAAGAAGTTTAATCATATCATGACGGAAAAACAAACTTTACTTTCCTTTTGACTTCATATGCCACATTTTATCAGTAAGATTACAATTTTATTACGTAAGAGTTAATCAATTTGAATACATTGAGCGTCGGAACAGGGGCAGACTTTATAATCATCCAATGAAAGTGACTACAAATGTGCGTGTTTCACTGATTCATAATTTCCAATAAATTAAAAATTGTAAAGAGAAAATTCATCTGTATAGAATATTGCAGAAGTATTTTTTTATCTTTTTTTTTATTACAAAACAAGTATATTGCAAAGAACAAATAATTTAAATTACTCACTCAAACATCAAATTCACAGATCCACGCGAATGATTTAAATACTTTGTTGTGTTCGAATGTCAATTCAATTGTATGTGAGGTGCTTGTATTTATTAAAAATTTTATCTAATTATTGCAAAAAAAGAAAAAAACGCAAGAGATAAGATTCATTTATGAGAGTATGGCGTTAGAATCTAACAAAATGATTGCATGGGGTTGTGTAATACGAGTGTATATAAACGTCGACAGAGGTTTGTTTTTCGACAACAAAATTAAGTGGCTCATTCCATGCATTTGTATTTGCTACAATACAATATAAACATAGAGTTTTTCTTTTAAAAGTAAAGTAATACAGCTGTTAATACAGTGTGTTTTATAATTATGCTCAAGTCACGATACTTTCAATTATGTGGGTTTTTTTCAATATTTTTATAACCTAGATGAAATCATAGGGTATACAAAATTTGTCATTCCATTTGCAACGCACAGAAATAATACTGGTAGAGCAAAATGAGTTGAATATCCACACATAATATTAAAAGTTCTTTTGATTTTCACATGTCCATCTGTCCATCTGCTTGTCTACTTGTCTGTCTGCCTGCCTGTTTGTCTGCTGTCTGTCTGTCTGCTTGTCTATCTATCTGTCCGTCTGTCCCTCCTCACTATAACTCGAGAGAACGCGTGCATTTAGAGTGCTGAAATTTTGCACACGGACTTTTATAAAAATCAAATCAAATACAAGTTCAAAAATGGGAACAATCAGGCAACTCCTTCGTAAGGTTGCCATACAAAAATATCGTTTATCGCTATATATTTAGACACTGCCTGAGTACGCGTTACATAGATAGCTGAAATTTGGTGCATGGTGTTTTCATAAAAATAGCAAATAAAATTTCAAAAATAAACTATATCGGACAACCCCTTCTTAGTGTTGCCATACAAAACTTTACGTTTTCACTTTATTTAATTTTTATTTGCATCTTCGGTATAATATTATTGGTCGCAGATCAATTAATAACGTTTTGTTTTTTTTTGAAATTTCAATTTATGGATAGTTTAAAATTACAATAAAACAAGTAAAAGAGCTAGAATTGGTCTAAGACCAATTCTTATGATACCCTAGATGAATGCCTGTATGAAATTTCGTATTGTCACGCTTCTGTGCAAGTTTGATTTTTGAAGTGGTTTTCACATATATTTCTAGAACGGTTTGTCGGACAGAAGAATTGATTATAACCAATTTGATAGGAATTCGTATTCTGAAGAAGTTTTTACTACAATAAAAATGTCTTGGACTGATAGTTTTCACAGTATACGTAAAAAACCTAAATTTTTAAATGGCAACACCAAGAAGTGCGCACAGACGGACAGACAGATGGACAGACGGATGAACATGCAAAAATCAAAATAACTCTTAATATTATGCGTGGCTGTCCAATCCATTTTGCTCTACCATCATTATTTCGAGGTGTTACAAACGGAATGACACACTTTGTATACCCTATAGATTTCATCTAGGGTATAATTATTCGTAAATAGCTAGTAAATAGATAGTGGCCAAATAAAATTATGGATAGGGCCGGTCGGGGATTAAAAAAAAAAAAAAACAATTTATTTCACACATTTTATGATGAAAGTAAATGTTTTATAATATCCCCATAAGTTTATTTTTGAGAACTCGCCTACTCACCGAGAGAAGTCCTTTTAGTGCTTTAGGAAAATAATTCCAAAGTCTGATAGCGTGAACGAAAAATAACCGTTGCCTCTGAAGACAGGTAGCAGATTCGATGTTATGAATTGTAGCTTATTAATTAAATAGGCAGAAAGTTCCTATGGTTTTACGTGAGCACCTGCCAAGTATGGCTTAATCTCACGACACGCTTATCATGCTCAGATTGGTTAACAATAATCAACGTCCTCCTGCGAAGCAACGAGTTCCAGTATGCCAATTGAGCATGACATTACATCAACTTACTGGTAGAAGTGAGACCTATCCGTCCAATCTCTGCCGATCTCGAGTCACGGCACCCTACTTACCACAGCCACTACGATGCTCCCATAAAGGGGCCATCCCAAGTTGAGGTGGATAAAACCTTGTTATCCAGGGCTCCTCAACCCCGTAGTAACAAGTTGGCCAATGTCGGGCCGCCCATTTGCTATGGCTTTCATAAAGCATGATCAACGGACCATGAATACTCCCAGTTTCATATCTTCATGCAAGATATACTTTTTTAAACGATACTGGTAACTCCGTTCGGGCCTATATCTTACTTGCAACGTCTAAAAGAATTGTACTTGGCCTATACAGGTAATACAACCCTTATAGGCGCTGCTGTCAGGGGGACCACGTGAAGGTTAAGATGTGCCCAATTCAGTCTGGAGAGGCTTCGAGATTCACCATTTGGATCTCATAGCTGACCATGCATACTAACCATATCAGCACTACTAACATACATACCTGATTTCCGTTTTATGTCAACTTATCCATTCACCAATTAAGACATTCATTCGCCCCTGGGCAAGGCTATGTCTGTCTTTCTCCTCTCACATCCTATGTCTGAGATTTTATTATTCTGACTTACATGAGTACATAACTTCAATTGCATCGTGGGCCAGCTGCCTAGCATCTACTGTGTGGGTACTGCACAGTCAAAAATCTCAAAATTATTATCTCGCAGAAGCATGTGCCTATTTATAAATAGTATCCTCGTTGTGGGCTAAACTCACAATGCGTGCACATCACTCCAAATATAATGACTTCATGCATTATACCGTTCCACGTGCTCACACTATCTTTCAGAAGGATATGCCAATGCTCAAACACCCTTAAAATCATACCACCATAAACAACAAACCAACAAATTTCTTCCATCAAATATGCATGCTTCCTCTTATATAGCTTTCACCTTATTCAGCATTGCGCTTCACAGACTACTTCCCCCCCCCCCCCCCCCCCCCAAAATTAAATAGGCAGTCCGATCCAAACAATATTAAATAGAATATACAGTTCGTATTTATATATGTAGGTATATGTTATGAGCAGGTATCCTAGCACATTGCCGACAACATGTTAGCTGCGTTAAATACAACGTTCAGTCGATATGCCGATGAAGAATCCAGTTTGGAATAAATAGCATTACCGTAAATTATTATAGGAATGATCAAGGATATTAAAAGTGATAACCGTATTATTACGTACTCTCTTAGGACGTAAAGATTAGCTCAGGAGATGGGGTGGTTCGCTAAAAGAAATAAAAAAATCACTTAAAAAAAACAGGTATTGGCCGCCGCCACGTGGTTTTTTCCGTTTGGCGGATAAACCACGAAACCAATCTTTTCGAGACTAAAAGAGATTTAGATCAACTACACATACAAAATTTATTATGAAATACAAAATTCACTACAGAGCAAAAAAAAATGGTTAATTAAAATTACGATGCTAGCCAGCCACAAAAACGACCGAATCTAACCACGATTTACATATAAAATCGCAATAACAAACAAAAAATGTTTTACTTAACTTTGCATTGCTTTTCCTTCGAGTTTGTTCTCTATCCTTTTGGGGTCGCTGATTTTTATAATTTTCGCCGGCTCCCTCGCGAACTAAACCGCGTGTTCTCTATCGAGCCAGGGCTCCTCTTTATTTTATTTTTTGTTTGTTTTTGTTTTACTTTTACAACTTTAGATTATATTTTATAGATCAATCTGCATTTGTACTTTTCTTCAAACCCACTCTGACCTGCTCGGCGACTCCACACACAACCAACAAAAAAACCTTCTTTCTTTTTTCATTCGCCAACTTGTCTTTTTTTGGCACTTCTGTTGGCAACAGTTCCGCTCGCTAGCTTTTGCTATTTATTTATTTATTATTAACTAGCTTTTATTAAATATATCAATTTGGTTCGTTTCTTCTGTTTTGTTTTTTGTTTTGTTTTTTTTTTTGAAGTATTATTATTTTTGATACTATTTATATTTGGCACTTGCCCGCATTATTTTAATAGTATTTTAATTTTTTTTTTGATACTTAAAGGTTTTTATTTTATATTAGATAGTTTTTGTTCCATTTGTCCTTTTTAAATTGGGGATTATATTTCGCTGCTTTTCTCTTTTTTTTTCTTTGTTCTTTTTATTTTATCGTGCATTATGGACTCAATGAAATTATCCACAGCCTCGCTACTGTTTCTGATTTGCCGGCACCTAATTACAGTATTTAGGGTAAAAAATAAGCAATCGTCATTTAAATCTGTTAAGCCTTTAGTGATTAAATTCCGGAGTACCTCTGACAAGTTTCGATTTATTGGCGCTATCCGTAAGAAAAAACCTAAGTTAAAAGATGTTGGTCTATCTGGAAGCAGCGGAATCTTTGTGCATGAAAGTTTAACAGCTAAAAATCATAAGCCATAAGTCAGTGATGGATATTAAACGCAGTGGTAAAATTGCAGCAGTCTTCATGCACAACGGAGCCGTGTACATACGTCAGTTGGGTGATTCACAGCAGTACAATGCAGTTAAAGTTACTACTAATAAATAACTGAGCAAAGTTTTATTGGATGCAAATATAGCGGATAGTATCATTGTTAATATTCTTCTTAGTGATGCTTTCGGAGAGCGTGATTGTAACTATTGAATAGGTTTTGAAACTTTTTTTTATTTGTTGTATTTGAATTTTATGCTAATTTTTTTTTCTATCATTATTTTTTAGTAAAAACTTCATCTTTTTCTATCTCATTTTCTGTTAAAATTTGTTTCGGTCAACAACTGACGGAACTTCTCTAAATCAATGTTATAACCGCTGGATACTACGTTTAAAACTTTACTATTATTATTATTAGTTAATTTATTCCAGTTATTTCCGCAATAATTGTGTTTCCGTCGTTTGTTGACCCAAAACCTGGCTTCGGCTTATCGACAATTAAGCCCAGTTTTTCTTTGAATTTAGCTTCGATTCGTTATTTATTATTCTGTATAATTATTTTAGATTCATCTCCTCTAGCCTGCCAAGATTTTATAGGCAACTTATGCTACATGTAGAAGACATTCGAAACAACGAATCCAAGCAAGAAGTTTGGAAATTCCATATTTATAATTTTCAGCATGAAGCACTCTTTTTAGAGACTATTCATTTGTGATGGCTTTTCGCCACATATAAAACATTTTACACTCCTAACTATGTTAGTCATTTTTTTTCCTGCCCTTATTTGTATTTCGAGCAGCCACAAGTATGATGACGAAGCACTGCGCGATATAAAGAGCTAAAATTTTGTACACGGCGTTTCTATAAAAATAGTAAATACAGATTCAAAAATTGACTAAATCGGGCTATCCCTTCTTAGTGTTGCCATACAAAAATTGAGATTTTTTACGTATACTGCGAAAACGATCAGTCTTAGACGTTTTTATTGTACTAAAAAGTTCTTCAGAATATGACGAAATTGTTTATAGTTATTTTTACTGTCTGACGAACCGTTTTATAGAAATAGATGCGAAGAACCACTTTAAAAATCAAACTTGCACATAAGGGTGACCGTACGAAATTACCTACGGGCAAAATTTAAGTCAAATATTACAGTATCAATATTTATTCCCAGAACATAGGCAATCCAGACTATGTATATGTCCTAAATCGTCAGATTTACCCTGGGATTACACGAGATAGTATAGCTTGCATGCAAGCATCCCTTCCAACGCGATTTTTAACTTTACAGCAGAATGCAGTTGGGTTGATTGTCTTATCATCTTGCATGCAAGTTCATTTAAAAAATGCCATTGAGGCGTAAAGTCATGCGTAATTGGAAATTATAGCAATAAAGGAAGTAGCAGAATGATAAATACCAAAGAAAAAGTTAAGAGAAAGGTATTGGTAAATGATGTAATGCAAATGATCCCAGAAAATCTCATTTTTCCAGAATAAATTTATCAAATTCTCTCAAGCATTTCTTTTACGACATCTTGAAAACTACATAATATCAAATTACTATCACCTCAGCTGCCATGGTTTTTCATCATGCAAGTTCGCTGAATGTTGTACTGCCAGCATGGCAGTAGAGGTTACACGTGCAAGCAGTATGGCAGTGCAGCTTGCATGCAAGCTGTACTTGCAGGTGTAACCCCCGGGTTACATACATATAAAAGAATAAATGAAAAAATGAAAAACGAAAATATGTATATATAAAGGTGTCTCAAAAGAAAGTTTATAAGCGATTAGCTAACTGCATAAAAGCAACATATCGACTAAAACACGGAGAAAATTTTGCTGTCGTAATGATTTGCATATCTTAAATGATGCTTCAAGTGTTCCCTCATTCGAAAATGGGTCAAGAAGAGTGAACACTGGAAAACCCGAAATCCGGACGACCGAGGTCACATTTTTAAACGCGCAAGTGTTTTAAATCTGCATATATCATCATTGCACAATATCTTGTTTTCCGATGGGGGTACAGCGAATCTGAAATGCAAGCACGACAAATCCTTATATACCCCTAAAATGCCTATATTAGCTACGATAACGGTGCGAAGAATAATCGAACCGTACTTTTTTGAAAACGAAAGAGGACAGGTAGTTACAGTGAACTCAGAACGTTATATGAAGATGTAAGACGACTTCTTGGTACCTCATCTGCTAAACTTTCCTGGTTATAACCAAAGAATATGATCTCAGCAGAAGAGAGCCACATCAAATACGTTTCTGTCACGAGTTCGTGAAATTTTCCCTAGCAAATTGATCTCTAGGAGAGGTGACATAAATTGACCCCCACGTCGTCCTGATTACAGCACAATGGACTTTTTTTTTTTTTTTTGATATCTCAAATCAAAAGTGCAAGTCAATAATCCAACTACTCAGGCACAGTTGAGAGAAAATATCGGTTACGAAATGGAAGTCATTACAGAGTTTACATCTCGAGCCGTCATTGGAAATTTCGCTGTTAGTTTAAATGAATGCTGTGAGTGTTATTGTTTACATTTAGTTGACGTTATTTTTAAGAAGTAAATTTCTAAGCTGTGTATTTTAATCCTTAAGAAAGATTTTATCGACAGCCATCAACCTTGCTTTTAAATTGATAAATCGAATATAAACTTTCTTTTGAGACAGCTTGTATATGTATATTGAAAAGAAACATTTTGTACTCTTTCCTTTTTTAGAAACGTCCTCTTCCTCCCAATGTGCAACCTTTTTTTATGTAGGTACGTATCAAAAATCTTCGTCCTACGCAATACTTCTCTAATTAGCTTATACAAAAATCCAATAAATATTTATAGATGTTAGAATAGCATTTCTGCAGAAACCATAAATTAGGTATAGAGACTAGTTTGCATTATCATTATGTCTTCAACGGTTTATGTCGAGATAGAGCCAGTAAACAGCAAAACTAAAAGATTTCTATAATGATGGTGTGAAAAAATTAAAAAAACAAAAAAGATGTTCCTAAGCAACAACAGCGTCCCTAAATTACGAAATTTTTTGCTATTTTAGTATTATTATGTATTTTGAGTTCATCAACCCAATAAACATAAATTGAAAAAGTATGTATCTCCAGAGCAAAAGTATTTGCTCAAAGCAGCTGCCAAATATTTTTTTGTCATTTATTTTTTTTAATAACCCTAGTAAATTATAGCTAAATACAAGTAAAAAAAGAACCACGTAAACACTTTAATCGTTTACCCGTGGAAATTTTTTGTTTAGAAAAATAAAATGCAATCAGTTTGGCAAAACAATTCTCAATACGCAGTTTCTTAAATCTAAATCTCATCAATGTATAAATAATATGTACGCATGCATAAATCGCATACACTTAAATATTTATGTGTTCTTAATATAAAAATCACAGCAACGGAAACTTTATAATTCTAAATTTAACCCCAAAACAAACCTGCTGAGATTGGTTCACACATTTGTTCACGTTTTTATTCAATTTCACATCCTAACAATTGAATTAATTGCAGGGTTGAAATTGGGAAAAAGCCTGATCACGTAAAGGTACTTAGTTTTCGAATCAATTTACTTTATTATCGTCATTGCTGTACCACCTGGGTATTGCATTGAATTACCTCATAGAAGTATTAACCTGTACCTGAAGCTTTATCGTATTAACGTTTACTCTGGCAATGCTAGAAAATATATTTTCTGAAGCTTTCAGTTCATTATTATAAGCTAAAAAGCTAAAATAAAAGTGCCTAAAGTTATGCAATAAGACCTTAATAATAATAATTTTATTATGAATTCACAATAGAATTATAATTACGAGATAGCAACACAATTTCTCAATGATATATGATAAAGTTTTATAAGCTTTCAGATTAAGAAATATAGATCGTACACACTCAGAGAAATAGTACTGTAATAATAACAAATTCGTATATCACATTAAAAAAATTTACTACCATTTTGGCTCAACAGTGAAAATCGTTTCCTTAAGAGGAGTCAGTACCAATTTTTGCAACTTTCATACATTTTTCAATGCAAATTTCTGGCAAACGATTTGTAGCAGGATAATGATTTATATCTTAAATTAAAAGTAATGAAGAAGTCTAGTAAATAACGTCGGCAAAAATTAAAAAAAAGTGTATTGGAATGGAGATATTAGCTCGGAAACTTGTAAAATTTGGTAAAAATTGAAGTTTTTAAATCAAATTCCTGTGGGTATTCTCATTTCTTTAAATTGTGACTGTTTTAGAAAAATAAGGCCTAGATCTAGTAAATAATATCGAGTTTTTTCATTTTTAGTGGCGCTTTTTATAATTATTTGACTCTAATAGTACTTGTTTTTTCTCCCGACATTTCATCGAGGAGAAATTGCAATATTTATTTGAAAGTTGTTTAAGGGGGGTTACCAGTGAAATCTTAAAAAACACGAAAAGTTAATACAAATTTACTGCAAATCTGTGCGTACTATCATGATAAAAATTGTGCATAGTTAGAGAAAATGCATAAACTTAGGTTTTAGGGTTTTATATGTATTTAATTAGCTTTAGAAAACTCTGGAATTCATGAAATTTGCAAAGTTTAGTACATCAAAACGTAATAATGGTACATTAAATAGATAAATTTGTACTTGAGTATGGCAGATCTTGGTCTGGAAGAGGCAGTGACGGAAAGAAAACCAGACAAAAAATGTTGGTTACTAATATATTTTAGTTTGAAAGTTGCTATTTTCCGAGACAATTAACTACCAAAATTATGATATTATTTCAATGAAAGTTCAATTTGTAACAAAGATCGAACCTTTTTCTGTTTATTTTGAAAAACTCAAATTTTTTAGTTCAATGATAAAGGAAATAAAGTCAATAATGTTAATGATGGTAACGGCAAAAATTTCTTGATTTATTATATTTTGCATACAATTTGGCGTTTTCAATTCATCCTATCATCGTCAGATGGAGTAATGTGCTTTTGGAAGGCTTTCATTTGTTTTGAAAGCTCAGCGGGCTGTAGCTGTATGCTTGGAGAGTGTGTGCCGTTATTTTCTGCATTAGGTATATGTATGTGTGTAGATTTCCCGGAATATTTGAATTTTTATCATTGGTAATTTGTTCATTTTTGCTTTTGAAGCGAGAAATTTTTTGACAATTCTATTATGGTTATAGGTAACGAATTGTGAGTAACATTATTTAATCATGGGACGTATTAGTAAAATTCGGGCCAATAATTATTGAATAAAGACGAGAAAACTGAATATTGTTAGGTATGTTAATCTGTGTGTATGAAAAGGAAATAATCCTATAAATGTACAAATTTGAGAAATGTGAATTTGAATTTGTGAAATGTAAATGATTTTGATGAAATTTTGGAGGAAGGTTGGCTAAATTATAAATAGATATTTTTTGTTGCGTTCCATTTATGACCGCGTTTTAGTGAAGCTGTAGAAAGGACAAAATGGAACTTTTTAAAGTTTTGAAGAGTTGTTTTTCGAATATATGTATGTAATTTAGAAAACTGAACGAAAATTGATGAGGTGTAGTGAGTTGTCACGATTATATACAGTGTGTACCAATTTTTTGACTACAATCGATTATCTTTCTAGCGACTATAATTACTACTAAGTACTATTAATTTATGTATGAATTGTTTTCAAAATGCGATCTTCGAAGAAGAAGCATTTTTACAAATTACAAAGAACTTGTGTCGACCAATAAAAGTATCGGCTTTGTACCAATGACATCTTTCTTTTGAAATTATTTTTTTAATCTTTTTTTATCTAAGAGGGAATCTGCTGACGAATATTTATGCGATTTAATATATATTTCGGTAAAAGCAACTTCTTTCTTATAAATGTTTTAATTGAGCTCATTGCACGAAAATTATTATGAGCGTTCCATTCTCAGGTACTTGCAATGCCCATTTGATCGGGTTAATCTTCCTCTTTATATAGCGATTATACCTTTCGATTGGCCCGTCCCCTCTAAAAGTTCGAGTGCTGTCATTATGTGATGAATCTTTTTATCAATGCAGTATCGGTATCGCCTAAAATCATTTAAAGAAAAATCAGTTGTTCTGTAAGTACCAAAATAAATAGCTAATTCATCCAAAGCCTTTATAACGGGACCAATTTATACTCCCTTTAGAATGGGCTCACCCCTTGCTTCACAGAGTTGTTTTTGGTAGATTTATTCGCCGTATTTTACGCATGCTTTGAAGTAATTTTTGACACTACTGCCTCCATGAATAGGTAAACTAGCTGACCTTTCTGGCAACCAAAGATCTTCACCGAGTAACTCTAACATTTTTTCGAAATCGACTACCGTGGCTCTCGCAGCGAATTTCTGCCGTAAAGAATCAATTAATTTTTTGAATACCACGTCCCGCATCCTATTTTAAGTGAATAGAACTATGAAATGGGTAGAAATAAGAACTTCGTGGACCAAATCAAAAATTTTCCTTTGGGAGACACCTTCTCAAGAAGAAGGCTGTCGGAGATTTTTCAATCTAATAGATTTATCTATTTACTGTACCTACGCTTAGTGGTACTACCCATCGCGAATTTCAATGAAATATCTCCTAGCGGTTTGATGGCTTGCTCTGTTCTTATCTTCGTCTTTCTATCTACACGATATATTTATACTGCATTGACATAGCGACTACGACAACACTATTTTGTATTCCATTATTGTGTTTCAGATCTCTACAGGAAAGCACAAAAGAAAATTTAACCTCACAGCAAAGAAATTTAGCTAATATAAATGAAGAAAGATATGAAGCAGGTAAAATGAATGCCAGCCCAAATATTGCGGATTATAGCGAAATAGATTCGTTCACAATTCTGATAGAAAAAGAAAATCAGGATGAATATATGAACGAAAATTCCATGGAGGGATTTCGATTGGTAGATTTAAGGTACTTTTGGAATGAATTGAAAATCCTAAATTAACATTGCAATGCACAGGGTTACACAATAACCACACCAGTAGGAAAGAAAAGAGCACGAGAATGGCAGATTTGATGGCAGTGTTAACATCGAGTCGCAGAAAAGAATTAACTATTTGCTATATTGGTAATCTTTCCGAGTGACAGTAACTCCGACTAGGCTAATCTGGTTGGATTGCGTTTCTTGAAACTTGAAAAATTTGATGCGAACAAAATTGAGGAATTAGATAGAGATAAAATTGTATATATGTACATATATACTAAAATTAGATTAGAAAATCTACCAGACATAGCTCAACCTGAAAATTGTGTTGTTGGTAAATTCAAATCTAATTCCCTAAAGTAGTTCTTTGGATATCTAGTTAATAAAATGGTAATCTGACAACGTGCGAACATTGCAAAAATTGTATGGTAGGTATATTACAACTCAGAATTCTTGGAAGAGTTTTATTTGATGACCGACTTCAGTCAAATAAAATTGCCCAAGCATTAAATAGTGCCAGACAAATTACACGGAAAAGTGTCTGATCAACAGCACAGAGAGCATACATTTCGTTCGCTCCTTGCCTGCTACTCAACAAAATTCTAAGAAAAATCCGACAGCCAAATTTAAAATCTCGTCATGCCTAAGCAATTCTACCCACTGACTTATAAGTCAGTGATTCTGATTCTACCTTACTGCTGTGCAGATGCCCGACATGCTTTGGAGTACAATACAGACGAATATCACAGCATCATATAGCTTTGCATGTACATATAGTGATTTGTTTCAATTTTAAAATTGCATACTTTTATGCGTTTGTGTGCACTAAGCTTTTGGAAACAGAAATCGTGAGCTTTTTTTTTGTGTTAACCTCCCTTAAATACAAAGCAAAATAGCATATTGAACAATTATGGCCTACGTATACTAAATTTTATTACCTACAGGTTCGCTGGTATCTAAATTGAAGCTTTTGCTGAGTACTGACTCCTCTTAATAGTTACGCTACTGTTTATTTTTGTTGTATGGCTTGGACTGTAAAAATTACAGATTTACAGTAAAAGATGTTGTCAGGTAACAAGCTAATTTATTAATTCAACAGTTGTAAGAATTATTATTTGTTGACCACTTTTTTTTGTTATCGGAGCAATTGAACTGTTATTAATTCAAAAGCTTAGCCGTCATCTTGACAGTCAGGTCTATTGAGAATTAACTATCTTTACACTCAGTATGATCTGTCAATCTTAACAGTTGTTCTGATTATATCAAAAAACAACTTCTTTATTTTCAACAGATATGCTTTTGATGATATAGTATGACTACAATGTGTTTGACAATACTGCTTGTTGTATGAACAATCAAGACATTTAATTTTCTCCCGTTTCCTATTCCCCATTTCCTCGTCTTCCAGAAATAAAAAATATAATTTTAATTTATTTCTTTGTTCTTTATTTTAATTACATAAAAATTTATTATACTTAATACCTCAGTATCTACTGAGATAAAATGTAGTAAGTAATATTAGTATCTAAGTATAAAATTATTTTTGAAAGCTTTTTTAACAATAAAACGCGAATGAACCCGAAACGGCACCGGTGCCCCCCCCCCCCCAAAACTTAAGGTAGAATAAAAAATTTACAACTTAGAAAAGATTTTAAGAAATCATATTTATTAGATTTATTTGTACTGTTTAATATGATATAAAAAGAACAATTCAAAAATTTAAAAAAATACGCATTTCCAATTATATACATAAAATAAAGCACACAAAAATATCTGGAGTTGTACAACACTTTGAATTAAATTTTAATATTTGGTTGGATAACCGTTAGATTTTAATATACTTTTCAGTCTGTTAGGCATTGATTGCAAAACTTTTTTTTTGTCAAGTCGGAACTTATTTATTTGTTCCACTCTTCTTGAAGATGTTGTTTTAACATACATTTGCTGAAAATGTTATGTTGAGCTAAGCACCTTTTTAATTCGACTCATAAATGTTCTTTCTATGGGACTCATGTCCGGCGACTGAGAAGGGGTTCCCAGCTCTTTATGTATAGTACATTAAAAAATAGCCATACTTTCGTTTTTCTGGCACAATGTTTAGGATGGTTATCTTGTTGGAATGGAAGACAAAATTATTTCCTAATCCTAACTTTTAAATTATGCTTTAAAATATTGATATAAGCATATTGATCCATCATTCCATCAATGAAGTGAAGACTTCGAACCCCAGCCGCCGACATACAACCCCATACCAAAATAGCACCACCTCCATGTTTAACGGTTGATTCAAGGTTTTTTTTGTTGAACTCAATTCTTGGCTTTCTCCAGACAAATTGTTTCCGAGATGAGTTAAATATTTCAAATTTACATTCATCGATAAAAATGACAGTATCCCAAAAGCTTTGAGCCTCATGAACAAATTATTTAGCAAACTCGATTCTCTTTTTCCTATTTGTTTTATTTATCCACGGTTTGCAATCCGTCTACGGTATCCGTTTTTCTTTATCGTTCGGCTCACTGTTTCAACACTTATATTTTTGCCAGTAGTTTCGCGGACTTCTGCGTATATCTCTTTAGCACTAGTATGAGGATTCACTTTCGCTCGCTACAAAATTTTTCTTTCTACTCTTTCATTTAGTATCCTTGGTCACCCCGTACACGGCTTATTTTTAATATACCATCACTTTTATACTTATTAGTAATGTATTTTTCTGTACTTCTCGGTAATCCAATCTCCTTTGAATTTTTTTGTTGCGAATACTATTTTTCAGAAAAAGAAATAACCAATTTTCTCTCTGGTAAACTTGTTTCACACTTTTTTGGCATTTTGAAAATTAAATGTTTAAAAGAAAACCTACTTAAACGAAAAATACGAAAAACTAATCATTATGCTAGGACGATATTTCGTACATGACCACTTCATGGGCGGATACTTTTGTGTCTTTGTTCTGTGAGTTGATTCATCATAGTTAGCTTTTCTTTGGAATTTATTTATTATAATTGTTTTTGAATATGAGAAGACATAGTACACATGTTGGAGTTTATCAATGTATATTGTTTTAATTATTAGCAAATGAACAATGTCATAAATTACATGCAGTTTGTCGGGAAGATTAGATGGGCGGATACTTTTCTGACTAATTGTATATACAAGTCCAAAACGTGGCTATACAAGTGCCGATATCCAAATACTTGTATCTAAGTGTAAACTCACCTTAATAATGATTTGACTTTCTCCATTTCGATCGACTGATAATAAATGCATCACTCTGAATGCAGCCATATGTATGTGTCCTATCGTCAATCTCTTACATTTGGAAATGTCAATCAACAACATACGAAACAGCAAGAGGAACTAATTGTTAAAACCGAGAATACTTGGCTAAACTTATTGATATAATACTGACACTTGTTCGCCTGTCTCTGAGACGACACCAGGAGGACTCATCTTCTAAAAATAGGATGTAATTTCTTGACAGGTAGCCATTTGTGTTCTAAATAGGATGACAAATTTTCACTCCACTTTGAAAAACACTTCAACTACTTCAGCCCAGATATCCGGAATGAAATAATAGAAGTGATATCGAACCTCACTCTGATTATTGAAGAAACTAAAGCATGTGGCTTTTTTTCTTGAGTTTGGACGAGGCCAGTTACTTTGAAGAGGAACAATTGTCAGTAACCATAATATATGCGAACAGTCTCTACATAGTCCCATAACTTCTAGATTTTATAAATTGTTCCATCTGCAGAGATCCCACGGGCTGGCAAATTAATTTTAGATACATTGAATACACACCATTTGGGTGATGTTTTGATTCTTGCACAGCCTTATGACGGCACTAGCGTCATGTCTGGTAAAAATTGAGGCCTGCAAGCTATTACTAAAGTGAATGTACTGAGTAAATTTTTCCAGACCCAAAGTGCCACTATTAGTCATAGTCATCTCATAGAAAGTACTATAGATACTTTCGAAGCATGCAGGAATCAGTTCAAAATTTGGACAGATATCGAGCAGTTTCTGAAACACACTAGATTTCACTAAAACCTGTTAGAGTCTCAGAAAAAGGAGTCAACAAAAGGACTTTGGTACAGAGTCGACATTACATTACATTAGATTTACCAGCTGATACACAACCAGAAACATACTGGAAGATCACATTTACTAGAACGACGATTTGAAAACCTACCGTTAGCTCGCGTTGTGGATACATTTTTTAAAAATTCAAAAAAATTTTAAATACCACTGCGAGCTACGGTGTATCAAAATAAGCTACCATCTACTGATGTTTATACATAGATACAGGACTGCTTATTATCTTTCTTTATTTTGTACACGCTTTTCTAACGTTGCCCTGCCTGAAAGGATCACGGAGGAAAGATATAACCAAAACTTGATTGAAGAATATTATTCTTCAATTTTGTGTTAGCCCACCCCACAATAAAACCCTTGCTACGTCAATGCTTGTTTCTTATCAGGGTGTTTCATAATTGCTGCACATAACTCAAGGGTTTGATATCTAAGGTGGAGAGAAGAAAAAAATATAAGGTGAAGGCGGTGTAAGATGCGTCGTGTCGGCGGTAGGTGGTGTAAGATTTTTAGTACATCTTCCACTTTACACCCTGTAATTTTTTTGATATATGTACACCCTATCAAGGTGAGAATCATCTCAGATGAATCTTAGACCTCACAAATATACAAAAATAGGTATTTTTCGCGTATTTCATCAAATAAGAGACTTACTGTTAATATCTATACAGTCTAACTATTAACAAATTACTCATCTAAAATATTTAAAATCTGAAGGACAATACCTGTCAATATAGAAACAAATAACAAAGTTCCTATAGTATCGGATACTATTTTCCTAATAGAGGATCTAATAAAGTAAGTCGCGTCTGCAAAATCAAAAAAGCGAATTTAAGTATTGGTATTCAGTATCATTGTTTTTGAGGTATTTCTTCATTATTTCGCAGATCACATTCAAATTATTTCAACTGCTCGTTCATGGTAAGGGAAAAGTAGGGTAGCGAATTTGTTTGATTCGGGGCAAATATCACTACATTTGTTTTTTTTTTTTTTTTTAATTCTCCAACTTCCAGTTTTTTCAGTACCCCTGAACGCCTATAGAATTCACGAGGAATGCAGTCTTTTAATTGTATTAATGTTTCCGATAGTTTCTTTTATTTTCAGCTAGAAAATGAATAATTTCCTTCCTTCTTCTAGATCCAGTACTTCAATAGAGTCATATGACACACCCAGACATATTATGTGCATATACTCTAATGCTGTTTGCTTTATTATGTCTATTGGCAATCGTTCAAGAGCTGTACACTCTACTTGGTTATGAAACTCACGTTGAGATCTTGCCGTAAACAATTCATTTGTTCGCAAAATGGGTTGCCCATTCATAAGAAAAACTAGGCGGTTCTTATAGAATTCGCTTTTCTGTGTGCATCCAGTACAAGAGTAATAGCCAGTTTGTCCATTTATCCCTAGAACAAATGATCTTGCAGGTACATCAAATATAAAGCATATAATTTTTATCGTTAAATATTTATAACGAAATCCTTCGTCGATTGATGGCTAATTGTGCCACTAGCGGGGACAGGAATTCATTTGCACTTGCAGTCTTTAGCATATCCTTCATGGACTCCAATCAATAACAACTCAGATGTTCCGAAAATGCTGCACAAAATTGCCCATATTTGCCCATTGAAACTTCTAGATATTGGTAAGCCATCAGTGCAGAGATGGGCGTAGTGCATTAAATTTTCAGTGCATTAATTATTTCATTAGCACTAGAGGCCTCTGTGATAGTTAAAAGCCAGGTTGCACTATCACTAAATGGTTAGTGGTAGTGCAAATTTTTTATCACTATCACTAAACGAATAGTGGTAATGCATAGTCTATTGCATTATCACTAAACGATTAGTGGTAGTGCAGAGTCTATTGCATTATCACTAAACGATTAGTGGTAGTGCAGAGTATATTGCATTATCACTAAACGATTAGTGGTAGTGCAAATACTTTTCACTATCAATGAATGATAATGAATTCGTGCATTGGTAGTGCAAACATCTTTCACTAGCACTGAACGACGACAATTTAATGGTACGCATATGCAGCACTACGCGTAGCTCGTTCGATCAAAATTAGTGTTAATTGTTAATGAATCATCTCCATCTCCGCAAAACAGAAAACCGAACGGAAGGTTTTTTATGCTGTATGTTCGCTCGTTGCTAGTTCAGTGCTAGTGAAAGATGTTTGCACTACCAATGCACGAATTCATTATCACTCATTGATAGTGAAAAGTATTTGCACTACCACTAATCGTTTAGTGATAATGCAATATACTCTGCACTACCACTAATCGTCTAGTGATAATGCAATAGACTCTGCACTACCACTAATCGTTTAGTGATAATGCAATAGACTATGCATTACCACTATTCGTTTAGTGATAATGATAAAAAATTTGCACTACCACTAATCATTTAGTGATAGTGCAAACTATATTTTAACTATCATTAAAATTTAGTGTTGCTGCCATTTTAGTGGTAATGCAAAAACGCCCATCTCTGCATCAGTGTTGAAATCCAGTGAAATTTTCTCTGTGTTATATTTATTATTATGAAAAAAGTCCGTCAGTGTATTCTTTAACCCATAATGTACATGACTGTCCGCAGTCATTTGAAACGTGTTCGTTTTAGAGTTCGTACATCTTTTGGCACATCAATATTTATTTTTCTTAAAAGTAGCAATAGTTCATTGAGAGGTTCGTTACTAATGTAATACTTCACAGCCCAACGAGAGATATTTCCCACAAAATTAAAATGATTATGAGAACTAGCACTGCCGGAAGATTCAAAATTTTGAATAATGTCCTAATCAATGATTGAGGTAATTTGTAAATTATCTACAGTATTAATAATATGTAACAAAGGTTATAAATCATTTTGCATAGTATTAGTAAACGCTTCAGTATCACTTCGCTTGAAGGAAAGACTCGTTGTAACATCTGCCTCATTTCTAGTAGGAATACCAAATAATGTTTTTTCAAGGCACGATCAACAAACCTTAATGCTTATTCTTGGGTGACCAAAAATCGATTTTTGTCATGTCATAGATTATAAAAATTGTAATGCCATTTGATAGTATATTACCTTATGGCAACAATTTTTTTTTATATTTACACCCCCCCCCCCCCCCCCCTTTGTGTTTCGAATGGCTGAAGTGAGATAAAAGTTTAAACATCGTGACATTTTAATATTAATCTTAAACTTTTTTACGATAATAATATTAATTTTATATTAAATTTAATAATATCTCCACTTTCTTGTAAAACACTTTAATTTATCACTACTGAACTCACAAATTAATCACTGTCATGGCGTCTATTGACGTGCTTTCCAAATGATAAATTGGTGTTACTATAGATATGACAAATAAACTATTGTCGTTTTGCTTCTACATTGAAAATTAGAAAATAGTTTGAAATTTCATCTCCTTTTCGTGCATTGAAAATTAGAAAATAGTTTGAAATTTCATCTCCTTTTCGTGATGAAACTATTGATTTTGATAATATGAATAATTGAACTTTTAAATTAAAGGAAAAACTTTTTAAATTAAAGGAAAAACTTTTGGATTAACAGTCCATGTGAACTCACTGTGGAACTGTTCATTCAAAGTATTTGCTGTCAAAACAACAGTTTCAGTTTTTAAAAGAAGCCAACTTATTCAACTTATTAAACAGTATATTCTTTTGCGTTAACATCTGCATTCTTTCAGCAGAATGACTAAAAATTGTTAACTCCAATGCATAACTGTCGAATTATATTAATAAATTAAGTGCTGTTTATTCAACAGTGTTTTAAAGAGCTCTGTTTATTGAAACAAAGGTCGAAAATTCGTAAAATTTGTTGTTTTAATAAAAAGGTTTTCGGTTAATATTCGAAATAAGCGGATTAACAATCGTAAACTGTTTGTATTACAATTCACTTTTCTCTCAGTGTAAAAAAAAAGTCTTGAAAAAGAAAAACCGGAAAAGTTTTCGAGACTTTTTAAAATAGCATAAATTTTATTTCAATACCTAAATTAAAGGATTAAGTTTAAGATTGGAGTGATATATTCAACCTTAGTACGAATTACTCAAGATTTATTGCAACATTTCATTCTCCTTCCCTCACTACAAAATTGATAGGTACAGCTCAAAAGTATAGATTTTAAAAGGATTTTTTTATCGTTGATAACATATGAAACTGTTTGTGTAAAAGTGTAGATTAGTAGTAGATTATTTGAAACTCAAGTCACTCTAATTAAAAAAATTAGGGAAAAACATAAAATTATTTGAATGCAAATGCATTGCATGATGCATCGATTGGTATCCTGTATTCACAGAAATTTTAAATAAAAATGTTTCAGGAGTCATAGTTCTTGTTATACCCTAGATGAAATCTAGGGTATAGGGTCCGTTTGTCCGTGCGCCCGTCTGTCTATTTGTCTGTGCGCACGATAACTTTAGAACGCGTATACTTAGAAAGCTGGAATTTTATATACGGACTTTAAAAAAAAAGTAAGATTAACTTCGAAATGCGACAAATGGGGCAACTCCTTCGTGGTGTTGCCATACAAAAATTTCGTTTTTCACTATATATTTGGGCACGGCCTGAGAATGCGTCGACATAGAGAAGTAAAATTTGGTACATGGTGTTTTCATAGTAATAACAAATAAAATTTTCGGCAAACCCTTCTTGTTGTAGCCATATAAAAATTTAGGTTTTTTACATACAAATATCAGTCCTAGACTTTTTTATTGTACTAAAAACTTCTTCAAAAAACGAAATTCTATGAATTAATTATAATAATTTTTTCTGTTCGACGAACCGTTCTAGAAATATATGTGAAAAACCACTTCTAAAATCAAACTTGCATAGATGGGTAACCATACGAAATTTCATTCGGGAATTCATCTAGGATATCATAAGAACTGGTCATAGACTAAGCGGAAGGTCCCGATTTCAAAACCCGGACTTTAATTTTGAATCTTAAAAATAATAATTTCAAAAATTCGTCTCTTCTATCTATGATCGATTCTAAAAATTGTGAGTTCGAGTCCCGTTTGGGATTTAAAATACTTAACATACAAAATTGCAAGATTTGCTTATGTATTTGTGTGCTTCGTTAGTGGTTAATGCCAACTAAAAGCATTTCCGACTTACTAAGCTAGAAAAATTTAATGTTGGCAAGCTATACATATTCAAAGTTATTTACAATGAATCAAGAGGTTCAAATCAGGACTTAATTTAGTCTTAGATTCTGAATGAAATTTATTTTAGTATTTAAGTATGTACGGATCAGAAAGGATGTGGATAACATCTTTCTGGGAAGATTTAGACGATATTGCCGATAATCTTTATTGCTACTTTCCTGCGCTTCTTTCGTTAGCATTCCTATTGGTAGAATGCTGCAGAAATTTTTCTACTTCCGTGCCTAGTATTTCTTCTCGAGAATTCCTTCTCGAGATTTTCTCGAGAAAATAGTATAATTTGTTTTCCTCATTTCTCGAGAAAATAGTTTATTCTCGAGAAAGTCACCAACACTTAAGTCGCAACCAGGATATCAGAGATTTTTGTTTCCTAATAGTTCCGTCCTGCCAGTGGCTGATAATACTGTATACAAATCACAGGAATACGTAACAAATTAAATCGAAAATCGACAGTAGCAAAAACAAGAAGAAATTTGCGGTGAACTCTCGAATTTTTTTTCCTTAGAATATGCCCCATAATGGACCACTAATAGAAACCCTCTAGGAAAAGTCGGGATGAATTACACCGTGAACTAGCTCTGTAATATGCTACATCTTGGGCTGATGAATCTGCTTACCTAGTAATGAAAGTAGTAATACAGAAAAAAATCTCCATATTCAGGCACGTTACGCTTCGCTTAAGTGTTGCTTGTTTTTATGCTTAAAAAGGGTAAGTGCCGTTTAGTTGCAAATTTGACTTCAAAGGGAGAGTTTGTTTAATCTTTGAGTGAAATTGTATCATTTACTGGATATTTTTTCATTAGAATTTGTATGAATTTTTGGCACACATATGAAAGTGTTGTGAAAATAACTCCATTCGGCCACTAAATGAATACCAATTCTGCCGAAACATTTTCTGTAAATTTCTAAGAAGAAATGAATGCTTATTGCTTAAATTATTAGCCGCATAGAGGAGCTATAATACTTCTATAATAGGCTCCTGGTAATGCAGGGAGAATCCGATATCTACTCCTTCCTATGACATCACGTTACAAAAATCCGTTACAGGCGATGCCCGGCGAGAGGGTGGGGATGGGTGCGACGTTTTCCCATAGGTAGTGGGAGGGGTTGGCTATCATTTGAGAGAAGAATGAAGAGAAACGGTCCAGAGGGTGAGGAGCAATGGACAAAAGAGTGGAGGCATGTCGGAAATTTTTTTTGAATGTAGACTGTAGATTGGCATGGTGTGCTTCGCGAGGGTGTGAGGGGAGGAACAGATGATTGCCTGTTTGTAGAGAGAGGGGTTGGCTACCATATGCAAAAAGAATGAAGAGAAACGGTAAGGAGGGTGAGGAGCAATAGCCAAAAGAGTGGAGTCAATTCTGGTTTTTACTCCCACCCTCCCCATCTTTTTCACTAAATTATATGGAGGGGGTAAAATATTTTTACATGTTCATAATACACTCATCGAGACCTTTCCAATGAGTGGTCATACGTTAAGATTGGATGAAAAATAGTAAATTTATGTTTTACCACTTACATACATACAAAATGTATGGAACGTACACCAATCCCCAATTAGATAGGAGCTTAAATACTTTGAATTTTGATATCTCCTGAACGCTGAAAGCTAAGTGAGTATAACTTTCTCCTATATTGGAAGTCTCGATATTTCAAGGGAGCGCCGCGCCGGTATAAGGCCATCTTCTCAGGTACATGAGCGTACCCCAATGTATATAGAATTCATATTATTCCCATTACGAACCATGTTCCACTATTAGATGATGTCATATCGTGAAATGTATAGGAAAGCACGGTACAGGGAACACAATACGCTCTCTGATCTCTCTGTCTTTCCTATAAACATGCAAGTACATTAGTCACACAATTACGTCACAGGCTATCAGCTTCAATGTGTCAAAATTCTAATGGGAATACTTGTCGTGTATCTACCTTCAGCGTAACCAAAATGCCGGCTTATCTGTGCGTGAAGTTCGGCCATATTAGAGCCTGACTGTCAAATTTCAAAGCGGGAACTTGGCAGTTTGGTACTTTTGTTTATCTTGTTTGGAAACTGACGCATGAACGTAGTAAGATACAGGAAAAATAAAAATTTCCAATTAACTGAGTTGAAATTTTGCACACTGGCTTTAAAAAAAACAAATCAGGTATCTCTTTCATGGGGCTTTCTTTAAAAATTTAGTTTTTCGCTATATGTTTGAGAATATTTGAGAATGCATCTACGTAGTGAACTGAAATTTTGTATACGAATTTTTTTATAGGCATAGTTCACTTAGAGCGCTGAAAGTTAGCAGACGGCCTTTTTCATAAAAATAGTAAATAAAATCACAATGGACCAACTCTAATCAATATTACTATCAGTTGTAAAAGTGGACTTGGTTCACTTTAGCAATAAACCCGTCATATATAAAAAAAAATTAAAAAAAAAAATAAACAAAAAAAAAAACCCTGCCCATTGTCAGCAATCGAACCCATTACCCACCCTACTCGAGGACTTTGACCCACCGCCCTACTGACTGAGCCAAACTTCCTTATTCAGTTCGGGCTATAAATGGATATTTAGACCGAATTGTGTTCGATCTCACGGGTGTATGCAGACGCGTAAAAATTAATCGTGAGATTTTATTTTTTTTTTAATAGAAAAATAAAATCTAGGAATAGGTACTAAAATTCGGTACAGACAATCCTTTTATGATAACAATTGTAGGAAAAAATTAAAAATTGGAATAACCGTTATTTCATACAATAAAATTTTCAAATCACTTTTCAAGGTGGAAATTTGGCGCTCAAGAATTTCTGATTACGCCACGTTGTTCGTTGCAGGAGTTTGCAGAAAAATTCACAATAACAGAAAATCGAAAAATTTCTGAAATAAGTGAATAATTGTAGGAGATACACGTGCTCAAACTGTACGCGCAGTACAAATAATTACTTTCCCCGCCTTCCTTTTCACTAAATTATATGGTGGGCGTAAAATGTTTTTGCATATTCTAAATGTACTCGCCAAGACCTTTCCAATGAGTGGTCAATCGCTAAGATAGGATGAAAAATAGGAAATTGATGTTTATCACTTTTCATACATACATACCTACATGCACCAAGGAACTCCCTAATTATATTGGGACTTGAATACTTTGAAATTCGATATCTCCTGAATGATAAGAGGTAATGACTTCAAATAAATTTTAAAAATTAAAGGACAGAAGTAGCTATAATGGCCTTCTATATTGGAAGTCTGTGTAGTTCAAGGGGGCGCCGCTAGGAAGCGCAGACTGCAAAAATAACGGTTTTTTGTCCAAAATCACCCGAAAAATTGGTGGAGGGGGGAAATTTTTTTTATTTCTGTAATCTACTTATCGAGACCTTTCCAATGAGTCTCCACATGTTGGGGTAGGCTCAAAAAATGAAATCGTGATATTTTGAGATTTTTTGGTGGGCAAACCCCTTACAAAATGCTTGATTTCGCAAATCTTGGCTGGACTTGTCGAGGTGAAATTCTTGTAGAATTTGAAGGAAGTAACCGAATTGGCTCAAATAAATTTTAAACGATAAAGCAGGAATGTCAAAAGCCACTTCTTGAAATAGTTGGTCCAGTTGCTTTCTGTGGCCCCCACCAGGAGTCGTCTAATGGACCTTACATTTCCAGGACATTTTAATTTTTTTAAATAGGAAAATAAAATCAGAGAATGCTAAAATTCGGTATAGACAATCCTTTTATGATCACAATTGTAGAAAAAAATTAAAAATTGGAATAATTGTTATTTCGTATAACGAAATTTCCAAATCAATTTTCAGGACGCTGATTTCGGGCGCCAAATATTCAGATTTTGTCACGTATGTCGGAGGAGTTTGAAAATATACTCAAAAAATCAGAAAAAAATCATAATAAAAATTAAGCTAAAAAAATTAGCATATTAATTAAAAAATACTGTGATTTTTAATTAATTCCTTAATATGAACATGCAAATTAAATGACATATGAAATCTATGTATGACAATATTTTAAAGAGTTAATCGGATAACGTTAAAAAAAATACAATAAATTAGAGACAGTAGTATATTACTTTTACATTTATAACAGGACTTACAGGATTGCGAAAAGTCCCGTTAAAATTAAAACATTTCAAACATACGTCAAATTCCCCATATATAAATGAGTAACGAATCTAATTAGAAACTAATTTAGCGAACCATGCAAACTTATTTGGTCAGTTATTGCTAAACGGCTTTGAATAATGTCTTGTAGTTTATTTTAGATAAAATCGAGTGGATTAGAGATAATGTTAAGAGAAAAAAAGTGGCTTAATTGTTGCAGGATATACAAAAAAGATGGCGCTGAATGTAATGTAATGACCGATGAAAGATAGTATCATACAAAACTCATCGGCGAATCAGTAATTAGAATCGCATCGAGATTTAGTAAAAAGATTTATTTTTAGGACATAAAGTTAAATCTAATTAGTTTTCCGATCGGCCTAATAGTTTAGAAGAAAAATTAATAAGAGTAGAACAACCTCCTGCCGTGGAAATATGTAAATCAGGGTATATATACAGGTTATGTAATCATGGGTTATACGCAGATTATTAAAAGTTATTTTGAGTTTTGCATGTCCGTCCATCCGGGGAAAAAATTTGCAAATGGGCTTTAAAAAAAAAAAATTATATTTGAATGTTACATTTCACATAATAATATGAAACCTACATAGCAATCTTCCAAATCCGTCTCATATATCATATTTTTCTTTATTTTTTTCCATATAGCTACTCTAATAATAAATAGGCCAACCTTGCTTTATGTTGAAAAAAATCCTCATAATAAGCATCAAGTCTCACTTTTACTGGTAAATTTATTTCCAATATAAGTACTGGTACATGTAATGAGTACCAATTTACTTGAATATCATACAATTCTAAGTAGCCGTCAAGAAAGGGATAAACCAAAAGCTTGAAAAAGATTTGTGCTTGGTTCACTTTAGCAATGAACCCGCCATATATATAAAAAATAAAATATTAAAAAAAATTCATGCTCAACACTCGAACCCACAATCCCTAAATTCTCTAACCTAGCGTCCTACCGGCTAAGCCAAACTATCTTGCTTGCCTTGCGCTATAAATGCATATATAATGAAATTGTGTACTTCTTAGCTCATATACAAATGCTTACATACACAAGTGAAAATTAGTTTCGAATTATAATATATTGAGGGGGTGGGCAAGAACCCTATAACCCGGCACCCTACGAAACTCGTAATAGTCTTAAAAAATCAGAAAAAATTCACTAAGATGAATTTAGTAAAATGAATTTTGAAAATCGGTTGGAATTTGGCGGAGATAAAAAGGGTGGTAGTTTTCAGTAGCACACCTATGTACCTATGTGTGTGCATCAAACTAATTTAGCTTGCCTCGCAATGTAATTATGGGAATGAAATTTGTTATTTTGGGAACAGGGTGATTAAATGGGCCCGTAGGAGCCATTCCCGGCTCCGGAAAAAATTGAAAAAAATCCACAAGATTCCCAGGGGTCATAGTTATCATACAAAAAATGAACTATGAAGATCCGGTTAAAAATAGCTAAAATAAAAACAAAAGTATCTCAACAAAACGGCTTAAATTAAGGAAATGCCGGTTTTTCATGGCGTTTTCTGACAGTTTTGGTCGTTTTCAAAGTTTTTATTTCTACTATTACTACTTAATTATACACTTTTTGAGTATAATGTCAGCGGATAAAATGAAGCCTGTTTTGTTGGGAACGTTTATTTCTAATTAGTTTTCCGCTCGGACTAATAGTTTAGGAGAAATTTCAATAATAGTAGAACAACCTCCTTTTACGACGGCTTTTTGCCGCTTTTTGCCGTGAGATGATGTAAAAATTTACAATTTCTCTTTACGGAATAACGGTGCTTCGGAGAATTTTTTTTGTAAAGATAAAAAAGTTTCGTAATCGAACACTAATGCCTATGGTTAAAAAAAAATTGGAAAAATAACTCATATGTAGTAATGGGGTATATGGGACCCAGATGAGGTAAAACTTTGAAATTCGGGAGGAAAAACTCAGTGAGAAAATGTCTCAAATCACAAATAAAAACTTTCTAATGGATAGAGAATTTGGTTACCTTTAATTTGAATATAAAATTTTTTCTCTACGGGTATCCGTTATGATGCAGGGTCCGACAAAGTGAAAAAGTGGTTTTCAGGTAAAATGTAAGAGGGTGAAAAAAATATACTACGAAGTATACTCAATTGAAATTTGAAAAACGCCATTCGATAGAGCTCGGCGGGGGCTTTAATTAGACACCCCACATGCCATATTTGGGGCTTATGGGGGGGTGGGGGTAACAACCCCCCACCACAAAATCCCCCCACTCTAAATTTTTTTTTCATAACTTTAATCCCTTTATTGAACTAAAGACGAATCTGAAGTTAGTTTTTTAATCCGTCATCCCCTCTCTTCACAAAACAGGTTCGAATATTGAAAATAATTAAAGCAAATTTCTGAACTTCAAATACTATTATTAAGTAAATAAGGGCATAAAAAGAAAATCGATCACACCAATTTGTTTTTCGCTGATGTTTTATTAAGTTTTCCAGAAAGTTTCATGGTCTTTGATGCGCTATTACTTATGTTTTGGGATCCCAAATTTGCAATAACTTTTTTTGTGGGGTAGCACCGTGATGCGGGTAGATGTAAATTGAACACCCTGTTAAATAAACCCAGTACCACCCTTAAGCGATATTAGTGCACAAATCGATAGTCCTCGAAGGGATCTTTCATTTGGCTCATTCGAAATTTTCCTCGGACACCCCCCTCCCCCGCTCCACCCCCTAACATTTTACGTTACGTTTTACCTCCCCCCACCCACAAGGAAGGGTGCAGGGGGGTGAAATTTCAGATTCGTAAACTTTGAAGTGTTCTCTTTCCAAAGATACCCCACTCGACCCAGTGGAGTTGGAATTTCACTTGTTATAAGCCGGGCAAATGACCCTTACGTTTTTCGAAAATCATCAATTTTGTATGAAAATTTTTCGAAATTCGAAAAAAAATACCATCATGCTATGGGAAATTGTAAGTGTAATTTAGGTGTAGAATTTCATCCCCATGTGATAAGAAGTACGGAATCTAGGACGATTTTCGTGATGGCACCCTGCACCCTATTTCCCCCTTTTCCGAGCGTTTCGAAAATACCGTTTCTCTAAATTTTTGATATTTTATAGCCACGCCCATAGGCTTTCCAACAAATCTTAAAACATCCCGCTAGACCCTCAGGAAGTAGAGAAATAAGGGAAAATCTGAAATGTCGATTTGAAAGTTTAAACTCCGTGAATTTCGAAATCTATTTCGAATTTCGAATATTTTCGAAAACCAAAAGATAGCTTATCAAAAGATCTATAAGGTGTATAAATTTCATCCCCCTACTCCTTAAATTACTCAAGTTAGAGTTAATATCGAAAATACCCCCCACCCTATTTTTCTCCCCACTCAAAAGTCCAAATGAACTGAAACTTGAAAAAATTAGTTTAGAGTAAAAAGATCTTTCAAAAAAGTGCTATAATTAAAAAATCGTACGATTCAAATAAAAGTTATTCGAATTCGAAAATGTCTAACTTTAACCATCATAAAAGGTATTTTGAAATTCGAATTTCGAAATTCTGTGCACAAGGGCAACTCACGCATATTTTTTCTATATATGCAGAAATTTTCATAAAAATCGGTTATTTTATAAAATTGTTAAAATTCAAAAACGATAAGCATGTTTTTCACTCAATCACTTTTTACTTTATTGTAGATTAGCTATTTTGAAACTTTTTACATTGAGAAAAAGAAAGATAGTAACGAATTCAGGAAGATAAATAGTGATAGTGAAGATAAAGAGTGTTTATCAGAATATGAATTGAGTTTTTAATTTGAATCAGTGAGAAACAGAGAGTTGCAAATGCGAAATCTTATAGAATTACAATTATCACAGGAGAATTTTTGAATATTTTTACAATTTTCCCGTATATAGGGTGAGAGACCCAATTAATAGCACTTTAACAGATCTTTGCATTTTAAATTGATGTGATTTGTTAAGATATGATTCCTGGTTCCGCTACAGGTCTGAATAGCACTCAACTGTTATTCAAGTTTTATTTTATAAGACATTTATGTTGATTATAATTAAATACTTTAGGAATCTTTCTTTTTTTTTTAATTTTTACATAAGCGTCGATTGTTGGCACTTTTTTTGCTAATTATTAGCATCCACTTACTTAATTATTAGCACAAGCTTGGTGCAATTATCAGCACTATGCTAATAAATAGCCCCATGGGCCATTATTTGGAAAAAAACTAATTTAGCATATTTTCAGGAAAGGATCACTTTCATCTTAATGTAAATAAAGCTACACAATCAAATTTTGTTAAATATTCTTTTTATTTCAAAAACACCAATTATTATCACAGATGCTAATAATAGGGAAAATTCATGATCGCAATACCAAATGTTGGCACCCCAGAAAAAAAAAAAATAAGCGTATAACCTATAATAATCAATTTCATTTCAAATGCTTAAATGTCTCACAAAACCATTTAGATTATTAACTTTTTAGGAATATACTAAGATGTATCACAAATAGATACTTTTTTCCAAACATTTCCTTACCTTAAATCAAAGAAAACCCAGAATAAATGTTCGAAATCTAAACAACACCACTTTCACATCGCAGTAAACCTACCATTTTGCAATGTGTCACATGAATAGTGTTACCACTTGTAAATAATACGAGCACTTCAATATGTTTTTTGTGCTGGTGGGGCTTAAAAATAGCTGCAATACTTACATTTGTATTTTAAATGTCGGAGTGCTAATAATTGGTGTAGTGCTAACGATTGGGTGTCTTACCCTATATTATATACCTACGGAAAATTGCAAAAATATTCAAAAACTTCCCTAACAAAAATATCGTTTTGCAAAATTATGAATATACATAACAGGAAGTGTCATTACTTTTGAATTATAAGACAAGTGAGCAAACTATGGAGATTATGACCTAATACTTTTTGCGAATTAAAAAGCATTTACAACTGAGAGAAGATTTTATATTGTTAACTTCAGAAGGAGCTTTAAAATATTTGTTTTAACGAAGTTAGAAAATGTCAGCAATGAGCTATATGTTAGAAGCTTTCTATTGCAATTAAAAGTGAAATAAGTAAAAGAATAAACAAGAACATCATAAATCTTCACAAAGTCCCACTTGAGAAGAAAAAGATACATGTACAAATTTTTAGACTATTCTCGAAAAATTATACGAACAAAATTGCAAAAGAAATGTTAAATGGATAATTTGTTAGTTTTGAAAAGTTTTACACTGACGAATCAGAAGTTAATGTAGTTGCAATCTATAGAAATGAAGAACTGATTCTTCAAGAAAAACGTAAATTTATCTATAACAGATAGTGACTGAGAAGTAAGCCCTAGTGTTGCTGAAAATTATTAAACAAGAATTCGATATGTTTCAAACAACGGGTACAAGAAAAACAAATTTGGAACTACATACTTAGAGATGATTTGTCCAATATTTAATTAGTAATGAACGTAATTTTACTATTGCGAAGGATTTTGTTAAGAAGAAGATAAATTCATTGTTCAATATTACTTTTGATGCGCTGTTTTTTGAAAAATTTTATCAAAGCTGAACAAAAAGGAATTAAATTTTGTTTTGCAATCATTTTATATCTACACCTACATATTGAAACATATTGAAATAATAAATAAAGTAGATGAATTCGGTATCAGAGTGGTACATATTCTCTAAAAAGAATCTTTTGTGACCTTATAGAAGGATACATTGATGACTTAAAAAATCTAAACAATAATGTACTTATAGCTGGTGATTTTAACATAGATTGGTCAAATAACTCAGATTTATATAAAAAAGACTTAGAAAAATTAATTATTGATAACAACTTGAAGCAAACCGTTAACGAATACACAAGAATTTGCATTACATCCAGAACTTTAATAGATTATATTGTTACAAATTTTAATTTGATACAAACTATAATTGAACCAACATTGAAAATATCGGACCATGAAACAATAGAAGCTACGATCTTTTTAAGTAACGCAAAAGAGAAGGTAGTGCCTGTAAACAGAATAAGATATTAAAAATATGAAAAAACAAAACTCTTGTGCGAGCTTGAAAGAAGTGATTGTGCAATTGCGATGGGCATGAACATAGACATTAATATTGATAACATGAATGAATGTGTACGTGAATTTGATAATGAATTTAAAAGGATTGTAGGTGGTTTAATATGTGAGAAAGTAATGCGAAATGTCAATAAATGGTTTGATGATAGTTTAAGAATGAAAAAAAAAATGAAAAAATGAGGAAATATGAAAAAGCTGTTTTAACTAATTATGAGGTTGATTGGATTGAATATAGAGTATGTAAAAACCATTACACTAATATGTTAAGGCAAAAGAAGAGTGAATTTATTAAACGAAAAATATCGAACGCAAATGATCAAAAAGAAATGTGGCAGGTAATTAAATGTTATGTTTTGAAGAAAGAAATTGTGACAACATTTAAAGAGATACAATTTGGGAATTATGTGAGTGTAGAGGATAGTGAAATGGCAAGCAAGCTAAATCAATATTTTATACAGAGTGTTAGAGACATAAATAATGAAATCGATTTCGTGCAATATGATGATTACTTAATCGTTCAGGCGGAATCAAGATTTATATTTAGAGATGCTACTATTAATGATTTAGAAAGAGCGTGCAAGAAATTGAAAAATAAAAGGGATTGTAATATGATAAGTCCAAAAATGATATTGGATAGTGTAGATGTGATGGGCCCCAAATTAATAAATATAGTAAATGGATCACTCAATACAGGAATTTTCCCTGATATATGGAAAGAATCTTTAATTGTTCCATTGCACAAAATAAAAAAATCGGCAAAATGTGAAGAATTAAGGCCCTTAAACATGCTTGAAACATTAGAAAAAATAGTGGAAAAGATAGTAAAAAGTCAGCTTGAAGAATATATAGAACTAAATAATATTCTAACAGAGGACAGTCAGGATTTCGTAAAAATCACTCATGCGAAACGGCTATAAACTGGGCATTGACTGGAAAGAAGATATAAGCAAAGGCAGACACGTGATCTTAATATTTGTGGATATGAAGAGAGCTTTCGAAACCATAGACAGAGATATCTTAATAAGAAAACTCAGGCGATATGGGATACATGGAATAGAGCTAAAATTGCTTAAATCTTATTTGACCAATAGATTTCAAAGATGTAAAGTAAATGGAACAAAATCGGAAAAACTATTAAATAAATTAGGAGTTCCTCAAAAATCAATATTGGGAGCGTTGCTATTCATTCTATATATTAATGATATTAGTGCGGCATTAGAAAAATGTAAAGTGAAGTTATTCGCGGACGATGCCTTAATTTACCTTAGTGCAAAAGATGACGTAAGATCTACAATAAATATGGTGGTTGATGAGTTAAACAAGCTGTGTAAATGGTTAAAAATGAACAAACTTAAATTGAATACAACGAAAACCAAATATATGTTACTGAAAGGAGTGTATGTTGGTGAATTAAAATTAACAGGGAAAAAATCGATCAAGTCTATGAGATGAAATACCTAGGTGTAGTAATTGACAGTGAACTAAAATTTAGTCAGCATATAGACAGAACATGTAAAAAAGTGGCAAAGAAAATAGGTTTTTTCAGTAGAATTAGAAAGAATATTGACTTTATGACAGCAAATAACATATACAATGTAATGATAAAACCGCATTTCGAATACTGCTCAACTATATTATTTATGGGGAATCAAACAATAATTCAAAGACTACAAAGGCTACAGAACAAAGCGATGAGAATGATCTTATGTGTCAACAGATACACGCATGTTCGATGGATGAGCATTACCCAACGAATTATATTTAACACACTTTTATTTGTTTTTAAAATGAAATATGGAATATTACCAAATTATTCAACAAAAAGTTTAGTGAAGTTCAACCATATAATTTAAGGAATACTATGAATTTTAGATTAAGTTCGCATAGAAATGTTAAGGACCAGAAATCATTTATGTACAAAGGATTTCAAATATTCAACAGTCTTCCAATATAACATTTCAAGTTGAATGTAACCGAGTAAGTGTTATTTTATGTATTATATGAGAATTATCGAGATTTCTGAGAAATAAGAGGTTTCTTTTCTCGAGAAATGAAAACTATCGAGAAATCTTAAACATTATCCGTGCCATTGATTTTGTGTACAATGTTTGGAATATCCCACTGAAGCGCTTCCCTGGAAGCTTCTTTTCCCTATCCCAGTTCATTGTTTTTTCAAATATGTATGTCCGCAGAGGCAACCGCTTCAATACTGCTCTCAAGAAGCGCTCCAGGAGCGCTCTGAATGATTTTTTAATGTGTCCTTTAAAAAGCTTTTTTGAATAGTCATCGCAGTGCTTCTTCCTTAATATCATAAGACGCCTTCAAGAGTGCTTCCTGAGAAGAGTATTGAAGCAAGCTTGTGATTATTTGTGGTAATAAATTTTATGAAATTAATTTAAGCCAATATTCTCCCGTACTGAATTTATTGTAGATTTTGGCGGGAGAAGGAGTAACAACTCTTTGGAAAGCTACTTTTTCACTCCACACTCAAAATGGTAAATGCGTTTCATGACACAATAGTGGAAAAATCCACTGGTTAAATTCGTGAAAAATTAGATGAAATCAACCTTTTTTGCTTGCTGATCTGCTTGAGCTCATCAAATAATCTTCTATAGAGCTTCCAAGCGATGGCCCTACAAGTAATTGAGTTACTTGTGCGTTTGCTTATTTTTCTGGCTAGATCAGGGAATATGCTTCTAAAGAACTGCCAAATGATGGCTAGAGAGGCGCTTAAATTATACTTTCAGAAGCGCTGGTTGTTTGTCCCAATGGGATTATACAATCTATAAACGTGCACGTGTAAACTGTTAGTTTCATGAATAGCTAACGGTAACATTAATGCTAACCGTTAGATCGAGGTCTCAATTCGATAGCCCACGCCAATGCTTTATGCGATCTGCCGGAATGTTTAGACTTGTATGGTTTGTGCCAGGTTATTTTTAGCTCCTGATCCAACATGTTTCTCAATTCGGTACGAGTCACTATATCTTTAGACCTTAATTTCCTGTTTAATCATAAAGTATCTGTTGGGTTTTATTTCCGGGATGAGTTACATTAAATTTATTTATTTATTTATATATTTATTTATGATGTTATTGTTTTTGTTGATAAATCCGCTTTAAAAGCGGTAACTTTTCTACTTCTTCAGCTTCCTTATGGAACCAGCAGATTTCAAAATGGTATGCGGCGCATACAATGTTCACCGACTACCAGTGAACTGAACACCTCAACACTTCAAAGCAGGGACACATTAAACGGGAATTAAAAAGGAATTAAAAGGAGTATTGTGTAATTTTACCCCTGCTTTAAGTACTGGGAACCACAACGCTGACGCAATAACTTTGACAGGATAAAAATTGAAATGGACATCGTTATTCAACCAGGTGCTGTATTCTTGAATAACGAAGCTTGATTCTGAATACGTTAAGCTGTCAAAACCATTCGAAATGAATGTACATGTGAAATTCATATTCATTATTTTCGTACGCAAGCCATTCGTTATATAACGAATTCATTCGTAATTCAAGAATAGGCCCCCAGACAGCGTTGAGACATTTTTACAGTTCTGCGTACAGGGTTTACGTCGAATGGTAATCAATGCAGTATTCACGAGCCGAAGCTTTGCTCAAATCTTGCGCGTAAAGTTCGCTTACCATCAAACAAGTGATCAATACAAAAGGAAACAAGTAAAAAAGCTAAAATTGGTCAAAGACCAATTCTTATGATACCCTAGAGGTGAATGCCCGTATGAAATTTCCTATGGTCACCCATTTCAGCAATTTTGATTTTTGCAGTGGTTTATCGCATATATTTCTAGAACGGCTCGTTGGACAGAAAAAGTGGTTATAACCAATTTTATAGGATTTCGTGTTCTGACGAAGTTTTTTGTAAAATAAAAATGTCTTGGACTGATCGTTTTCACAGTATACGTAAAAAACCCAAAATTTTATATGGCAACACCAAGAAGGGGTTGCCCGATTTAGTCCATTTTTGATATTTTATTTGCGATTACAACACAAATACCGTATACCAAATTTCAGCTCTCTATGTCAACGCGTTCTTAGGCAGTGTCCAAATATATAGTGGAAAACGAAATTTTTGTATGGCAATTGGGAATCCCCCGAAGTAATTGCCCGATGTGTCTCATTTTCGAAGTTAATTTTACTTTTTGTTTTAAAGTCAGTGTACAAAATGTCAGCTCTCTAAGTACACGCGTTCTCGAGTTATCGAGCGCACGGACGGACGGATGGACAGACGGACATGCAAAAATCAAATAACTTTTAATTTGCCATTTTCCATTTTTCTCTACTAGCACTATTTCTGTGCGTTACAAACGGAATGACAAACTTATACACCCTTTATGTTTCATCTAGGGTATAAAAAGATTTAAAATTTTAGGGAGGAAGTTTAAGATTTGACCGGAAGAACCGATTAAGCGTGCAAAAAAAAACATATATATATGTAGGTATGTGTAAAAGTCTTAGAGCCCAAGCGCAACGAAAGCAGAAAAAGGACTGAATGAAAGCGTCAAGCTTTACAGCAGTAAAACGGAAAGCTGAGGTTTTTCCATTCAGCAAGGCAGCTCGAGTTTGGACAACGTAGGATTGTTTATATCTTAGATGATGAAATTATAGGGTATACCATATAAAGTTTGTCATTCCGTTTGTAAGGCATAGAAATAATGCTGGTAGAGCAAAATGGATTGGACACCCACGTATCATATTAAAATTTGTTCTGATTTTTGTAATCACGTCTGTCTGTCCGTCCGTCGCTCTGTCCTCTCGATAACTCGAGAAAACATTTACATTAGAAAGCCGATATTTTGCACATGGGCTTTTTGAAAAAACAAAAAAAATAAATTAATTACAAGTTCGAAAATGGGACATATAGGGAAACTCCTTTGTTTTCATTTCGTTTTTCACTATTTGGGCACTGCCTGAGAACGCGTCAACGTAGAGAGCTGTACCCAGTTTTTAGTACGCTGTATCGGGTGTGTATCATCGTGTGTCACCGGACATAGTCCTTTGACACACGATGATACACACTCATTTATTCATTCATTTATTCATTTCTACAAATTTCATCAAATAGCTGATTACTACAAAATTAAAACAAAAAGAATATGTACAACATAGAATGATCCCATTTAAATAAATTAAAAATAGGCACATATATATAAAAAAAAAGAGAAAAAGCGTTAAATTAAATACCAAAATACAAAAATACAGACTAAAAATAAAATTGAACAGAAAAAGAGAAACGAAAAAGAAGAGAAAAAAGAAAACAAAACAAAAAAGAAAAAAAAGCTACATTAAGTAAGCTGACCATTCAAGAGACGCTTTACTTGGGCTTTAGTTAGATGTAGGTCCAGTACGTGCCAATGAGCATTAAACAAACGAGACATCGACGTAATAGGCTCATTAAAACTGTAATTTGTATCACAAAATGGCAAACACAAAAAGTCATGGTTTCTCAAGGAACGACAAGGAGCAGAGAAATTTAGGAGCCCAAGAAGCTCATGGGAATTAATTGTACCATGCAAGCAATCAAAAATCAAAAGGATCCTAGAAATATCACGCCTCTTCTCAAGGGTGTCGATAGAGAGCAACTTGAGTCGATCAGCATAAGGAGGCAAGGCTAAAGGATCGTTGCATGGAAGGCCACGAAGAGCAAATTTAATAAATCTGCGTTGGACTGCTTCAATCCGATTAATATGGACAGAATAAAATGGTGCCCAAACAGGACCGGCATACTCCAAAATCGACCTAACAAAAGCGAAATAGAGGGTCTTGGTTACCAAAGGGTCATTAAACTCCCGGGACCACCTCCTAACAAAGCTCAAAGCAGTGTTAGCCCTATTGATAATATTTGAAATATGGTTTTCAAATGAGAGCCCGGAATCAAAAATAACCCCCAGATCCTTGGTGCTGTGAAGTCTGGACAATAAACTCCCAATGATGAAGTAATTCAGATACAAAGGACTACGCTTACGATAATAAGACAAAACAAAACACTTATCAATATTCAAAGAAAGAAAATTCTTAGAACACCAAGAGTAGAAGGTGTTCAAGTCAGAGTTAATTAGAGCATAGTCATCGGCATTCGAGATAGTCCGGAAAAGCTTGACGTCGTCAGCATAACAAAGAATTTTGGTATGAGGTAGTAACAAGTGTAAGTCATTAATATAAATGACAAACAAAATAGGACCAAGATGGTTACCCTGGGGTACTCCAGAGGTATTAAGGATGTTCCTGGATAGAATACCACGTAAAGAGACTTGCTGGGTACGGTTAGACAGATAGGAGTTTAACCATAGAAGAAACCGACAAGGAAAACCTAGCAAAGTAAGCTTATGTAAAGGTATCTTGTGGCTAATCCTGTCGAATGCTTTACTAAAGTCAGTATAGATGCAGTCAACTTGTTTTCCTGTATTAATGGCAGACATGCAATGATTATAAAACTCCAATAGGTTGGTAGTTGTTGACTTCCCCTTAGTAAAACCATGCTGGAAACTACCTAAGAACGGTTTAGAGTGGAAATAGAGAGTATCACAGACAATAGCCTCAAATATTTTGGGAATAGTTGAAAGATGAGCAATTGGTCTATAATTAGATATGTCAATTCTCTTCCCCTTTTTATGATGTGGAAAAATTAAGGAGTGTTTCCATAACTTAGGAAAGACGCCTGATCGACAGGACAACTTAAATAGGTGAAATAAGATGGGGATAAGCGGAATGCTACATTTCTTCAACAAAGAAGATGGGATGCCATCAGGGCCAGGCAAAAGACTATCTGCCAAATTCGAAATATGTTTCGAAATTATGGCATCGTCAAAAACAAGATCCTTTAATTCAAAAGACGTAGAAGGAAGCATCGTCAAGTGAGTAAAATCGCTACAACTAATATCATAGTTGGAATCACTAAAGGCAGATTCAAAAAAATCAGCAAACAGATTGGCAATAATTGTGGAATCAGCACTCTCAGCATCACCAAAAGATAAGGATGAGGGGAATCCATCAGACTTGCGTTTAGAATTAACAAAGGACCAGGGGGCCTATTCTTGAATTACGAATGGTTTTTACGAATTCGTTATATAACGAATGGTTGATAACGAATCGAATACCCCGTTCGTATTCTTGAACCTCTTCGTTATAAAGTCGAAGTGGTGATAAAGTATTTCAACATAACGAGTGTGGTAAGATTAAATCTGTCAATTTACAAATTGGATATCGTCAGCTGTTTCATATTTTAAAATATAATTTGTAAAAAATGGCAAGCTTCAGTGAATTGTCATTATTGTTTGGTCCTGAAATCGTTAAAGAATCTGTGGACTATCAATTACGTCAATAGTTAATCAATTCCTGCACCCTTAATTCAACGCTGGATAGAAAAAAAAGTTGCAGGAGGACCTCCACCAGTGCCATGCAAATGTTTTTTATGCCGCCGCAGATTTTCATTTTTATCCTGCCAAATCTGGAAATTTTCTATTACCTTTGTTTCGAATATAATATCATAAAAAAACTTTCTAGTTCTTTTGTGCTTCGGGTATGGAAATTAATACTGATTTTATTTTGCCACAATTCCGTGGCATCTTTTGAACTGAAAGAGTTCTCATATTTACCAAATCTCAGTTTCTGGTTTTCCTTTAAAAACTCAATTAGTTTAGTTTTTTGAGCATATGATATTTTCGCACATCTTTTATCTCCCATTATCACCCATAAAGTAGCAGCTGATTCACTCTTCGTTTGACATAACGAATGGTTGAACCCACTCGTTAAATAACAAAGGGTTTACGTTCGGTATATAACGAATGCGGATTTCAAGAATACCACAAGTCTCGATTCCGAATGGTTTTGACAGTATAACGAATACGGAATGTGCCTTCGTTATTCAAGAATAGGCCCCCAGAACTGTTTAGCTCTATCGAGCAAAGAAGTCTTCAATTTGGATATGTATAGCTTATAAGAAGCCTCAGAAACAGCCATGAACCTTCCGGGATGATACGAGTAAACCAGATAGTCCTCGTCGCTCCTCGAAAAACAAAATCTCTTCCATGCTTTAGTTTTCAAATTCTTAAAATGGCGTATTGAACCATTAAGCCATTGCTGATTCAGACTTTTATTCCTAGATCTAGAAATTGGTACATTCTGAACAAAACAAAGAAATATAGAGTCATAAAATAGCTTTCATAGCATTATCGATATCTCGTTCGTCAAATATATTACTCCAGTCACGACTAGACAGCTACAAGTCGATTCTAGAATAGTCAGCCTTAACAAAATTAAAATAGTAATCGTCAGAGTAAGATACATTCAAAGATATTGGATCAAAGCAAAATACAACATGAACTGCTGGATGGTGAATAGACTCTGGAAGCAAAGGCTCTAAACATCTCCTAGCCGTAGTACCATAACAATCCGAAGAGAACACCAAGTCAAGGAATCTCCCTGAGTCATTTGAAATGCCACTGCACTGGAAGAGCCCTGCAGAAACAATGCTGTCAATAAAGCGGGTAAAATACTGAGGAGCAGACAGATAGGCTGGACGAAAGCTTTCCATATCAGAGTCGTATTGCCACGAGACAGTCGGCATATTAACGTCCCCGAAAAACAGAAGATCATCAGAAGGCAGCGTAGTATCAGTAATCCTGTCGATAGATGAAGCCAACGAATCGTAAGTAGAAGGAGGCTAACCTGGAGGAATGTACATGTTGACGACAAATACATTCTTAACCCGAAGTCTCAGAACCACCACCAGAAGCTCAAGATCATCCATCCCGTCCAAATCTACCAGTGAACACGGAATACCTCGTTGAACCGCGCACAGAATACCCCCACCAACAGGAGCATTCAGCAGGCCCAAGTGACGATCCCGACGAAAGACCTGAAACTCAGGACCAAGAATCTCAGCATCGACAATTTTTCCACATAGCCATGTTTCGGATAAGCACACTACGTCAAAGCTTGAACTCGTAGATGACACAAATAGCTGGGTAGTCTTAGATCGGAGTCCAGTTACGTTCGCATAGTAGAACGAAATCTCCTTGAGTAGTTTTTTGACGACGAAAGTGTCTTAGCCCGAGCTCTAGGAACAAATTCTCGCACAATCGAGTTAGGCGGCCATATATCCGGAGACATCATAGCTGCAAAAGAATCCTCAGGAATCAAGACCCTAAATGATGCGGAAAAGGTGCGCTCATAAGCACCGTTTTTCGAGTTAATTTTCCTACAAGAGATCTCGCTCCGTTGAATACCCAAACACGATGAAATATGACAAACAGTGTCATCCTCAGTAGTGTCCGAATGCACCCTAGAAATGAAAATGCTCTTCGGTAGTCTTGCAGGTCTCAGGGTACCAACCCCAGCAGAATCCGGCCGATGCCGACATCTCTCATAGAAGAAACGCCATCCGATATAGGGCCGGGGTCATCATGAACGAAAGCAATCGAGCCATGAGCAGAGACAGGTGCAGAACAGGGAAAAATAGAGCAGACACCACTAGCTTCAGACACAGCATTGGAATCCTCCATAGTAGGCTGATCATGACTTTTTTCCCCACATCGTGCTGAGCCGCGAGACTAGACACGACGTAAAAGCGGTTTTTGTATCGAATGTGTATCAGCCCATGGTACACGTAGTTTATACACGGTTGATACACGTTCTTGAAGCAGCAAAGAAAATTCATCATTTCCATATATTCTATACGCACACAAACCGAGTACACGCATTCATATGTAATAAAATACTCGTGTATCATCCGAGTCTAACCCTCTGCTCTAAATTGAGGTATATACGAAAATGTTCTAAAATAGTGCTAAGAAAATCAGTTTTTAGTACGGTGTATCGCGTGTGTATCATCGTGTGTCACCGGACATAGTAATTGTAAATAAAATTTCAAAAATGGACTAAATCGAGCAACCTCTTCTAGGTGTTGCCATACAAAACTTGTGATTTTCACTTTATTTTACTTTTATTTTCATCTGGAGTATAACATTATTGGTCTTAGACCATTAATAACTTTTCCCTTGTTTTTGCCCTCTTATTGTTATCAGTCGTATAAATATATTCACTTTCTAGGAAAGTGGTAATATCGGTGCGAAAGATCTAGGTACTTGTTTGTGTAATGGACGAATATAGGAATATAACTTTTTAAAATTCTTTACTATGTCTTCTTAATAGATCACTAAAGGGCTTCCTTCGTGGTCTACTGTGAAGTACAGACCTTTTTGGCCAGATAACCGTACTATAATATAGTCGTAGTTTCTTTCAATTTAATTTGCGTCGCTAACACCCGCCGTTACATGATAGAGATAATCTAATTGGACTGCCGTTTTCCCGCTTCAAGATTTGTATAGGATATAACACTGCATCTCCCAAACGTAACGTCACATAAATTAAAGTATTCAAGCGATAATCAATATACTTATATAGATATACCTGAATCCTAAATCCTCTTTCACAATAAGATTCAAACTAGAAATTTTTACGTATATTCAATCAATTATTTTTATTTCTTTCGAGGGCAAATAATTCGCGCTGGTGGGTGTTACAATCAAGTATCTGCCATATTTGCATTAAGTCGTTCAAAATGTATAACTGTTGTATAAACGCCTAAGTAATATTTTAATAAATACCATGATTAGTTACATCGAGCGGGCATATGATTGCATATATGACTTCTTTTTTGACTGCACCGAAACTAAAACTTTGCGTCCCAATTGGCTTGAATTATTAATGCTCTGATGATGATCTGTTGTCTTCTTTTATAACCTGTCTTTTATCCAATAAAGACTTTCTATTAACCAGGACCCCGGGTGACCCCAAAATGGATCATCTTTAAAACGTTGGATCATTTCTATGTATGCAAAGTGTCTGAGAATTTCCTAATAATAGTGAAAGAATATTATTTTCTGTATTATAACTGCTTGAGTTTAACATAAACATTGAAAATGTTAAATTAACGATGAGCTCGTTAAACAAAACTGGAATAAAGCAAGTAAGTAGTGGCAAGTTGTTGCATAAAATGATGACACCTCTTGCAGTTGATTTATTGGTTTATGCAAGAGTCCATTGGTGGCTATAGAAATCGAATCAGCACTAGATGCCGACATTTGGATCCTAGGTCTCACCTTTCGATTTCCAATTGTAATGGATTCGGTCTGTAGGAAATTCCATACAATTTGGGTAGGCTTAATTCTTCTCTACTTCAGAAATTATTATTTCCCAATGCACGGAAGCGTGACGAGATGCACCGCAACAAATGGAAGTACGAATGGCTCTTGATAGGTATTTGTTAATTAAACGAGCTTTCGAAGTGAAGGTTCCCGGCTGCTTAAATAGTTTTATTATTTCATTTTAAATTGATGAAGAAAACGTCACAAAGAGTGAATTGTAAGGTAGCAACCAAGTGCATTCAGTTGATATGTAGACCGATATAATGTATATGAAAATCTACAAGCATAGTATTGAGAATCTTAATAAATTTTAATTATTTAAACATAATTATATCCACCTTGACTTCTTTTTGTAGTTATTCTCATGCTGCAAGTCAAAAAGTGAATGTTTATTTGTTCGTTTAATATATATTTTTATTTTTTATGATAAAATACTTCAAACTTTGGCTCTGGTTTTATGAAAGTCACACAGTCTCATTTTAACGATAGTAATTACCGTAAAATTAGTTTACTTATCTAATGTCACTTTAAACACGGTGATTTTCTCACAAAATTTAAGTCATTTGGTATACGTTTAGTTGCTACTTACATATATCACATCCGAAGTTTCGTAGAAACAATTAACTTTTCCTGTTATCGACATTATTTCTCTCACATTTAGTCAATACTTACTGTGACTACCTCGCTACCTCATAAATATTAAAGGAGCTTTTTATTATAATAGGTTTTCTGTAGCTGACATTACAAGGTAAAATTATACTTAGGCTTATATACATATTTAGCTACACAGAGTAGTCAAAATGAATATTAGTGGAGAGTTTTAACTGCCGCCTGATTAAAAAGCTAACTGAATTTAATTTAAAAAAAATTAACAGACCAAAGAAGTCATTATCCAGATATTAAAGGTTAGATTGCATCAAATGCTGAAAATATTAATCCTTGTCGGCAATGGCATCAATATCCGAATTTGCAACAAAATTCAATTAGGGTATTACCAAAGATTCTGTAATACAAAGATATTGTAGGCAAATTATGTAGTTTGGCCTCTGTGAAAAATAATGTGGAATCTCCGAGATTCCACCTCTGTTGAGAAATTATTAAAACTTCGCATTATACATACACGGCCTCCACTAATCATGCATGAGCACCACCTGATGTAGAGAAGCCCTCAATTTTTTCTTAGAAATTTACTGGAAATATTTTCTTTAGAATCTGTATGTAGTATTGGAGATCGACAGCAATGTCTCACACTCACTTCGATATAAAATCAACGATGGCTGGACCACATGTGAAGAAATTTATTGTATACTTTCTTCAGAATTTGTATGTATTTGATGTACAACAGGTGCAACTAATATGAGCGTAGACACTAGTTAAAGCCTAGTTGACATCGAGAAAGTCAAACGAGTTTAACTTTTGCATCAGCGCTGGTCAATCAGCATAATGTCAACTAGGCTTAAGCACTACGCATGTTTCGGCAGAATTTTTATTCATTTAGTGGCCGAATGGCGTTATTTTCTGATACAACACTTTCATTTTGCCGTTGCGGCCGCCAAAAATGCATAAAAGTTCTAATGAAAAATATCTAGTGAATTTCTAAGAAGAAAGTAAAGCTTCCCTAAGAAGATTGGTGGGGTGTGAAATACTGTGGAGTTTTAGATATTCAATTCTATTTTAGGAAATTGATTTCTATAGATTAGATAGGCTATATCATATGCCAACCTCCTTGTATTATAGAGTCTTTTGTATTATAGTCTTTATCTGCCGCTTTTTAGTGATTTTAGATTCTAAAGTTCTATTATAAAATGTAATTGTGATGTGAATGATGGAGAATTCGCCCGATTGTAACTGCAGCATGCTTCCGCTCCATTTTCAAACACAAATCACCAAACGTTAGCACCAGTGTTGCCAATAATTTCTATCTAAAATCGGATCAATGTATCTAGAAAATCAGTTAAAATCGGATCAATGTATCTAGAAAATCAGTTAAAATCGGCTAAACAGATTTTAAAAATCGGCAAATTCCAAATTCCATTCTATACAAACTAATGCAAACACCTCGAATGAATGTAAATCCAAAACCAAAAAAAAGGTTTTTATCGCCGGAATATCCATTTTCATGCATTCAGGTAACATACACCCCAGTTACTACATTTCGCATATATTTTCCCCGTTTTGTCTTTCAGGGACATTAGTGCTCTGTTGTGAACATTTTTCTCATAGAAAGTCATTTTCCACGACGCACAAATTTCGCACAATCACGAGCGGAAAGAATCAGTTAAAATCGGCAAATTCCAAATTCCATTCTATACAAACTAATGCAAACTCCTCGAATGAATGTAAATCCAAAACCAAGAAAAAAGGTTTTTGTCGCCGGAAAATCCATTTTCATGCATTCGGGTAACATACACCCAAGTTACTACATTTCGCATATATTTTTTCCGTTTTGTATTTCAGGGACATTAGTGCTCTGTTGTGAACATTTTTCTCATTGAAAGTAATTTTCCACGACGCACAAATTTCGCACAATCACGAGCGGAAAGAGAGGTCTCGCCGCGTACTATCTAGCGCCATACTCTTTTCATGTTTCAGAAAATTTTCTCGGGACGTTTTTGTCCCTGGAAAGCCCATTTTCATGCACTTGGATCATATACACCCCAGGTACTACATATCGCATATATTTTTTCCGTTCTATCTTTCAAGGACCTTAGTGCTCTGTTGTGAACAGTTTTCTCATCATAGGTCATTTTTCACGACGTACAAATTTCGCACAGTCACGACACGAGCGGAAGCAATCCATTTTTTTAACCAAAAAAGTCGCTCAAAATACATCCGATCGCCAAAGCACCACACCAAATCAACCAAGTGAAGTTTGCGCCAATCCCAAAATCGGGCAAAAATCGGCGGCCGGCTAAGGTAAAATTTTTTCGACTTATGAAGTTGGAAATCGACCAAATTAGCCGATTTTCGGTTCAATTGGCAACGCTGTTAGCAGCTGTTTCCCATAGTAATACCTCATTCACCCATAATAATACCAAGAAGTAAATCAAATACTTTTAACTAAAGAAGAATCATAGGCATCTATATGTGGAAATGGTGGAATATGCTTGATATGAATAATCTTTAGGAAAATTTCCGGAAATGGATCATGGAATTTTATACACCGTTCGATAGTTTACTTGAAAAATAAGTACATTCCTGCTGGTTTAATGGTGTTATCAACGCTGGGTTCGTTCAGAGGACAAAATAGGGGTCAAAATTCGTATAGTTTAAAGAAATTATTCTATTTGGCATAACCTAACATCGGTTAGGGTGAAGAAGGTTGAGCTTGTAGTACATACAACGATGTAATAAGATGTATGATGTAACAAGAATCTACATAAATTTCAAGATGTGTATGACCATTGATTGAAAATAATAGTATTTTAGAATATTTTAATGATTTTCTTTTTATTTTAGTTAATCTGTAGAAAAAGTTTTTGTTAAAAATTATTACCTAACTTTGTTTCTTTGTAAAAAACAAATACAGGGTGTTTCAGAAATAATTGTATATATCTTATGAGGTGAAAGTGTCAACAATTTTCATCATAAAATATTAAATCTTTTATCGTCAAATTGATCTCAGAGCTATTCCCGACTTTACGTTTTAAGCTTAGTTTAGTACACTTGTAAATTAATTTGGATATAAACCGTTTATCTAAAGAAAGTGGTTTTGGATTCATATTAAAAAAGGACAGTTCGACACTTTTGTTTACATGTTACACAAATAACTGTACTAGAATAATTTACACAGAAATCTTTGGTTTTATAAAATCTAAATTTTTTTGGTCAAACTTTCGTCGAAATTAGTCCCGAATATAACCAAGCAACCATCTGGAAAAAATAAATAAAAATTGCTACATCTTGTTTCTCTTATAAAAGTATCCGATGTAAAGTAACTCGTTGTACTTGAAATATTGTTTATCTATTAGATAAAGCTCATAATTTACTACTACCACTTTAACGAGTTTATTTGTTTATTACAATAGATGCTAACAAATCTCTGAATTTACTTGTATGCATATCCTGAATCTCCGATGAAAGGATCTTGTCATAACTTGCAAGTCCATTGCGCAATTTAGATTCCAAGCTTTTGGCTCATACTTGCTAAAGCCTGCCAAATTTGAAGAAACTACATAAAAAAAATACTGGGATTGTTCGATGATCTATAAGAAAGCGGTGCACAATAAGCCATGCAAACGCCACTCGCCCCACTTAATCTAATTTAATGTAGCCGCCCTAGCCACTTGGATGCATCAAAGTTCAAAATTTGCTATAGCCGAATTCGACCATATTGAGCAATTGGGCATTCGCCATCCATCATCTTCATCGAGCTACACGCCACAACATAGGGTCCCAAAACAGGAGCCTTATGGTACATCCTGCCAATTAAATGTATTAACAATACCTGACAAATATCTAATACCACATATTCACAGCTTCGTAGATGTACGATATTTTCCAAGATACACCTCGTAGGCTCGTACCCTACTATACCATAATCCGGCTTAGCAGTCATATCTGCTTACATAGATGATATTTTCGTAGCAAGCAAAAATCGCGCTCTGAAATCTCTTCGGGTGCTTGATAGAGTTCGGCCTAAATATAAAGCCTGCTAAATGTACTTTCGGAACTATCAGCTTTCCTTTCTTGGCCACAGATAATTTTGCCTGGAATAGTAGCCAGATTTATTAGGCACTTTTTTGACAATCATAGAACAGGAGATTAGCTCTATCTTCTTTGTGTCTCAATTATATTGCTTGCAGGGTTGTTTTCTATTTTAATCATAGGCTTGTATGAAATAAAAGTTGAACACAACTATTTTTCGGTTTACAATCCGCGAAAAAAATTAAAACCGGTAAGAATGGAATTGTACGCATTGAAATTTATAAATCAACTGTAATATTTGGGATAAAAATTATATGCACATATCTTTCATTCCTAACGTGACGCAACTTATGCTTATTACCTGTGTACTGTATAGTTGCATTTTGGAAATTTAGGCAGTATTTTAAATCAGGTTTTAACATAAATTGACTAAAACAAGAAATATCAAATTTTTCTTACCGTGTTTATAAACATTCCAAATGAAACTGTCAGTTCTAGATTTAACTAAGACCTACGCGAGAATTTAGCCACAACCAGAATTAGCTAAATATTCTTTAGTTAATACTAGTTCTAACAAAGCGCTCTCGTTAATTCTAGTTTTAACTGTGTTATATTAGTTAAAACTAGAATTATCGAGAGCGCTTTGTAAGAACTAGAATTTCCTCATCAGCATATCTATTTAAAATGTCTGTAACGTAAAAATTTATAATTTTTATATGGTAGCCCTTGGAAGAGTTGCCCGATTCAGTCCATTTAGAGAAATGAAACTGAAACCTGAGACAACTTACAACTAGATGCGCAAAGCTCTATATAAACCCGAAACACTTTTTGAAAGCTCTTTAACTTTTTATTCAACCAAAGGAAGCTATCATTGCGAAGAATTTATGTGTCATAACACAGCAAGAGAGAGATAGAATGTGTAGAGTGCCATTAGCTCGTTTTAATTGGACCCACTGACTTATAACAATGGACTGAGCGATTTGCTATTTCATGTGGCACAAATATTGTGTTTCTGTATATCACCGTTAGAGCACCATTTAACACTTTTATTACATAAAAAACATGTAAAACTCAACCAATCAGATGAAATTTTACACGCGAAAATCGAATTAAAATAAAAAAAAAGGTATTTTCTTGTGTCCAAGTGATATTTTAATCACTTATTGGGAATTAAACTCATTCCGACTTTAATTTTCAAAAGTTATTCTTAACTGAATCCTGCTTATGGGCAAGAGAGACGGAGAATGCTAAACACCATCTTTACCGTATTGTTTCTGTCGTGATTGCATCTGTAGCCAACATAAAAACATCAAATGGCATAAGAAAACGTTTAGTAAGAAATACAACTCTGCCATAGGGCGAAAGAGAAAACTATAAAACTTGTGCCATTCTTTCCTATAGGAAAATGGTAATACGCTCAGTCCATTGTTATAAGTCAGTGATTGGACCTCGTTTTTGTGAGGCTTTGCATATCTAGATGTAAGTTGTCTCAGCTGAAACTATAATTTGAGATCTCATGTGCATCATCCATACATGGTATGGCAACCGTACGAAGGATTTTGCATCCAGTGTCCAAATATATGTATTATCAACCAGTATACAAGTACAGACTATTTCAGATTTAACCGGCAGAACTGAAAAAAGAGAGAGTAATCATCTAAACAAACAAAACATGTCTGGGCAAAGGTGGGTCATTCGTGGTGGTAAATTCGTCTGATCATCCATCTGCTGTGCAAGTTTGATTTTTGAAGTGGTTTTTCGCATATATTTCTAGAATTGTTCGTAAGACAATAAAATTGATTTTAACCAATTTCATAGGATTCCATATTCTGAAGAACTCTGCAGTACAGTGAAAATGTCTAGGACTGATATTTTTCACAGTATATATAAAAAATCTAAAATTTTATATGGCAACAATAAGGTGTTGCTCGATTCAACCCATTTGTGAAATTATATTTACTATTTATATAAAAACACCGTGTAAATTTCAGCTCTCTACATTTACGCGTTTTTAACCAATGTCCAAATATACAGGGTCTAAGTGGTCCATAAAGCAGGAGGTGATACTACTCATCTAGATAAGAAAAACATTGTATGGCAGAGGGGGGGGGGGGGGGTCAATATCAATCGTTTAGGGGTTACAGGGCTATTAAGGAAAAAAGCTGTATCTTAAAAAGTACAGGGCGTATGGACACAGTTCAGAGCTAATTGTATGCAAAACTTCATGGCCTTTTCAATGACTGCTCAACCAGTACCTTACCCTTCTCCTCACAGGAGTTATTGGGATCTGAAATAAAAATTTCGGATATTCTTACCTTTTTTTTTTACTTTGACCTCTATTTTCTTGCAAAAACATCCTTAACATAACTTTTTTTTACTGTTGACTCTCCTCTTTAATTTGACCTATTACACTCTATATCCTCACTGTAGCAGTTAAACAGTTATTTGGTCATAATCTATTCAGGTCATACCGAAATTAGTTGATTTTTTTAATTACAATTATCACTAACTAAGGGGACAAAATATCTTTAAAAATATGTTTGAGAATAGCTTTGAGAATAGGTTAAGAGCTAATAAATAACTCTTAACGGCTACAGTTAGGACATAAATGGTAATAGGTCAAATTAAAAAGGAGATCTTACAGTTTTTATAAAAAAAAGTTATATTAACGACCTTTTTGCAAAAAAAAAAAAAAAATAGAGATCAAATTAAAACAAAAGGTAAGGAAATCTGAAATTTCTATTTGAAACCGCAATAACTCCTGAGAGGAGAAGGGTAAGGTACCGCTTGAGCAGTCTTTGGAAAGGCCATGAAGTTTTGTATACATTGAGTCCTTAACTGTGACCGTACGCTATGTCCTTTATAAGATAGAGGGGTTTTTTTTTAGGAAAAACTAGCTTTTTTTCTTAATCACCCTGTAATTTCCAAACGGTTGATGTGGACCCCCTGCCATACAATTTTTTGTTCATCTAGGTGAGTACTATCACCTCCTCTTCTGTGGACCACCTCGACGGAAACAGCCTGTATAGTGAGAAATGAAATTTTTAGTATGGCATCTCCACGAAGGATTTGTCTCATTTCGGAACATAGTTACTTTTTTTTTTTTTTTTTTTAAATGGCAGCTCTCGAAGTACATGCGTTCTGTATTCATTGTGTGGACAGACGGACATGCAAAACTCTAAATAGCTTTTTATATTACACGTGGGTGTTTAATGCATTCTTCTCTACCATAATTATTTCTATGCCTTAGAAACGGAATAACAAACATAGTATGTATATCATATTATTTCATCATCTTGAGTACAAAAATGATCTTTAGTCATGTAAATATTACATAATTGTTGATGTAAATATAGATGGAATTCGTCATAGTTTAATAGATAAATTCTCAGCTCCAAAAATTTCTATCATCGCTGCAGTGGCGAGTTGAATCCTGGTCAATGGCAACTCTGGTAAAAACTTTTTTTTAATACATATACGAAACGTAATTACCGGCAATTAGACAGAATATTATTATGATGCTGATCGGCTGTACTGTAGTGTATATCACTTTCTTTACCCCTCTTTCTCTCACTCACAAAGTCCTGCAAATGCATCATGGTGCTATTTAAAAGCGTTTGTTTATTTTACCAACTACATACTTATATCTGTTGTCGTCTACGTCTATATATAGATATATTTACTAATCATGCGTTTCTTTCGCAAAACGTTATCAGCAGAATGTCTATTTATACCACCATTTATCAAACCAGACGTCAAATTATTGTTGAGGTTGATCAAGGATCTGCAAATAACAATGGTTAAGAATTTTGGTGCGCAATTTTGTCTGATAGCTAACCTTGGCATACAACTATTGTTTGTTTAAATATCTTATCATCGAGTGATCGTGAACTTGGTAACAACATACATGCATATGTATGTAGAATACACGTTAATCGCATAAGCTGAAGTAAATATGATCAAGATCGCGTGACTTACTTGCCTGGGAGAATGATTGTATCGTTGTCCGATAAGGAAACTATAAAAATAGGCGGACATTTTCTTGATTGGGGTTACTCTAGGTGAAAATTTCATTGATCACTGACGACCACCGGAAATTCGACGACAACGAAGTTTAATAAAAAATATTTTAAGGATAAATTTGTGTTATAGTTAGGCACGTATGCAGAATTTGTTTTGAGAGGCTCTGTTATTCAGTCTATATACGAGTATATGAAAATAACAACTATGCATAGCACAATAATGTTCTTTTAGTAATAAGAATTACAAATATTTATAGAGCAAATTTACGGGCCGGGCCCTTTTATTAGCCATAAAGGCCGAAATACAATGATGTTGCCGAATTAACCCAATGACAGCGACATTATTATGTTCGTTGACATATGTAGGCGCTAAAATTATTTGTTGAAGTTTATTAACAAAATGGGAAAGGCATAAAAAAAAAGTTATTAAAAATAGTGAAAGTAATTTACATGACATATGAAACGCACTGCTGGATCTAGGAAAGTTTTGAAGGGGGCAAAGACGTTAGTTACCGCCCCCTCTAACAACGTTCATTATTTGGGGCAAATTTTATTTCAGTTCCAGGGTATACTAGGCATCATATGTATATAATAGATGACCTATTTATGCTGCATACCTTGAAACTAGAATCAGAATAGTTAAAAACAATGTTAATTTGAAACAAATTATTTTTAAATAAAAAGAATTTGAAATTCAAACAAAAATTATGATCCATTATAGATCTTAAATATCATTTGAATCTCAAACTGCTTTAAAATAAAATGAAAGTAAAAAATCGTATCATTACAAATACAGTTTATTTTATACCGGAGACAGACTTATAATTTCAATATTGATATATTGATAATGCAATTATGTCAATTGCAATATAACATTTCAAAGACACACTTGCGGTTTACGATAATTTAGAGAACTTACATTTGATTTATCACTTGATTTGTCATTTGACTTATGAAAATTCGGCGTAGGTACAAAACGCGTGCAAATATTGTGAAATTACTTGTCTTCAATTTGACAATAGTGAAATATTAAATGTCAGAAATATTTGTATCCGACATTGCAGTATTAAATTCGGTTCTAAAAGGTTCGTGTATTAAACGATTATGGTTTATAACTAGGGTTATATTGCAATATAATCGTACATAGCGTATGTTTTTCGCAATTTCAATATTGAATTCCAATGTACTACATACTGAGCGTACACCGAGCATATACCGAGCTGTTTCTCAGTATATAGAGACAGACTTGCAGTTGAGCGCAAAATGCGATATTGAAATTGCACGTCTGTCTGTGAAAGGATTTATCCAATTTTTTACTCGAACTTAAACGCCTTAACTACGACTAAAATGGCTAAATTTAGCTGGCATAAAAATAATTTTCTGGTAACTTTGTGCGTGTGTTTACTGTCTTATATTCTGTCTACATTCGATGTAGCATTGATGCATGATGTGGAACATAGGGTAGCCAGCCACATTTGTACAATTTTTGAATGTATGAGACAACGATAAAATTTGAGAATTTAGCGGAATTTTTAGTTTAATTAGCTTACAGACGCTTACACACTTAAATTTAATAGACAGTAAACTGATTGACTGTATAAGTATAAGCACAATTGAAAGTATGATATCAGCAAGGGAGCTTTTAGATTCCGGAAAGAAAACTGAAATGTCAAGTATGGTCTGAAAAAATTTTCCAATTCTTGTAATTAGATTTTTTCTCGTATAGTTATGGGTTCAAAGGTCCGTCGTATTGCCGCCCCCAAAACTAGCGCCCGGTGCAAGTGCCACGCACCCCCCCCCCCCCCCCCTCCCATAGATTTGGCCCAGACGAGTCGTATAATAAAGCAAATAGAAAAAGAACGTGCTGGGTAAGGGAAATATACGCGAATAAACACATTGATGAATTTTACGATTCAATTCAATTCTCTCAAGAATTGGTCACGGAAATTCTCCCATTTCACACGGTACCTAGTTTCTGTTGGGTTTATACGGATTACAAAATATCACCTACCACTTATTTTCAGTTTCTCTCCAATTTCTTTCCATTTTTTTCCTTTAAATATGAATTCCGATATTGGGATTACTTTTGTCGTATAGGTATGTAATTGTTTCCCTCACTAAATTAATCAATTCCTCCGCGAAAAACATTTTTTGTTTATTTACTCTGAACTGTCAAAATGAAATTACGATGACATCGACGACAAAAGTTCAATTATTCCCAACTCTGGTTACGGCGACAAAATCGGTCGGCGCCATTGGGTATAGCAGCACGGTATTGCCATAAAGTCAATTTAAGTTGTGTCGACATCATTGTATTTCGGTCTTAACACTTAGTACTGAATAGGAATTAATATCTCCATATGCCTCAGTGAATGGAAAGGTGGCTCATTTTAATTCTTAGAAAAGTCTCTACCCGTTTGGTCACCGGTAAGACAGATAAAATGATAAATAGCGATGAATGATCGGAAAAAGTTCTTGTTACACATTTCCAACACCTGGCATGTTTCGAAGTTCGTGTCTTTATCAACTTGATTACATCATTTATAGTACTTACCCTGGATAGCAGACACTGAATACTCTCCATTGAAAAATATGGATTTGTTGGAGCTGATTGGCTTTTACAAGTAACCTAATAATGCAAAATATACCATGGCGGTGATAATTTTTGGAAGGCCTTACTCATCTTTAAACCATGGGTTGATGACGCGACGAGTGACTGTTAACATGCAACTGATAGCAAAGCGTTTTTGAATTATGCCTACGTATCGCAATCATAAAAATCAATCATAAAAATACGTTTGTAGTTTCTTATAAAAATTATTTTGGTTTGTTTTTATCATATAATTTATTAATTCTCGTAAATGTAAGTCTGACATTTGTTGGAAACTAATGTTTCAAAACAAATGTTGAAAGCTTTTGATATTACCAATATGAGATTAGAAATGGTTCAAATCTGACGCTACTCTGTAAGATCTACTCTGGTAAGTAGAGCGAGGAGCTCACATATATTAAAATGCAAGCTTGAGAAAAGGAGAGAAAATGCAATTTGGTGACTCTGTTCTATACTGTCATTGTAGATGCTACTTTATCCCGAATTAATAATGCAAAGTGGAGCAGAATGAGCTTTGAGTCCTAAACGAAGGTGTTCGCAATATCGAACTTTGAAATTAACGTAACAAAATGCCATAACAACACTATAACAACGCCAAATCAACAAAAGAGCAAACAACTATCGTTGTCAAGACAATAAATAGGATAAAGTAGGATAAAGCAGACACCTGTTGGTACCATCAGATTGCTTCGAAACTAGCTAAAAATTAACGCACTTTTTTGGTGTTTAAATCATAAAGTTTGAAAAAATCCCTCTAGTTTTGTATTAGCATTCATAAAAAATAATAGAGCAGAAAATAACATGAAAACATGTTAAACATGGAGCTTTTTACACCCCATCTATATACTAGTAGTTGGAAATTCCAGATTGTAAGCTTTCGGAGATGACAGCATGAAAACAGAATACAGGCCATGGTACAAGGAATATAAGGTATGCTGGTATGTGTTTTCGCCATCTTGAAAGCTTTACGCTTTTTATGACCTCAAAACGAGCAAATTTTCTTGTCGATGGAATTAGGTTAAAACATGCATAAAAGGCATTTTAATACCAAATTAAACAGATTTGCATACATATTTAAGGGAGTATTTAAAGATTAGATATGAGCATAATGACCATTTTCTTTAAATTTCCGTGTATTGGGATTTTCGGGCTGGATGGTCAGGAGGAAAACACCTCTTTAGTTTGTGAGAATTTTATTTGTTCTCCTACGTTTTGGCCGATGTCTCGAAGAAAAGATTATTGATAGAGGCATTATATATTCAGAAAACTCCCAATACCATGAACAAAAAAACGGATACAGACAATATCAATAGCATTTATTGCGCGCATTTGGAGAGCTTTGGGAAATGATAAAGCTACGTCTAGCACCAGTTGTTTTTGACGAGTGGTTGGATAACCTTCCACAACTCCTATAGTTTCTTTTACCATGTTTTGTCATTTATTTATTTATTTATATTTTATACTGTGATTTTTGATTAGTGTTTGCTGTTTGTTATCTCTTAATATATTTACAAGTTGTTTAATCCGTAAGTAGCCTTCATTTTCTAATTTTTCAATTTTTATATCAAGCAATAGATACATTAATGTTTTAATTAGACTGCGTCCTTGAGAACGGTTCGAGACATCGGCCGAAATGTCGGAGAATAAATAAAATTCTCACAATTAAAGAGGTGTTTATCCTCCTGACCGTCCAGCCCGTAAATCCCAATACACAGTATTTTAAAATGGACTATGTCCTTACATACAACTCGACTAAATCAAAATATCATAGATAATTTTTTAGTTCCATATGATCTAAACGTGGTTTGAATGACCACCCTACAGACTTTAAGTATACATAGATTAAGATCATACTTATTATGTATGTTGAATTAATTCCATTTAAAAACGTATAAAAATCTTAGAAAAGTTAGAATTTACTTTTAACATTTTGTTATCGTAAACTATCTATATTTCTACTACTTTAATTTCCTATTTTCGTTGAGTTTAATTTTTTTTTTTTTAAGTAGACTATACATATCTATATATTTATAGGACGCAATGAAAATATTCTGTGTTCAGTGGGTATCCTTGAAGAAGTTGATTCTGAAAACCCTGCTTTAGATTGGTTTTCACAAAATGAAGTTTTTATTTTAAGAGTAGTTTTAAGTTAAATAAAATAATCATTTGAACAGAAAATTGTATTTAGTTCATTTATTCCTATGTTCATTTTAAAAAGTGGCTCGTTATGACGCCACAGAAAGCTTTAAAGAGCTTTCATTTTAACCAGCATACCGTCTATTCTTTATACCATGACACAGCCTATGTTAATGCAGCTGCATTCCGCTCTACACTGAGACATACAGAGATGGCCGGTTGCCACTCTACTCCACTGCATAAAAGTCGGATCTGAAAATTTGAAAAATGAAGCTTTTGTAAACAGGAATACTATATTCATTTATTACGATTCACAATAAATCTAGAAATTGTTATGTTATTATGTCACAAAAACTTACTGTAAGATCTTTTGCAATTGCTCAACGACGCACAATCTGTCATTAAACAAATATGACTTTTATGTTTAGACGGCAGCCCACATGACCGTTAAGCATTGCAATGGGTATAATCGGATAGTTAAAAACTTTTTCAAACATACTACAGTATCCCTTGTGGCAGTTTTTGTAAATTTGTCACTCACCTCAAGACCACAAAAGTCAATTTCCGTTGCAATACATAAATATAGCACCTCGAACCTACATGAAAGTTAGTTGGACTACGGAAAAACTAAAACCAACCGCAAAAATGTATAAACTTTTATTTCTTTGCCTACTGTTTCTATCAATTTACGGAAGTAATAATTTTGTAATAAGTTTCTGTTTCATTTGGCAAAATTGAGGCATTAACACAACAAATATTGAATACGTTCTACTCTAGGGTCATACAATTTTCGAGAATTCATTGAATGGAATCTATGCGCATTCCAAATGTTTGCCAAAGAGGCAGTAATCAGTTAGTAAGACAGAAATATTACTCATGTCCATATAACTCTTCCTTTGCGGAACTGATTTTTTTTTTATATTTATGGCCAAAGCTATCTTTATATAACTGAGGTTGCTGATTTCTCCCATCTGTAATTAGATAGTCTACAAGCCTGTAACCCATTAGTCTAAGGGTTGACTTAAGGGTTCTTTCTGAACTTGAACTTATGAACATTTTCCGCCACTTCATTTCCAAGTATGTATATGTACTTAGATAAGACATCCAATGGTATTACGGTATCTTAATAATCTAATATAGTTAACAGCTGAGCTCAGGAAGAATAATTCAAAATTCTCAAATACCCTACCTAAGGTCTTGCACACCTCATGATTTAAAAACTCAAAATTTGTTAATTTTACCTAGTTTCAAAGCAATCTGATAGTGTCAACAGGTGTCGCCTTTTCCGAATTTATTATATTGACAGTTTTTTGCTTGTTTCATAATTTGGCGTTGTTATGGCGTTTTGTTGTTTAATTTCAAAGTTGAAATTTCACTCTCTGCTGCATTGTGAACACCTTTGTTCTGGACTCAAAGCTCACTCTGCTCCACTATGCATTGTGAATGAAGAGTGAAAAGAAGCGTTTGCATTTCGTGTAGGAGTCAATTTACAAGAGATCAGACTACATATTTTTATCAGAACATTGACCATGTATGTAGCGATTCAGGAGCAAAAGACGAAAAGAGCTTGAGGGCTCTCCTCTGGGCAATATCTAATGAAACTAAAGACTGTGTGACCAGCCCCGACTTATAGAGAATCGCTATATTCCATGGTCTGAAATATTTTCAGAAATGTAAGATATTTCGATACTTAATGCCAAGACTGTTTAGTGGAGGTGTATCGGTAATTAACGGGAGTGGTAAATTGATGATCCTGTTTGAAACTGATGAGACACTTTTGGGACTTGGACGTATAAAATTCGACGCAATTCGTTTTGTCCCAAACGAGGATATTATCAAGGTCATTATTCAATGATGTAATTATGCAATCGAGTTTAACACGTGTGGTATTCTCTCTGGAGTCTACAAGAGTGACAAAGGAGTAAGCCAAATCGACGGTACTCTCATCAGTAAAGCTTTAGATGGGATCGAAAGTAAGGGAAATAATGAAAATTAAAAAGAAAGCCAGAATGTTCAAGCCAGACTGAGTTTTCCAAATGATCCCTTGATGCCCTTATTCTCCAAAAACGTGTTTCTTAAAAATACAAACCACACAAAGAATCCAACTAAAAAATTAACCTATAAAGACACTTATCAAAGACATCCTATTGATCCAATGAGATCCAAATTCTCTTTCAATTATATTCATCACCAGAAATAGATAAAATTCTTTACTATTTTAATGAAATCATATAAAAATAAACAAACTCATTAAAAAAACATATGTAACCTCTCTGTATTTACATTTTTGACATGTCAAAATGTCATTACATCACACTAGATATTTTCGCCCTCGCCCCAATTAAAACTCAGGGGAACGAAAATACAAAAACCAAGCTCTGCCGGGACAATATATCATAGAACAGAGATATAGCGGTAAACAGCGGCTACAAAAAGCGACGAGCCGCAGCAGAAGGGCCCATTCTTGTTTCAGAATTTACTCTGAATACATCCTCCACCAGACTTTAATCTGTTTCCTATCCTTTATAAAAATCTAATTTTTCTTCCATCTGAGCAGGAATAGGTATGTACTCTTGCTGCAGAAATCTATTACTGCTTCATTCTCATCCTTCACCTAAGTAGAAATTTACTCTTGTTGCAGAAATCTACTTCTGCTTCATTTCGATCCTTCCTCTAAGCAGGAATTCACACCTGCTGCAGAAATTTACTTCTGCTTCATTCTCATCCTGCTGCATAAATTTACTTCTGCTTCACTAAACAGCTGCACTTGTTTATACGGGCAGCACAGACAGAAACCTATACTTCAACTCCGGTTCCACGTAAATAAACCAGAAATTTAATTCTGCTTTAACACTGCAGCCTTATACACTGCAGCATACACATTGTAGCTACATTTAGCAGCGATATAAAGGCATTTTTTGTTCTGCCCCTGTTGGCGCACACGCTTCAGCACACTTCTACGTCGCACTCTGACAGAAAATCTTATTCTGTTCTGCTTTTTAGCATTAATTTATAAATTTCTCAAATCTAACGACAGATTATCGTCTCATTTGTAGAATTAAAAGGAGGAGAAATACAGTGGGGGCACTGGACGTTGTTTAAACTGAATTGAGCTTTTTATTAACTGAATTTTAATTTGTTGAAATATTGAATTAAGAATTAAAGTTTGTGATATTACTTTTAAGCTACATATATATGAAATAAAACTTTATATTTGAATTATTAAATGTTAATAAACCGGCGCCCCCTTCGGTTGAGCTCAGATCTCACACGGAGAGATAGTCGAGCGGTTGAGTGCACTGGCTCTTATAGGGAAAGAATATTAGCTATGGTTGATGAGTTGATTTTTTCTAGATACTTTATTAATTTGGGATATTATAAATTCAAAAACCTTCGAAAGAATGGAAGTGATTACAACTAGTTGACAAGTTTCGGTACCTCTGGTCCTTCTGGTGTAAGAGAACTTTGGCCTCAAGGAACTGGCCTTCATTCGCTTCTCATGAATATCACAATATTGATTCCAGGGTGCGGTTGAAAATTACCTAAGTGCCGAATTTGCTTTCTTCTGGCGTTTTCATTATATTTCGGAATATGTTTACCTTCAATCTGCTTTCTGTAATGAAATCTGTATCTCTAATGAAACTATCGCTTATTGTTTTCTGTCTTTGATCTCTAAGCGCAGTAGCCACCATCAAAGAACTTTATTGAACATTTCAAAGACTTATATTAATCTGAACACAGTTGATGAGCTGATTTATGAAGATTGAGTTTATAGTACTTTCCTACTATAGTAGTACATACCTTCAAGATTCTTCTCACTGGAATGTCATCCTTGTGCATAGATTAGAAATGCTCCATCTTAATATGCCGTTCGAATAAAACGAATTTTTGTTTTCACCTCCAAATTGTCGATCAAAATAGACTTCTTCTGGAAGTGTTGTGTTTTTTGTCTAAGGCGCTGGAGAAGCTTATGCATGAACAGATCTTACTTTACTTGGAATCAAATCAATTCCTCACCCCGTGGCAGTCAGGATTTCGAGCTGGGCACAGCTGTGATGCTGCCTTATTAAAGGTAACGTCCGACATTCGTAGAGCTCTTGATAAGAATCACCTGACTATCCTGGCACTCCTGGATTTTTCAAAAGCCTTCGACAGCGACAACCATTCCAAGCTCCTTACCGTCTTATTAAACAAATTTAGATTTTCTTCATCTGCGGCATCACTTATCGGTAGCTTTCTTATTGGACGATCTCAGCAAATCAAAGTCCATGATTTACTTTCGAGAAGCTTGCCTCTCACGTGTGGGGTACCTCAGGGTTCAACCTTAGGTCCTTTATTGTTCGGTATGTACATAAATGATATGCCCAACGTAATAAGAGACTCCAAAATAAACTTGTATGTGGATGACGTCCAAATATACCTGGATAGGCCGGTTGGCCTGATAAAGGATTGTGTCGAGAGAATTAACACAGATCTGAACAGACTTTCTGAGTGGTCCAAGAGGCACGAAATACTTTTAAATCCTAATAAATCAAATTACATGACTTTGAATCGTGAGAAGCTTGATGTATCACAATATCCAACTGTAACTCTGAATGGCACAGCTTTACCTTACGTTACCTCTGCTCGAAATCTGGGAATTATCCTCAATTCTTCTATGAATTGCTGCGACCATATTAACAATACATTGGGTAAAATTTATGGCATGCTTCGAAGGTTGTAGTTGTCTGCAAGAATTCTGTCTCCTGCTCCTCGCTCTAGGCTGGTGAAGACACTTCTCTTGCCCTATTTCACAAGTATATGCATTGTCTTCCCTCACTTGGATTCGATAAGTACGAGAAAGCTCGATCTCGCTTTCAATGACTGCATTCGTTTTATTCATGGATTGAGAAGATATAATCACATTTCCCTGTTTCGTAACTCTCTATTAGGTATGTCATTAGATGCTTAACTGACATTGATAAATTTGATTTTTCTTCATAAGGTCATCTACACCAGGCGTCCTGGATATCTATTTTTCGACCTCAGCTTTTTAAACTCTGATAGGCACTTAATGCTACGTGTTTCCCGCTATCAACATAGAATTTTGGAACGCTCTCACCTTGTTCATGTTGCTCGCCTTTAGAACAGTCTACCGGCGGCATTGCAGCTTACTAGCTCGGCCAGTTCATTTAGGGTACTGCTAACTCGTCATCTGGCTTCAGATGAGAGTCATGCGGGCTGACATTGCCCTCACATTCCGAAATAACTATGCGCTTTTATTCTTGTTTTTATTATTATTTCCAGGTCATTTTTATTTCTATTTCCAGTTTTCTTTTCCATTACCTATTGCTTCCTGTTTTGTTTTTTATGCTTTCTCATTCCCTGCACTTCTGTTATTTCTTCTTGCTTACTTTCAAGTATCAAGTTTTTTTTTTTGTTTATTATCAGTTTTATGTGCTTATATTTCAATTTCTCATTATACTTTATTTTGTTATTTATAGCTTTAATCTTTTCTTTTCTTTTCTTCTATCTTTTCTTTTTTCATTTATTGTTAGTTTAATATTAATTTAGCATTTTCCTTAAACATACCAACTAAGTTTGTATCATCAAAAGGTTTCAACATCTGAGATATTTTATCCCAATAAACAATTTGAATTTGAATTTGAATTTCCGATTTGGATGAAACTTTCACAGTTTGTATGGAATACCCTACAGTAAACCACCCTCCGACATGCCAGCTAGGGAGGTTAGAAATTTCGTAATTTTACGACGAAACGAAACGTCTACTAGGAACCACTAGCACTTTTTTATTTATATTTTTATTTCAAAAACCTAAGTCTTATTTATATGTATGTGTGCCCAAAATGTAATGCAGTATGGGAACTGATAAAATCTTTAGTTTCTTTATAGTTGCTTAGATTTATAGCTTAAGCTTAAGATTGGTGAATAAATTAGAGACAGATTTTTATATGAACAAATCTCCTAATTATCGATGATAATATTTGTCGTTAAGTAAACGATTAAACGGTGAGGAGTAGAGTTAGCGTACCCAATTCACACAGTCTACAAACACAAATGAATATATCTACTCAGATTAAATGTTAATATCTACAGTCTTTAACCTAATTATGGATGATGCAATAAATATACTTTATTTTTATTCAGTGATCGTTTACATTCAGTCATCATATTATACCAAATTGCTTGCAAATCATTAACGTTGCTCCTTTTTTTTTTTTTTTTTGTAATTTTGTTGATTTATGCAATATTGCCATTACCTTCCACTGCTCTCGAAAATTTTCACCTTAGAAAATCCATAGAATTGAAATTACTGCTATCAGACACTACATAATGACAGTCTATAAACCTTTTCATAGGCAGCTGATTACAGGTAACTCACTAATCGTAATCGATTTAGTATTTCAGCTGCAAGTATAACATTAGCCGCATTAACAGAAATCTGAATATTTTGATGCTATGTATGTATATGCCCTCATAACGCAATTGAACCAATTATAAGATAGTAAAAATTACAAAATTACAGTTGGAATAGTTTTATTGTTAATAGGTGATTTTTGCTTTGGTCTCCTTAATTGATCGTTATACATAAATTAGGATAAATGCGTTATTCACAGTTGTCTGTTTTGCTCAATTGAAATTCAGAAGAGATTACAACTGGTAATTAAATTACGGAAGACTACTTAGCAAATGAGCTTTATATAATCAACTTTTACATAAATTTATTTACAAGCAGGAGAGATAGTAAAGATCCGCAGCACCCGTAAACTACAAATCTTCGCGCGCACAATTCACCCCCGGATGATGTTCTTCTTCTGAATGCTTGAATCGTTTTACCCCCCACTTTTTTACTTGAAAATGAAGAGAAGAAGAATGCACCGGTACTATACACGGAGCAATTGAAAAGTGAATGCACAGCAGAATCAAACTTTTGGCATTTTCTATTCAATTTATTCAGTGATAGTGCAACGGCGGAAGAGTTGCAATTTAATCATGATTCGCCATACTCTTGGCGATCTTCTCGCTTCAAATAATAATATACTTTCACTTAGACCGGATGGATGATTAAAGCTGATCAGGCACTGGTAAAAAATTTACCTCTTCTTAATGACAATATATACCTGCATAGCATACATTTTTCCCCTGCCAATGTCTAATTTACTTAATATCTCTCTGAAATTTTCGAGTCTGAGATAATATTTTTCACTTTCCTGGGTAATATTTTCCACTTACTTTCGGCCTTTACATAAACTGCAATTTATGCAATAGTTTTAGAATGGCAATCAAATATTATGATGGAAAGTTTGTATACTGTTATTATATGTATATTATGTAAATACATGAGATTGCGTTTCGTGATACATATTAACAATTGAAAATCATTTCAATTGCGATACGGTATCAAATCAAAGGCATGTCACCTCTTATTGCATTTATATGCCTGTAGATAATATTTATCGGGCTAATGATATTTTACAGGAAAGTACTTAATTAGAGCAAATAGGATTCTCACGACTGCAAAACAAAAGCTACCAAATGTGGTTAAGTTTTTATAGAGATAGCGATATCAGTTTTGTGGACAATAACATCCGGGAAATACCCGTGTTTTTGTTTGAATTTTTGACAAGAGAACAATAACTGCCTACCTTTAAACAATAGCTGATAACAATTGCTCAGCTTTTCAAGTTTATTAATAGTTTTTATGATTGTCTCAATAATTTCAGTTCATATAATGAATATTTTAAATAATTTTAAGATTTAAAAGGTATATAAGAAAAAGGTAGTAATCAATGGATCTACAGAAATTCAGAAATTTTAAGTACACCAGATTTGTGCAATAAGTTTACTTATCTGAAGAATTAATTTCGGTTGGAGCTCTCGCCGGTACAAATGAAATCATGTAAAGGTCAGTAAATAATACGTAATCAAGAAATCCGAAAAATTGAGACTCAAATATATAAGAGCATAAAATCTGTTAGCTTCTTTATAGCGTTGCCATAGAAAAATATCGTTTATTACTAGTATATCAAAATAATTCGTAATTTTCACTTTTCATATAATTCAGGGAATAGAGATAAAAGTTTCGGAAAGATTCCCGGATAGATGAATTTTTGTATGAACCTAACTAGAATCAATTCTCAGCCAATCTATTTCAACACTTCCAATCCATCTTTACACGAACTGATCCCAACGTCTGATGATTCCCGTATATATTTTCATAGCCAATTATGCCCATCTTCTTCGTTCGACTATGATTTCTTATTTGTTAGCTATAAAATTCATATTGATCACAATAATTTGGTCAACATGGCGACTTATCGTGATTTTAAAAATATTGATTATGTTAGCCTGTATGATGAATGCTAATCAATGCCTTGGTTTGATATTTGTTATTGTGCTACAGCTAAAGCTCAGCTGAAATTAATTGAAGACAATGTGAAATATCTTCTCGTCAAAGTATCCGATAAAAGTGAAACACCAAAAATCCAATGTCTGCCCCTGGCTTTATTCACATATATTTTCCTTGATTACTGAGCGGGAACATTTTTATCGTGTATTTAAGCGCCTCAAGTCTACCGCTGCAAGAAAAACCTACACAAGAGCCCGGAACAAAGCTAATTCGGCAATCCGCGCTGCTAAGCTTGCATATTACACGTCGAAATTAAGGCCTGATATTCCCTCTAAATCTCTCTGGAAAAATCTTAAACTGCTGGGCGTCTGTGGAAATGAGGAAAACAATTGCAATTTGAATCCTAATGATCTCAATGTTTATTTTACTTCCAGTCATTCTAGGCCCCCTAACGCTGGTTGTTATCCAGATTTCATTCAAACCAGTCGACACTTCGAAAATCTTTTTTCCTTCACATGTGCAACCACTGAGGATTTGTTTAAAGCGGTCCATTCAATTAAATCAGACTCAATTGGCCCAGACAATATGCCGCCTAGATTTCTGAATATATTATTTCCTCTAATTCATCCCTATGCATTACATATAGTTAATTTTTGCCTGACTTCTTCTAGTTTTCCAGTCTCGCGGAAACTTGCAACTGTGCTTCCGGTCGCTAAGATAAGATTACCTGAAAGCGAAGGTGATTTTTGCCAAATAAGTATCCTGTCTTTAATGGCAAAGGTGTTAAAGAAGTTAATTTGCTGGCTAATTCAAAGTTTTCCCACCGATCACAAACTGCTATCTCGCTGGCAGTCCGGGTTTGGTAAAGTTGTGAATCAGCATTGCTAAGAGTTACAACTGACATCCGTGAAACTCTTGTACTTTTCCCCAAACTGGACTCAATGTCTGCCCGACGAATTGAAGTCCCTTTCAACGACTGCATAAGCTTTATATATGGACTGCGTGTCGGTTTGATCACATAAGTTTGTATAAATTGAATTTATTGGGTTGTCCAATTGAAACATACTTAAAATGGAGGGCTGTTGTTTTTCTTTAAGAGCTGATGCAGTCGAAGGAGCCAGATTATCTGTACTGTCATATGCGATTTCTCCAATCAAATAGGCACCTTGTTTCACAGGTTCTTTACTTGTCCAGCTTTGCAGAGTCTAATGGAACTGGTGCGCGATATGTGTCAGTTGATCCACCCGAATTTCGGCATTACTAGGACATCGTTTCTATGGGGACCAAAGATTTGTAGTCGGGTGAACTATTTGATTAGCTTTGTGTTGACACTGGCCAAATCTACAATTCACTTGTACTACATGAGAGTCGAAGATGGGAATCAGAACACTGACCCACATGCACTGACCATGCACAAGCACTTAAGCGCCACTTCGTTGCCAGATTGAAGAGACGTTTACGTCTTGAATATCTGGCAACGAACGCAGACACATTCAACTGCACATTGCAGTCACTATCGGAGGTGCAGGGCGGGGCTCTTGTCTTTCGCTGGTGATTGCAAGTGCTGTGGGAAGGACAGGCACTCCGTTAGAGATGCTCAGCTGGAGGGATGATGAGGGCAGTTTGTAGAGGTCTATGATACTACAAGCTGCTCTCGCGGGACTCTATAACGGTTTCGAGTAAATTTTTTCGTTCGTTCGTTCGATTTCTCATTTTTAATTCGGTCTCGGTGCGAAATTGCAAAATTTATTTGTTGAAATTCGCTCGTTTAGGTCATTATTTTTATTAAATCATTTTGGAATTTTGGAACTACTTGGAACTGCCACTTACTCAATTGTCAAAATAGAGACTGGTTTTAAATTTTTGGTTATAAATTAGATCTTTTTCAAAATTCTTGTGAACGTTTTATGACTGTTTTGAGAATTTTGCTTGAATGTATTTTACTTTGTGTATCATTTTGTTTTAGTTTTGTGTCATTTGTTTAGTTTATTTGTTTTACTTGTCCCTATTGACTTTATAACTTTAGTTTAGCTAGTGCCTTTTTTTACCATTTGTAGAGCCTTTTGCCAACTATTTTTAAGATATTTTTAAAAGAGCCAATGAGCCACTAAATAAAGAGCATATACAAATAATAAAAAAATTATAACCTTCCTTTCATGGTTCTAAACAATATACCAAAAGTCTCCATCGATAGTTACATGTGCCGCTAACAATTTTACGCGTGGTCAAAGGACACAAAACAGTTTTTCGCGAAAATCTAGTTAACGGTGACTTTTATTGAAAAAGTAGTAGTTATCAAATTTGTAGCTTAGAAAATTACTTACAAAAACCATGGCATTACCTTTTCTCGTAAGACTAACAGTTTTCTAGAAAATTCTATTTAAAAAGTTGTAAGATACAGCTTAAAATACGGCCACAAAGTATGCATCATTACTTTTGATTAGCCCTTATATGCAAAAGCACAAGAAATTGTTGCGGCGCCCCTAAAGAATTGCCATTAGAAAAAATTTGTTTCAGACTCGGAAGTTTTCATTTAATTATTTCTTACCTTGGTTATGTTATGGAAGGAAGTGATCTCAAAGAAGCTCTTTCCATTATATATGCACCTAATTCGATAGATAAAATGTTGAATGGACATGATGCTTATGTAGAGCAGTGGGAGGTCATTCATTACTCCATTTGGCTTTATCAATAATTATATCGAAAAATATTAATATTGATGAGGATTTGGACGTGACTCTCCGTACTACCATTGAACACCTCATCAACGGAATTGTTTCGTATGATGACATTGAAAATTACGATCATAATGTTGAAGATGTACTTAATAAATTCAATAAATGTTTATAAGAATATGAAGAACAAGGTCCAACGTCAAAATTATGGGTCAAATTTTTTTTGTATGGTGTCAATTGCAAAAGAATATATAAGATTTGAACGAATGGGAGATCGGAAAGCACATTTAAACAGCGTTAGGCAAATGTTTTTCCATATATTTATGCATCTGAACATTATCCTTATGCTAAATCCGCGCATTTATATCTCGAAGATACGATGAAGTTGGAGCAATCTATGGATCCGATTGTTTTCCAGAAGCTTATTGCGGGATTCTTTATGGTTCGACGTAAGGATAAAGGAAGCGTTGAGTACCAGAATGGATCATCCCTCGCGTTTTAATCGTGTGCTTACATCAAAAAAAAAAAAAGAAGGAAATTGTGTTTTACACTCGTTATTGGGTTGCAGATATCTTCAATTGCTTTGTGAAAGCATGTTGCTTATTTGTAAACTATTTGTGATTCTTTGTATATAAAAACATAAAAAGTATTGTGGCTTGGTCCACTTTGCATATGACATATTTTCTAAGAGACTCAAAATTTGTTGGGATGGTCTGACTGCACCATACATCAGAGAATGTTTCGATTTTTCATTAAAAACATAATAATTAAACAGAGAAAAAAAAAATTTATTCACAGAAATATTGGCAATGTTATAAAAAAAAGAAACAAGTTCGTTATAAGAATATTATAGAAATAAATAATGTTTTATAAAAGCAAAAATTTAACCCTCTTGTTAAGTTTCTTCTTCCCTTGTCAGAGAAATGGTATCTATTGTTTTTTGGAGGTTTTACGATTTATATAAAATTCGTGATACATCGGCGGCACAAAATCAATCAGTACCTCCAGATCCTTCTTCTTAGCTTCACTAATAGAGTTACCTTCAGGATAGAGAACTTTAAGCTGTTTAGTAAAGGTTTCATCATTGATATTTCTTTTTCTTATATTTACTGATGAAAGTGCCTGCATCTCATTGAAACTGTACTTGTATCTAAGTACAAATGGATGATCATGTGTGTACAGTAGATATTATATTTTTAGCCATTCAACTTTAGCACCACTTTCGCTTAATTTTCTGTTTTAATGAGGTTTTCCAAATATTCAGTGGAGAAGAAGTTACGTTTTACCATTGGAACCACATTAAATAGATTTTTTTTTTGCTGTAGCAATTACTGGTATCCAATCATCAGTAACATAGACATGTTTGTAGTATTTTTTGTTTTTGTTCGATCATGCCAAAGTCGGCATCACATGGAAGATACGAAAATAGAATACTCATCTGATTGCATTACATAAGAACAAATAAGCGCCATTTTTATATTTCGATTTTTGCCTCCACAACTATCAAAAAACATCACAAGCTTTTTTGTGGTTACAAAATGTTTGAAGTAATATAAAAGGCAAGACCCTATCTTTTGCGGACCACGCCAAGCAACTGATTCATTCCATAAAAACATCGTTGATTTTTTTTTCCTAGATCTTGTATACCGAGACAATTGGTCCATAACTGCCTTTTATAGTATGTTATTCCCGTAGATAAAGTTGGAGTTGGCAACGTCTTCATCAAATCAAATGCGATTACTGTAGTATCGGATTTATGTCTACAGTAGTGCGATTCATACGCAGGAAATGTTTCGATAAAATTACAAACATTTGCTATCACTTCATCCGAAGTCTTGTTCCAAGGCACATGACGTCTACGTCTATATTTTGGAGCAATCATAATGGCTTTGTGTTTTATAACCCTATCAATTTTTCCATCAGACACTAATAACGCCTTACAAATTTTATATCAGTGCCGTCAGTATATGGTAAGAAATAATCTCTGGTAACACTTTTTTGCTTTTTTTTCATTGGGAGTTTGAGATATATATCGGCGAGCAACAGATTTCACCTAAATAAATATTACATCATTCAATAATTTAATGAAGGTTTCAAAGAATCCAACATACCTTTATTTGGGAAAATATGTAAGAGTTTTGTCTATCGAAATCGCCTAATTCATAAAATTTGGTGTAAATCAAATTTTGTGAATTTTCATCGAAACGGTTGTAGCATTTACCATTACAATAGGAAAGTAATCACTTCAAATTATTTTCCCGGAATTTTTGCCACTTTTTCATTAACGTATCTCTTGCCTTGAGTCTTCAGTCTTTTTCTTTTAGTTTTCTTCCAAAGATCTTTATTTGCGGTAAGCTTCCTGGTTTCCTTTTTTTGCAATTCTGTTTCATGGTGTGAATCAACATCCATTTGTTCCCATTCAGCATCTGAAGGAACATATTCTGAGCTTAAGGAAGCCGAAAAGTCTTCTCCAGCCTCATCATTATTTTCATATACATATTTTAAACATAAAATTAATAATGCAACAACGCAGTCATAATTAATTTAAAGATTTGGGTGGGGTGATTATTTACCACTTTCAAGTAGATATTGATATTCCATATCAAACAATTTCTGCACTTTGAAACTTCTTAAGAAATACAAATGATTCACTATACTACTTCACAGCTTCGTGGACAGAACTCAACTAATTAACATTCCAAAATCACATTGCAATACAATCACAAAATTCGAGAAAAACGGTTATTTTCCTTTAGTACCAAAGTGGACCAAGCCTCATTGTTCTGTATGGCTCTCAGCAAAAGCATGAACAATTGAATGGTCCAAAGTAGAACATTAGTGCCATCTCGAAGAAAAAAATAGAACTCAGTTTGGTCTGTTTTGGCACCGAACAAAAATAGTTTATCAACCGAATCTTGTATATAAGTCAGTTTTGGAATTTTTGTGGGATGCTGGCACTCAACGCCTCAAGTTTAGTTGTGGAGCTTGGTCTGACATGATCATTGAGCAGTCTCTCATGAAATCCATGAAAACTGACAGAGGTGTAGCATGAAGGAGGAGCACTTAAAAACGTGTCTTAAGAGCAAATGGGTTTATGACACGCATGCAAAGATTAATGTGTCCGAAGGTTTAGAAGTACTTACTAATGTATCAATAGATATAACAGATCAGCATGGAGACGCAAGGGACTCACGCATGAATATAGACAATGAAGATGTAAAAAAATTAATGGCATAGTTTTCTTATTATAATCCTTTTCCGGAAGTTTCGATTATAATGTCAATATCATGTGGAGTCGTCGGCGATGATAAAATAAATTGTCACGATGCTTATGAAGTGGATCTTGTCTTCATTAAAAACATGATTAGTCAAAAATGTTATAGCATTAAACTAAATCGTACTGACAGGGTACTTCTCCTTTTAACAGTATCCAGCTCTATGAAAGCTCACAATGAACAAGTACCAATTGATCCTCTATTGTTCTTTTTCAACGCATAAATATTACAAAAAGATTTGACGATGAACTTCAACCATTTTTGGTGTAGCTCCATTTCCATTATCACTCTTCGACGAGATTAGGATGCGTAGAAAACGGAAATCTGCTATTTATAAATGTTTTCAACCACTAAATTTTCAATTAGACACCTGTTAGTGTTATCATTAATGGATGATTTCTTTTACACCGTGTTGTATGGAATAAAGGAGAAACTTTTGATACGATTTTTAATACTATTATTATGTAAAAAAACTATTATGGTAATTATGTCACAATTGTATTCGATGGTTATAACTATCATGAAAAAAATATCACAGCTTGTGATCAACGTCGTCGATGTGTAAAAGTTTCGTCATCTACTGATATTCTCTTCGATGGATCCATGACTATTTCAACGAGTCAAGAAAAAATCCTTGGGAATGCAAGCAACAACTATAGATTTATTTCTATGCTATGTTCACAATTTGAAGTTGCTAATATCAATATAAAACAAGCTCAAAATGCAAAATTGTTGCCACAAAGCTTAGGTATTTTTCCCTTAAATGTAGGGAATATTCCCTAAAATTTCCCAACATTTTAAGGAATATTCCCTACATTCTAGGGAAAAATACCGAAACTTTGTGGCAACAATTGTGCAAATTTTTTACCATGTGTGTCTCACATCGTTTCGGCGATCAAATTTTAACTGACTCGAGTAATTGTAATTTAATTTATTAAATTCAATTCAAATACAGAGTAAATTTACCTTATTTATTTAAGAGTTTTAGAGGGTAATTTCTTTTCATTACAACTTACGTGTTTGTTATGATTTGTTTCTGTCTTTTAATTTTTAGTTACTACTAAACAAAATGTGTTATTTTTTTTTAAGAAAAATTATATAAAAACCCCTAAGCTATTTTATCTTTAATTCTAACTTAACCTACTTTCCACACCCTAAAGTTTCCTACGCTATCTGACTAGACATTGGGACACTAGTTAGGCATGAGTTGCCGTATTAGTGGATTTTCAGAATATATGCAAATATTGAAGAATTTATTCGAAATATTTTCTGCTTTTATTTCAACCAGATCGATGTTTGCCTTATTATGCGGTCAAGTTGTAGAATAGAACAAATTTAAAATCATCTTTAGTAGTTTATTTTATGTTCTCTCCATCTTTTCTTTGTGTGATTTAGCGCAATATTTTCATACAGCTTGCATGACACATTTGAATATTATTAATTTTAATTTTATATTAGACCTCCTACTTATAAAAGGACATAGGATTTTTGTAAGCATGATAATTTTATGTTTGGTTTGAGATATGTGGAGATTTAACGTAAGAGTTTTATCCAGGATGGTTCCTAGATATTTTACATTATTAGTCCAAGTTATGTTATAGTTAGGTATTAATTGAGAGGTTTGTGCTTGGTAGTTTATCTTGTTTTCTTTTACGCATAAAAAAACATTGCTTGCATTTTACTATAATTCAGTTTAATTTTACATTTATGTACTCATGTACCTCATGGAGATTGTTTTGCAAAGAATATATAAGATAAATCGTATTTCTGACGCATAAATAACAGTATCATTCGCGAACAAATAAACATAGCCATTTGTTAGAATTAGAAAGTCAGCTGTAAATATACTGAATAGTATAGGTCCTAGAATAGATCCCTGGTGGTTACCCGCGATTGCTATGCGTGGTTCACAGTGCTCTGAACCTTGTCGTTTACTAATTAAGAGGTTATGGGTTTCAAAGTTTAAAAAAAAGTATATTATTTATTTATTTTTTAGAATATTTTCTAAAATATTCAAGTGAATCGGAATAAAAGTCTACGAGAGAGGGGCTTTGGAAATTATCCTCATCGACGCGAGGCAGCTGCTTAGCTCTCACTCGCTTCTCTCACTTTTTAATGGTCACCTATTTTAAGTCTGTTATTTTAGTATGCACTATTCATTACAACTGCAGAATGATTTTTGCTTTATGGAGCTGGAATCGACAATTCTATCTAAGTTAATAAAAACATGTTTTTTTCCTTTTATTCCTACTTAAAACTTTAATCGGTTTTTTCTAAAAACACTATTTTTGAACTCGGTGCACACGATTTCTCAAAAATTAATTGTCTTATTGAAATTTTGCACACTTCTTCAAATTATGCGTGTCTAGTGACTGAACGAAGGATTACTTTTCTTCGATTACAAATAATTTTAAAAGACTATACGTAATGTAAATTGTACCGAAAATTGTATTGTTTTGCAAAAAATCAAATTTCAATTTCCTTTTAAAAACTTCGTTCAGTCTCGAGCTATGCTTATCTACTAACAGAAAAAAATTGTTTTTTTAATTTCTGTTAAGGCTATCGTGAGTTATCCTGACCACCGCGAGGACACTTTTTTTTTAGGCGTCTCAGGAAACCAGGTCCCATCGAGTGAATTTTCGAAATTTTTTAATCAAAACTTTATAGAATATTCAAGTAACCCCTGAAATGTGGTATGGGGGTAACTCGAATTTAAACATTTTGTAGATTAGCCCTTTGTGCCTCACTGAATCAAATGCTGTTTAGATGTCTAATAGGATTAGACCTGTAGATTTCTTCTGAGATAGGCTGATTTTAATATGCTGGATTATTCTAACAATTGTATGGGATGTATTATGCTCGCTTCTGAATCTAAATTGTGTATACGGAAGTATGTGCTTATCCGCCATAACATCCGCAATTCTTTCTTTTATTACTTTCTCCAATATTTTTCGTAATGGTCGATAATTTGAAGGTGTTTTAGCGGGTTTTCAAGGTTTTGGAATGGGTACAGACTTAGCCATTTTCCATTTTGTAGGAAAGTACTGTATTTTTAGGCAGACATTGATAACATGAGTGGTATAGATCACATCTATTCTCGGAAGATTTGTGATACAGCGATTTGATACCTCGTCAAGTGTTTTTCGACTTCTTGTAGTCCGAATAATCCTCCCAATTTCTTTGAGTCTTATATAAATAATATTGGCATTGGGGGTGTTATTCTAAATAAAATTGTTAACTACCTGCATTACTTCGATTGTAGTATCAAAATTACCAAGGTTCGCTGTGATTAAACTGCTTACAAAGAATTTATAATTAAACAAATCTGCCTTTCCTTTTCTGGTAATGTATTTCATATTGTCATACTTCAGAACAGATATGGTAACGGTTTCTTTTTGATCACTTTTGTGTAATATTCCAGAATAACTTTGAGGATTTGTCTAGAAGAAATCTATTCCACCTACTATTCCTAAGCTTTGTAATCTCATATTTAATTCGTTTGTTCCAACTTACCATTATTGGCTTATAGCATGTTAGTCTGGTTCACTGCCATAACCTTCGCGCGTAATTTCGATCGCGAATCATATTCATAATTTCGTTCGGTAATTTTGGTTGTCGTATTTCTTGGTATGCATGTTGGGGTAATGCTCTAGCAGTCGCGTTTTAGATTAGGTGGCCATTGCATCAATCTGATCAGTGATATTTACATTATTTAATGCTAGGTTTTAATTACTGGGCGTAAATGAGAGAGAGAATGGAGTCTGTAAATATTTGCCAGCTTTGTGTTATATCTTGACCCGCGAGCTGAAATACTTAGTAAGCTGCAATGGGTTGGGAGACTAGGTCGGATCTATCACTTAAGAACACGTCTAAGAGTGATCGGGTCATTGTTTGGTTTGTTGGAATGAAAGTCGGATCGGGAGGAAAGAAAATGCTGAAAGGCTTAATTTCAACAAATTCATTGAGAATGTTACTCCAACAATTCGCGCGGGAGCAACCCCAAGCCGTATGCCTGCTGTTAAAGTCATGCCGATTAAATACGCGTCCCAATTTCTTGTCAGCTTGCACAATTCCTTTTTAAAAAATCTACTCTTAAATACATTTTATGCTCCACCAGGGAAATATGCTGAAAATAAATTGAACTTCAAGTTTTTTTTTCAAGGTTTAATTCTACCCCGACTGCCACAAAGACCGACAACTTTAGTGACTCGAATCTAGTTCCTTCTTTTACCGGACTAGAAGTTTCAGCAAAAACAACCATACTTACACATTTAAAATGATATTGAGTGCTTTTCTTTATTTTTTTCTGTAGAAGGAATAGAATGCTGATCATGTCGTACAAGGATATTCGGAACAGAAATTATTAAGTAAGCAGGAAAAATTGGAAAATTTGACAGTTGGTCAGAATGCAAAATAATATTTTGGTATTCAGGTATTATTATGTACATAGATGGAACGCACATGAAAATGGAACTGCAGTTGAACATGACTGTAAATGATTAATAAAAACTAAATTGTATTTTGAATTTGGAATATATTTTAATAACAAAAAGCATTTAATATCTCCTAGAGACCATCTAATACAACTGTCAGGTCCTGAAAATAAAATATTTCGTTTTAATTACAAAATTAAATCAATTGTTTTCATATCGCTGCTCCTACTGGATGTCATTTTCAGAAAATAATGCTTGCCGTTTGACGTATGTAAAAATGTATTCCATTTATTCGATCTAAGGAGGTGCGCGTAGATTAAAAAGAATAGGTTTGGAATACACCACTGGGAATAAAGAAACACAGAATGGAATAAACGGAATGCTCCGAGTGGATAAAGAAACACTTTTGGAACGTTCGGAATAAATAAAGAAAAGCACTCATTATCCTGGAATTCTATAGTAAAAGGGATGTGCTGTAGTATGAAACACGGAATAAAGTCGAAAAACAGTCATACAAAACCTAATATTTGATTTGGAAATTGTGATGCTTGATATTTTACCGCTCTGACATACCTACTTTTGTCTTGCCTAAGAATGCATTGGCGTAAAGAACTGACTGAAATTTTGTAAACTTTTCTTATACACAAATGTTAAGGCTTGCTCAAAACTGAACGCCTAAACTGAACAACTTCCCAAGTTTCGCTTTTCAAAGTACATATTTTTCGATACTGATTGAGAGCGCGGATCAGAATCGGATCAAAAATGTGTTCAATGTTTCGATTTAGATTTGTGGTGGCTGCATTAAATCTGATCATACTTCTTTCGATTAAAAACAGTTTTATAAAGAATTTGAGATTGAGATCGTTAAGTAATCAAGCTAGAAAAATTAAATTGAATTATAAGAAAAATTTGGATAGATTTTTTATGAAAAATTGGCAAGGTGGTGAATATTAGAAATTATAATCAACTAAAATCACCCAAACTTTAAAGTAGACATCCAAATTCTATGCCACCTTTTAGTGGAGTTGTGTTGACCCAATCTCCGTAAAAAAAAAAGAAAAAGAAATAAGAATATTTGTTTAAATAAAGTTATTAAAAATAATTTCTTTTATTAGAAGCAACACAGGTGAATGAAAATAAATCATTTATTAATAGATGTTATTTTATTCTCTGCAAAGTCTCTTAAGCTTTTTAAACAAAGGTCATAAAATTAGACGAGCAGGATCTCTATATCTCTGAATCTTTGGGCCGCATAAGGCTAAAACTTCTAGAAAAGGCATTCTCATTGACAGAAGATATTGTGAAGATAGTTTTCAAGAACGTTATATGTAGGTTTTGTAAAAGACCTAAATTTCGAATGGCTGTCCTACACGGTAAAAAATAATAGGTCTATTTCCTGAATTTTAGACAAGTTTTCCCCTAAAAATAAATGTAATTTTCTCTGATAGAAAGGGAAAATCAATTCAATTTCCTCAAAGCAAAGGATCATTCAATGAATTTAGGTATTTGGCACCAGAAAACCTATAAAGTACGTAAAATTCCCGAAATGTTAAGCTCTCTTGGATATAAGGAAGAGCACATTCAATAAATTATGTATTATGCTACACTTCTTATAGAAATATACACTGCCGGCTAACTGTTTGAAGCCACGAACATTTTTTCATATATTTCTGATTATTTAAATCATACAGTTTTGATGCTTTGTCCCTTTGTTTATTGATGGAATTCTAACTAGCTGCGAAATTGTCGGCTCTTACCTGCTTGTAATTCTTTTCCAGAAATTTTTTTCCGAATATTTTGCCCTTTTCAAAGGGACAACTGTTTGAGCCCACTTACGAAAACTTCAATATTATTGCGGGGAATTCCAAAAAAAGGCTAAATTCAGAAACAAAAACACTTTTTGTGGTAATAACTATTTATTAATATAATTGTAATAACGAGTATTTTTACCATTTAATCTTATAACCTCATAAAGGCGCCTAGGTAAGGAATCATACAATTTCTTAATAATATTCGATGGAATCAGCCGCGCATTGCTTTGATCGCTGCTGTTAATTCTTCCTTATTATTGTACTGTCGACCATCTTGATAAACTTTCCGAGTAAGCCATCCCCAGAGGTTTTCAATGATGTTTAAGTCAGGAGATACCGACGGCCAATCCAGTACGGTAATGCTTTGCTCAGATAGATACTGAGATACAACACGTGCTGTGTGAATAGGTGCACGATCGTGTTGGAATATCCAATCCTGGCTTTCAATGACTTCGTCAAATCGACTTTTTTGAATTTCAAGTAACTCCTTATACTTCCTTCCTGTCATCTTTTCTTTAATGATGACGAAGTCAATTGGTCCGTTGTATGAAATGGCACCCCAAACCATAACAGACCCTAATCTGCTATGCCAAAGTGCTAAATAACGTTCTTCCTTACGAATGTCATGGAAGTAATATTGAAATCCATCGGGCCCATCCAGACAGAATCGTTTTTCGTCTGAAAAAATAACCTTTTTCCATTGTGTAGTCCAATGCATGTGATTTTGAGCATATTGAAAACGCGCTTCCTTGTGGCGCTCGGTAAGAAGGGGCTTCTTCTTCAAACGACGGCGCCTCAAGGTTGGACAGTCAGCTATTATTCTCTGAACAGACCTTATGCTTGCAGAAACAGCAACTTGCGCAGCAATTTGGCTAGCAGACGCCGATGACTGTGACGCTACCCTCAAAATACACCGTCGATCGTACGGTGTTGTTGCAGTTTGTACCCCCCCCCCCTTTTGTCTTGTTCCATAGTTGTCAGGATCCTTTACAAAGTTATCCACCACGCACCGACTTCTATTGATTTTCCTTGCGATTGCTCTGTTAGAAATCTCTGTTCTTTATAAGCCTGAATTTTGCCGATCTCTTCTTCATTAAGTCGTTTACCGCTTCCCATTATTATTTTTATTAACACTTACTCTTTTCTAACTAACTTACGATTAAACACTCTCTGACTTTTCTCTCCGGATGCAAAGTTTAAACTGTGGCCTCAAACAGTTGTCCCTTTGAAAAGAGCCAAATATTCGAAAAATAATTCCTGGAAAAGAAGGTAGAATTCCCTCAATAAACAAAGGGACAAAGCATCAAAACTGTATGACTTAAATAATCAGAAATATATGAGAAAATGTGCGTGGCTTCAAACAGTTGGCCGGTAGGTATGTTCGTTCATACAATTGTTTCATATACATTGTTTTTTATACATTGTTTTTAAAAACAAGTCGTATATTGTTTTCCAATATTTTGTTTCAGCGTGCCCAGCACACCAACATAACTTCCGTACTATTTAGTAGTATGGGCCATAAGAAATGAGATAATCAGCTCATTCTTATGTTTTTTAAAGTGGGTGGTGTTCTATCACATATGGAGGAGTGTGGTGCTATCACCTATTCCCTGCATTTTAGGGAATATTCCCTAAATTTTCGAAAATAGTCCCTACATTTTAGGGCAAAAAATATTTAAAAAAATTGAAAATTCCCTACATTTTATGGAACATTCATTAAATTTTAAGGAAAAGAAAATTGCCTACATTTAAGAAAAACCTACCTATATTTTAGGGATAAAAACCTAATCTACGTTTTCCAAGGTGAAGCTTTCCCTAATCTTATCGACAAATGCATAACCTGTGTGGCACAAATTGTAGCCACTCAGTTTAGGGAATTACTTTTTACTGTGTAGGGCACTTAGGGGTAATGTCACAAAAGATGATAGGCGGTATCTATATATATATATATATATAACAGTCTTGATTAAAAAATCATATAAGGTAAGTTTAGCATATGCTGCTGTATTAACGGAGCCCTAAAATTATGGAAATTAATCACTTGAAAAGACCTGCCAATGAAAAAAACTTCTAAAATTATATCTCAAAGAAAGTTTTATTGATGCCAGCCCCAAAAAAAAAGGACGGAAGCTAGGAATAAATTTAAAAATAAATTTTGAAATTCAATTTTCAGATTATGGTAAACTATGTTTTATAAGTATGCCTGATTTGCGAATCTCGTATAACTATTCTAAATGAAAGGACTTTATCTACTAAAAAAGTGGCATTGTAAGGTAAAGCGGATAGTTCCAAGGATGTTGAGGGAATATAAAGTCCCCATAGCTTTCAAAAGTTAAGTGTACAATATTGATGACTCGCTGTATCACTTTTGTGAGAATCTACATAGAGGGACTTATGGGCATAGTTAACGTATAGATTTGTAGCACTTTTGGACGATTAATTAGCTATCTTTTCTGATTTTGATCAAATTTACAAGAATGAGAAAGAATGTAACAATATTGGGCTCATTTTATTGCTTAACACTACTTTAATTTTTATGAGGGAGTCAAAGTTTCGTGAATTTCACTTCCAAGAAATTATAGCTCAATAGTCAAGACTAATGACACAAACTTTATTGAGATGTCATATATTTATTTATTTATTTAAGTCAATAGAGGAAAGCTCCTATAGATTAAGCAGTAAAACTACTTAACATTAAGTCAAAATATATAGACTATAACAAAAAAGACATGTAAAGAATATCTAAAGACGTGATTATCTATTATGTATTGCTGATACTACTACGTTCTTCAGTAAGATCTACGAAAGTACAAACAACGTTAAAATTTCGAGAGCAATGAGTGATGGGTTCATACTGGCCGTAACAAGTTCTATGAGAAGGAATATATTTATAATAAGTCTCTAGATCGAATAGAGAAGCCAGGCACATAAATTTTTAATAAGCCAATCAATTCGGGTGAGCAAATCTTGTAGCAGAAAACATCTCTGACAAACATAATACTGAAACATAATTTGTGGTTTTGGAAGAACCTTTCTACGAGACTCTAAAATTTAGAGCCCAAGTAACTGGCACCTAGTTTCGAATGAGGGAAGACCTACTTCCCAGTTAAGCCCGCGCAAATCATAACGAATAAATAATCTTTGTATAGATTCAATGCGTTTTATATGTAAAGCAGTAAAAGGGCACCAAGCAACAGAGGAGTACTCTAATATGGAGTGAAATAATGAAACATATAAAGACTTTAAAGTGTAAGGGTCTTGAAAAACAGTGCAGTTACGCTTAATGACAACGAGCATTTTAAATGCCTTGCAGGTGACGTAATCAACATGCATAGACCAGTTTAACTTGTTATCAAAAATGATACCCAGATCTTTAATCTCAGTAGGCCTATCTACAGTAATGTCTTTTTCAATCACGTAATCAAACAAAATAGGATTAATGCAATGATAAAAGCTAAAGCTCTTACAATTGCTAGGATTGAGTTCCAAACCATTTAACGAGCACCAAACCAGAAGTTTATTTAGGTCATTTTGAAGATGTAGACAATCTCTAAATAAAATTTTTAGGTCATCAGCGTAGAAAAGACATTTAGCGAAAGAGAATAGTTTAACCGCATCATTGATAGAAACAATTAACAACAGGGGGCCAAAATGACAGCCTTGTGGTACCCCTGATTTAATTATAAATTTACGAGATTTAACCAAATCTATTTTTACATACTGCGAGCGATTACTTAAGTATGAATTAATCCACTTAAGAAAGGAAGGCATGCAGTTTCTTTACAAGCGGATCAATATGCACCCGGTCAAAAGCCTTAACAAAGTCAGTATAACGTTAACTTGCGCACCATTTTCAATTACGTTAACACAAATGTTTTTAAATAATACCAAATTGGTTGCTGACGACTTATCCTTCACGAAGACGTGTTGCTGGGAGAATAGAATTTCTTTTACGTGAAAATATACCCTGCTCGTTATAATGCTTTGGAAACACTTGTAAATAGGTAGAAGTTTGGCAAATCCTCTGTAGTTTTTAATTGAATGCCGAAAACCTGCTTTGTATATGAGAGTAATTAAGAAAAATTTCCATTGGTCCAGAAAAAGTCCTAGTCTAAGTGAAACATTGAAAATTATTGTTAAAATCGGTACAAGTGTAGCGCTGTAGTTTCTAAATAAAATGTTAGGAACTAAATCATGGCCGTAAAAAACATCAGTGTTTAAGTTGTTTAAAGATCTGACCGAGTTTCCTATTTCATTAAGATACAAAGACATGGAACAAAGAACAATAGCAGCATCAGAGTTATCCCAAGTCAACAAATAAGTCGCAGCTTTCTTGTAAATTACTTGAGTTCACATTATCAAGTTCCATTTGAATAGGAAATCTAGAAGAAGATCACTTATTTATAATAAATGTCCAAAAAGCTTTACAGTTAGTTTTGATATTTCTTTTAACAGACCAAATATATTTCTTAATAGGCACCGATGTAAAAATGCATATTCCCTCTTTAGAAGTTTTAAATTAGACGAATTTTCTAAAGTATTGTTTGCTTTAAACAATAATTTATATGCCTTATTCTTTGCATTTTTTAACTTTAGACGTCTCATCTTTTAGAAATAGGTGCAAAACTGTTAACGTCTGTATGAACCGCATTAAAAAATTTTATGTACAATGCATGCAAATCATATACTTATTCAAAATCTAACACATCATTCCATTGAATTGACATAAAGAATTCGTTCAATTTCTTATAATAAACTTTCTCTGCAGATCCCATGTTGGCGTTAGTAATTTTTTTTTTTAAATCTTTTATATATTTTGATAGAATAGTACCATTTTGTACGCAATAATTAAATTTTGTGTAGGGTGTCTTAATAAATAAGGTGTCACACGAAGAGTGGAAACCACCATTTTTTTTCCATGGTAAGCTACACGCATAGAGTCCACATTTTCATCGAAACGATCAGCCCCTCACATATATTTATTATACATTCTAATTAGTTGAGGGCAATCTATTTTAATTCGAGAGTGCTTTCCACTTACAAAGCCAATTCGGTCTACTTTTTCATCGGGTTGAACACTATGGCAGTTTGAAGTCACTGTAAGTATGTTGTTGTCGGTCTACTTAACTACTATAAAATTGGGAGTTGTCCTATAAGAGAGAACAACTCTCTTCTGCTTTTTCATGGCGTTGCTGTCTTCCAGCGGGCATTTTTGAGTCATGTTTTCCCGAATTGTCCCGGTTCCTCCATGTCCTCACTTTCATAATATAGAAAGAAGAGGTAAGTTCGTGAAAAAGTTGTCAAAATAAAAATTGTGTGGTCCAAATTGTTTGGGTAAGCGTGATTCCAATTCAAGCATAACAGCTGGACCCAATCCAAACGTACCTTGTTCCTGTAGGCGGCGAAAATTTGCACCTTGATACGGCTCAAAGCAAATCACGTAACCCAGTCTAGTAGTTGCCGACCAAAGCTTGTAACCAAATCTGATAGGCTTGGAGTGGATATGCTGCTTTGAACTATGTCGATGGTAGTAAGAGACCATAGTTTCGTCTATTGATACGTGAGAATAAGGTAGCATTTCAAAGTTCTTCAGAAAATTCTTTTCTAACATTGAGAAATAATTTCTGACCTTAGCATATTTGTCATTAGTAGGTAGATGAAGATTATCACAAAGATGTAAATATTGGTGATTTTCCTGAAACCGATTTCTTCGCATACTCTTGGCTATCATATCGTTATGGGTATCCGTTTTTATCTCCCGAAACATTCGAATATATTTAGGGGTTAGATATCCAGTTATAAGAAGAATCGCTGTATGAACTTTAAACTCCTCTGGTGTAACATTTAAAGTATGATTTCTCTGTAAAGCATACGAGTTTGACATGTTAATAATTAATTGCACAACTTCATCACAAAACATCATTTCAAAACATTGCATTGGTGTTAATTCGTATTCGGCTATATTGTTGGAAATTTCGTTAGTGTTACCTCTCCCAGAAAAGTTACTAAACTTATTCAATGACTTGGACCAATTTATTTGTTGCTGTTGGCGAGGAACTCTTTTTTTTTCTTACCAGAGGGCATTAATTCTAGTTCATCGTCACTGGTAGCGTTACTATTTCTATAACTTAGAACTCCTACTCCGGATCTAAGCATTCGCACTGGAAGATTTGCTTCTTCTTCACCTCCACTATCCTCATCTGTAAATTCGCCCTCTTCTGCAGGTAAAATAATAACATCAGAGATGTCGTCATAAAGCTTCATACTGCAAGTAAAAAATGCAGCAAAATTTGAAAATAACGAAAAATAACTGTACTACCCAGTGTCACCTACGGGTGACATCTTACAAAAACTATTTTGATTTTCATAGTAAATTTATGAAAAACGAAATCAATTCCGTCCGCTGCATACGCCCATATCTTTTGAAGAAATAATTTGCCAACATGTATGTTTTACTTACGTTCCTTTTCTGTGATGAGGTATATAATTAGACGAAGTCGGAATATTACTCAAATTCTTTGAATCCATCACACTGCAAAACATTTTCTGAGAATAATAGCTCTAAGTCAACGCGTAACTGAATACAGCTCGAACGGAGAGGTCTGCCACTAATGACTTCCACTGAAAAACTGAACAATTACGCAACCGACGAAGTTTATTTGTAGTGCGAAAGTAGTGTCACCTGTAGGTGCTACTGGGACATGAGGAGTTAAGAAAATCATAAACAAAATTGTTAGTTATAATTGAATATGCAAAATTATAGAAGCTAATACTAATGGTGATAGGTTTATGGTGTAAATCAGGCTTAGAATGAGGATTTAAAACTTCATTGACATTAAGCAATAATTCAGCACTTAAAAATACTAAATCTTAAATTCTGCCTAGAAAATAAGAATGAGAGTTTACTTGAACTAATTTACAGCCGATTAATGAATCAACTATCAAACTTTCACACAGTGATGATATATTGGTGGGCAGTAAACCACCCAGCAAACATTACGAATCGCTTTCTTATGATTTCTTATTGCCGCAACGAGCATTTTTGTTGCCGGCAATAATGCATTTTTATCACCTACGTTTAACTTAACGGGGGTAAATGTTGCATCGCATATGAATAGTAAATAATTCATTTTATGATCGCCATGGTGATAAATATCTTTACTTCTTGCGTTTGCTTTTTCTATTCGACCGCACTTGAAGAAAGAACAATTGCAAATGAAACAATTTCCAAAGGGACAGTACTGAAATATTGTCGATAACGATAAAATGTTTCACTGTCATCACATCTAGTACCACCGATCTAGGCAATAAGAAACGATTCGTAGGCCAATCGTAATATTTTCGGGAATCTAATTGACTTTAATTCTCGAACTATCGCCAAAACATCGCCATGGTAATATAATGGCAACACAATTTTTATTGCCGTTCTTATTGCCACACCAATTTATCGCCACAATATTTGCTGGGTAGTTCTAACGAATATCAGGTAGATTAAAGTCCCCAAGACAACAAAAGTAAATATCTGGATGTAATTGAGACGCCAAATCGATTATATTGTTTGAGTGAAAGGTAATTCGCGACAGTTTTGCTAAAAGCGGATCATAAGGTTTGGTTATTAATAGTACCTGCTTTTTGAAGAAATTAATCCTCTGTTCAGTAGCAGTTTTTTTTTAATATTTTATTTCAAAGTCCTGATTATAGACAGGTATGCAAAAAAATTGCGAATTCATTTAACTTAGTTTTTCAGATTTGTGTTATTATTGGAAACTCTATAGCTATTGACACAAAGAACAGCAAGGCAAGAACGAAATAGAGTAGGGAAGTATGATACTTAAGATGAGTTTCTAGAAATAAATATTAAATAAAACTGAAAACTAAAAAAAAAGGGAAAACATTGGTCATGGATGCATGCAATAATATTCTAAAAGAATAGGCATTTATTGTATTGCACATTTGAAAATCAGGATAAGGGTTCCTAAATCGTTAAACTAAGATGATTCTCTTGAAGCACATTGCGATATAAGGAAGATTGCAAGGAGTCAATGAATTCAAATGAATTAAAATAATTTTCCTTTTTATAATTAAGAAAATACAAATGCTATGGGTTTGAGGCAACAGTTCAAGACAGGTTCTCTACGCGGAAATATGAGCTGCCTTAAAACAATTCCTCGATATTTACTGTAAAATTTGTTATAAATTAAAGCAACATACGTAAAGGACTGATTAACAATAGTTTATATAGCTTTATTTTTATATCGGACCAAAACCATAGCCTCTATCGTTTATTTGTCATATTTTGCACTTGTATATTTCACTACTTAAAGTTACAGTCAGCTTTTTCGTATGATTCACTTAACTTAGAGTGATATCGGCCAATTAATTTTCTTATAGGATATTTGTTGAAATTAACGAATATATGAGAGCATTACATGCATTAGAATTTATCAGGACATGCAATTCTCAAAAAAACTTTGACTAGGCCATAAACTCGCAGCAAGCATCGAAGAATAAATCCCTGCGGCATACCTACGAATATAGCTAGGAAACACAAGAAAATATCACCAACTTTCACCTCTTTGCATCTGGGAGTTAGGTAACTTCAGGTAAGGGGTAAATCAAACAATGCACCTAACTATCGTGCGCAAACGAGATAAGTTATTCTAAATATTAAATATCTGAGAAAAAATTATCAACACCAAAACAAGGATCTGATTAACATCTAGCGTCCTTCGAATATCGATGGTAATTTTCACCACGGCAGGCTCACAAATTATGCTTGTGCCGCAATCAGCAAATTAACAAATCTCTCTCAGGTATATGCTCATGGGTTTATTTGTATATTATTTTCACAAAAAATCTATTCTACATTTCCGACATTGTCATTGAAAGTCTGCATTTTCTCATTTATTTTTCTTATTATTTTATTAAAAACATCACAACTTAAAACATCCCTCTTTGCCGAATCTGTACCTTTTCCAGAATTTTAACTAAGCCTCTTCCAAAGTGAGGATTCTATTTCGCCATTGTTGTTGTCTAGTGCAAACAATGAAAGCTATATAATACATATAAGTACATATACTAAAGATAAAAGCTTGGTTAAACTAGTAATAACTGTAATTTGTATTACCAAACCTTCACCTTCAATTGACTTCGAAACATCCTAGACTACATGCAGATGTAATTGGATGAGCTCAGGGGGGAAGGGGGTGGTGTTTGAAATTTTGGAACGGAATTGCTCATAACTCCTCCTTGGATTCATATTTGGAATACGTGTTTATACTTTCGGCGTATGTGCTTATAGCTCTTTCCAATCCGCCCGAGAGGAGTTTTTTAAATTATTAAAAATTACTAACAGAATTCTTTAATTTCTATACCCACTTTTTTAGTACTTTACTTTTTTCTATTACGACTGATCTACTACGTTTTGTAAACCTTGATCGGCAATATCTTGATAGAGTTAAGTCCGATCGGAAAACGGGTTTCATTATTCTCCTCAGCTAATTACCAGCTAAAGTACGTGTAAGAAAATTTTGTTACTGGATATATACTTTAGGGTAGGTAGTAGGAACCCCCGGTGGGAGGGCATGTCGTATCTCAAATTAAAGATTTCGCCGAGTATTATCGACTGGTATACTTCCTTTAACCGATTCAGAAAATTTTCTCAATACATTTTTTACATTAGATGTATGTACAAGTGTATAAATCCATCCCCACCCCATATCTCGGCTAGATATATTAGTTGCGATATCTCCGAAAATAAGGAGCACTATTTGTTTTTTTTTTTTTATCAGAAAATATACTGCAACCCTGCAGGGCGTAAAAGTTTTAATTAGTACATTTTTGAAAATGTAGTACAGAATAACATTTTTCAAGTCATTAGACTTTGTAAATACCACCTAAACTCCAAAGAACGTAAAATCTAGTACTAAACTTGTTCTTCCAAGCCATTTCCGAGAAATTGCTTTGAATTCAACTCAATTAGACCGGTCTTTTCGATGTACAGTCCTGCAAACCTTTTTACATATGTACATACCTATGGGAGGAAGCTTGCAAACATTTACCCCCTCTATTCGCTCTGCATTTTAAATTTGCATAACCAAAACTTTCCTGAGGATAAGAGAAATCAGATTTAATTTGTAATTTGTTAAAATAATTACTGAAGTTTGACTTTTTTTTGTTCTTATGTTATGAGTTGCATTGGCTCCGTAGTGGAGCCCTCGAGTTTGAAGACAAATTTTTAATGGCTCCAATTCGGAGCCCTCGAGTGCAAATGGTTAATATTTTTCTATACTAATTTTATTCTATTTAATAATTAAAATTTATTTTGAAAAACTTTATCTAGGCTGATACGTCGCACTAATAAAATAATTTTAAAAATAGTATTAATTTCCTTCACAATATTCCTCCAAGATCTTTCATCAAATAATAATATCATTACTTTCGCGACTCATGTCAACTAATTGTCGCTTAATAACTAATCTTCCCATTTCATATTTATCATATGAAAAAATTTGCGAGTAAAAGCCCCTGTTCGCGAAAGTTTATATTCCGTCGTTCGAGTTCAGTGCATTGAAAATCTTGCCGTAATTGTGAATGCTGGCCATATTCCCTTCATCAGTTGCACACTCACGCATTAATAGACAAAGAAAGATGCGATTACCTAATCCACTGGCATGAATTGAGTATTAAAGTTAAGCTTACGCTTAAGCTTAAATTAGTCGTAGTTAATATATATCTAATAGATTTCAATATACTTGACAATGCGCATGAATCTGTGCCTATGTGTATAACATTGCATTTTTAAAAATAGGTTTACATCTACATATGTATGTACCACCTTATCCCGGCGGCGAATTTTTTTCACCTTTACAAGCGTGGCATAATAAGCCGTAATTTGTTGACTAGATTTTCGAGCTGAGCGGCCATATTAAGTAGCCAGCACATCGAATAGATTTGTGCATCGGGACTAACCAGCTATAGCTAAATTTTCCTACATAACTGTGTATATCCGCTTATGTGCCCACCTGACTGACATACGAGGCATATTATCGAAAGTATGTACCAAACGGCCTTGCCGAAGGCAGTCTCACAACCTCGTTTTATGAACGGTGTACTGAAACGTTACAACAGCACTTCTCGCGTACGGTTTACTTTTAACGCGTTAACATTCAGTTCAAAATCCGCCAATAAAAGCGTTTGAATTGGTGAGGTCTTGCTGATATTATACGATTGCAGCTTGCTGCTACTCTAAACTCCTATGTCACTGGCTAATACGATTATAACTATTAAATTACCATAATTTCTCAATTTTCATTACTTCTCTATTAACACCTTCGAGCTGCTCGTGCACAATTTAAAACGCTTTTCAGGTAAATTTTAAATTGAATGAAGAATTTCCAATATAGCTTCGGGCTGCTTTTATGGCACTCATTCAACAGTGAAAAGCACTTTTCGGCCAAAACGACCGGTATAATATTGTTGCTCGTAAATTTTGAAATTATACATATTTACATAAAATAACAACTTTTCTAATCTAGTCATATATCGATATTTTCATAAAACGCTAAACGTACAAAAATGATTAAGAATTAAGAAACTCTGACAGCAATATTCATGTTCATTTTGATTTTTATTGGCACAAACAAATTGCCGTATTCCTGGTCAAGGCGCTTTGTTCGATTTGTTTTATACATACAATCGCGGCACTGCGAGCATTAAAATCTTTAGTGTTATAAGCTGTTAATAATTTTGAGAAATTAAATTTAATGAATGGATGAGCTTAGTAAAGGAGTAAGAAATCAAAATGTTTCTTTTATAAGTACTTAATAAACACTTTGAAGTCTAGTTCCCGATGTTAATTCAAGGTGTGTATTTAATTGCTATCAAGGCGATGGAAATACAGTTTTGATGAGTGCCTAATCAAATAGAAATAAGTTTCAATTGAACTTTGACGGACCATGTCAATTTTTCAATGATTTTATTACTTTAATAAACTTGTTTTCATATGCGAATAGTTTTAAATGTATCTTGAATGAACTAAGCTACTTAACCTTCGCTCGACAATGTCAGTGTTATGAAATTCAATAATAAGATCTTATGTGAAGTATACATAACTGCCCATATGCATCTCTAGTAGAATTCACATAAGTGAATTATTCGTTATACAATAATTATGATACTTACATATTATTGTGTTTTCTAGTTCTACTGCAAAAAAATCTGGATAACTTTATATTACAGGCTTACTCTGCATATTTATTCTGTGAATAACCCAGTTCCTCTTTATCATTTTTATTTCCCCTTTAATTATATCTTGTTGGGCTTACTGTCTCCTAACCCATGCGGGTAATAGTTAACCTTATAAATTTTTATCATTGCAAATATAGATATTTTGAAAATTTCGTAGCCGGTGTATTTTGAATTTTGCAGTTTCTACGTCCAACAACGATTCTAGCTTGCATGAAAAAGGCTTGTCAGAAAAAGCATTAAAATCTTTTCCTACCTTGTAACTATGTTTTTTTTTTTTTTTTTTTTTCATTAAAACTCGGTTATAGTTTTATAGAAATAAATTCTTGGATGAAATTTCAAAATAAAACGGGAAAAAGTTCGAATTACTCTAAGACGAATTCTTAGGATATTCTAGATTCGTGGTATCCAAAGTGGTTTTTCCTATGAACCACAAGAGGGAAAATCATCTGTCTCGTTAGCTCAGTAGTAAGAGCAGTCGCCCGGCAAGTAGAAGGTCCCGGTTTCATACCCCGGATGAGGCGGGGTTGTTTTTTCTTCTTGTATTTATTAATTTGATTTAGAATCGTTAAAAATAAAAGTTCTTAAAATTCTTCTTTATCCATCATTGACTGATTCTAACAAGTGTAGGTTCGATTCCCGTCCGGGAAAAAATAAGCAAATAAGAAAAGCTTATAAAAAGTCATTTATTATATTATATTTTATTAATTTAGCTTTTCCTAATTTTTTTAGCCAACATTTCTTCTTCCTCTCAATATAATGTACAACTGTACTTATTCAATAATGTGTAAAGACCGTATGGTATTTTCCCATACTTGAAAATGATATGATTCAATTTTGGCGATTCTACTCACAATTATCCATAGAAATACTTGTGAAATATAAAGCGAAAGTAATATGCATATGAGAAAACTGAGTTTTGTGAATTGTATTAAAATTTTACAGCCGAAAATAAGTGTTACCTTCAGACTTTAAAAGTTCTTTTGTTATGACCATTATTATTGTCATTGTATGATTTTTATATCCTAGATAAAATATATAGGGTCTCTCTACTAAGCTTGTCATTCCGTTTGTCATGCGTAGAAAAAAAAAATTCTTGTAGAGCAAAATGGATTGAACACCCACGCATAATTGGTTGAGAAATTTATTAATTCCAGAATCAATGAAAGTCTGGAATGTTTCGACATGAATACGCAATCCCAAAATAACAAAATTCAATGGTGGGTCAAAATTGTTCTTGGAGTATAATTTTTCCACAGACAAAATCTCGAGAATATTTCAAAACCAACGTTTTTTGGTGATATAAGATCTTTTTACCGAATACAACACAGCACTGCCTAGTAGTGCTTCGGTAGAAAGATTGTTTAGCATAGGAAAACTAATGTTAACTCCTAATAGATGTCGTCTAAATTACGAAAATTTTGAAATACTACATATCAATGGAAAAAATATGAAGTAAGACGGTGATTTTATGGAAAAATGTAAGTACAATTTCCTTGAAATGAATTATAACATTTTCAAGTATGGTATTTTCCGTACAGGTTTTACAAGTTGCTGAGAAAATTAGCAAAAGGTAAATTAATATAATATAATATAATGAATGCTTCTTTTATAAGCTTTTCTTATTTGATTGAAATTTCAATTTCAATTTTAATTAAATCAGATTCTCTTTATGTTATTTAAAATATGATGAGTCCGTTCAAGCCTTGAGTCCGCTCAAGTCTATTCAAGCAGTGAGTTCGCTCAAGACTGAGTCCGCTGAGATTGAGTCCGCTCAACCAGTGAGTCCGCTCAAATTTCGAGCAATGAACCACCGCTAACTGTTGAGCGGACTCAATGCTTGAGTTGAGCGAAGAATTGAGTCAAAATTTGAGTCCTTTACATCCCTGTAGAGACCTACCCCATCTGAGAAAATATTAATATTATTATCATCAATTTATAATAATCAGAGTAGGATCTTAGCGGCCCCCTCTTCATCCACTTCTCCAGAGTTGTTTCAGTGTTATACCTATCTACTTTTCGCCCTCCATCCAACTCCACCAAACTATTTTTATAATACAGCGTTGAATGATGCCTGTATAAATAAATAATTATTGTGTAAGATGTTATTAATAAAAATGTCAGTAGACTATTTCTTTGTAACTATGATAGGTTGGGAACATAATGTGTAATGGTAAAATACTCCAAGACCAATAGTCGTAGTCTTAAGATGAAACTCAAAGGACCACTGAAATATCAATAAAATTGCATGTCTTCTTCTTGAATTCTGAGTTTCACACATCGAATTTCTTCTCGAAAAAGTCAATTATACTAGAAGCATAAATATACAAAAATAGGGTAATTTTTTATAGTTTATTCAGCTAACGAAAACATCGAAATTTAAAATGGAGGTGGAACAGAAATTCTGAATTAAATTTTTAGCTTTATAATGCGATAATATTTCAAATTTATTTGAATATGTATTTCAATAAAAACGAACGGAGCCATATATTGGTCGCATTCTTACATTGGTTCTACATACATAAATTAGTTTAGATGTTTACACTAATAAGTAAATGTTTTTCATTTATTTTGTGGCCAATACTATCTAATATCCTTGGACCAAATTGAGATTCCTAGCTGCTTAGAAAATATTCTATAAACATTGTTGAATGAATACCGCTTTTCGGCGGTACATTTTAGAAATTTTTTAGGTAACATCTTGAAAAGCTTTACAGAGCCTTGCCAGAACTTAGCTGAGCTAACTTTAGAATCGTAGTCAATTTACATGCACCTAACTAGTTTCATGTAAAGAATTTTTCTTATAAGTTATTTCATTATTGATTCAAAACATGAATTTTTGGTAAAGAAAAGGGAAGCTAGCGAGACTAGAAATATATTAATGGTAGGTAAGAATAATTTAGGCAAAAAATCTTGGAAAGTCATAAAGATAACAAAGATTTCTGGTCTCTCGTCAAACACATCAGGAACAGCTACACCAGTTCCCCTATTCCTTCACAACTTAACAATGGTGAAGTTATTGTTGACTCTCTGGATAAGGCCAATATTTTGGCTGTAAGATTCACTTCAAATTCTCGTCTTCCACCCATTTCACAGATACCTATTTTGCATCTCACGTGTGGATGTGTACAACAACCAATACACATCTGTGCGAGAGATGTGTTCAAGGTTCTTAAGGGAATCTGCAAAGCCTCAGGACTTGATGGTTTCTCATCCCTGTTAATTAAAAACTGCGCCCCATCCTGGACTATACCTCAGCGATAACTATTCTATCTGTCTTATACGACAGCAAACTGCTTGGAAATTAGCTCACCTTCATCCAATTTCCAAAACAGGGAGAGGGTGGCGATCACTCCAATTATCGACCAATTGCAATCACTTCGATTCTTTCAAAGGTTTTTGAATCTATCATTAACTCTAATGTAATGATGTATCTAGAATCTAATCAACAAATCAGCGATCGACAATATGGCTTCCGAGCTGGAGGCTCATCTGGAGACTTGCTTACTTTTCTTACAGAACGTTCGAACCGTATTCTTCACAATTTTGGTGAGTCCAAGATCGTTGCCCGAGATATTTTAAACTCCTTTAACAGAGTCTGGCATCCACCCCTTTTAGCCAAACTTAAAGAACTTGGTCTCTCCCCTCCTCTTCCATTATGGATTGAAAGTTACCTATCTATTTGCCAAATACGTGTTGCATTAGATGGCGTTACATCTGAACCTCATCCCATAAATGCCGGTGTGTCCCAGGGCTCTATTATCTCTCGAACTTTCTTTTTAATTTTCATTTTCGCTTACTGCTTTGATACCCTTGTGGACTCCATAGGGAATGCCGCATGTGTCATTGGAGATTCAGTGACTAGATCATTGAATAATGATTTTGACAATATCCTCGCTTAGGGTAAAGCGAATCGCGTCGAATTCCATGCATATAAAATACAAAGTTGTTTCATCTCATTAAAACAAGATCATAATTGCTCCACTCCCATTTCATTTGATGGAGCAATGCTTTACAATACACCGTCTTTATGCATTCTTGGTATTTTAATATTTTCAGCAAGCTAAGCTGGACAGATCACATCTTCTCTGTTTCCAGAGAAGCATTTAAATGTCTTGGATTTCTGAAAATGTATAAGAATTATTTCAGCTCATCGAATCTAATGCTCCTCTACAAGTCTTTCATCAGACCTAGAATGGAATACAATTTCCAAATCTGGGCCTGGGCAGATCGGAAAGCCTTACTTTCACTGGACATTGTCGAAAAGAGAACCTTAAAGCTCATTGACAATGCGGCAATAACTCGTCATATCGACTCACTCGAGCTCCGTCGCTATGTCGGATGCCTTTCGTTGCTCTATCGCTACATACATGGTCAATGTTCCGATGAAATATCTAGTCTCATCCCTCATCCTCATCCCTTGTACTTTCGGCCGTACAGTGAAATTCAGTGATGCGTTCTTATCTCGAACTGTGTGAATGTGGAACAATCTACAATATTCGGGTTTTCCTGTGGCATACAATCTGCGGAATTTTAAGAGTGACATACATCAGCAACTCCGCCAGTATCCTCATGTCCCTTAATCCTTTCCCTATCTACTTCCTGCCATGCTGTGCTCTGCACCATAGGGTATCCTCTGAGCTTGGCTTTATAAAAAAAGGAAAGAATAAAAAAAAAGATATATATATATTATGTTTATATATACCGAATTGAAGCAGGATTGGATTGAGGTTGGAAGAATTAAAACTAATCATATCAATTCAGTTGATAGCTTTTGCTAATTAGTTTCCTTTCAAGTCAGCATGCAAACGTAAAATGTAATATAGCATGATAATTACTACATAAGAATGGCATAACGTATTAACGAAAAAGTTCTATTTTAATTCAATGCAGACCGAAAAATCACTTGCATATTTATATGCTCCTGGAATTGCATACCTATAATTCATGCAACCTCCTAATGGCGTATGTACATCGTATTTCAATTGTTCATTTACATGTGCTCGCACATGTCTGATCTATTTATTGTTTTCAAATCAAAAATTCTGTATTATTAAAATGTATTAAATATATTATTCTAATTCATGCCGTAGCACTTTAATAGCATTTCCTGCAAAGATTCGCTTTTGATAATGTTATATATTTTTATATATTTTACACACTGTAGAAAATATTAGGACTATTCCCAAAAATGTAGGGAATACTCCATAAAATTTAGGGGAACAAAAATACCTAAGCTTTGTGGCAACAATTTGTAAAAATTCTTTACTGTGTAGTTATACAGCTATGACAGATCAAGAAAAAAATTGACTTTGTATCCACTCGGTTAAAGGTCATTTCGTAATAAAATTAACACGCGAAAATTTTCGATACATTATTATTTATGATTTTAATTACAGACCAATTGTTGCTGCAATATCGCTCGAGAAATTTAAAACGATTCTTTGACGATGAAAACTATCCTTGGGTTTTTGGAACCGGAATTCAATGAGTTCAGCCACTGTTAGTATCCTATAAACCCTTTTTTAAATTCAGTTTTTTCTACAATTTTGTTAAAAAACCTTTGTACTATCGGATAGGTAATAAAAATAATACCTACATACATATCCTTTTTCATGGGATTGGTAAGTCTTGACGTTAAGGTAATTTACAGAAGAATTTTAATGATACTTTTATTTCTAACGATTCTAAATTAAATCATAAAGACAAAAGAACAAGATCAATCGTCTCGTCCGGGTTTTGAAGCCGGATCTTCCACTCTCTGGGCGACTGCCTTGTATTTATGATTGATATTAGAATCGTTAAAGATAAAAGTTCTTAAAATTCTTCTATTTTCCATCTCTGACCGAGTCTAAAAAATAAATAAAAAATTTGTAGATGATTGCACGTGGCTGATTCATATCTGTTTCAATATTTCTTTTTTCTATTCTATTCTAAGTCACAATACATATTTTATTCTCCAATCGTACTGACGTCATGTAGAGAAACATTATTAAAAAGAAATCAAATTAACTTAATTTCAGATTACGTTTGATTTGTGTGAAGCCTTACAATTTACTGAAAAAATGTAGTTGATTTCAATTATAACTGTTATATTACTTGTATTATATTATATTATCCGTGAAAATAACTAAGAACTATTAAAAACAAAAAACTTATGTGCAACATATGATAGCGTAACATTGAAGTGCATTCTCGGCCTGATGTACTTGTTTAAACAACACTTATTCAAATAGGTAATGAATATTGTATTTGCCGATTACTTTGCGATATAAAAATGCATATTTACTTGAGAGAGAAAACTTAAGAAGAGCAAAGATAATAGTAGACTTACTGAATAACTGTAAACTATAAGTCCTAGCTATTGAAAATGCACTTAAAATAGTTAAGATGTACTTTTTACTTAGGTATTGCTTAGGCCTACCGGAATCGATCCGGATCCGCTTTTTGCATCTGAAAGCTAGCACTCATGCGCGTCCAACGAGCCATCAAATGTCAAGAAGCGACAGCTAGTTTCTTAGTTATGACGTCATTCATACAGCATCTTTAATTGGACATTTTTCCGACAACTTACAAAAACAGGCTTAACTCGAAAAAGACGGAACCGATCCGGATCCGGTTTTTTGCATTTGAAAGCTAGTACTTATATGCGTCCAATGAGCCATCAAATGTCAAGAAGCGACAGCCAGTTTATTAGTTATGACGTCATACATACAGCACCTTTAATTCGACATTTTTCCGACAATTTACAAAAATAGGCTTAACTCGAAAAACAGCTCCGGATCCGTTTTTTGCATCTAAAAGCTAATACTTATGCGCATCCAAAGAGCCATCAACTGTCAAGAAGTGACACCACCTTTAATTGGACATTTTTCCGACAACTTACAAAAACAGGCTTAACTCGAAAAAGACGGAACCGATCCGGATCCGGTTTTTTGCATTTGAAGGCTAGTACTCATGCGCGTCCAACGAGCCATCAACTGTCAGAAAGTGACAGCTAGTTTCTTGGTTATGACGTCATTCATACAGCACCTTTAATTCGACATTTTTCCGACAACTCACAAAAACAGGCTTAACTTGAAAAAGACGGAACCGATCCGAATCCGGTTTATGCCATTTATGCTCATATTTTCTCTCATTACACTTTTTAAGTGTGGTTTAGTTATTTTCTGATTAGAATTTCGATTGTGGGCGAGAAAAGAAGAGTTATTCAATGTTTTTCTGTAGTTTTCTTTAACTATACTTCCGTAAGCTTAGAGGAACCCTCAGGTTAAAATTACATTAGCCCCGGGACTTCAATCCCAATTTATCACTGAGCCACCAAATGTAGAGATGAATAATTAACCCTAATTGCATACCCGGTGACTTCGAGTCGCCGTTTGAGCTTTGTGAGGTTTTTTTTTACGAATTTTTGAAAATGTAGCGCCTTCACACTCGTTGAATTTGTTTTCCTTAGAAAATACAATGTAGAAATAAAAAAATAAAAAAAAAAACAATTTACAAAGTATTGTTATTACAAAAATATACCGCTATCATTCGTTTCATACCTAATACACCCTAATTGTCACGGTATTGGATTTACATGTAAATAATATTAAATATTTATCAGAAGCCGTCAATTTGCTATCATTTTGCTTTACTTTTAAAAGTATTGGTTCGGAGTGTACTTATTTCACAATTCCATTTAAGGTTTTTGTGATTCAAGTAAATTATATGGATTTGCAGCAGATGTGTTCAAATTTTATTGTGTAACAACGCAAGTTATAAAAAAAGTAGGAAAAAGAAGTTTTCTTATTTACAAATATAATTGAAATACATGCAGAAATGGCACATAGGCGATAGAAGGATAATGATAGTGATTTTGAAGCAAGTGACAAGACCGATTTTGATTATCTGGATAGTGAGGAAGATGTCACAGAAACTTTTGAGGAACTACCGGATGAAATTTAGTTGTCTTCTGATGATAATGATGCTGAATTTATAGCTGAAAAATACTTTGGTAAGGATAGAACTAAATGGAACGCCGAACAGTTTGGTCAAGGAAGAGCTGCCAGTCGTAACGTCATAAGATGCCAATTGGACAAAGTTATTTTACCACCTGGGTGGAGTATTGATGACGTCGAGGTTGTGTTCTAACTTTTTTTCGATAGCACAGTTATTGACCTTATAGTTGAGTTTAGGAATAACTATGGAGCAGAAAAGGGTGGGCAAAATGGAAGTTTACTGACAGCGTCGAAATTAGAGCTTTCATAGAATAAGCAGTCCGCGGGCACTACAAAATAAGGAATATTTGATTTTACCGACTTCTGGGTTTCAGTTCATTGCCATTCAGTATTCAGGGCAACAATGTCAAAAAATAGATTCGCCAAAATTGCGTTTTGATGACATATCAACTAGAATGGAAAAAAAAGACAGAAAAAAACAAATTTGCACCAATAAGAGACCTCTGGAACTCTGTTATGATAAACTTGAGAAGAACGTATGTACCAGGTATCAACCTGACAATTGACGAGCAACTATATCTTTTCAACTTCAAATTGAGACTAAACAATTTCAAATTTAGACTCAACAATTTCAAATTGAGACTAAACAATTTCAAATTGAGATTAAACAATTTCAAAATGGTAAAAAATACGCCATAACTCCTTTTGGAGTTCAATAACAAAACTCTCCCTGAAAATAACAAGAAATAATAAAATCAGGAAAAATAAGATTTTAGTTAAAAGAAATTTTAGCTTATCAAAACCCTAGGTTGTAAACTAACAAATTAGCATATAAGCGCGCATCGGTAATGCTTTTAAAGTGGAGACAAGAGCAGACGTAAAAAAACAGAGACCCAATCCAATTAGATGAAATTAATTTATCAGCATTATGATTATTTACTTACTAAAATTAAGCTTAATTATTTTGAATCTTTATTTAGTTAAATTAAACCTAAAATTAGCGACTTTGTCACTATTGAAATATTTTTGTCTAATCTTTTGTCAATGTAAGTAATTTTTAGTCATAACATGAAAAGAAGCAAAAGTCAAGAATGGAAATATTTTTCGTGATCGCGATTTGTTGTTGCTATGCACAGTTGTTCTGATCAACTGAGCTGATGTTGCTATGCGCATCTTAGAATTATTTTTGGGCACGGGAGCATTTTAAAATCACTAGATGCAGAATACTAGCTTTAATTGCTCTCTTTTTGCATCAAGCGCTCTTTGGTAGTAGGTAATTCACTCTGCTTATTATATTAACAAAAGTACTTTATTCTGGGTATCGACTGGAATAAGTTAATACTGACAAAAGCTCAATTATTCTGGGTACCGACTGGAATAAGTTCATAATAACAAAAACTTTATTTTGGGTATCGACTGAAATAAAGTAATTTATTATTGGTACCAACCCCACCATACTTTATTTTGGGTATCAACTAGAACAAGATAATTTACTAACAAACCTTTGCTGCGGGTATCGACCGAAGTAAAGTCTGATCAAAGCCATAGAGTTAAATTACCGATTACAATCTGGTGAGTACGCTCAAATATTTCTTCTTAGCCATAACTAAATTTGATTAGTGTTGCGTGAATTCTAAATTTAAGGAAACCATTTGATTCATATTAACTTTAAGTCGGCGTTATTATTTGCAGTATCCTTCTTTCGTATTTTTAAGTGTTCTTTCTCTTTACTTGGCGAACAACTCCGAAGAGCAGAGGATTACCTGGTTGCTTGAGGAATCGTAGGAAAGGTGACTCTGTGCTTTTTAAGATACAGGCTGTTCCATGAAAAATTACGAGTATTTTCTTAATTACCTTATAGCTTCGGAACAGATGGGGAGAGGGATGGGGGTGTAGGTGAAAACATATTTTTTTTGGTATCGTGTGGGCCATCGTTTAAAAAGGCTACTTTTAAGGATTTTTCCATTCAAATTTCAAAATTCAAAATTGTGTGAATTGGTTATTACTTATAGCCAAAATGCGCGAAAAGTATCTTTACGCCCATGATTTTTTAGACTACAACTTTGATATTATCAAGTTAGTAAACATTGAGTCATAGATAACAGGAAAACAGCCACATTTTTTCTTTAGTCTCAATCCCTGAAAAAAAGTTTTTTTTTTGTTGTCATGATGGGGTGTCACAAGGAAATCATTAACTGACGATGATGACCATTGCTTTTTTCATTCATGGACACAAGATTCGAGCAATGAACCGTACTCCCTAACAAAGACTCTTAGATTGAGAGTTCTACTTACACTCTGATAATCAACATACTAGTGATACAGTGGTGAATCCGGCAAAATGTATAAAATTACTGCTGCGTCGGTCTGTTTGAATATTATTTAATCATCAAAAAATTTCTATTGTTCCTTGATAAAGTTTTTATACGGAACACTGATTGCACGAGGCCGACTTTAACTTGACCGAGTTATTCTAAAATAATTTGCCTTACCCCAATATGGCATATTTTCGTTATTTTTGAATTTTACTAGAGTAAGGTAAATGTACCAGTCTTCGTCACCTTAAGCAGGTTTTGATAATCAATTAATTGTGAAAATTGTATACTTGCTGTACAGGTATCTATAATTTGATATAATATTCATACCTAATCAGGTATCATGATAATGTTGTTTAACTTTTTCTGCATTTAGCGCTTAATTTAATTTTTTGCAAATATTAGAAAGTACGTATCGTACCAGTATTCGTCAAGTAAAAAAGTGCCTGTAGAAGTATTCGTCAAGTTATGTACCAATATTCGGCAAAGAGCTTGTATGCATTAAAAACAACAATCTTACCCGTTAAAAGCTAGTAAATATAGAATTAAATAATTACAAATTTTTTAGGAAAATCAGTGTAGTTTTTATGAGCCAAGGATGAAATACATAAGCGATGTATTCATAAAACGTTTGTCCAGTCATCCATCCATTATCTGACCTCCCCACACCTTACGATGACGGAACCTAATCGGCAATATTTTTGGAACCCTTTTCAAATTTATTACAGCAATAGGTGATGCTAGCTCTCCGGCTGCATTTCCCATAATTAACGTGGTAATATATTCCTTTTCATCCGAATTAATGATGTTATGGATAATCGTTCGGTCCTTCCGTACAATAACTGTATTATTTGACCGGCTTAAAAAGAAGGCCGTTTCATCGCAGTTAAATATTCTATTTGGAGATTTGTCAATAATGTCAAATAAATCATTTTCTGCGTAATATTTTTTTTATTTCGCTGAACCAGTTTCTTATATTTCCTTTGCTAACTCCAGCCAGTGTTCTGGTTAAATTTTGGGAAACGCGCACAGATGGGTTAGGGTGGCGTTTTAAAAACGCTTCATACCAGTGCCTCCCAGGCTTCGGTTAGTATAGAAGATGGTCCCACTTTTCTAATGATTGGTGGTTTTCTTTTGCATTTATTAGAAAGTGTCACCCGAGGAACGTTAAATGTTTCTGCTGTTGAGTTAATACTCATTCCATTTTTAACAGCTCTTATCGCACTTAACATTTCGCTTTCTACATTCTGAAACTGAGTCATCTGCGTAAAAAGAAATTTTCTAGTTATCGTCGCTATAATGTACCGGTGTTGGTCAGGGAGAAAGGGAGACCAATATTTTAGATTAAATTACCAACGACTGATGACGATTACTGGTCAATTAATTCTAACATCTATATTTAAACTAATCTGACAAGACATAGCCTTATAGCTCTCTGAATACAAGAGAAAATAGCAAATATTAACATGATAGCAATGCACCAGTATACGTCAAACATGACGAAAACTGGTACCTGCTACTGTTTGTTGTATACCAGTATTCGCCAATGCCAAAATTTTATGAAATTATGTTAATATAATAATTTTTACAATTTGTTACTACTATTTAACCGAGATAATTAGAGTAAGAAATATATCTTCTTTATGAAGAACACCTATGCCTTTTAGCTTAAGAAAGTTAATGTAATTCTTAATCAAACTGTTAAGAAAAATTGCACTTGTCGCACTTTGAATATACCACAACTATTGGAAGCTCATTTCATAATGATTACAGGTGCTTACAACGGGTGTGCCGCTGAACTAATTCTATGACATTTTAACTCTTAATATTTTGTGTATTGTGATACTGATGACGAATACTGGGTCAATGACGCACTTTGGTACATTTACCTTACTACTTTAGATCGCACTTGTTTCAGCAAATAACACTTTTATTGCTTAAGAGAGCTTATTAGTTGAACAACATGTCAGAATCTATCTATCTATATAAGCATAAGAGGTAGTTATACATGGTGCCAAAATGAAAGGACACCAAAAATATTTTCAAACGATGTATTATTTTGAATCTTATGTATTATTTCCTATATTTGAAAAGAAAAATATAAGCAATTCAAAAACGATTTTTCTAGCGATAACTTTTAATATTAACGTCAGTTGAAACAAGCATGATATGCATAAGAATATCTTTAGTTTGCAATTCAGTTTCGAAACTGACGATCTTGTATTCCAATTTTAAGATTTTTTGAAAATGGTTTGCTAAAAGCACAGATAAAATGTAACCAGATAAGAAAACCTAGATATAAACCGATAAAACGAGCTAATTGCCCCCTAATAGAAAGCTCTATACATGTAAAGTTAAAGAACTTTGAAAAAGTGATCCGGCTTTATGTGTAGGTTTTCTTATGTAGTTTTAAGTTGTCTGTGCTAAAAGGTAGTTTTCATTTTCGATATGGTACAGTCTTGGGATAAGTGAATTTCCGAGCATAGATACATTAGCGTTCGAGTTACTTGTGATTTTTTAATAAATATGAATTATTTACCAATACCTTCATCAACTATTCAACAGGTACCTCAGGCACTTGAGAAATTATAATTTTTTATACAAATTTGGGAACTCAATTCTTATTGTTCATAGTGGCATGCAATGAAAATATTTATAGTTGAAATTCTAAATTGGAATTAATACAGTTCCAGTTAATGTTAGCTATACTATAGCTGGTAGAAATAAGAAATATAAATAGAGAAACAAAATACCTTTTTGCAATAGTTTACCAAACTATTGTAATTAAATTTGTGTAATGCAATTTAAATGCAATTATTTTGATGAGATTATTCAAGACTTTTATGTTTTTATATAGGAGGTACCTAGTTTTAAAAAAATAATCTTTAGTCATTAAGTAACTCGATTTTAAATTTGATTTGATTTGCTCGTATCTAATTTGATAATAATAGAGTTAGATTTTATTTTTCAATATTTAATTGATGGAAAAAAAAATGCGAATCGAAAAATTTATGTTTTGCATTAGTAAAAACTTATTTTTTTGATTTTTTATAATTGATATATTTCTCTACATTTTGCTTCCCTTTCATCTGGCATCCTGAAAAATTGCTGGCCTTAAGATTTAGATGAACATTCTGTATTCTATAATTTAAAAATAAATGCGCGTTCTTATTCAATGAAGAGAAAATTACTTAGGCTGGACTTCCAAACAGTAAAGTACTTATTGTTTATTCTAACAAAAACATTCGACTTTTAATAACTATACCCGATCAATGAATAAGCTTTATTCAAAATATCTAATAAAATTGCAACCAAATAATTTAATTTCTGAATGGCTATACATCTTAGAATGAATATTATATGTAGGTATACTGGCAACATCTCCTCCAGCACTCTTTTAATTTGTACCGCTGGCTGTTATATAAGTAATAAGCATAGAAACTGTGTAATTATAAAACGTGCGGACTTCCACTAATTTTCATATTTTGTGTTTACAAGTGCATAAAAGCGACCAAACAACATAACCCGCTGAGTCAAAGTTTGATAGACATAAATATGTTTTCACTGAAATCAGTGAGCTCAGGGTTACTATCAAAATTGGCTGGCCGACTTCCGTTGAGAAAGGCTTGCAAGAATGACTCTAACCGAGCATTATCCGTTAAAGCAGTAAATGTAAAAAAAAAAATTACCTTAGGATCTCGAAACTTAGAAAAAAATGCTACACAAAACCACAAAAAACTACTTCAAGCACACTCAGCGTACCAGCTGCAATTTAGTTAGCAAGACAAAAAGTGGTTTCGCTAAATTAAAATTCCGTAAAACTAGTTGTTCGTTGAATTGCTGCGATTCAAACGAAAGTGGTGTCCTTGCGAGCTATTTCACTTTTTCCACATTTTTGTTTTGTTTTGTTTTTTCTTTTTATTTTAATCACTTTAATAGCACTTTATCGGATCATAAGAGAATTATTTTGTTTAGCATGCTCTCGTGGTATTATAGTTACTAGAGGTTTACATATATGTATGTATGTATGTATGCATATGCTTGGCTTTGTTGGAGACCTTGCGCCTTTTGCATGCAGTAAACACCTTATGTTACCTACAGCTAAAAGTTCTTCCTTGAGCTACGTACAGATTAATTATAATTACTTAATTGAAACCGTCACAATTATTCTATACTTTTGGTTTTTAAGTTTTTTGCGGCAGCCAATATATTTTATTTTTAGACACGGGGATGTCACAATAGCAGAAGCCGTTATTTTACTTTTACGTAAATTTATAAACTTTATGACACATCTTATTGCAATTTGCATGTGATGACATCGAACTAGTTAATATCCCGGAAATCGATCAATAGTCTATAGGAAGTCATTATAACTTTCCTTTTGTACTTGTTTGTGGAGATTGTGATAAATAATTATGACAAAATCATTAAATGATTAGTTTAGTGATTCAGAAAGCAAATTTATTTTAGAGTAAAGATGGCCTTACATAATTCGTAAGAAATTATTATTATTTCCTGACAACAAAATAATCTGCAGAATTTTTTTTTAGAATTTTGATGTTACCTCTACCTCTACCTGAGCTAAAACTAAAAATATTTAAACGAAATGTTGCGCCTTTCTACCAGGCTTAAATGAACTTATTGAAATAGAGACAACTTAAGAACTGTTCATCTTAGGTAACTAACTGGACTCAGTGCGTACATTAATTGAAGCATTTTCTTCATTCACCAGGTAGTTGGCAAAATTAACCTCGAAAGTGAATAATTTCGAGATTGACTTGGCAATCTCTCTGTGCGGAATCATCAAGGCAGTCTGTTCAGCTTTCGGTGTATTTAATAATTTTTATTATTTGATAAATATATAAGTTTGAAAAGCCCTCTTCTAAAATTAATTGTCTCCCTAGGCTGGCTGACAAAATCAATGAGCATTCATTCGTAATTGATTTTTTCAATGATCAAGTTACCCAAGATTTTGTGAATTAAAATCAAAAAGTTATGTCAATATTTATATGTAATTGCCAGTACGTTGTTAATAATTAAAATTACAATTTAAAGGTAAAGCGATTTATGGAAAATTCAATTACGAACGAATTATCATTGATTTTATCCATTTGCCTTGGTACACAACACACGATGTAAATTAAATTGAAAGTCCTGTCAATTTGTATATGTATTGACAGCAAATTTTTTTTTTTATAATTAAAATTCAAATTCAATGTAAAGCGATTTCTGAACATTCAAATTTTGAACGAATGATCATTGAGTTTGTCCATCTGTCTAGGTATTGTAGCTTGATGGTCTTGAAACATGAAACAGAACAAAATTAAGTATACTGTTTTGATTTTGTATTTATTATTTCCTTAAAATAAGTTTTTTATGCTCCATGGTTAGTACCTACTCCAGTTTAATTTTTTTTTTATTTAATTAGTAACTTTTCTAATTTTTTATTTTTTTACAATTTGATCTCATTTAATATTTTACATGGTATTTGGGATGATTTTTTGTGTGATAATTACATATTTACATAACTTAGCACTCTAAATGAATACCTTTTATACCAGCAAAAATATCAGTTTGCTTACAACTATTTTTTATCTGACCTATAGTTATTTATTACTCTATAAAGCTGCTAAGAATATGTATAAATAATTTATACATTTTACTATCTCTCTGTGTATCTGCCATATTTATATGAAAAATAAGGAAATTTGCATTCTTTACAGCATGTTTGTTTTGACTGCACAATCATGGTGGGAGAGCATTGTTTTTACTGCGGTATGTATTTATATTCTTTTCTTCTTTTGATGACTCTTACTCACATAAAAAGAGAGGATATTAATTTAATTGAGAGGTGTAAATTTCGAGACTTACCTTTTAAAGAGATTTGCATTACCGAAACCGCGGAACAATAGATTGTTTCACATACTCTCTTCTCCAGAGATAGTTAGTGATTACGTCGAATGATATGCTATAATAAGTTATCTGCTCATCAAGAAAATTAGTTACCGCGATTATTTTTAAGAACAGGAGATTTCAAACTCTGTATCAGGCTGTGTGTTATAACTATATAAAGATTATTTTCCTTGAAGGGCTCATTATCCTGTATAACTTATCTAAGAAAACCCGTCACACAGTCCTCCAAGATGACGCTATATATTCCAATGCAAATCAGGAACAAAATAACTGGCGTAGCAGTATATCAGTATGTCACTGGCAGTGGCGGTTGGTGGGGTCCAGAAGCAGGGAAACAATTCATTATCAATATATAATAACATGCACATACTATGTACCACAACGCTGGCAAGTGCTTTAAAGATCGCTCCACAAATAGTGGTGCACTGAGGGCAAAAAATTAAAAAAATGTATTTTGTTCCAGTTTGAGCCAAAAATTTTACTAGTTGAAGGTAAAACTCTGGAGCGGAGCTTTTCAAAGAGCAAAATATTTTTTAGCTCCACTAAGCCACTCTCAATTACTGAGCTAAGATATAAAGCACCCAAAGACAGAACTAAGCGAAATTTCAATATATATGCAGTATAAAGCCTTTGAATTTATAAAAAACAATGTACTTATATATCAGATATAACTTCTTGCACCGGTTATTATCACTGACGTCTTAGCACTTTATTTTTATTGGCTTTCTAAAGTGCTATATTGTTTGTGAATGTAGCATTCATTGAGTGAAAACATACTAAATAGTATTCGAACAACAAATCAAGACGCAAATCTTCAATTCACACCAGAAATGTAGAACGAAGAATTGGTTAGGATCGAAAACATGGGAATTGCTCATAAATTTGGGAATGCCTTTACTTATTCGACCAAAAACAGAAAAACGACTTAGTTAATAATGTTTTGATCATCGGTGTTTTCAAACTGCCTTACTTAAACTAGACAGTGGGGCTGCAAGTTTCTGAAGCTTGTAGCATGTCTGCGCATTTTCTTCTTTTAATAACATGTCTCTATGTGACTTAAAGCAGTACAAAAATATTTTCCATTTTAATAACAGACTTTTAGACTTGCTATGGACCAACACGATTTTGATAAGATTAATGTTTTCCCTTCAATATGCCTTATTTCTCGTGTAGACATTCATCACCCACCCCTCGACATAACGATCTCTGTTTCTATTACTAACACGGCACGTGATATCGTAGGTAAATCAAGGAATTTCAAACAAGGTGATTATCATAGTTCAAATGAATATTTATCGTTTGTAAATCTTCTCAGTTTATTCACACCTTATGTTGATGAATCTATTAAGAGGTTTTATGAGGCAATAAATAATGGAGTTAATAATTATATACCGGTAAAAAAAAAGAACAAGTAGAACAAATTCTTATGATACCCTCTGAATGCCCGTATGAAATTTTGTAAAACGGTTCGTCGGACAATAAAAATTGTTCTTACCAATTTATAGGATTTTCCATTCTGAAGAACCTTTCAGTACATTAAAATCGTCTACGTCTGATCGTTTTCACAGTATACGTAAAAGTCCTAAATTTTTATATGGCAACAACAAGAAGGGGTTGCCAGATTCAATCCATTTTCTAAATTTTATTTACCATTGCTATAAAAATACCATGTTCTAAATTTCAACGCCCTACGTAGACGCGTTCTCAAACAGTGCCAAATATATAGTAAAAAACGAAATTTTTGTATGGCTACTCTACAAAGGAGTTACCCGATTTGACCAATTTTCGGACTTAATTTTAACAGGTAGATGTGTCTCATTTTCGAACTTAAGTTTACATTTTTTTAAAAAGCCCGTGTGCAAAGTTTCAGCGCTCTAAGTCAATGCGTTCCCGAGTTATCGTAGGTACGGATGAGCGGACAGACGGACAGATTGACAGACGGACAGACGGACAGACGGACAGACGGACAGACGGACAGACGGACAGACGGACAGACGGACAGACGGACAGACGGACAGACGGACAGACGGACAGACGGACAAACGGACAGACGGACAGACGGACAGACGGACAGACGGACAGACGGACAGACGGACAGACGGACAGACGGACAGATGGACAGACGGACAGACGGACAGACGGACAGACGGACAGACAGACAGACGGACGGACGGATATGCAAAACTCAAAATAACTCTTAATATTATGCAAGGATGTCCAATGCATTTTGCTCTACCATCATTACTTCTGTGCATTACAATTGGAAGGACAAACTTAGTATACCGTATGGATTTAATCTAGGGTATAAAAAATAGGGAAAACTTATCCAATATGGTACAACTCACGTCTTGCTCGTGCTCTTCAAAATAAAAATAATTATAGACATTTGTTCAATATCCCGAAGTTTGCAAAACATTCTCCACTATTAGAAAAAAGTGCAAATTGCTTCTCAAGATATGTTACAATACATAAGTAAAACGGAACATGCATTAAAGGATCAACCTAAAGTTTTTTTGTCGTATTGCAAAGACTTGAAGAAATCAAATACTTACCCGGAAGAGCTAGTGTAGGCTGACAATACCTCCTCCTCGCCAAGTAAGTCTTGTGAAATATTCACCAAGCATTTTGCATCCATTTTTCCAAATAATGATCCTATCATGACAAGTCCGATACCTGGTTCTAATATCGGTTCGGAAACTATTCTAACCCATGTATCGTCTCAAGAAGTTGTTAATATTTTGAAAGTGCTTGAATGTAGCCAGAACCCTAAATCAGACAAAATTCCTAATATTCTTTACAAACAATGTTCACATACGTTAGCTGAACCTATTAGTCAATTATTTAATTTGCTCATTATTAACAGCATCTTCCCTAAGTTATTGATGCATTGCTTTGTTACTCCGATTTTCAAATCTGGTGATCCTAGATGCGTTTTAAACTATCGCACCATTTCCATTTCAAATAGCTTAGCATTAATTTTTGAAAAGATTGCGTATAGTCAACTTTTCCAGCAGATTAAAAACTATATCACCGAAAAGCAATACAGCTTTTTCTCTCATAGATCAACTGTAACCAACTTGTCCTTGTTTACAGATACAGTTGCATTTTGCTTAGATATAGGTAAACAAGTTGATTGTGATTATACTAACTTTTCAAAAGCCTTCGATAAAATTAATCATGAACATGCATTGGTCAAAATGGAACAAGTGGGCTTGTGTAACAGTACTATAGTTTGGTTCTCATCGTATCGCATGGAGTCCTTAATGGATGCCGTTCTGTTTCCTACAAGCAAAAATCTGGTGCTCCACAAGGCACTGTTCTTATACCTTTCATTTTCTTGGTCTATGTAAACTACCTTCCGTCCCAATTAAATTCTAAATATCTACTCTATGCAGATAACGCTAAAATTTTCCGTGTAATTAATACTAATGATGACTGTCTCCGCATGTTGGAAGATTTGATAGAACTGGCGAACTGGTGTAATGTAAATTCGCTAGAACTTAAAATTGATAAATGCTAGGATATGACTTATACTAGGAAGCTGGAAGCTACACTTTTCGAATATATCGCCAGAACTTTCGAACACAAAAATCTAGTTGTCAGTTTTGAATTCAAGTTACTTTTCTCCTCTCACATTAATTTTATAACATCCAGGGTCCTGTGGCTTTCAGTTTTCGTACTACAAAATCATTAAGTGTAGGGTAAATGTACTAAACGAGCACTTAACGTTTCAACTTACTTTTTTGGTCAATCATTTTATTCCGATCAAGAATATCAATATATTTTATTTTTTTAATATTTTTTAAGCTGTTTAGCATTTAGTAAGTAAATATTTTTAGGTAATTTAATAATATTTTGTTATAGTTTTGGGGTTTAAAAAAAAAGTTCGCTTTTAGCTAGTATTCGGATAGTACAGTTTCAGTGTCCGGACATAGGTTTTTTGCAAGAAATTTATTACCCATTTTTTGTTAAAAATAAGCACAAATGAGCTTTTTCATAAAACTATACAGGGTGTTTTCCACTAGGAGGTCAGTAGAGAAGGAGGTGATAGTACTCAGATAGATGAACAAAAAATTGTATGGTGGGGGGGGGGGCGCCATATCAACCGTTTAGGAGTTACAGGGTGATTAAGAAAAAAAGCTAGTTTTTCACAAAACACCCTGTATCTTACAGGGTGCATGGTCACAGTTAGGAGCTCATTGTATGCAGAACTCCATGGCCCTTCGAACGACCGCTCAATCAGCCCCATAGCCCTCTCCCTTCAAGAATTTTGTCTAAACTCAAAATTTCGGATTTTCTTACCTTTTTTTTTTAATTTAACTTCTATTATTTTTGCAAGAAGGTCGTTGACATAACTTTTTTTTATAAAAACTGTAAAGTGTAGACTCTCCTCCTATTACACCCAATGTGCTACCTAAAGCCCTGTAAGAGTTATTAGCTCTAAACCTATTCTCAAACCTATTTTCAAATCTATTCTCAACGATAATTTTGTTCCCTCAGCACGTCATTTTACAAAATATCGTCTAATTTCGGTGTGATCTGAATAGGTTATGAATTAATAATTGTTTAACGGCTACAGTTAACACATAGGCCAACTTAAAGAGGAGAGTCTACAGTTTACAGTTTTTATAAAAAAACGGTATGATAACGACCTTTTTGCAAAAATAATAGAAGTTAAATTAAAAAAAAAGTAAGAAAATCCGAAATTTTGAGTTTAGACAACGATAGTTCTTGAGGGGAGAGGGCTATGGGGCTGATTGAGCAGTCCTTCGAAAGGCCATGGAGTTCTGCATACAATAAGCTGTAGTTTTTCAGATACAGGGTGTTTTGTGAAAAACTAGCTTTTTTTCTTAATCACCCTGTAACTCTTAAACGGTTGATATGGGCCCCCCCCCCATAAGTACTGTCATCCATTATTTTGGAATTTATTATGATTATTTACTACCCAGGTATCTTTTATTTTTAATTAATCGATTACGTGTTAAATATTTTTGTCCGTACACTGAAAGTGCCATTTTAGTAGTCGAATAGCAGAAATGGGATTTCTTAAATAGCGTCCGAATACCAAATGTATAATAAAAAAAACATATTTAACTTTTTCTGTTCAATAAAAAATATATTTTATAATTGTATTAGAGCAAAAGCAGGAAACAATATCTTTTGAATCATAGTTTCAGTGCCCTGACAGCCTGTCCGGAAACTAAACCAAATTGTGTTTTTTTCTGTTTTAGTTACCGGACATCCAAAAATTTTATGAATTTAGTTAAAAATATTTGATATGTTTTATTTAATACTAAGAAAATAAATTATTCAATCAATACAAAGACAGTTAAACTAAATAAAGCAATACTTAATAATTATATCTCACTTTCTCTGATGTCCAATGTACTGATTTCACTTTACATAAACACGTGTTGAACTTACTGACACGTGTGTTACACAAATTTTGGATGTGCATCTAAAAAGATCAAATAAACAAAATTCTAATGAAGTTCTAAGGCTAATGCGTGCACTTTTCTTATTTTTATTAAATAAAATAAAAAGTTCCCGAATACTGAAGCTGTCCTGATCTACCGTAATGATCGTAGTGGGAGATCTGGTGGGGGAGTTGCAATATATGTCAAGCAGGATCTCAAATGCAAGGTTATTTTTTGTAGCTCTTCTGGGGACACAGTCGAGTTTTTGTGTATAGAAATTGACACTGGTGTCGAAAAGTGTGTTTTGTGTACTGTTTATTGCCCTCCTAGTTCATTTAGCATCGATGCCTCATATTTCTTCTTTAATACCGTCGCGTCTCTCAGTCAACGTTATTGTAAGGTGGTTATTGCTGGTGATTTCAATGTCAATATTTTAAAATTTTGTACTCATACTGATTTCTTTTTGTCTGAGATACAGTTCGCGTATTTAACTGCAGTAAATTCGTCACCAACATATTTTAATACTACTAACCCGTCTCTCTTGGATCTCTTTTTAATTATCAACCCTCGTTCGGTGCTCTTCTTTAGTCAATTATGTCTCAGCATCTTAGACCACGATATTATATTCATGTCTTGTGATGTAAAACTCCGTGTAAATTTTATTCCCAAATATAGTTACTTTCGAAACTTTAACAGCATAGATTTGGATTCTCTATTAATTGACTGTGAATCGATATCGTGGAACCATGTATACGGCCTATGTTCTGTAGTTGACCAAATTAAATTTATCTTGCATGATAAATATGTTCCTTTACTTAAGAAGGTTATTAAACCGAAATCCTGTCCATGGTTTACACAAGAAATTCAGTCAATGATCACCTAGAGAGAATATATTTTTTTCGTTATCGCAGACTTAAGACTAGTGATACTCGCATAGCATACACTACATTACGAAATAAAGTAATTTTAAAAATTCGTAATGTTAAGCGGGCATACCACAAGAATAAGTTTGATCTGAGTGTACCCACTAAAACTCTATGGCATAATCTTCGTAGTGCCAATGTCTGAAATTCACATACTAGCACCTGAAACCTCCCCTCTAGCTCCAGAGTTTTCCGATGGATTCTGTGTTCGTAGGGTTGATTGCACCGAAGTATATAATGCCGTTTATTCCATTAAATCGGAGGCTGTTGGCTCTGATGGCATGTCACAAAAATTTATCAAATTAATTGCTCCGTGCATTATCAGTCCAATACTACATCTTTTTATCATTTGTATTACTAAGTCCATATTTCCAGTGTATGGAAAATTGCTAACGTGGTCCAAATACCAAAAAAACCTACTGCTGTACCCCCCTTCGACTTCAGACCTATTAGCTTGTTGTATTTTCTTTCGAAGGTATTTGAAAAACTGTTACGTTATCAAATCCAGAAGCATTTACGTTAAAATGAACTTTTCAGCAATCTCCAGTCAGGCTTTCAGCCTGGATATAGCTGTGAAACGGCTCTCCTAAAAGTGTCTTCCGATATTCGTTCTTCACTCGACAAGCGAGAGGTAGCTATAATATTACTTCTGGACTTTGCTTAAGCATTCGATAGTGTGTGTCACAGCAAGCTTCTAAATAAACTATCCAGATGTTATAATTTCTCGTATAGTGCTGTTAACTTAATGAAGAATTTTCTTACACAGAGAGCTCAAAAGGTTATTCTCGAGAATGGCAAACATTCTGACCTCCTTTATCTCACCTGTGGAGTTCCACAGGGATCTATCCTAGGTCCGCTGTATTTCAGTCTGTACATTAACGATTTACCTTCTGTGATCCGTTATGCTAACATACACATGTATGCAGATAATGTGCAAATTTATCTTTCTCGTCCTATCGGACTCATTGAAGACTTTGTTGCCTGCGTTAAAGATGACTTGAGTGACATATGTAAATGGGCTTTAAATAACAATCTTAATCTTAACCCTGCCAAGTCTCAAAGCATTGCTATCTCTAATAGTCCACTTGACACTTTGTCGTTACCACATATCAAAATAAATGGCGTAACTATTCCATATGACTCAAGAATCCGTAATTTGGGTGTTATTTTAAATTCTACCATGAAATGTTGCGACCATGTGGATTTAACTCTATCCAAAATCTACTCCACCTTGCATCGTCTTTGGCTCTCTGCTAGAATTCTTTCTCCCAAGTTACTTTGCCATCTAGTCAAATCGCTTATCTTGCCAAATATTAGTCGAGGTTGTCTCGTATTTCCTAAATTTGACTCTCGATGTTTTAGGAAATTGAATGTAGCACTTAATGACTGTATTAGGTTTATATTTGGACTACGAAGGTATGATCATATGTCTCATCGTAGTTTTCCATTGCTAGGGTACTCGCTGAAGACTTACTTTGAGCGACGAATTTTAATGTTTCTGTACAAACTAGCTTTTTCTTCACAACCTTCTTACTTGTGCAATATGATTCAGCCTTTAAATACAAGTAGAGGATATAAATTTCGCCTGCCCAAATTTTACACCACTGTGTTTGAAGGATCTTACATTGTTCAGGCCATTCGAATCTGGAACACTTTGCCCAATAGTCTGCAGAGGGTGGGCTCATTCGGCACTTTCAGGAGACTGCTTATTTCTTATCATACTCACTTCACCTAGTCAATGTTGTAGATCTGATTTTAGTTTTATGTATGCATCCTTACCTTATTTATCATTTTACTTATCTCATATATCTATTTAATTTTCTTACTTTTCTTATCAACATTTTCTCTTTCTTTTTCAAATAATGGATCAAATATCTTTGTTATTTTTGCTTTGTTTATTTTTGTTATACTTGGGTTCACGTACTCTGTTCTCTTATTTGTAGTTTTAGTTGGTTTTTTATGTGTCCAATTTTTTCCTCCTATTACATAAATAATTTCTACAAGATTATAAATCTTGAAGTGTTTTTTACATCTTAAATAAATAACAATAACAACAATAGTGCAGTTACCCGGCATCATCTATTGTAAGGTTTTTTTGTTTCATTTGGTGGGAAGTATTGTTGAATATACCTGCCAAGTATGGAGCCCTTTCTATGTTTCATACTCAACTTCTTATGTTTAAATTTAATTAAGTGTCCTTTGAATATCATGTTATACTAAGTTGGCTTAATCTACCGACTTCAACTATTCGCAGGATCTTTCTAGATGCTGTCCTTCTCTGCAAAGTTCTAAATGGAAATATCTGCTGTCCTTGTTTTCTGTCCAAAATTAATTTTCAAGTAGCTGCGCGTCAATCTAGACTCCAAGTCCTATTCAATTTACCCTCTAGTAGAACTTAATCTTAAAGTGGAGTCGCCAATTTTTAGACTCTAAAATGAATATAACTTATATCTTAATAATGTTAACATCTTTCGCTTTAGCCTTCTGACATTCAAAAGACAAGTAGGTACTCTATGAGATCAGACAAGTATTTTGAGTTTCCTTGCAATCATTTTCTTTTCGTTTTTATACCCTAGATGAAATCTATAGGGTATACTAAGTTTTTCATTCCGTTTGTAACACCTCGAAATAATGTTCTTAGAGCAAAAGATCAAAATGGATTGGACACCCACGCATAATATTAAAAGTTATTTTGAATTTTGCATGTCCATCCGTCTGTTCGTCTGTGCGCACGATAACTCGAGAACGCGTATATTTAGACAGGTGAAATCGTGTACACAGACTTAAAAAAAAAAAGTGAAATTAAGTTCGAAAATGAGACACATCTAGTAGCTTTTATAAATGGAATGACAAACTTAGTATCAGGGGCGGATCCAGGATTCTCCTGAGGAGAGGGCGCAACTATAGTTTAAAACGGTATAGCCTGGAAACATGTCAAAGTTCTAAGACATTTGCTACCACTCGCAAATATAAAATACACAAAATTTATCATTTAAAAGATCCGGGCCGAACAGATAAATTACCGCTCCCAACGAAGAAAGTTCATAAACGTTCAACTTTTGCCACTCTATAAAGTCAAACGAGGTGTTAAATTAGTTATTTTGCTTTGGTTTGTGAATGGCGGAAGTGCCAAGCTTCCGAACCATCTATTTGAAGGCTCTATAAAACTGTGCGACCAGTCCCGGCTCAGATATGGGAATTGTATTCCATTTTAGATCTTATTCGATGGGATGAAATATTTCTTATACATTTTCTGAAATTAAAGACATTTTGATGCTTCTTTGGCAGCAGAGAAGATGTGATCTGTCCAGCTTAATTTACTGGAAATATTGATGTCAAGAATGCATAAAGACGATGTACCGTAAGTCAGTGCTCCATCAAATAAATGGAAGTGTTAAAGTTATGATTTTGTTTTAAAGACATGAGACAGCTTCGGACTTAAGCGATGATATTATCAAGGTCATTAATCAATGATCTAATCATGCAAACCCGATTAAGAGATGTGGCATTCCCTTTGGAATCCGTAAGAGTGTTCAAGCAGTAAGCGAAATCAAGGGTACTGTGATAGGCACAACTATGGATAGGCTTAAAAGTAAAGAAAATCTGATCATTAAAAAAAATTAAGAAGAGGGGTGGAGAAATAACAGAGCCCTGGGGACATCTGCATTTATAGGGTGAGGCTCTGGTGAGACGCTGTCTGGTATAACCGATATTATTCAATCAGATAAAAGGCTTTCAAACTATAATAGCAGAAGTGATAGATACCAGGTGCTTTATCTAAAAGTGCTGGCTGCCAGACTCTACCGAAGACCTTTGAAATATCTAGGGTAACGATTTTGGATCACCACAATTGTGAAGACTAGGGCTCCAACGTTCCGTAAAATAAGTCAGCAAGTCTCCAGACGAGAGTCCGGAAGCTATATCGGCGATCATTGATGACTTGTTTGGTTTCTAGATACTTCATTAATTTGGAGTTAATAAAAGATTCAAAGACCTTTGAGCCTTTGATTGCAGTTGGTCAATAATTTGAGGGACCGCTACCCTCTTCTTTCTTGCGAATAGGTTAAACGCGAACTAGTTTCCAACCACTTGGAAGTTTTCTTGTCGAATAAGACAAGTAGAATAGTTTGCGCAGAGGCTTAGCCAAGGATGAGGCATAGCTTTTAATTAACAGGGGTGAGACCCCATCAGGACCTACGGCTTATCCCCTTAAGGATCGTGAGCACAGCTCTCTTACTGGAAGATGCAACATAGGTGTCTGTGAAGTGAATAGAAAACGAGAATTTGAGGGAAATCTACCAATAAAAATATTAGCTTTATCCAGAGAATCAACAACCACTTCACCATTGCTATGTAGTGATGCTATAGAGGAATTAGTGAAGTTGTTCCTGATGGTTTTGACCACGGACCAGGTCCTTTGCTATCCTTGATTCTTAGTTTAACGTTTCTGATAAAAAGAATTTTTTTTTTCTTTTTGGACGTGGGGTGTTCTGTGAAGTTTTATCGACTTATTTCAATTCTAGACATGAATGCAATTGATACACGGGAAAAGCAGACTCGTTTGCTTTTATTTCTTGGTTGAACTTATCGTTCCAAGAGCGACTTTGCTGTTGTTGACGCCTGCTGTAGGTATAAGGAATCTATTCATGTATGCTAAGACTTAAAATGTCACTAAGCTCTAATGTGCATTCATCAACATCGCTCGAAGCAAAACAGACCGACCAATCAATTTCTCTAAGACACGGATTGAAAATTTCCCAATCAGCATTTATATTTTCTTTTTATTTAACGTGTGAGCTATGTATTCTAGTAAAACTATTACAATTTACGATATAAAAAAAATATTCCAAAATGAATTGGTTGCTTTAAAGGTAATAACTCGTAGTGTGTACAATGGTTTGCTTGCCGTTGTGTAGTTTCGCTGATTTTTTTTCCAATTGAGAGTTGTAATTGTTTTACATCGAAGACTTATCAATTGCTGTTTTCAATTGAGACAAAACTTCCATCGCTTTTACTGGATCCGCCACTGCTTAGTATACCCTTTAGATTTCATCTAGGGCATAAAAAGAAGAAAAACACTAGCTTAGTTTTGCCAAAACATTAATTTTGACTATTCCATTTTGTGTTCATCTGTTTCCAGTGCATGTAATCATTCAATTCATATTACTTAGTTGACAAACTCAGCACAAAATTGGCTGAACTATCTATATATATTTAAATTAAATGAATTATTAAATTTATTTATTCCATTTTTTTTATGAATCATTCAGTGAATCAATTTGATTCCAAAAACCGAAATGACTCAAAATACCCCAATTATATGAGTGGCTAAGTAAGTAATACTTATATTATATCATTAAGTACTTGGACACTGACGAAATTACGAACTTTTTAATTACCTTAATAATTTATAATTTTTATTATTCCAATTTTAATTAAGTTTTATTATCTGCAAAAGCATTCAAAAATTGGAACACATCTTAAGTGATTCAGAAGTACTTGTGAAGAACTAAATTTCACGTGTATGAACTTTTTTTCAGTAGGTACTGAAACGAAAGCGCGTACTATTCTTTGTGATGATAATGACATGAAACATGTATCTGGCTATTCCTTCGGTGCCACAATTAGCTGATATCAATTAAATATTACGGTTAAGAAATAAATATTATTTTTTTTTTTTTTTAATTATATTCTGCCTCTTTCTTATCTTATCCTTCCCGGCAACGAGCTACATAGGTTCCAAATGGAGTATATATGATTTTGATAATTTCATTATATTAAACAGCAATAAAAACACATAAACTAATTACGAGAGCAATAAATAGCTGAAATATTTGTGAGGGCTATCAGCAGATCGAAATTTCTGCAATGAATCGTTTTAAACAAATTAAGTTACAAACTGTCGAAACATTCCAAAAACGTTAGTTGGAATTTAAACTAGAGTAGAATTAAATACGCAACTTACAATCTCGGAAAAAGTAAAAACCAAAAATGACAATTTCGAGTCAAGCCAGTTCTGTGCGATGTTAATTAAAAGCTAAAGCAACTTTGTCGTCAAGTGACAGCCTCTTACGCTTGAAAACTGGCACAGTAAAAATGAAATTGCGCCTGTGTCGGGCGATATTTTTTGAACTAATCAAGGTGGCAGGCAGTGCATTTATACCTTTATAAATATTTAATTTATTGGCAGGTGGCATGCGAATAGTTACTTGGCCTATTGGTTACGTTATTTCATTCATTTCTGGATTAATATCTAGAAAGAAGGTCGGCTCTTTGGGCTCTTTCGGCTCTTTCAAAAACTGATAATTTTTTTTCTTTCTTATTTATTGAAATGAGAAATATGTAGGCGTTGCATCTACTTTGTACCTTTTTTGTTTTATTACTAAAACCTAAAATGTGTAATTAATGGAAATTTCAAAATGAAGTTATATCAGCCCTGTTTGAAGCTATGCAGGACAATAAAAATCGGGCCTTACTTTGCCAACTATTAAATATCGAATTAATAAGAGAAAAAGTTATAACTGATCTAAGACCAATAATATTATACCTTCCCTAGGTGAAAACAAAAGTTAAATAAAACTCATGTTTTTTATGGAAACCCATGCCCGATTTAGTACATTTTTGAAATTGTATTTACTATTTGTATGAAAACGTTGTGCACGTAATTTGAGCTCTGTATACAGCCGTGCTTCCTCAGGTAGTGTGCAAACCATATGAAGGAGTTTTGCGATTTGCACCATTTTCGAAGTAAACTCTACAGTTTTGTTAAAAAGTCTCTCTAAAGCAGATGCTACACACTGATAGTCAGGTTTGATTTAGATTTGATTCCGATATCAAATTAGAAGCCACCGACTGTTAGTCAGATTAGTTGGAATTGCCAAATTATTTCTGATATCAGACAACAACGAAAAACGGAGATTTTGAGTACATCCATTGTTACTAATTTGAAATACAGTTCTAAAGTGAAAACTACAAAAATTCGAAAAATTTGAAATTCAAACTCAAATTCAAATCATTTAATGGTTTAACTCTTTCATCCCATCTTAAACGCGCGGTTTGAAATTTTTTTCGAGTGGTGGGTTTAGTCATATAGGTCACAGAAGTACCTACTTTATGGTAAAAAAATTTGAACTTTTTATAAAGGTGTAGTCGGTGAGAGATGTACACTTGAGTGTACATGGATAGTAATGGCAGTCAAACTCCAACCCCTTCATATAAAACAATTAAGGACTATATGAGAGGTAATGGAAGGTGTTCTGAGTGAAAAAAGAGTATCTATTATGTAATAATGATTTACTTAAATGTAATTTAATTGGTAATACACTTGAATACAAAAGCATAAGCATTTTCATAAAATAATATTACAAATAACTTATTTTCGATGATACTCGAAGAATCGTTCCGAATTTCGCCGAATGAACAGATGTGCTTTGCATTTCTAATAATAGAAATGTGTTTTTGCTTTCATCATTGTAGTTTGCATCGCACTGCTGTACTTTGCGTTGAGTCGAAGCGTGGGAAGTGAGCGACTTGGTCGTAACGAGTATCAATTGACAGTGAATAAAAGTAATTTTGTCGCATCGGTCCATGTATATTTTCTTCCTCTTTGGAAGAAGAAAATCCGGCCATGTTCGAAGGTATCCCCCGTTTATTACCAGCTAACTGTTGTGGGATCGGCAAAACGCTCAAGCCAACTAACCCTGATCGCTATGTTGAAGTCAATTTTTGTAGATTTAATAAAAATACGATAGTATTGCAGCATTTGATCAAGGAGATCTGCACGTCCCATTTCTCTGTTGTATAGCTGCACAAGCTCAAGTCTATCGACTTCAAAGTATCGGTTTTCCTTTTTTTTCATACCACAACACTTTATCCGGCACGCTTAATCGAACAAAGTTTGAAGCCAAGAAATTACCTTTGTTGTCACACCACTTCGTGCCAACTGCCTTTCTGTCACGGTTAATCACCTGTTCGCCACAGCCGCGGCGTTTCTATCCCATCTCTGGTGGATTCTGAAAACGATTAACACGAATTGTTCCAGCAGCGAGTATTTTTCTTTTTTCAAGAATTTCCAACAGTGAGTACATTGTGAAAAGTTGTCTGTGTGGAATTTATGGCCTACCGAATTTCGTGGTACTCACTTCGATAACACAAGGAGCAATAGCCGCGCTGAAACAGAAGAAAAACTACTTATAACTTGATCTACAAATTGCTATATATTTTTAAAAGTTATTAATAAATTAGCAAACTTTAGATACATTTATTTGTCTTCTGACTGATGCAAATAATTATCGTTTCCATCGTATCAGTTGGAGAACATAGCTAATGAGAAATCAGAATCAGATCAGTTGCAGTGTGAACGTTGCTATTTAATAATAAATGCAATACGAATCAGACCTAACAAGCAGTATGGTATCTGCCTAAGTGAACGCGGTGTCGTGAGGACAAACAGACGGACGAACATAAGAACAGACGGACATACGACCGCATAAATGAATATGCAAAGCTCAAAATAACTTTTAATATTATGGCCGTTTGCTCTTCCGTCATTTTATGATTTCAAATGTGAAAAATGTTTGTGTTCTATTTATCCTTTTGTACAGACTTTTCATTTTAAGTAGGAGTATTTTTCTTGACGGCAGACAAGTATAATAATAATGATATTGTCAAATATTGTTAATTCTTTATCCTAGGTTATAAACTCATAGCTCCACTATTTTTGGGATTAAAGTGATATACTGTGAACGATCTGTGTCAAACATTACCGGTGCCTGTGTAGATAGTATATCACGATTGGTATATAATTACTGTGTTGTGTCTGTGTTGGTAGCGATAGTGAAGATTGAGGTGGAGATTTGCTTACGGACGATCACGGATCAAGCCACGAAACAGAAATCTACATGTATGCGTGCAAGTCTAATTCTCTAAATGTTTTATATTGATTCTTATGGAAAAGTGACTGCACATTGATTTCATATATGCCATAAAGCCTAAACTACTATCCACGCATGTCAATAGTCTTCTAGTAATTTACAGCTTGGTTCCTTCCTAAAGGCTACACTTACTATAAATATACTTTACTTCACAAAATAATATAATAGTTTTAATTAAAAGTAACCTCACCATTTTACGTTCAATAGTTCTCATCTGACTAATAGCTGCAATTGTGAATGTGCGACCATAGTCAGAATCTGTAGTCATTTGGCTAAGATAAATTAATTTTCATAATTTTGTTAGGATAGATATAAAAATTTTAATCCGGTTCGAAAGATATGAAAGTAAGCTTAAGATTATCAGAAGACAATTTTTCTATATGAATAGTTGCTTAGTGCGCAGGAACCATTAATTCAAACTTTTGTCAGTTTTACATAAGAAGACTGCAGATATTGGGATTCCATTTAGGCAAAGCCCGCGAGAATACTCCCCAAGCCATAAAACAGAAATCTATATGTGTGCGTTCGGAGTCCGTTTTCTAAAATGTTCTATATTGATACTTATGGAAAAGTGCTAAACATTGGCTTTATGTATGCCACAGAGCCTAAACTACTATCCATACAGGAAAATAGTCTTCTAGTAATTTACAGCTTGATTCCTTATCTTCCCAAAGGCTTCACTTCCTATATACCTTACTTAACAAAATAATAAAATAGTTTTGATTACAAAGTAACCTTACCATTTAATGCTCATTACCTCTCAGTTGAATGATAATTACATGTGTATATGTCGGAGTCCGAATCTGTAGGCAGCTACTTTCGATATCATCAGCCCACGGCATGTCATGATGGCACAGCGACATTCAATGATTACTCAGCTGAGAATTTTTGTTTGAGAAATCGTAGTCATTTGGTTAAGTTCAATTTTTTTAAATAATTTTGTTAGGAAAGGTATGAAAATTTTTTCACGGTTCGGAAGATAAGAAAGCATGCTTAAGATTATCGGAACACCATTTTTCTGTGTGAATAGTAGTTTAGGGCGGAGGAGCTATTCAAATCAAACGTTTGTCAGTTTTACATAAGAACACTACAAATATTTTTGAATGTAAGGACTCCGTTAGGCCTCGCATGTGGTAGGGAGGGAGTCTGTTTCATGGCTTGTGACGTATTCTCGAGGGTTTTGGTTTAGGGCTCTCATGTGGTGGTGAGGGAGTGTGTTTCATGGCTTCTGAAGCATTCTCGAAGGTTTTGGTATAGGTGATGACTGGTAATCCTTATGTCTGCGTTGGTCGCGACCGGCAGACGATTTGAAGGAGCTGGAGTTTTGCTTGTGGAGGGTCACGGTGTTCTCAGTGAACACCATGGCACATTCATAACTATAGCTGTATTTGGTAGTAAAGCGATGAGTGGGAAATGGTTATGCAGTAATTATTCCATATACTCACTGAGCTTATGTATGTTCATATCACACTTTCTTTATATATACAGTTGCCTTTTCACTTGAGGTATATAGCTTGGCGATCTAAAGCAATCTATAAATTCTTACAACATTTTATGCTAGAAAAACATCTTTTAAACAAAAATATAACCTATCTTTACTAATGTGTATTTGTAAAATTAAAATTATATCCCATCAGTTAATTACTCTTTAACTATAGCTTTGTTCGTTTGTGTACCTTGTTCTAGAACTCCCATATACTGGACAGAATAACTTGTTCTGTCGATTGAAGCGAAATATTTGTACTGTTATTTATAAATCTTTTATGAAAATGTATGAGCTGTTCTTTTATATATCTTTTGTTCTGCCCTGTTCTGCGGACACAAGAGAACACAGCTTATGTCTCACAACAGGCATGGCTAAAATAAAATGTAATAAATATAATGAATATTACAGACATTGTACTTGTATAGCTGATTTGCTTTTTTATGGGGTCGTCCTCTGCCTAAGGAAAAATAGAATTAGTACAATTTTTGTGATTGTAATTCTTTGTAAAGCTCGCCGAGTTCTCATAAGAGATTTATTTCTTCCACCACTTAGTTGATCTCCTACTCATAAAAAGCAAAAATTTAGTCAGAAAGGTTGATCCACCCATAAAAACAACATAGGTTAATTTTGTTTTTGGGTAAGGATAACAAATATTCTTGGAAGAAAAAAGAATACGGCTATTTGCGTTGTAATTAATTGTAATCGAAAGCTTCATTACGATTAGGTATACTGAAATAATCATAATTGAAAATTTTGATTACGATTACTCATGTAATCATATTCAGGACTGTTACTTCGATGACTCAAATAGTCGTAATCGACAATTTTGATTACTATTACTCAAATAATCATACTCAAGAATTTTGATCCCAATTCCTTCCAATGAATTTGGAAATAACCAAACCGTAATCCAGATTACTTCGGAGTAATCAAAATTATTTCAAGTATTAATATAAAGTTGTATTATTTTTGATTGCGATTATTTAAGTAATCGTAATCAAAATTCTTGATTATAATTATTTGTAAAAAAAATTGTTGATTATTTCAGTAATCGTAATTAAAATGTATGATTTTAATTATTTGAGTAAACGCAATCAAAATTATAGATTATGTTTATTTGAGTACTCATAATCAAAATTTTCAATTACGGTTATTTAAGTATTGTATTTATGATTTGATTTAGAATAGTTAAATATTAAAGTTCTTAAAATTTTTCTATTCTCAATCCAAGACCGATTCCAAGAAGTCTTAGTTTGATTGCCAAGAAAAATCAATTAAAAAGTAATCATAATTCAAAAGTAATTAATTGCAAAAAAAAATCATTATTTTTACAGCTCCGGTTCCCGAAGCTCCTGAGTCCTGAGTATTAAAACTCTATGAAAAATATTTATTTAGAGTCTACATGCTCACATCTATAATTGTTTTGAACATTTATTGCTTATACCAGTAGCTAAAAATCTAAGCATTATATTATTGGAGAATAGAAGAATTTTAAGAACTTTTGTTTTAATGATTCTAAATCAAATCATAAGAGGAAAAAACAACCGCCTCGTCTGGGGTTTGAAGCCAAATCCTTTCACTTCCGGGCGACTCACAGTAGTTCATTGGAGACAAAAAGTGCGCTTTATTCCCTTATGCATGGATTGAAATGAAATTTTACACACTTGGTATTGACAGTAAGAGAAAACTTTCGACAGATATTTTGCTGCCAAATTCGTATTTTTTTTTTCACTTTATAGATATATTAGATTTATTTCATTCAAAATTCAAAGAAACTGGGATTATTGTTCAATTTGAAGAATTAACATTTTCTGTAGACTCCACAATTTATTTTAAAGCATTTTTCAATTTTAGAAACCAATTTTTTTAAATACAAAATAATACGAGCTTAATCATCATTGTTCTCTAATTCTACAAAACTTAAGTCTGGATATTATCGGAGTTGTCATGGTCGTTGTGATGTAATTCTAAAAGTGAAGCATTCTGATTGCTTAAAAATTGTAAAATTTCTGTTTCGCCTTTGCCATCTCACCTTGTTTCATAAAGAAGAAATTATTGAATTTGAGAAATACGTGGCTGGATGAAACACATCCTGGAGATTCACAATCTGATTATATTTCCTGGCATGGTCAAATTCTATTCTTTTTATAATATTCATTGTGAGTTTCTACTTTCCAATCTGGTCGTCAAGTGTCTTTTTGCCACTTTTTATTGATGGGATGGTGTCCTTTTGAAACTTCAGGCATATAGGTCTATTATAGAGGCGAATAGACTGTGGAGTATTATTATTACAAATAATACGATTTGGGTCACTTATATCACAAACTTGTAAAGGATTTAGCGTTGTTATAAATAAGATGGAATCGTCACCTGCATGACCATCATTTGTCCACTTTAGACTATCGTTGGAAAATCCCGAAGAACCATCCATACCCCATAAAAAAACTAAAGTCAGTTTTACCTCTTTGTTGCTTTGATCAACTTGATCAAATATTTCATTTTGTTAAGTCAAGATTCTTTTAGTTGTGCGATTAAAAGATGCTGTATAGGTACTTCAGCGTAAGTATGCGTAAAAATTGTGCCTTCCGATCTACAAACAGCTCTCGCGAATATATTGGTAACAAGGCAATATATCATAGTTGGAAGCATTTAAGAATTGTGATATATTCAGGTATTGTCCTTTCAAAAGAGAGTAATCCAATAAATATCATTCAGGAAGTTTCCTTTTTCACGGGATTATTTTTCTTTAACAAGCTAAGTACCATAGATATCGTGGGAAATATTGTCTGCCATATTCCGATAAAATAAATTCTGCAGTTTTTTTCACTATACTTGTTTTTAACAATAAAGTTGGTAATTAGATCGAAATTTGTAAATTTAGAATTACCCACATCTTAAAAACTTAATTTTCTTTGAACAAACACTTCGATCAATAGCTCAAAACGTTCTTATAACTTCTTATAACAAACAGAATTTGTGATAAACTCTTTTTAGAGCAAACTAAAGATAGAATTCAATATTGCAAAATAGGCATAAATAACACTCACAGAACCCAGGATTATAATAATAACAAAGGTAGAGATCTGGGTAACATTCTCTGAAATATCCGGTGCACAGCATTTTGTATGAAGCACGAAGGAGCACTAAACCTCCGCCTTCACCTGATATTAGCTTTCTTCTGTATTAATTCGTTAAAAACCTGACTCCAGGTACATGTACCATTTGACCTCATTTTGTCATTTGTCATTATAAGCAGATAAGGGCATAAGATCTGTTTTTGCTTTTTATAGCAGTTAAACATATACAGAAAGAGCTATCAAAGAAATATTATACTTTTACTCTATAAATAAAACTGTATAGGTATTGCAACTTCCTAAAAGATTGAATAAATTTTATGAATTTCGTTCTCATAAATATTTATGTGACATTTACTTTTCAAATGTTTGTTAAATTCAACTTAAAAATTTCTATTAAATCGATATTAAGTACTCCAGAATTTCAACCTTCTACAATAAGAGACATCATTTTGTCTAGAAAATATAAAATTCACAAATTATCAATAAAGTGCACTTTTTGGCTCCAATGAATCACTGTGCAACTGCTCTTACCACTGAGCTATCGAGAAATATGTCTTTACCTCTCATATACTGTTCACAAAAACTAAGGTGACATTTGAATTTAAACTTCGCGCGTTAAAGGAGTTGGCGAATTGGTTTCTTTTTTAGATTGGTAGCACTGTCTTTGACATCCCTGCCCAATCAGACGTCAAAATATTCATTAGTGTTTGAGATACGCTTCGTTTTGTGAGCTGCTAAAAGTGAATTTCTCGTTTTTTGCGATGTCGAAATTTGTTGAGCAAAGAATTTGCATTAAATTTTGTTTGCGGAATCAATTTTCTGCTGCGGAATCGTTGAGGATCTTTGGTGATGAGGCTATGTCGAAAAAAAATGTTTACAGGTGGTATAGTGAGTTCCAAGCAGGCCGTGAACGTGTCGAAGACGAAGAGCGCCCTGGGTGACCATCAACCTCAACCGACGAAGCTCACGTCCAAAAAATTAAAGATTTGGTGTTTGAAAACCGTCGATTAACGATTAGAGACCTTGCTGATGGCATATCGAAAGGCTCAGTCAATACCATTTTGAAGGATGCTTTGGGCCTCAAACGCGTCAAATCTCGACTGATACCGAAATAATTGAATTTTTTGGAAAAAAGGCGTCGCGTTGAAGTGTGTGAAACAATGCTTTCTGACTACGTTGACAACACGAAATGCATGATCACTGAAGACGAGACTTGGATCTATGCGTAAGACCCCGAAATGACCGATCAAAGCAAATATCGTGCCAAGGGTGTGCCGTGACCAAAAAAACCGCGCCAAAGTCGATCAAAAATCAAGGTGATGTTGACTGTTTTTTTCGATTATCGCGGTGTTGTGCATTCTGAGTTCCTTCCCCCGGGTCAAACACTCAACAAGGAATATTATCTGAACGTTATGCGTCGTTTGCGTAAAGCTATCCGCCAAAAGAGGCTGGAATTGTGGAAAGACAACTCTTGGTTTTTGCACCACGATAATGCGCCGTCTCACACTGCACTCGTTCTTCGTGACCATTTCGCCAAAAACTCGAATCATATCGTTCCACAACCACCGTATTCACCTGATTTGGTGCCGTGCGACTTCTGGCTGTTTAGCAAGCTTAAAAGACCGCTCCGAGGACACCGTTTTGAGACGATAGAGCAGATTCAAGCCGCCGCGAGAAAGGAGCTGAAGGCCATCCTTGAAATCGACTTTTTCAACTGTTTCGAAATTGGAAAATCCGTAGGCATAAGTGCATTGCATCGGGAGGGGATTACTTTGAAGACGATGAAATTGATTTGGAAGAATAAATAAAGAATTTTCAATATAAATACAATGTCACCTTATTTTTTGGACACAGGTATTTAATAATTTGTGTCTATCCTATTAAACCACGTTTTGCTTTCAATAAAGTGTAAATTCAGTTTTCATATTTTTTTCCCTCTTGTATTTATGATTTGATTTAGAATCGTTAAAAACAAAAGTTTTTAAAATTCTTCCATTCTCCATCTTTGACCGATTCTAGCAAGTGTGGGTTCGATTCCTGTACGGCAAAAATATTTATGTTATTATTATATTAAGTATTACTATTATTATTTATACAAAAAAAATTACAATTCCTTTTACAAGTTGAAATACTAATGGTCCTAGTAGTCATAAGCTGCGAGAGTGCGAGAATTAATTCCTCAGGTTTAAGATCCCATGGCATCAGACGCTTTTATTTTATAGAGAATTTGCTATGAAATAAATTCATAGCGAATTTAGTGGGAAAAAAATTCTTTTACAATCGAAATATCTTTGAAAAAGAAATTCCTATGCAAAATAGGGCGTTTCGTATTGGCAAGAGCCGTACATGCAAAAGTGAGCAGCAACATCATATGTATATGCACTTAAAATAATTTTTAAGTGTGAGTTATATTTTAGGCGAAATGCTAAGTATTTACTTAAATGTCTAGCAAGATTTGCCTTATGCGGGACTAGAATTTTATAGATATTTTTGCTATGAAATAAACTCACAGCGAATTTAGCGTATTTCTTTAGGTTGATCTCTTATTTTATCCCATCTTGCATTAGGATTCATAGAATGCTTCTAACTCATCTGTTTTATGTTAACTATTATTGTTTTCTGTAAGGACATTCGTTGAGAATGGGCAGCACAAATTCTACTAGAGTTTTACGAATTATGGTCGTAAATATTTTTCAAAGACTGTGACTTCGTGATCCGGCACCATTTTTTATTAATTCTTTTATTGGAGATATTGGGAATGATCCCAATGAAAGCACATAAAAAATATTTTTTATCTCCAGGATAGAAAAGGTGTAGTAGCATGGAAATATAAATTTAGTCTCATCTTTAAATTTTAAATTCGCTTCAGTCAATAACAAAAGTTGGAGATCGGAAATATATTCCAATGCAATAATATAAAAAATTGCATTCTGCTGCGCCCCCTTTATTGATTGAATTTATCAATCCATAATATATCTTGTCATCACTTTTTCTAATCTTTTTACTCGGGCAATATTAATCACGCGGATTTTTTCAAGGACATTTGGATGAGCTAAGACGCATTGTAAATATCCAAATTAATAGAAGAGGCCTATTCATCGATATTATTATCACCGATAAAATCAGTTTTTTATCAGGCTTTTCTGCAATAACCCGTATAGAAATTTCATATATAATCAGCAATTTTTCGATTCGCAAAATATACTCAAACATAAGCAATTATCATCCACAATATTCATATTGACTGCAAGCAAAAATTTAAATCATTCAGTATTACATTTATGACTAAGATTTTGATATTAAAAATACGTTCAGAATTTTTCGTTAGGAAATTTGCTAAATAAATTCTTTAAAGTTGTTGTTTAGCTGTGTGTTATGTTCGTTAAATTCAAAATTAAATAATACACGTAGAAAACTCTGTTTTGTTTATATTCAATGCCGAATGAGGGGAAGCTGTTTTCTGATGTTTATGCAAAATAAATTTACATACTGTCTCCATGTCTTTTATTGCTTTCTATCTAGTCAAAATGCGCGCCCTTTATTGTCGAAATTCCCACGTATGTATACTTACATACATATATTGTAAAAAATAATGATTGATCTTATCTCAGTTTGCTGCAATTCAATTTTTGCATTCAAATTTTGTATCCACTTATTATAATGCGACTAATATATTCTGGTTCAGCGCTTTTTTAATGAGTTAAGCCTTAATATTGCAAATAATGACATTGAGATTATCTTCTTAGCACTGTATGCCAGAGTAGCTACCAGATAAAAAAATCGAGGAAAATTCATGTAAAACGCTTTTCCGGAGTTTTTCCGACCAAGGAAGCGTTTGAGCGTTTTGCAACATAAGACAAAGTTGTAGAGCGAAATGAGTTGCATAAAGTTGAAAACTCCATGGAAAACCCGGAAAACCGGGAAAATCATCGGAAAATTTTTTATCGATATGATTATTGATAAATCTGTTTCAGGAAAAATGCAGAATTTTCCAATTTTTCTGGAAAATTTTCCGAAAATTTCCAGAATTTTCCGACTTTTCCGGAAAATTTTGGAACAAAAAAGTTTTATAAGCTATGCGGAATCATGTTTTTTTCCGTCCTACTGGCATCAATACTTTCTCTTCAACAATCATGAAAACTTCATGAAAAATTGAGGAAAATTCATGTAAATTTTTAAAAAAATTTCATAGTAATAGGAAAGTCTGTGGAAAACATAGAAAATCGGGAAAGTTCATGTTATATGGGATCAAGTTGGAATATAGCTAAAAAGCGCTGTTTAAAACATAATTTGAATTTCAGAAAACTGTTGCAGTACTTCAACGATTTGATGCTCGAATAATTTTTTTAAAAAACTGGTAAATCAGTGTCTTTTCAGCAGTCATCAAATTGTTTTAAAATGTATCCATGCAGCACATAATAACAATTTAGTTAACGTGAAAAAGGCAGAAAATAAAATAAGTAAAAAACGAGTTTTCAAACAAAACTGAGGCCAAGCCGCATGAAAAAGTAGAAAATAAACTTTTCTTCACACACAGAGGTGGACTCAGATTTTATTCGCTGACAATCACCGATATATTTCAGTAAGATCAATCAGAGGTAATAAGTGATTTGATTCATAAAGAGAAAGAATATTCAAGAGAAATGTCCCAATCAAAAAATCTGAGTCCACCTCTGTGTATGAAAAAAAAGTTTATTTTCTACTTTTTCATGAGGCTTGGCCTGAGTTTTGTGTGAAAACTCGTTTTTTACTTATTTTATTTACTTATTATGCGCTGAGACTAGATTAGAAGAGCAATCTGTAAATTTGTATGTGATATAAGCTATTACACTTCTAATAAACACTTTTTCCACAAAGTTGAGACCCTTAAATAAGAGAACCTTGGCAGCAAATCGAGATCCAGGGACACAAGAATCAATAAGGCAACGAGAAAGCTTTATATCAGATAACGGTAACCTTTCTCCGACAATAAACATTTGAAAGTTTAAATACACTTAGTTGTGTATGTATTTGTAATTATTTCAAGATTTCTGATAAGAACTAATTGATGTATTAATTAAAGCAAATAAAAATTATTTCTCCTACATAAACATAATTACGAAAACTTGGCTTATCGCTTAGATGCATTCCATCAAATCTAGTTCTCTGGCTGCATTCCGTACCCTCAGGCTATATAATTTAATCGCGACATATATGAAATAATTACTTTTGCTGTATTTAGCATTGGTTGTTACTGACTATTTCTAGCATTAACTAATATTGGATGTAGTGTAAATTTAAATTAACGAGCAGTTGATTGAATAACTCCCAATTTTTTATATTAACTACTTAATTGCTGAAAAGTAAGCGCTTGCGAGAGCAGGTTTTCGTTGAGTGCAATAAATTTTTAATGGAATAAGGCAGTCGGGAAAACATAAACTATTATGTATATATGTAGGTAAGCTGTTAATATAAACCAAATCTTATTATGAATATACCATGTACATACATTGTCTATCTTTACATCTTTTTACTTATTCGAAAGTGCGCGAAAGATTATATTTCAAACTACCATTACAAAATATACAAAGGTTTGTATAAGCTGGCCAGTTCATGGGGTTGCTTAATAAGGGTAAACAGATTTTTAACTACTTTTTGTTTCAACAAGCGCATGCGCTATTTATTATTAGGCCCTTCTATTCAATGTGCATTAGTTGAAGCTTATATCCCTTAAACTGATTTCATATGTAACACAATAACTGCAAAACTCATCTTTTCGAAAGTATGAAGAAATTTAGAGAGCCAATAAGGATACCATGATACATAAGTACATATAGACTACGTTAAAGTTCAGATTCGCGAATTCTATTATAATAACGACGCAAAATTAACACTAAGAAAATAAGAAAGTAATGATTCTATTAATAGCTAAAACAAAGGTAGATCTCTAGAAAGAGCATAAAACATTGCCAAGACTAAAGCTATGTGGCGTTGCTCTACTCGTAAAACTGTCGAAAAAAAAAGAATTGAATTCATCGAGCTCATATCACATCCATGGATAAATACAATAATTACCTTATCATGGAACATTGATTGATTGAAAACGAGGTATAGGATCCCGAGGGATCGCCCGAGCTTAGGCCAATTCAAGGCCCATTTTTCACCCTCCAAACCCGTGAGCAGTCGCTCATACCTCCCAACCGGACCATCTGATAAATTTAAGTATTGACCCCCCAACCCTCATTGCCTGCATCATGCAACACGTCCAGGAGGTATTAACCAAGGAGTCTGTATCGTATTCCTGAGAGTGTCGGGCAATGACAAAGGAAGTGAATCACCGTTTCGAATTCCTCTCCGTAACGCCTGTATGTAGGATCGTCAACAAGTCTTATTCTGTGACGGTGACCCCTGAAAGAAGAGTGCCCGGTTCGAGAAGACACTAGAGCTCTCAGGGTTGGCTTGTTAAGTCCTAGTACCTTATTAGTGTGGTTTGGGTTGGGTTTACCCCACAGTTCCTTTGTTGTTCTATCCGAGGGTCCTCTAACCAACTGTGTTGGTGGTCAGCCCATCTTGAAATCATTGAGACAAGATATTTTGGTGCAATCCCGACTATGGAGTTCCTCCGGGGCTGCACCAAGGCGAGCAAGCTCGTCCACCCTTTCGGTCCCGTTAATGTTGCTGTGCCCTAGCACCCACTGCACAATTTACCCTGATAATCCGAGATAGGCAGTTCAGGATAGTTTTGCACTCCATTACTAGCTTGCAGGTTGTAAAAGGTTTAGAGAAAGATTTGACAGCCGCTTGGCTGTCTGCGCAGAAGGCAATCTCCTTATTATCAGTGCCTGAGTTAAGACGATGCCTTCGCGCTTCAAAAATTGCGTTGACTTCTGCCTGAAAATTCTCGGCATGGTTTTCGATGTGTATAACATTTTCAGTCTGTGGCTCCTCACAGAAAATTCCTGCTCCAGTGTTTTCAGAGGATTTGAAACCATCATTGTAGATTATAATGGGGTTTGTCAATAGTTGAAGCACAGAATGTGATTCCCGTTCTGTCCTGGATGGAATTCGGGATTCTCGAGGACGTGCTCACTGTCTCTATCGATGCCAGTGGGAGAGACTGGACGAATTCATAGATGGATTCTTGTGGAACTGTTATTACCGTGTGAAACCAGCCAAGATTAAGATACAGTTTTATTGCACCGGGTGTATGCTGAAGTTAACCTCCAGAGCCCGGGTACTAGTTGACTTAAGAGCCCGCTTGTGCTGAGGAGGCACAGTCTCTGAATCTTCCTCAATATCTTACGATTATTGGCGAAGTCCATTGCTTTCCACCATACCACAGAGCCGTAGGCTAACATGGGTCGGATGACGCTAGTTTATATCCATAGGGTAATCCGTGGCTTGTGTCCTCACTTTCTCCCTGCCGCGCTGGAAAGACTATCAGGGTCTTGTCCGCTTTGTCTTCGAGGTGTGGTTTCCAGTTTTGCTTTTTATCTAGTATAATACTCAGATATTTTACTCCGTCCTTTAGTTCCAAACGCGTGGAGCCAATCGAGTGTAGGTTTAAACTGGGAATATTCCTTTTCACGATGAAAAGGAAGTCAGTTTTCCGTTGATTGATGCTCAGTCCGAAGTCCGTAGCCCAATGCATGACTTGTCGAACCGCGTTTTGCATCAGTTCACAGAGTTCGAATTCGTAACTCCCGTTAACTAAGATCGTCAAATCGTCTGCGTAACATAATGCTTTTTAACTCATATGGTTAAATGTTTGGAAGAGATAGTCCATGATCAGCACCCATAAATGATGTGATAGGATACCACCTTGCGATGTGCCCCTGTGAATTGTTTTAACTCTGCTTGTCCCGCCCATATTCGCAAAGACATTTCTGTTATGCAACATGTGTGTGATCCAATTTTTTAAAGATCATTTCACTCCATGTTTTCTTAGCATTTCAGTAAACTTATGCAGAAGAGGCGCCTCTACATCCATGAAGACAACCAGCGTAGATTGTTTAAACAGCAAATCATTTTCTATTGAGTGAATCACCTCGTCGAGGGCCGTCTCAAGAGACCTTCCATTTAGGTACACGTGCTGATGATGAGAGAGTCTACTTATAGGAATGGAGAATTTTAAATAAAAAAGAACTCAGGCTTTTTGTTCTATATGCAATGGCAGTTGAGTAATCTACACGAACTGCCTTGGGTATAAAGACAACACGGACTTCTTGCCACAGTTTAAGTATTTGCAAACCTTTAAAAGTTTATCAAGGATAAACAAAGTTATTATCATGTGGGTACTTGGACACGACGGCCAGAAAGACAATGAAATTACTGACGACTTGTCAAAAGAGGTGCAGAAACTACCTTCGTTGGACCAGAGCCATTTTTGGCACCTCGGAGTTCTCCAAATAGCTGAGAGTACAGACAAAAATCCCTTTATTGGGAAAGGCTACAAAGACGTCGTCAGGCAAACAAATTTATCGACACCTCTATCGGAAAAACAAAGAACTCCTACTCCTTAAATGAACAGAGCATAAAGGATTACAAAACTCTTCGAAGGCCAGTTATGACGTAAACAAAATAGGCTTGACTGAGACTTCTTCCTGCCGCTTATGTCAGGATCCTCATGATATCTTGGAGCACCTAATTTGCAACTGTGAAGTATTGGCCATACGAAGATTATTTCAATCCGTACATGCTTTTCTTCCACCAAACTACGTATGGAACCTCAATCCCAGAATTGTTCTAGACTTCATTAGCAGTCTAAACCTAGAACGGGAGTAAATTGAACGGGGAGTCACAATAGATATTTCCAGTGGTGGATCCTAAATGTGAAGAAAAAAATATTTAATTAATTGAGTTATTTGAAAAAATACATTTATTATTTTATATTTTTTTTTATTTATATAATCTAACTTCAAAAAAGTTTTTTATTCCGAAACTTAAAACATCAAAACTTATTTCAATGAATATTATCACATGTGATGAATGTGTATAGGTTTTTTCCCAGAATTTGAGTTTGGGAGCCCAACTTTGGGTGATCCAAAACACTCGAGAAACACTTCCCAAGCCACGAAACAGGCTCCCTCATTACCATATCAAACCCATAACGTAGTCCTAACTCCGAATATTCTAAAATATTTGCAGCGTTCTTATGGAAAACTACTGACATGTATAATATGGACTGACTATGTCCATAGAAATACACTGGAGAAAATGGGCTAACTTCTCTTTCGGTCTAAGCACCAAGCACCAACTGAGAGAGAGCCGCAAACAACGTCGGAATAGAAGTTTTTAAATTAATTATTTGGATTAATTGGTGATAAAAAGTCTTTTACCAAAGGCAATATATTCATAGATACTCAAAAGAAATTCGAAATGTCATTTTAAAATCACTTTTAAACTTTCCGCCACTGGTTTTTTCAATGTTGGCACCCTTACGTCGGTGCCTACTATTTCTGACACAAAAAATTGTACCCGCATGAAATAGCATATCGAGTCGTCCATATTCTATATATGCCAGTGTGTAAAACTGAGAAAAGTTTAGTTTTAATGACTCCTGCAGTTTGCACCTTAAACAACTATTCTATTAAAAAATGAGTTTTTTTTTTAAAAAAAGTATTCTAAAAGATGACACATCATCCACACCGCTTAAGACCCGCACCTAATTTCAATGCTAGATCCGCGTCTGGATCTTTCAGTGATTAGTGAATGCGAGGCCAATGCCTGCACACCCTTCCATAAATCTAATCTAATCTACTGGATATATTTATGTGTATACTTAATACTTTACGCACATTTCGAAATGGTCTTCCAGGGTAAATACTTTGGTTCAACCTATTCAGCAAACTAGTCTCTATGATGAAATCGTAATTGGGCGTTTTTTTATAGGAAGATAAAGAAATTTTTGTAATGGTATTTGCATACTCAATGAATTCCACAAGTAGTTATGCGCAGGACGTATAGCATAATAATGAATTTCCTGTATCTGTGCAAATTATCTATTAGGAAAAATTGTTTATAGTTGAGTTCCTTACGAAATTATTCCAGAAACCTGTTTTCAAGTAAGTAAATAAGTCCTTATAAAAGTTTTGGAATTATTTATTTTATATATATGGATGTGTAGTGTTTAAATGATGAATAAATAAAAAAAATCAGAGAAGTCAATTAAGAAGAGCCAAATGAGTATTCGGGATGAGCTTATCAGTTATGGCAAAATCTTAAAGGAAAGCAATACTAAAAATCATTTGGTAATTTTCAGAATTCCCAAACAGAAAATTGTAAATACCTACAAGGCAACTGAAAGAATAATAAATAATAATAAATATATATATTTCGGTATTGCGTACACAAGATTGTATAATCTTTTAGAGTACAATTAGGTAGATGGAGCTAGATAGTATTCTAAGTTAACATTAAAAATATATCTAAGATAAATCCAAAACCAAAAAAACATAAGAGAAAAAAAAAATTAGATGAGAAAAATACTATGATGTTGAAGAATTCTTAAATTATGATTATTCTGGAGCCTCAGTTGTGGAGGGAGAAACATAGTAAAATATTAAGAAAAAAAAACAAATATTAGATGAAAGAGTTAATTCGTGTTTGCCTTAATGAACCTTCTGAAATCCCTGACACTACCCGCCGTCTGAGCTCCATGAGGAAGAGCATTCCATAACCGGGTGATTTGAACAGTGTTCTTATCACTCCATTACTGACCTATTGAAGCGAGGCACTATTAGATTTCGACCACTTTGGGACGCGGTCAATTGGAAAAATTCTCTAAGATAACGCGGCGTATTAGTCTGTAGTAAGACATATAGGAAAATTAAAGCTCTTTGTTTTAGGTAGCTGGAAAGAGAGCAGCCCAACAGGCTAGTCCTGAAGAGCGAAACATGGTCGAATCGCCTCAAGCCAAATATAAATCGTATGCAATCGTTAAATGCAACCTCTAGCTTGCGAGCGCATACGCTATCCAGCTTAGGATAGATGATGCTGCCAAATGTGAAATGTGCTAAAATAAGTGCCTTTATAAGCTTAGATCGCATATCTCTCGATAAGATGTGGGCCGAAAGCCATAATCGCCGCAATCCTGCATATATCTTGCTAAGAATAAAACTGACATAATTGCAGCACTTCATATCCTGGCTTAGAATGTGAAACCAAAAATATTTATCAAACGAATTCTGAGCATAAGAATAATTTCATGCTACTGAAACTACTTTTTGAAAAGTAAGATCATTTCGAAGTGAAAAATATCTGAATAAATGCTGATAGTCTTAATAAAACAATTTTGTTTTATTTTTATTTTGTGCCATACGGGACTCCGAGGGCGTAGCGTGCGGGGTGCAGAGGGTGCCATGGTTTCAAGCGGCACAGATGTTGGAGGGGTAGGAGGGAGCGGTCGAGCTGGCTAATCCTATCTGCAGCATCAGCATCATGACGAAACCAAAATGTAAGCCAGCAATGCCTCTCTCTAATATAAAATCAACGACTTAAAACGAAACATGTTTTATTTATTACATTGAGCAACTGCTGAAATTCACAAAAGGTTCCATCAGCTCCAGAATATGGCAGAAATATGCATTCCTAAGGCCTGCAATAATATTGTACGTTGGTGATGAGGAATACTATCTCGGCATAGTTCCAGAGGATATTGACAGAGAAGAGTTTAAATTGGAAGGCGTGCGTCTACGAGCTTTCGTACCTATAACAAACTATAAGAAATAACTTATTGATTCCGGCCCACTGGGTTTATTAAAGTTTATTTTTGAGTACGAACTTGAAGGAAGGTTATCTAAGGGGCTTTCGGCAAGCGCTTTCTGAGTGAGACAAGTGAGATATTCTCAGTTACCTTACTGAGACATCAATTTCTGTGAATTGTTTCAGTTCTGTTTCAGTCAACTGAAACATTATTTTTCTGTCTCAGTTGATTTTGATAACTAATTAAAATATTCTTATTTTCTTACCAGATAGAATTATTAAGAAGCGCGGATAAAACGAGTAAATAAATATTTACTAAGTAAAACTATAATTTTAATAATTTCTGATTTACCATATTCTTAGTGTCTTCATTGACGAATAATGATGTGATTTGTTCTGATGGTATGATTTCATTAAAATTTATAACTTTTAAGCCATTCTTATGTAATAATAGAAAACGGGAATATTTTTGGAATGCGTTTGGAACTTCACTTCAAGGAGAATTCAATTTTCTGATCGAAATTTGAGTGCCGTCAATTGCACCTATAACATTTTTAATCGAATTCTTTGCCTCTATCTCGATTGGCCATTTAATAAATTGAGAAGGCAAATCTAGCAATAACATTTATTGTTTCAATTATAAAAGAACGAGCTATACTAATCGAAACATTAAATAATATTGACACCTGTCGAAAACATCGCTGTTCGCCATTGTTATAGCTGGAGATAATTTCAAAATAGTTTTTCAATTTGGGAATTTTCCTTTTCTCATCTTCGCTTTCTTTATTGCTGATAATGTTTTCACAGTAATGATGACACAGAAATGGTGGGCTATTTAAATTAATTGACAATCCTTTCCTGAATTTATTACTATCCATTTGCTATGTCAAAATTATTTAAATGTCAAAATTGGCAAATCAGCTAATTGATCTGAACTAAGATAACTGATGCAGTTGCTCAAAGTTTTGTCTCACTGAGGCAGTGCTTGCCGAAAGCTCCTCATATTTATAATCCTGACAATATTCCTCACAGCTTCCATAAGTAATGACTATTGTGAGGGAAACTTCTCTAAATTGAAACTTAAATTATTTAAGATCTAAAAAAAATTAAACACGTGATGTTGAAATTGCGAAACGGGGGGGGGGGGTGCTAAATGGTTGAAAGTGGTTTTTCGGTGAAATATGACTTCATAGCGGAAAATGGTCTTCGGGAAAGTTATAGATAATAAAATCTACAACTTTCATATCAGGCATTTTTCAACATAACCTCAAATTTTTCGAGAGAATGCGGAAAACTGTTTTTTCAGTTTTTTATTTTTTTCTCTCGTAAAAATAATTCAAATTGCGTAAAATATTGTGGAAGTATATATTGAATAAGCACATTGGAATCTGGGAAACATGTAGTTTATGATATAGTTACAATTTTCGAAAAAAAAACCAAAATCTTCCACGAAAAACTTTATTCGTATTTTTTTCTTTCGATTTAAATATTCTTTCTGGCCTCATTTTAACCGTTGAAATGTCTACTTTAAAATGGTCTATATATCTTGATGGTTTATTTTTGAAGAAACCGCTTAAAATTGAGACAAACCAAAATATTGACTTATCGGATCACGATTTTTTAATTTTTTTATGATTTTCGATTTTTGTTTTATTATTTATGTAAATAATGGATTAAAATTCAATGACAGAATTTACGTTAATGTAATATTACTAAATTTGAACCAATTTAATTGAAGACAGTGGCAGTAATCATCCTGAAACTTAAGTTTTTCATGGCAATGCACCGTACCGTATTGAAAGTCGTAAGCTAGAGTTAAGACTCGCAGTCCTTTGTGCAATTTTATTAACGTATATTTTACTATTTTTTCACGAAGGAAATACATAGTATAACGATGAGTAATCTATTTTAGGTAGGGGACATTGGGGAATTGTGAGTCATGGGGAATTGTGAGTCACGTCAATATTTCACCATAATTGGAAAGTCTGACTCATGCAAATGGCTGTCATTGTCTTATATTTGACCAAACTCATTTTCCATTAGCAATCGATGCGTGTACACGTACTCGTTCGTTCCGTGCGGCAACCACTTGGAAAATTTACTCAAAATATTTATTCCGAGCGTTTCTGTTTGCATTGATGTGACAACGATTGAGCATTGAGAGAAGTTGGTCCACTGAAACGAGGTACACCAGCTAAAAAATCTAATCGTGGTCGCAAGCCAATGAAAACCGCCATTTTAACGTCGCCTGAAGTTGTGTCCGACTTGAAAGAGAAAGCTGATGCCAATCGCAAAAAGCTTGAAAAAAAAAGTCGAGGTGAAGATGGAAAGGCACCAGTTAAAAAAAAGCGAACATGTCGAGCACAATCAACAACGAAACGAAATGCTTCTTCTTCTGAAGACGAAGAAGTTGACTTCTGCATACTTTGTATGGAGGATATGCCGAAGAAATTGAACCGAAACAATTCCATTCGCTGCGATTTATGCGATCGAGCTGTTCATTTGAAATGCGTCAGTACTGGAGCCTATTTCACATGCCCCAATTGCGAATCCGAATAATTTTAATACCTTCCTTTTTATATATTTTTTTAAACTAATTTTTATGTAATTTCCAACCATAAAATAAATATTTTACAGCGATATTTTTGATTTTCCACTTAATTCAGACGGTGACTCACAATTCCCCAACATTTTTAAAAATCTCAAAAATGCATGTTTTTTGCCAACGCTCAGATTTTTTCTGCAGATAATAATTTCAAGATACTGCTTAAGCTAAAAGTTATGGTTTCCTTCCTAGTAACATAAACCACTTTGAACTTTTAAAAAATTTTGATTTTAGTGGCAGTTATCGAGCTTGGAAAAAGTGTGACTCACAATTCCCCAATGTCCCATATATTTGAATAAAATAATTTGAATACGTAATTATTAAGTAGAACAATTAATTTATTGATATTTTTTTTATAAAAATAAGAAATTTGTGAGAAATTATAAAATTCGAATAAATTTTGCATCTTTTGCATTCTGGTTGTTCTTCTTCTTCATCAATAAAATTTTCAAATTCCGAAGGATCTTCGAGATTACCGACGTCTTCGAGCTTCTCGATTCCAATATAAAGAGTCTTTGCTAACTCTTCATCAATAATCTGTTCCAAATTACTTACGTCTTCAAATATTTTTTTATTTCTATTTAAACAGTTTTTATTACAATTACTGCATAAATTGGTACATTTTAAGCCATGTTTTCGGCATCCACATCTTTATTTATTACAACCACTTTCACAGCTGCAGCTAATATTTTTTAATAATTTTTCGGGAATTAAATCTGATCTGTTTGGGATAAATTTTGGCATGAGTCTACCTAGATGTTCGTTCCAGACCCATTGCAGAACATTTTTGTTATCGGGCGCATTGTCCAAATAACCAAACCTAGATGGGGCAAAACAGTATTCAGGTGACGCGTATATAACCTTATCAAAATCCAAAATTGGGTGAATAACGCCGTACCAGTGATGGACTGCCAACTCATTAAATGCATTTTCGACATATGAGACATTATTTAATTTCCCAAGATCCGATTTCCATTTTTATTTTCTAATAGAATTTAAAACACAAAAGTTTTCACAGTCATTTTGCCTTTTTGTGAGCTCTATTATTTCGATTGATTTAATCTATCAAAGAGCTTAAAAAAGAATCTTAAGAAATAAATCTTTTATTAAGAGAAACGCGAAAATATTTATTTCGAAAACTTGCGAATATTAGAAAATAGGCAAGCATTCTATTGCGGTAAAAGGTAATGCGCGCATAGAGTTAATCATGCACACAGAGCACATAGATACAGACGCTTACCTGTGCATAGGTAATATATAATTTAATCTGCAGATATGCTTGTATAGAAATACATACTTTACGTACAAATGTGTTACAATGTATCGTTAACTGAAAAGTGAATGTCCACAAAAAGACCTTGGAACAAAAAGTGATCTTTCCAGTTGGGCGCAAAGCTTTTTGTCATACTAACACCGATCTTATACTTGCTCGTGTTTTCTTGCTCTGCTAGCTCCCTGGCTTGGTGGCTGGCTTAACTGAACTCTTTTGCTTCGCACTGATCACCTTCCAAGTTTTTCTCTGGTTAACATCAAAAGTAGCGGCAATTTTATGCACTTAATGTCTTGAGAACGTAAAAATTCCGTTATTTATTATAGTGATATACAAATACCAATGTATTATACAATCGGTAAGAAAGCTTTCCAATATTCTTAATTTGTTCAGTATTTTTATCTGATCAAATACATTTTTGGGCTTCAACATTTTGGAATCTTTAAGATGTTTAAGATGCGTTTCTATAGACAAATGTATCTTTCGATCTTAATAATCTTTCGAATTAATTATAAATTAAAATTAATTTGTTGAGCTGTCTTTAAAAAGTTGAGCTCTTGTTATAAATAGAATATCCCTACAACTAATTTAATTACTATTATTCAAATCGAATTTGTTTCCTACTATAACTGTTTTATTCAGGCATATAATCTTTAAAATGATTATATTTATCCTAGCATGGGTTTTGAATTCCGCCATACTAATGGCAATAAACTCCAAGTAGCGCCTTAATTAAAACTGTTCCATTTAAAGTGCAACAAACGACAGGTAGCTTCCAGGTCATTCATTTATCTGATTATCGCATAATATTTTTCCTAGCATTTGAGATCTCTACCGGGCATTCCATGATGACCGCATGAAGATAATATTTTCTGCTGGCTTTAATCCCAGTAATTTATGAAAGAACTTCATTGCGTTTCAAGCATGTGATGGTGTTGAGAGCATTAGCAGGTCCAAGAAACAATTTATTTTATATAGTAGTAACCGTAAGGTTTCCATTACCAAATTATATAACTTAGGTTATAGAGCCTAGTACTCAAAACCTCTTCGTAACCACTATAAACCCCTTATAGAGCTTAAATGGAGGATTATATAAAGGTTAATGTGACTTGATTTAGGTAACGTTATATAACTAAAAGTTTTATAAAATGAGTAATAAAAATATTCTGGTTACCTTAATATAGCTTCTTATATAACCCTTATATAACCTGGGGTACTCTCGATTAATTTACCTTGGTCACAGCAGTGGTTGCGGTAATGTTTCGATTACCAATATAAACTTTGTTTATAATGGTGTTGATAACGTTTCCACAACGCTTGGAATTTTTTCAGACTTATTACTTTTAGTGATTGAAATGTTAGGGAAATTACTTTTCGTTACCTTTATAAAACAATATAAAGCAAATATTTACCCAACCTATCTGGAAATAGAATTTCGATATTTTTTTGTACTGCATTTTTATAATGTAAGAGTTTAATTGGCTTAGAATTACAATTTATCGGTATGTACGTGGTGAAATTCAGCTGCAATTAAAATTTTAATGTGAATATTATTATAGATACTTCTAAAAAATACAGACCGCTCCAGAAATAAGCAATATTTAATTATTTTAATTAATTAAGAAAAAAAAATTTAAATTTTCACTTAGGTGATATCAATTGATAAAAGTAACATTACATAATTTAGAAAAATTATATATCTAAAATGATGTATTTTCTTCATATAAAATTAAAATGGAAGCCATATATTAGCAATTTAAACAATTGGCTTAACCGACATTTTCTTTTTAATCTGCAATACACAGATGAAAAAATGGCGGCTTGTACTTAAATGAACAAATTACTATTATAAAACTTCCGATACTTTTATATAAACTCTGGCTCTGTTATATATACTCAATTACCATTATAAAACTTCTAGAAATATTACGTAAACTAAAGGAACTACCACATATATACCCTTTAGTCATCATATGTTACCTTTGGTAATGTTATATATCTTAAAGTATTGACAAAATGTCTGTGTCATGTTCATCTTATAATAATTTTTGTTTGTTGTACGCTTCTCGGTAGTGTAGTGAATAATTTTAGTTACGAAAAAAAAATGTCATATAAAATCGTGTAAATTAAAGGGGCAAGTCAAGAAGAGCTACTTTGTGCATTGTCCCAACAGCTCGGGAAAATGCATATGGAAATGGCCAAATACGAAAAAATTGACGATACTAAAAGTTTCCAATTTTTATAACAGTCACCTTCATTACTAAAACGCCATAAATAAATGAAAATAGTTTTATAATGGCTCCATTCGATACTAAAAGTAATTTGTGTTTATAACGGTCACTGTAATTACTACAAGGCCACCAAAAAATGTTACGCTATTTTATAGTGGGTATATGTATTACCGAAAGTTCCCAATTTTTATTAAAGTCACCTAAATTACTGAACCTTGTCAAGTTATATAAGGGTAACCACGTATACTGCAATAAACACTTATTGCCAATCAGTTATATAACGTGGTGATGAAAACAATTATAAAACTTTCTTATATAACTTCTAGTAATGGTTACTCTAAGTTATATAGACCGGTGATTGAAACATTTCCATCACCAACTTATAAAACCTTTAGTAACTTACTTCCACGAGAACCATTAGTAATCTTAAAAAACTCTAATATAACTACGTCACCAATTGGTAATATTATAAAACTCTTATATAACTACTCAAATTCTTATATAACCGAGTAACCAGTATATACCCCTTATAAAACTACCCATCACCTTCTGTGACCAAAAATTGGAAAAATTGTTACTTGGGGTTAGTATATACATTTCTGTAAGCTTGCTTCAAATTCGTGAACTAGTGTGAATAGCTCAATATCATACCTATGGATGGATTGGAAAGAGGTTGAGAATAGAGCAATCAAGTCACCGTTTCGGATTCCTCTCCGCACCCTCTGTATACAGGGTTATTAACAAGACTCATTCTATGTTCGTGACCACCTAAGTTATGAGTCTCCTATGGATGGATTGGAAAGAGGTTGAGAATAGAGCAATCAAGTCACCGTTTCGGATTCCTCTCCGCACCCTCTGTATACAGGGTTATTAACAAGACTCATTCTATGTTCGTGACCACCTAAGTTATGAGTCTCCAGCAAGAATTTACACGAGGATTCCCAGGATTGGCTTCTTAAGTCCCAGTAGCCTTTCCGTTGAGCTTGGGTTAGGTTTCTACCACAGTTCTTTTGTAGTTCTAGCCGGAGATCATTTAACGATGGACGACCATGTTGGCGATTGGCCCAAACCAAAATATTATAAGTCAGATATTTAGCAGAGTAAGAAAACCCACACTCAGGTGCGCACACGAATGACTAATCAGTAATTTACGACTTACGTGCGCGTACATGAGTTGTTGTCATTGTTATTAACGCACGCGCCCATGAGTGAGTAATTCAAAATTAGAAAGCGCACACGAAATTTATCACTACTTATTATTCATGAGTGAATAATTCAATATAAGAAAGAGCACACTCGCGTGCGCACACGAAATTTCTTCACTGCTCATTACTCACGAGTGAGTAATTCAAGGAAAGAAAGCTCCCGCTCGGAGTAAAACTTTTAATATTAATTATCCACGTTTTCTACATTATGTAGGTATTTCATAAATGAAATTGCACACAAGTTGGAAATGAGCAATGAGAAACTTTGTGTGCCTTTTCTTCCCTTGAATCACTCACTCGTGAGTAGAATGTGTGCGAGTAGAATGCGCAAGAAAATCGCATACGACTCATGAGTATGTGCACTTTGTTGCACACAATTTATTACTCACGTGCGTGTGCGCACTCTGGTATTTAATGTAATTCGGATTGAGGAGGGGGAAGCCTCCGAAATCGCTCCAAGGCGAGCGAGCTCGTCCGTCTTTTAATTTCCACTTATATTTTTGTGACCTTATACTAATAGGACCGAGAAAAGAAATTCAGGGTGGTTTTGCACTCCAGTTTCAGTTTAGAGGTTGTAAATGGCTTTAACAAGGTATTGACAAACGCTTTGCTGCCCGAGCAGATGGTAATATCATTGTTAACAGTATCTGAACAGAAGCGCTTCCAGGATGACCTTAATTTGTATGTGTATTTTAACATTACGGTCCTCGTAGAAAACGCCTGCTCTGATGTTTTCCTCCGATTTGGATCCATCTGTGTAAATAGTAGGATGCGTCAATGGTCGAAGCACAGAGTGTGATTCGCATTTTACTCTATAGGGCATTTTTGCAGCTTACTTTTTTTGTTTGTGATATCGAGGAGGTCACCCTTGTCCCTATTTATGTCAGGAACGAACAGCTATACAAAGAAAAATTCGTGTGTAACACTCGTTCCAGGATGAATACAGCTCTGGTTGAGATGCAATTGTTCAAATTTCTCAGTCAATCACTTTACAAAATTCTTGTCAGTTCATTTCGAAAATCTACACAGGACAAAATAGGTGTACACTCAAATTTCAGCACAGAAATTTTTATTCTAGCTTTAATTTTTATTTATTTCAAAATGATTGTGAAAATTTTATTTCTCTCTTTTAATATAACTTTTTTTAGTGTATCCTATTTTACCTTTTGTTTAGTTCTAGATCTTTGTTTAAGCCTTTTGCGTCCCCCTATTAGTTTTAGATATAGCCATTTTTGTTCTGTTTTCAGAACTACTTATTCTTGGTTTTACATCTTAAGTTACATTTTAAAACGTTTTTGATAAAAGAGCATATTTACATAAAACGAAAATAAATTTTTGTTACAGTAGCAATTTTATCATTTATAATATAAGTCACAAAGAGTTTGCTAATTGAATGTTTGTTTTATTTGGCGTAATTATTTTTCAGGAACTGCCATTTACAACATGTAATTTTGTTAACTGAATGTTTTTATGAGTGTATTTCGGAGAAATATACATTTGTAAAAAAACTTTTGCGAAGTAAGACGCCCCCAACGGAATACAAGAGCTGAGCATAAATTTTGACCCGCGCCGTATTGACAATAATTTTTATGAGATAATTGTGTTTCAATTTTATTATTTTTTGTTTCATTTGAATACTCGTACATTTTTCTTCAAAATTTTTATACACTATTAATGAGCGCGAAAATGTAAATTTTCAAATTAGAATTTTTTTCACTCTAGAGTTTTGTCCAACTTTCAGAAATATCTATAACTGTGGGATTCGATTTTTTCGCGCGGTTTGGGTTCTTTCGACTCACCGGAAATAGAGGCAGATAGTCAGGTATCATGCTACACTTAGGAGTTTCCACCTGTCTCCTTGTTATGAAAACATTTAGTTATATTTACATGCATTCATTTCTGCAATATTGCGATTTTTATGTGTAACCACACAATAATGGTGTATCAGAATTCTAATAATGTTCGAGTATATTTTTATGATAAATAAAGCCATATTTATGTACGGTCATCAAAATTTTTAGTGGTCCGGCAACCAAATCAATCCATCTCATAAAAATAATGTCACAAAAACTGAAGAAAATGAGCCTCTTATTTGATGAAACCCTAAAACAAGCGATTAAATTTCCCGCATAAATTCTATGAATTATTCTTTGTTCGATTATATACTGGATATTGAAAAAAAAATTAAATACAACCCAACAAATAGGTAAAATTCTTCGCTATAGATGTCAACAAGGCATCAAGCAGAAGCGCAAGTAGAACGTAAAGCGATGAATAAGATTTCATAGCTCCGGGGTGCTATATTTTAAGTGTTTTATGGATTAATGATAAAATAATCCTCATAAATATTAGGCACTATGCTCGGGGAAAAACCAAATTTATAGTAATTGTATATATCTGGTAGGATTTATTTAACGAGCCTAACATCCAAATAATCAGCGCATTAAAACGATTTCCTTGTTGTATATCGTTCAGTTTAACTATATCTCATTTCCTGTGATTTTGAAGTCCTTTTGAAGTAGTTTGTAGAATGTTTATCTGCTATTGATCCAATGTATCAACAAATATCCGGCCAGTAAAAAATAATGAAAGCTCTAAGTTCATATAGCTTAAATATATGTACATCAGTTTATTACATTTTGCAAATGTATATACATATGAACAAAATTAATATGTCCTCCAGAATATTCCGATTTATGATTCCCATTAATAATGTAGGGATATCCCTTTTGTTAATGGATTTAGCCTCTTTTCGAAATTTGTTTCTTAACTGAACGATGTTGGTACATAGCCTTGGCTTTTATGTTTTTAAATTAAGAGCTCCGGAATGAACTGGATATCTTGCTAGGACATTAATATTCTTTCCTTTATAAATTTTTCTTCTTTCTATCTCTTTACGTAATTACACATTGCTAAGGCAAGTCAATATATTACAATTGCACTGTGCGTCTGTATGAACATAAGACGTCTATTTTCAAAACACTTTCTTTCATATCTGTGTATTGTATTCTTGATGTTGAATTCTTCGGTTTTTACGCCACATGTGCATTTTGCTTTTCATATAAAATAGTTTTGTATTGATGTTTTACTGTTTTTTTTTTCATTATTATTATTATTAATGAGGGGATGCCGACAGGACTCCCGCCTCTCAACTAGTCACCGAGAGTTATAAGATGTTTTGTAATATTATCCCTAAATACCCTAGAGTGCCCATTCGAACTTAAGGTTTTTATTAAGCCTATGATGTTCTTGGAAGTTATTTTTTCAATATCTTCTACTAGTGGGAATGCCTTTCGTAGATGTCTTAGTCTTATGCGGCACAGTCAAGCAGGACATATTCATGGGTATCATCGTCTTCCATGCAGATGCGACAGGTCTCATCATTGACCTTACCCATATTTTTAAGATGATATCTAAGTGGGCAGGGCCTAGTAAATAGGCCCCTTATGAGCATTAGTTTCTTTCTGCTGAGTGTGAGGAATGATTTTGTCCTCTGTGGCGAATACGTTATAAACTTCTACACTTGCCTCAGCTTCAGATTAGTTTCACAGTATGTCTTTTTAATTTTCTCCTCCCAAAGCCTAATCTGAGGTGAGAGGTGACCATTTCGTTGTCCAGAGGGAGGCTCAGGGCCAATAAATACAGATTGGACTTCTTACCTTCAAAGGGGGTCTACAATTTCGTTGCCCTTAATTCCTTCATATCCTGGTACCCAAATCAGCGTCACTCTGTTTGTTTCGGCCACTTGCTTTAAGAGAGTAAGAGAGTCCCAAACTAGCTTAGACTGATTTAAGTGTTGCTTGGGTGTCTGATATTATGTAAATTTTGGCTCCACGCATATTCTTGTGGATTATTTTGAGAGCGCAGATTTCTATGGCGTCTATTTCTGGCTGAAAAATGGTTGGTGCCTTTGCGAGATGACACCTTCGTCCATATATGCACATACCTGCTCTCCCTTCCATTTTGTATCCATCCGTGTACCATTTCAGAGATCCTTTTTAAAAGGGTAGGGGTGCCACTGTTGATGGTCCTCCAAGATCAACTTAAATGGTGTTTAAAAGTTATGGCGTCTCAGCATACCGCCTGAAATTTGGTTGGTCTTTGGGTCCTCTATGAAATCTTCGAGGACTTTCAGATGGCTAATCAAATTCTTAATGCTCAGGAGGTGTGCCCTTTGCAGCCTAATTGTACTGAGGATGACCTCCTTCCTAACATGCAAATGTAAAGGTAGTAGGTCCACTATAGCCCCTAAGGCCGTAGTTGGGCAGGTATGCATGGCACCAGTTACTGCTAGACATGCAAACCGTTGTAGTTTTTGCAAGCTAGCTTAACCTGTCTTTTGTTTTTAACCACCAAACGAGTGAAGCATATATGACCATGGGTCTTATAATAGATGTGTATGACTACAGAGTCTTTTTTCGTTTAAGACCCTAAGTTTTGTCAATGTTGCCACTGTCTTTTTAAGTGGGAGATCCAGTTTTTTTTTTGGCAGAGGACGAGAGATCCCAAGTACGAAGGCCAAAACGGCTGATTGTGCTATCCTGCTAGAAACCCCATCACCAAAACCTTCCAGTCCTCTTCATGAAGTGCATCAGATCTTGGGGAGGAAGATTTTTCAGTTCATCTACAGATAGGAAGGTAGACGCTAGATTATCCAGTCTCCAGTCTCAGGCTCTCCTTCCAGGCTTGGCAGACACTCAGGAAACTCACATGGTTGTTAAATGAGCGTGAGTCGAGTTGTGGCCGATGATGGTGCCAACCACAGTTATACATTGTTTCCTTCCGAGCCCCATGAGAAAATCACAGAAATTCCTATTGGGGCTATCAAGAAATAGTTTTGTGCACCTGCAAGTACTCAGGTTCTCCCATCTCTGCTGATGCTTCCTATGAACATTCGCTTTTTTGAGAGACCCGATACTAGAGGTGGGAACGCCTACGGGAGTTCCAGGTTAGTTTGCTATCTAAAGTTCTTTTCTTAAGCTCTCGTACAAATTTATCTTTCTTTCTTGCCTCTACGGAGGCATCTCCAACTGGCTTTTTCTGTACTTTAAAGGAGTTCAAGTTAGCCCTCGTTTGATGCTATGTACAGTTGGGTGAGAAAGATGTTCCAGCTTTAGAAATAACAGGCTTATAAAAGCTTGAATCATTTTTTAAAGCCTTTATTTTCTCTTACTCTATCCTTTTCTTAATTGTTCCCGATTTTCTATTCAATTAAACCAGCTTTTTTCTCCATTATTTTTTTGTCATGATGATTAGCTAAAAATGTTTGTGATTTGTTTTTTCATATTTTTTTCCAGGCTTAAGTATCTACTAAAGTACGCGCACAATTTATAATAAATTGTTATTGATGCACTAGGATTGTTAAACCATTTCACACACTAATTTTTCGGCTCCTACCTGCAAATAACGGCTAAAGATAACAAGTGAAATATTCCTAAAAATTGAAATAAAATTTAGAATTAGTTTTTGTTTTGTTTTTTAGCAGCAAAGCCATGAATATTATTTGAAGATTATTTTTCAGAGTGTCATTTTTATTCAAGAATAAATAAATTTTTCTACATTATTTCATAGTCCAAATTTTGGGTATATTTATGCCTCTATTTAGAGATTTTGTTTTATGTTTTATTTGGAGATATGAGCGCTGCAGCATCTGTGTCTCCATTTTTGCATCCATCCAGACTTGAAGGCATTTATTGCCGACTAATAGTAATATGATTGTTTTTGAATGACTCTTCCTGAGGATGTCCAAATCATAGTTTTCTAAATTCATTTATGTCTTCCATAAATAGGTTGATGTTTCCTCTTGGTGTCTACAGTATAATTGATCTGACTATAGAAAAAAATTACGTTTGAAAGAAACTTCCAAATTTGCTGAAGGAACATATTAGTAGTGCAATATAAAATTACTGATTGGAATGATTTATTGTGCGAGTGATCATTTATCAAAAAACATATGCTTCTCTATCCCAAACCCTTATAGGTTTTGATAGGTAAAAGGAGGTTAAAAGAAGCTATTCAAGCCATATTTTAAGTCTAAGTAGTCGTATTTAACTTGAAAACTGTTCCAGTTTTATGATTTTTGAGATATTGAAAATATTCTAGTTCAGCCAATTTTTACGTTATATTAAATTTATTATGAAGACAAAAATCAAAAAGTAATGTAAAAAATTACTCTAATAATCATACAATATGTTTTGTTGCTCTATATCAATATACATGGTGTTCCCACCTAGCCAAACAAAAAATTGCAAGACAAGGGGGTCGGTATCAAACGTTTCGGAATTACAGAGTGATTAAGAAAAATATCTAGTTTTTCCCAAAACACCCTGTATCTTTAAAAGTGCATACAGTCACCACTCAAAGCTGATTGTATACAGAATTTCATGGCTTCTCAACAGCTGCTGGAGAGTACTCCTCTCCTCTCAGAAGTTATTATAGTCGAAACTAAAAATTTCTGATTTTCTTGCCCTTTATTTTTTGTACTTTGACCTCTTTTGTTTTTTGCAAAAAGATCGTTAGCATAATGTTTTTTTATAAAAAAGAAAAAACGGTAAACTATAGACTTTCTTCTTTAATTTGACAGCTATGTGCTATCTGTAGCCGTTAAGTAATTATTACCACATAACCTATTCAGGTCAGAAATTAGCTGATATTTTTTAAAATGAGGTTTTTTCAGTCACTAATGGCTGGTTTCGCAGTTCAGGCTTAAGCCAGATCTTAGTTAAGTCACGGGTGTGGCTTAAGCCCAGTGCTTAAGCCTACCCGGTTTCACAGTACTCGGTAAGCTGAAGCTTAGTTAATCCACAGACGAAAATTTTTAAGTTGTCACACTGCTGTAATTGTGAATTTTTGTTAAGGAAAATTTCCATTGTGGATTAAAAACCAAGCGAAAAGAAGAAGAACATTTTATTTACCAGTTTGTTGTGGTTTTTATTTGGAAGAATATCAAATCCAAAAACCATTGTTGCAGAATGTTTCGACAACGTAAACCATCATAGCCGAATGTGACTACAGTCGGAACCGAGAGAAAAAATCAACCTCATTCCATTTCTTGAAATATTACGGACGCCTTCTTATTTTTTTTTCACGGGTCACACCTTGCGATATTATGTATATTATACATTTCTTCTTCGCTTATATCCTCTGCATCAGATAAATAACTCATTTTTGTCTTAAACTGTTTGGTTTCTTCCTAAAACGTCAAATGGAATGTTGACACTAGCTGCCAGACAGTACTCAAAACTGCTAACTAGATAACTATTTTTCGCTTGGAAAATTTCAATTTAGTTTTAACGTATAACTTTTGAAATAAGCACATTCGTTTAATAACAAAAACTATAATATTTAGGCAAAATATATATTTAACAATAATTTCCTATGTGTTTCACAACAACATCTGGAGCTTAAGCCTTCGAGATGACGGGCTTAAGTTAAGCTTGCCTTAAGCCAGTCAATATGAAATTGAGAATTAATTCGCTATGAATTTTCATAGCAAAACTCTATGAAATGCTAGTCCCGCATAGGGCCAAATCTTGCTAGGCATTCAAGTAAATACGTAGTATTTCGCCTCATATAATTCACACTTAAAATTTATTTTAAGTCTATATATGAGGTCAGCTTGGCTGTTTGCTTTGGCGTATACGGCAGGCAGGAACCAAGCCGTACTGACGATTATACGGTTCCTGCTTATATGAAACGCCCTCTTTTTGCAATCAAATTTCTTTTTTAAAGATTTTTCGTTTGCATAAAGAGTTTTTTCAATAAACATTATACACTTCTTGCTTGTCTTACCGATGGTTTTTTTCATATAAAGGTCGCTTGGATTTCGTTCAAACACCATACTTTACTGAGCTGGATTGCAATTTCTTGCAACTTAAGTAGTTAAAGAAATTTTCGAGGAAAGCTAATTAGGCAAGGTTAATATATGTATAAAATTAAATTAAATATTTGCAGGACAAATAAATCTGAGATTAATTACCCCGGCTATGATAATTTCCCCAATATAGTATACTACTTTTCATCAAAATACCTGGCTTTTATGAGCTTTCGATCACAAAAAAGTGGAACAATTTTGTTTGTACTGAAAATTACTTAGTGATATAATTTCAATTTTTTTGAGAATAATTTATGACTAAAAAAGAAAAAAAAATAATAAATATAGCAAACTATAAAATAATAAATATAACAAACTATCTAGAGTTTTCCATTTAATTAAATATTAAAATTATATTATATTTGTATATAAGTTTTAATTTTTTCATGGTACAAAGAAAGCAAATTCAAATCAAAGTAATTTAATAAAGTATTTTTATAAAAATTAGGAGTTCCGAATTTCAATTTTGAAAATTGTTATTCACTGTAGTGTTTAAATTTGAACTGCCCAGATCTTTCTTTCTTTGTATACCTTGAATATTTTAAAATTTATATAAAAATGTAATATAATTTAAATATTTAATTAAATGCAAATTGAAGGGAAACTCTGAGAACTGTTGTGATGCATTCATTAAGTGAATGGAAAAATAATTTTCTATTTTTTTAATGCGGGTTTAGAAACAGTCTTTTTCAAACATTTTTTTTTGTATTTTCTATTTCATTTAATTACATAAATTTTGATTTATTAGAGCTCTAGGGGGGGGGGGGGCGATCGCACCGATCGCCCCCCGCTGTATCCGCCCTTGATGTGTGTAGCTAGTTATGAACGGAGTTTTTCCAAATTAAAATTAATTAAAAATTATCTTCGTTCCACAATGAGTGATTTAAGATTACGAAATATAGGAGAGAGAGAGACAGAGATAGAAAGAGAAATAATAGACAGATAAAAATTTTGACAATATCATTCAAGACTTCTGTAATAAAAAAGAAGAAAAATGATTATATAAATCAACATAAATTTATGTGTACAAATTTAAACAAAATAAATAAATGGTTTTACTCGTTTATTTATTTATATTCAATAATTGTTAATAACCACTCTTGATTTTGATTAAGTTAGAATGGGCAGCAAATTCGGGACCGCCGACACCAGGCGGCAAAAGCTTTAGATGCGCAACTGAGAGAGGTAGTTGTTTCGAAGTCCTTAATGCATTTAATTGTCTTGCTACCGTTGTTACGCAAAATTTACCTTATTAAAGTTAGAATCAGTACTTAATGTTAATGTTAATCAGTACTTAATGTTATCCTAAATTTTAATCCTAATGGAGTAATCCTTTGAAATTGAAGCCAGTTAATATTAACCTAACTAAATTTAACTCCATCGACAGTAAATTTCAAGTCTCTGGTTGTGAAAAACTCATTTGGGTTCATTTCTATTACTTCAAATTGAGTATATTTACGCTTATCTAAACGCTGTATAAATAATTTCGGTTTTGTCCTCCGAAGATGTCACTGTATACCGTTGACGCGTACGTAGTTAAGTACTTAAATAAAGAAGAGGCAACTTCCTGGGCTCCTCGACTTTCTTTAGTTTCGTCCCATATATGATAATCCTTTGCTTTCCTTTCCACATATCTTCTTTGCATATACATCTGTATACACGATTTCAGTTTTTTTGTAGTGTTTCCAAAAAATATTTTGACATACTTGAATATCTTCTCCATTATTTTTCAGGAAGTAGTAAAACACGTTTAGTATCTATTACTGTCAGTGCCATTCCTCTTTCTGGTCCGTCCTTTGGACCTTTTTATTTTGTTCCGCTATTTTAAAAATATATTCTGCTTATTAAAATTAGACACTTTCCAAAAGGATTCAATAAATGTATTCCTCTAGCTTCAGTGATTTTAGATTTGCGCATGCATGAACACTAACAATCCAAATCTCCTTAACCTCAACGGCTGTGTAAGTAAGTAAGTAAGCATTTATTCATCATAAGTACAATAAGACAAAAGCCTTTTATTAGTACTACTAAATTACACTAACTCTAAAGTCAATAAAAGCGATGAAAGTTTCTATCTATTCTTTTTCCACATACCTACATTGATCATCATACATCTAGGAATTTACATAATAACATCCTCTTTTCTTTCAATGACTGTATCAGAAAACTTTCCGGAACTTCGTTTCCTACAATATTAAATTCTGAATCGCTGGTGATAAGCTTGAAACTTTATTAAAGCAAGAACAAAAAATTACGATCTTATATCCTAAAATATCAACTGCTATTTATATGAGGCTCGGAATCACTTACGGTATATATACAAATATGTTCATTATCAACTCTATCAAATCTAAGTCCTAATCACTGTCCATAACTCGAAAACTGAATAGAAAACTTTATATTTGGAGGATCTTAGTTTCCCTCAGACTTTTTATTTATCTATTTTATATTAAGGCGTTGAACACTGTAATTTTAAGTTTTATCAATAATAAAATAAATTCAAAATCATAATCGTTTTACTGAACAAAAGTAGTACTTAAAGGCACCTCAATAATTTCTCACCGTCGCTCTGATGGTTTTCTGAAAAATGAGAATTTTATTTTACATAAATTTTGTACCTCCTTTCAGCACGTTGGCCAAAGCAAAATTTTAGTTTTTCTTTCTTTTTTTAATTGAATTAGGGTTACCCAATATAGAAAAACATCATCATTATGAATAGTTTGTAAGGAATTTGACGTTATGCAAGAACATTAGTTATTCGGGTAATCCAGAAAGGCTTAAACACAATTGCGACGACAGACGACAAACGACGACGATATATCGCTGTCAGACTTCTAAAAGCACAGCATCTTATGCGAATGCACCAAATTGCGACGAGCGACGATGAGCGATCGACGATATTATCGTCGCGATTGATCAGTTTCTCATATTGCCGTCGTCGCTGCAGTCCTACCAACAAAATTAATCACTTTTGTCTTTTTTAGGTGGTAGCACGCCGCGGTAATTTTAAAATAATGAGTTTTGAGGAAAAATTGATCGAGGAAATGCGAAATCCATAAAATTATTTATAGTTTATAGACAAGTGGGCAAAAAAGACGTGGGTTGGATGGATATTTCAAAGCGTTTAATTTAGTTAATATCTGCATTTTCAGATTTTTCCACACTTTGGCCCATTGCATTTCTTTCAATATAATATAAAATATTGTTGATAAAAATCACCTTTTAAAACGCTCGAAATATTTAATAAATGAAATTTCAATATTTTCTTCTTTCACAATCGTCGCTCATCGCCTGTCGTTGAAATTGTGTCCCAAGTTTTTCGACTGCCTGTTTCGCAGCGAATTTTTCGCTGTCGTCTGTCGCTATGTCGCTCTGTCGTCGCAATTGTGTTTAAGCCTAAATTCTGTCAATTTTTCTCTCTCACTTCTTGCTTCAGTCGCGCTAGCATAGTTAAGTTCTTTTCACCCACTCATGAAAAAGACAAGAGTGTATGATATGATATTTCTTCCTTTATTCAAAATGGCTGTTTCCAAACTTCTTCATTAGGTAACTTTGCTAACGGTAGAGCTGGGCAATACTTAAGTAAAAAAAGACTTAAGTACTACTTAAAGTACCTACATTTTCGTTACTTAAGACTTATTACTCAATACATTTGAAATACCCCTACTTAGTATTTGAACATAAGTACTAGCGTCTATTTACTTGTACTTAAGACTTAGTTTTGTACTTAAGTACCAAGGTCTTTACTTAAGTATTTCTGAGTCTATTAAGTACCTACAAATATCTAATTCTTCAAAGAAAAGCAAACACAATCGCAACTCCTTTTTTGTTGAGTTTTAAAGCACGCAAAGAACTGTCAAAGAATGTGCCGCACTCACGAATCAAGGCAGAACCTTAGACAAACTAATAACATACACACAAGACTGGGCAAGTAGAACAAAAACCAGTAACGTCTCGCTCGAATATAAAATCGACGATGCCTCGGCTTGATGACATAACCACTGACATGTATAATATGGATTGCAAAAAGTGGGCTTACTTCTATATTGCTGACTCTTTCGGCCTAAGCACCAAATACCAACTGAAAGAGAACTGAAAACAACAAATAAATTAGTGGATTCGTCGAAATAAATATTTTTAAATTAATCATTTAGGGTATTACTAACAAAAACTGTTTTATCAAAGACAATGTATTCATTAGATACGCAGAAGAATTTCTAAATGTTTTATTAAAATCACTTCCCCTGCGTGCTCACTTTTTCAACTTCCCGCCAATGATTCTTTCAATGTTGGCACCGACGTAAGAGCTCTTTTTGACACAAGAAATTGTGCCCACGTGAAATAGAAACGTAAACAGTACATATTATCATCATCAATGTCTCGCTCCAATATAAAATAAACGATTCTTCGACCTGATGTAGGGAAGGCCTCAATTTTTCTTAGAAATTTGCTGGAAATTTTTTCCTTAGAATTGCTATGCATTATTGGAGGCGATAATGGGTGTGCTTGGGCGGACCTCTATTAGTTTTTGTGAGTGTAGCAAGGAGAGGTGAAAGTTTTACGCTACTTTCAGCACCGAAAACTATGGTTACTATACATATTATAGATTTCAAAAGATATTGATTTATTAACATCTTTTAACTGAACTCGATAAACTTCATTATATTACTGCCAACGTACAAAGATTCTAAACAATTACTTTAAAAAGTACTTCAAAAAATACTCAGTACTTTTTATAAACTTAGTACTTAGTTTCATACATGCGGTAATTGTACTTACGCTGAAGTACTCAGGCCTTCGGTACTTGTACTTGTACTTTTTCTTTGGTACTTGCCCAGCTCTGGCTAGCGGTGTGTGACAACTGATTATATTGATTGCTGCGTTCCTTTTCTTGTTCAGAATGAATTTTTTCAATCCACGTCGTTCTTTTTCTCGGGACGAATGATTTAATTTCAATCTGTCATCGCTTTTTTCGGACTCGAATGGTTCTGAATGCACCTGAGTTTTTCTCAGATTTAAGCAGAACAATTTTAATTTGTATTCGTGAAAGTGTTGTTTACAATTTGGGCAAGATGATAATAGTTGAGTTTAAGTTGCCTTTGTTGGAAAATGTTTTTGTTTTTCATAAACAACAATTTTCACGAAATTTTACTTGCCTTTATCAAATGGAAGAAATGTCAAACACTTAAATGGTTCTGTTTCGTTCCTTTTCTATGAGCACAGAGCTAAATTATGACATCGTTCTGTCGATTCATACAGATCCATTCAGAACGAGAAAAGAAACGCAGCAGATGAGAGTTTGTCCATGTTTGCTGTGAAAAAATGCACAAATCTTATTCAAACATTTGGTTTTTCCCTCTACTTGCCGGCTTTAGTCTTTAATTTTCAAACTGGGATTATATTTTCTTTAAAAGAATTCACTTTGTTCGTTAGTGTTTCCTTTTAACTCTTTTTGTTTTTTCAATTTACGGACTTCGTTCACTTTCGTTTACTCAAAAAGTGTTTCGATATACAGAAGTTTTTTTAATTTATTAAGTGGTATGTAGATGTACTAATGGAAATACTAATTCTCATTAAAAACAAAATTAAGCAGTTTGCTTGGATTTTTTTTTTTTTTTTAGAAAATATTTACCTACTGAAAACCACCAGAAAACGCTCTATTCTTGAATCCTTCGTCCATACTTCCCCACAGAAAGATAGTAAATAAATACACTTTTTACCCTTCGGTTGCTTCAGCCTTCATACTTAATAGCTACAAGTAATCTCTTTGCATTCACGTACTTCTATCTGCCTAGTTACATACTTTTACAAAGATAAATGATTAAAATTTGAAATATTATACAATCACGTAGGAACACAATCCCACGATCTTCTGTCTGTACTTAAGAATTAATCATGTGCATACATCGTACATATATGAAATATTTATCAATCAATCGTCGTGCTTAAATATTAAGAGATAGTCCAGAATACAGAAGAGATCAAGGTTGCTACTAAATTGTATTCCACATAATTTTAAATCTAACTAAAACTACTCTCAGTTCAATCTTGAACATATACATACATAAATTGAAACTGGATAGTATATTATGCTTTTAAGCTAACTGGTTAATTGAATTAAATTCAATACTATCACGCATTCATGTGTAGATACTCTAGTTATTCATTTACGCGTATTATGAGCAATCATAACTGTCTATCACTAGTCGGTAATAATTCAATTCGGAATCAAAATTGCTATAAAATATAAAATATATTATTTGCTCAATTTAAGTATGTAATTACATCAGCAGAAACTATAATGATTGGCGTACGTTCCATTTCACATAAGATGAAATCGCAACTTACCCTGGGCATATGTATGTATGTATATATGTATATAAACTGATTCTATGGGCCCATATAATATCTAGCTATTACTTAGCCATTCTGGATTTGAAATGATCACCTCTTTTATATATTAACGTTATAACTTGCTCTGACATGACATAGGATACATAAAACTTGGCTAAATCTGAGAACTGTTGCATTGCATTTATGTTAAAGTCGGATCGATGTACCCAAGTAACCACAATTGCAAGTAAAAGTGAGTTGCGCAGAACCGCGAAAGGGAAAAAAATCCACTCACACGACTTCTGTCTTAGGTAACCGAGCGATTTTATAATACTAAACCGGTTTAGTGCCATACCAATTTACTGTTAAGGTCGTTTCGAATTTATATCTTTCGGATTTTTATACGTTTTTGTTTTTTTTTTGTTTTGCTTTTTGGAGCTGGTGCTTTAGTCAACTAGGAATAGGCTTTTCTTTTTTGCCAAGCGTTGAATAATTATTTTTTCATGCACTTAGTTGCTTTTAAATTTATATTCAAAGGTATTCAATTACAAAATATGTGGGGTGTTGGGGTTATGTTTTTGATAGCGGAAAATTGCAACACTTTTTGGAACCCATAGGCAAAATTGTAATCAGAGCGTTAAATATACGTGTATATGTAGAATCTGCTTATTTGTGTACTTTCCTTTTGAAGCTTCACATTTAAAACAAAAAAATTACATTTGCTTTCTTGCTAAGATTGGTCATATTATCCATACTCTATACAATAGGAAGACTAAAAACTGAAAAAAATTTTAAGACGTCTTAATATACCTATGTAACTTTATTTATGTATAACTAGTGTTCAATGGGAAGATCTGGTCCGATTTAAGATAACAATGACATTCAGTACGTGTTTATGTATTTATTTATTAGTTGTGACGTATAAGAGCAAATCCCGCCTGCTCGACTTTTAACTCAAACTGAGATATAACGGGTGGCAACTAAAATTTGATACTACGTTCAATTCATAATTCCTCAGTACGCAATGAGTTTTAAAATTCTTTGGAATATCAGGACACCTACGTAGATCGTGCCTATTGTTTTGAAAATTTTTGAGACTTGTATACATTAAGTCATTAGTTGAAATGGCTTCAAAGCAAGAACGTCTCCATGAACGCATTGTTAAATTCTATAAATCTCATGAAAACCGCGGTAAATTGTTTACTGTAATGCATTTTAAAGCAGAAGAGGCATGTAAAAGTACTGTTTATCGTATTCGTCAGAGTTTAGTGAGTGCGAGAAAATTAGGATCGGGTAGAAAACCCGTTATTATGACAAAGGAGGCAGTTAAAAAGATAAAGCGGAAATTTAATAATAAAAGTGGTGTGAGTCAAAGACAAGCAGCAAGAGAGTTTAATTGTAGTCATCAATATGTCGGAAAAGTGTTAAAAAATCTTAACATCAAAGTGAGGAAAAAGCAGACGCACCAGAATACACGGAAGAGCAAATAAATGTAATCAAAAGCAATTGCCGATGGATGCAGAGAAATTACAAAAAAATTAATTTCGTTCTAGACGACGAAAGTTATTTCCCGCTAAGTGCTCCGCAAATGGCGGGGAATGATATTTTTTACACAGATAATTTTAGTAAAGCACCACCAAGTGTAAAATATAAATTTAAGAAGAAATTTGAAGCAAAAGTGATGTTGTATATCGCAGTTTCTGCTAAAGGTATTTCCGAGCCATACTTCAAATCAGCTGGACTTGCCATAAATCAGGAAGCGTATGAGCGGGAATGTTTGGGAAAAATTTTAGTTCCTTTTCTTAAAAAATATCACCAGGAGGGAAATTACATATTTTGGCCAGACAAACCACCCGCGCATTATTCGAAGAAGACCCAAAATTTTCTCCAACTCAAAGACATACCATTTGTACTTAAAGAGAAAAATCCTACTAATCTCCCACAGTGCCGCCCCATCGAGGATTTCTTTGGTGAGCTCGGCGCCCATGTGTACAAGAATGGCTGGAGAGCTAAAAACATCAAACAATTGAAGTGGCGTATAAGGAAATGCGTAAAAGAAATGGACCCGACAGGTGTACAAAGAGCTTGCGAGCATATTCCAAGAAAGTTGCGATACGTTGCTGAAAATGGCCCCTTTTATGCAATTCATTAATTTTATACTAAAATATTTAGTGTGTTTATAAATATAATCAATAGTAAGTAGAAAATATAGCTCTAATATAATTTCAGTATGTTTTCAAAATTGTTCCCAATTTTTAGTTGCCACCCGTTATATATCAAAATGTAGCTCTGGATTAGTTATTTACAACGTATTTAAAAATTTCGCCCCAAACCTTGCTCAGTTCCATATAAAAGTGTACTGAAATCTCCTAGTAATTGCAGAATTCACTTATTTCATTTTGGATTTTATCACATTTGAAGCCTTTTCCACACTAACTGAAATGTGTTGTAAATTAATCTTTCTCCAGTACAATATAAAGTAGAAAAATTTCTTTCATACTGCAAAAGCCGTCTTTTCAAGAAGTTATATTTTAATATTTGCTTTTGTTTTATGTGAAAATACCATTATAACTGTAATATTTAATGGGAGTTTACTAATACAACAAGAATAGTCATTTCTTTGGAAACTTTAGTGGTAGTGGCGTTAAGTTGAATTTTACATGTAGTATTTTAATTAAAGGCGTAAATTTGCAAGCGATTCGTTAAACAATGGAAAGTGAATTTGTGAATGAAAATTTGGAAAAACCAAAGAAGAAAATTCTAAATAAAGCTAATTGGAAACGGGAAAAAATAAAAAAGAGATAGTTACGTTTCTAAAAATTACAGTGGTGGAAAGATAAGTAGTAGAAAAAGCTACTCTTCTCAAGTTTACTGCTTTTATTGTAAGCCGCTATAGGTTTTCCTGTACTAGATAATAAATTTAATTTCTGTTTCTGTAATGCTTATAGGTTTAAATACGGAAACAAAATAAAATAAATTTACAAGCACAGAGAAAATTACATCGGCTTATAATAGACTTTTCAAACGACATATCATACTTCAATAAACACTCTTAAGTGTGGACACGTTTCGACATATTCTTCTTTCTGCTGTTTTGATGTACACATTGAAGGACTTACCTTTTTTATACTCTTGAATTTTACGTATAGTTTAGTCAAGAGTAATGTCAAAATTGGCTTTTTTTTCACACATCGTCAAAAACTCCTTCCGAAAAAAGAGATTTGCCGACATGGACCTAAAACGATTTAAGCCTGGTTTTCATCCTTAAAGTAATTCAATCAACTAATCTCATCTTTTCCATTGACTTTCAAAATGGTGCTATACTACTCTAATTTCTTTAGCAAATTCACTTAAGCCGAACGAAAGTTCGAACATGTTGTACTTTTCACTTAACATTAACCCGTAGCGACACATTTGACTCGAATATGAACTAAGTGTCAGATAATCAGCTGCTTTTTGACAGACGGTTAACCTATGACTGCAAAACTTATTTCTCAAATCCATTCCAATCGAAAATTCGAAATATATTGATTACAGCAAGCTCATAATTGCTGTAAGGAATGAAGAAGAACTATGGAATCCTGCGTTACCCAAGTATAAAGATATCCTATTCCGGAATGAGCGATGGAAACAAATTTCAGTACAGATTATGGACGAAGAGTTAGTCGCGCCGGGTAAGCAAATTCGGTAATTTATTTAGAGAACAGAATTTAATAAGAGCACATTTTTGTAGACCTTCAAGCAGAATGGAAGCGGTTACATGAAAAATATGTGCGTGAAAAAAAGAAATTAGAGAAAAGTGGCAAAAGTGGATCAGCAGGTGGAATTACTTCCAAGTGGGAGCACTTTGAAGAAATGCGGTTTGTTGATTCCGTCTATAAGAACAAGTTAGTTTTGTATATATTTGTGAGAAAAGTTGTAAGTTTTTCTCATTGCAGGTCATTCTCGACATTAAAAACGCGCCAAACTCCGTCGAAAACCAATACTGAATCCACATTCGCTCACAACCTACTGGATGTGGATGTACCTTCACCGGATTATGAGTCAATTTTCAGCAATCCAGTGGAAGCTGAATTTGTAGATAGTAGTTAGTAGAAATATTTCTGAGCTTGTTGAGATTGCAAGATCACTGGCACCTAAACAAAGTACAAACCTAAAATATAAAGAATTCAGAGATTATGTTGCGAGTGTTATGATAGAGTTAGGCGAGGATAAAGCAAAGATTCTTGAAAATGTTAGTCTTCAGGCTATTTCGGAGATTCGAAAAGCATAGTTTAAAGTGTTAATAGCATAAATAAATAAATAACAAATACTCCGAATTTTGCAATGTACTTGTGTTAAAATAAGCTCTTACTTGACTATGAATAGTTGGATGCTGACAAAATTGGAAGTTTATATATCTATTATTTATTTATTTATGCACGTGCAATTTTTTTGTTTAAAGTGCCCAAGATCTTTTTTTATCATACATATACATGAAGTATCTTTGTTTTTTTACCTGTTTTTATTATACATGGAGTATATTTTTTGTTTTTAAATAAAATGATTAAAATTAGTCTTTTATTTTTTATTGAATTTATTTCATACAATGTGATTTTTCAGCTAACAACCAACTTCAATGTCATGGGGTAATAGGATTTCTCAAAATCCAATCTGCTAAAGTGTCCCTATTTCGCAGAGCTTCTTGAGTCGCATTATGAGAGCCAAATTGCACTCTATTTAAAGCAGAATCGCTTTGAAAGCCACCATGTTTGCTTGTTTGATTGTCTGAAATTCTACAGGATCTTCGATTTCGCTAGTCCTGCGAATAAAATTGTGTAAGGCACAAGTGGCTTTAATAATACTATTAGCGGTTTGAATTTCAGTATTTATAACTCTATGGAATATTTGAAAACGCCCTGCTAATATACCAAATACGTTCTCTATTACGCGCCGAGCTCTTGATAATCGTTTGTTGAAGATTAATTGACGATCGGGAAGATTCCTTCCACCAAAGGGGCGAATTAAATATCTCCTTAAAGGAAATGCTTCGTCTCCAATAATATATTGAGGAAATGAAGTGTTGCTTTCAGGCAAGATTTTGTCCGCGGGAAGCTCTACCTCTCCATTTTCTACTGCTTTTTCTAAAGTACTTCTGGAAAGTACATCACCTAAGTAAACAATTTACATTAGAGACTTTTAATATAAGTATAAGTTCACGGTTACCATCGGATTCAATGCCATAGGCACCAACATCTACGAGGACAAAATTATACCGCGCATCGCAAAGAGCTAATAGAATAATACTAAAGTTCTTCTTGTAGTTGAAAAATAAAGATCCACTTTTTGCCGGACACTTGATAGTGATGTGTTTTCCATCAATACTACCACAGCAATTTGGTAAATTCCATATCGAGGAAAAATCATGCTCTATTTGTTTCAATTCTTCTCTGCATGGAATGGAGAGATATTCGTTTTTTAAAGAAAGCCAAAGTACTTCCGTAGTCTGTCGAACAATATTGCAAACTGTGGATTTCCCAATACGGAAAGCGTAACTAAGGCTGCTGTAGCTGTCTCCACTTGCAAGATACCTAGCAATAAATATCAAATATGTTTTCATTAAAAGATATTTTCTTTCAGCAATAAGCACTATTTTAAAGTCAACAGGAGCCTCAGCTCTGCTGGCAGTGGTGTTCGGAAGCTTGATTTCGATATGCTCTTACGTTCCAATAAAAACAATCTTTCAAACTGTACTTTAGTCAATCGAATGTAACTGAAAAACTTCTCATTGTCATCCCTTATTTCTTTAAAAAGATTAAAGAAGTCTCCTTGTAGTACTTTGTTTTGATAGATGGGATTAACCCAAAACTGTTTCGGTTTATAAGACCTCCGGCGAGTTCGCCCTACAGACACTACGCTATTAATTGTAGGAATTGTGTGCTTTTGTTTTTATAATATTTTTGTAATTTGATTCCGTGCTAATAATACTCCTACAACAGTTAAAACAAATAAGAACTTCTCCATTATTTTTCACCTTGAAATGTGTCAAATGGCGATATGCCAGGAATGGCGTCAAGTCAAAAGTTCGAAATTTGCAATAGAATTTTCGAAGATACGTGGTACTACAAAATTATCTTATTATCTTTTATTTAAGTTTCGGTTGAATTAGAGTTTTTAACTTTATTTTTGCACAAATATTGACAGAAACAGCAATAAATACAAGACACAAAGCGTAAGTTCTTCTAAATTGCATTAAATTTATATGAAATTATTACCGAAATGCATTTATTTGTGTAAGCCATTGTACTGTTCGATATTACAAAGTGAACATGAATTAGAATTGTGAACAAATTAAGAGTTAAAATTTGTACATAACTCAAGCATGAAAACGAGGCTTTAGTGTCACAAATTGCAATCACAAGAACTTTTTAATTTTTTAAAAAACTTTTATAAATCATCTCGCAAAGTAGATCAAGATACATTTATTTTGGCCTACACGAACCCCACAAAGCCTGAAAGAACAAATAGAAGAAAGGGAGGTCCATCTAAAAACTATTCCTCTTCTTATTTTATTAAGTGCAGTTATTGGCTATGTTTTGAAGCATCTAAAAATATTTCAAAGATGGAATTAATTTTCCCGGTACCAGGTCACTCTTATATACCACTCGACAGGGTATTTGCACAGATTGAAAAGAAGGTTAAAAGGAAGGAGGACATAATGGAACCCGAAGAATATTTAAACATTTTCAAGGAACATGGTAAGCTAATTCAACTTGGAGATCAAGATTGTTATGTTCTAGATTGGAAAAAAGGAATCGAGTCGTATATTGAAGCCTCCAGGCCAGTGGCACTTTCAGTTTAGTAAAAACCGATTTGTTTTAACCCGAACAAGGAACAGAAGCATTTTAGTTAAGGGAGAGATCTCATATAAGTCAGATTGTGGCGTTGGGAAGCAAGTGACGAAACCAAAAAAAAAAGACAATAGCGCAGTTTCGCCCAGACAAAATTTCGGTGGGCGTTCGAATTAAGCAAGAAAAGCTGAAAGATGTTGAGTCTCTTTTAATTAAACATTACGGAGCAAATTATAGAGATTTTCAAGAACTTAAATTCTACATCGATATCAATCAAAATGAAGAGTCTCTTGCGGAGCCTCTACAGGAATCCATTTGTGAAGCCCAGGAGCCGTATGATAATATTTTGCAAATTTAAAATACTTTTATTTTTTTAAATTAATATGTGAAAAAAGTTTTTCGTAAAAGTAATTTTGTTTTTTTAAAAATCCTGTTTTTTTTTCACTCTTCCGGTCGCTGTCCCTGTTTTATTCTCTTTCTTTCTCTGGCTGAGTGCTTGTATACTCAACCTTTCAATACCCGATACTATTCAGAAATCCTTCTATCTGACTTGAAGAAATGGATGGAAGTATCCATCCTTCTTGTCAGACATAAGTAACTTATTCTGAATAGCATCAAGTTGTCTGAAAGTGTAGTTTATTGAGCTTCATCGACACTTCTTCACGGCGTCCTTTTCTTGTTCACTCCTTTCAGACGATTATAATTAAACTGTTCATCATAAAAAACGTTCTTTTCAAGGATAATTTAGGTGAAGAGTAAAATCGACAGAACTTCTTTCATTCCGTATGAGTAATTACAAATATTAGTGTAAAATGCAATCATCTGGAGATAATGAAAAAATCCGTGTCAGTCTGTTGCAATTTCGACATTTTTCACCTTTTCCTTGCAAAGTCAGCATATTCCATAATATAGTTCGTATTTTTCAATAATTGGGTTATGTGGGCTCGAATATTTATTTGTTTTCCGGGTTCTAATCGGGATCTTAATATAAAAAAAACTTAGTTTGGTTAAGATTAGACAGGCATTTCTATATTAAAATTATTTCTTCAATTTACTCAAAATTCAGCAAAACGGAGTAGGCTGGATTTGGTATTATACGTCATACTATATAGTCTATCCTAGATCGGCGAGCGTATACTAACAAGAGAAATCTCTTGAACAGCTGTTCAATCCACCCTTATTCGCCAGTATTTAAAAAATAATTGTGAACCACTACACCCTTATACGCCAGTGTGTAAAAACCAACGTGGTTATTGGTTATTGAAAAATGTAAACATTTCTCCTTCAGAAAAAAAAACAAGTATATTTCCCTTTGTCGCACACATGGTCAATTTCCTAAAATGCTGCATGCAATTCTTTTTCTCAAAATTTCCATTCTTGTTTTAGTTCATATTTTTCAAATGACGCCTACTCTGATAGGTAATCTCTTTCTATTGAATAGCTGTACGAGAGATTTCTCTTGTTAGTATACGCTCGCAGTCCTAGATACCGTTGATATAGGTTGGCTTATTAAATGAATGAAATTGAACGTATATTTATTTTACAAAACCTGGCTCTTCATATAGTTATTTATTCCTTTACTCCTCATTACTCAACCTACACTATCCAATAAGACATTAAATATATATTAAATATAAATTTTAGATTTGAATTTGAAACAATCACCTGTTCATATACGCTTCCTGGCAATGAATGAGTGAACAACGATATGTCCATCCGAAAAGCATTAATATTGAAAAAATCATTTACGGGCCTTCCTCTGCTACATTTTTTATGATTACTTTTATCGGGAGTTGCAGACGTTGATGATGATCAATCAATTGTTCAACTATGTAATTATACCAATGATCATTACTATTTTGCCAACACATTAGACAAGTGACGATTTACACATTGAGATTTCCGGAAACATTTTTTCTTCTCTTCCTTTGCGCCATTGAATTATTTAAGTTACGGAAATATGTCTAAATCGAATGTATGTAAAATTAATTTACGCAGAAAAATATAAGTCTGTTAAAATATACTTACATGTATTTATTTTATTTAACAAACAGAGCCTGAAGGCGACTGTTTCTATCAAACGAAAAGTTTAAGTGAATTAAATTGCGCAACAACATAAATTATTGCATACCGACTTTAAGTGTATACTTATATTGTGGGATGCATGAAGGGTTTGATTGAAAGTATAAAAAATTCCGTCGAAGATAATAATTTGAATTTTTTAACTTGACTTTGATTATCTCTTTAAATAATTTCATTTTGTAGCATTGGCGCTGTCATTTGCGAGAGATACAATAGCTTTTTTGCAGAGAATTTTGCCTTTCTGTAATAATATTTTAACATTCGAATATACCTTAGAAATAGCTATACAACTGTATGACCAGCCGTGGCCTTTTTTTTTCTCTCTGAGTGGATGATAACTTCAAGCACGATTTATTAATATCAGCTTTAGTTATACAACTATTGACAGTCACTGATAAGGTTTGACAAAAATTAGTCAGTAGTAGTTTTCAAAATATACTTCATTTCAATTATTTGCAGTAAAAAATATCATGTGTGAATTTAAGATTTATTTATAATGAAAAGTTTTGAGTAAATTTTGCAAGAAATTTAATAAATCAATAACTAAAATTTGTTTGCAAAAGTCATGAAAAAACTTAGCACTATTTTTTTTTTTAATTTTATGCATCAAAATGTTCAATCCATAAGGCATTTTACATTAGTAAAAAAATATGCTTTGGACTCTTAAGAGCTATAATGATTACTCAGTTTATTGGGAAGCCTACAATCAATATGCTTCGCACTACTTCATATGTGTTTCGAACAATACATTCGGATAATCCAAAATATTTCTCGAAGTTTATAAATAGTGTGCAAATGTAACATAAACCCTTTCTCTGTCGAAAACTAATATTCTCTGAAGTTTGTAAATTTTTTCGCGAAATTCTTCAGCATTGAATTCTGTTGTACTGAGTGTGATGCTGGTAATACTGACGTTCCCCTATCTCTCTTAAGGCTACTCATCTGATTGTGACCACCGGTTAAACGAGCCTTATACCTTAGACAGACTGTGTCCATAATAACTACTAGATTACAAACCAAAAAGGATGAGGCTATGAGCAAGAAAAACTTTTTCTTCATGTAGTAGAACCACTTCGATGTGTTCGTTTTAGCAATGGAAGTAGGAAACTACGATATTTTCAGAGCGGGCACATTATTTAGTGATTGAAGCATAATTAAACTATTGAATAAATTTAAAATTTAAGTTTAAAATTTCATAATTTTTTTATAACTTTTTACATTTTTAAGAATTTTCCCGATAATATTTTGGGCATTGCCCTTTATGGTTGACATCATACAGACACCCGATGACAATTGAATTGCAAAATTTTGCCATGGCTGTTTATTATACCCTAGATGGAATCATAGAGTATACTATAAGTTCATCATACCGTTTGTAATTCAGAGAAATAATGCTAGTAGTGAAAATTGGTTTGGACACCCACGTATAATATTAAAAGTTATTTTGATCCATCGGTCTGTCCGTCTGTCCGTTGGTCCGTCCGTCAATGTTCAAATATATAGAGGAAAACAAAATTTTTGTGTGGGAATCCCACGAAGCAGTTGCCGGATTCGTCAAATTTTCGAACTAAAATTAACATTTTTTTTTAAAAGCCCCAGTGCAAAATTTTAGCTCCCTATGTGAACGCTTTATCGAGTTATCGTATAGACGGACAGACGGACAGACGGACAGACGGACAGATGGACAGACGGTTGTTTAGTTTTTTAGCTATGATGCCCGCCAATTTGGAAAATTCGTGAAAATAAAAGCTGGAGTAAAAGCGTTTCAAAGTTTTCAATAGGAAAAAATATGAATTTTTAGTGACTTACGCTGATAATCTGCTAATCACCTATTCCTGGTCCATGTAATAGTCCTTCTACTTCTTCAACTGAATACAAGCATGAATTAAACCTATTGCATTGAACGACCTCCCATTCCCCAACCTTTTCCACGAATAGAATTTTGAATAGAAAGTCGGAGTGTCGAGCTCTCGCATACGTCAAGCATGTCGACGCTCGTCTGCTCCTGCTCCTTTAGTTAATTATGCAGAATCATAGTCATTAAAAAAAAACAATTAATTCAGTGAAAGAATTATTCAAATCGGATAAAAAACGACGCAGGTATAGCGATTTTATTACCGCATTCTCAAAAACGTGGTCTAACATGAACGATCGGCTGATGATGTCACGATACGATACACCACATGATAATTCGTGGTCTAGTGTAGCGCGAGTTTAGTCGCTGCGCCGCCGTGATAAAAAGCGTTCGGGATTGGATTTGTTTTGGATTTATTTCATAAAATGTCGTCTTATAAATATTATATTGTGCAGACTGGCATCGTGACGTCATCACCATGCCGCGGCCATTTTCAATTTCCGTTGTTTTAAAATTCAATAACTTTGTCATTTTTTGACGGATTTGAGTCATACTCAGAAATGTATATTACTTTTGATCTGATATATTAAATTTGAATATCTTGTAGGAAGATTGTTCTCCATTGGCCTCTGTCACCTTGTACACATATTCTTACATAGTTTATCTATCGATTTAATCAATAAAAAAAATCATTTTTCTTTCATTTTAATTCAGGACGCGCCCTTAATTTATGGTAATGTATGGCATTGGATTCTCGATTATATAAAATCTACTGCACAAAACAATATTTTACTATGGTTTCTCACTATTATAAAGTATAAATTCACACTTTTTTATGACAAATCACTAAAAGGACACCGAACTTTCTTTCGTAAATTCAGAAATATCTGAAGTGATCCGAATTGCCGAACTGACAACAAATAGACACTTAGCCTCTTGTCATCCTTCCGCCCCGTGTCATCAGAAAATAGTAGCCCTAGTATACATAAGTGCACGAAGTTAACTTAAAGGCAAATAATGTTTTACGATTCGTACTAATTGTTTTTTTATAATGCACCAGCCACAAGAAACGCAGTGCTCCACAAAATAAATACAGTTAACTGGAATATTGAGTAAGCGAAGTTTTTAGAACTTTTAAGTTGATTTGTGCGTGTATTTCCAGTCTGTATTCAAACGTGAATGTGAAAACAGCAATTTCAGTGCGAAATTAGTTTAAAGGCAGGGAATAAAATTTCCGTTTTTTGTGATTTTTTGTTTATTTGGTGATTTTTTCAAGGAAGTTTAGGTTAGTTTGTCATATTATTCATGGTTTTTCTTCAAAATTCGCGTTTGCCAATTTACCTATTTTTTTATAGTTGTTGGATATGGGGAGAAGAAAGCCACTATCTGAAGAGGAAAAGAAAGTTATTGAGGTTTTGCGTCGCAACAATTATTCAAACCGGGCTATAGCAAAAGAAATTGGTCGATCCCCTATTGTTATTGACAATTTCGTCAATCTTGGAGACGAATATGAAAAAAAAAAGAATAAGGGCGCTCCAAAAAAGGTCACTCTGAGCGATGAAAGGTCCATTTTTAGAGCAGCTGCTACGGAAAATCTGTCGGCATCGCAAATAAAAGCAAAACTAAAGCTTCCGGTGACAGTTCGGCGAGTTCAGCAAATTCTTTCGTCATCACCGCATCTGGAGTACACCAAAGAAAAGCGAAACCCCAGCTAACTGCAACTCATATGCAAAAGCGGATGGACTTTGCTCGACAACATATGAGTTGGTCCACTGAATGGCACAAGGTGATCTTCAGTGATGAAAAAAAGTTCAATCTCGACGACCCGGACGGTTGCCAGTACTACTGGCATGATTTACGTCGAGATAAACAAGTTAGGTGGAGTAGGAATTTCGGTGGTGGCAGTGTATGGGCGGCATTTGGGTACAGCGGAAAATCGCCCATTGCATGGGTTCCTAAAAACATTAATGCTGCTCACTATCGTGAGATGTTAGAATGGGCTCTGGATGGTTATGGGGAGCAAATAGCAGGGAAAAACTTCATTTTCCAGCAGGATAACGCTGCGGTGCATACCGCTCACATTGTAAAAGATTGGTTCCAGGTTGCAGATATCCCCGTTTTGGATTGGCCGGCTAGAAGCCCAGATCTCAATCCTATTGAGAATCTATGGGGCATTCTAGTTCATAGGGTTTATAGTAATGGAACACAATTCGAAACCGTTGATGCATTAAAAATGAAAATTCGCGAAGTGTGGTCTGAAATAGAATTAACGGAATTGAAAAACCTAGTATATATCAGTAGCCAATTTCAAACAGTACAATTATTTTTCTTTGATTGAGCAAATATACATATACATATGTATTTCCAGCTTTTAGCAGAGAAGAGCTTGTTGCTTATGTTTTTGTTTTAAGCAAACAAATTATTCTGTAAAAATTAATCGTTCTGTCTTTGAATTTAATCTATAAAGTCCTCCCGAAAGTTCGCCTCGTCCATTTGACAAAAGTACCCAAACGTTTGAAGGAGATCAGATAGGATTTTTTTTAACAGTAGGTATATTACATGTTATTTTTCGATGCACAGAAACATTGCAGCATGGGGACTAACGCAAAAAAGAAAATTTGATGGTGAATGTTATACTCTATTTGAGGAACTGCAAGATGACAAAACCAAATTTCACCAACACTTTTGCTTTACAATTAATCAGTTTGAAAGTTTGTTCTCCATTATTAAAAAGCATCCAGATTTAGAGATCTACATAACTAGATATCACCAAGACAAAAGGTTACTTTATATTTAAAATGTATACAGAATAATTTTTCTCTAAAACAAATTTCATGTCAACAACATAAAAACTCGTAGAAATAAACAAAAAATACAACATCCATTTAGAAAAATTCGCTAGTATAAAAATACTTACTTATTTAGTTTAAAGTATATTCGAATTAGAGAATACAATTCCGGGATCCCGGCCGTTTTCTGGCCCGAAAATCCCGAGACTGTACTTGGCTAATCTCGGGATTTTCGCGATTGTCACAAACAGGTCTAGTTTGCATTCCGTAGTCCGTTATGCCGTACGATATGTACCAAACAGGTACAGCCCTAATAATATGTTTGTCGTAGAACTTAGAAGGGACTTCCCCGCTCGGAATACTTCAATACAATACTCTTAAAGTAATTCCCCAACGGGCTAACAGGGGAATCACCTGATCACCTCATATCATAGTATTTTTGCGGGGTATTTCCCGTCGGGGAAATAAATACGCCAATCAGGTTTTATTTTTTTTCATTTATTATTCCGCTAGTGACGAGGTAACGTAGGTTATGTCATTTAAATTTAAAAGTCAGTTGTCTGAAATTAAGTATTTTAAATGGCGGCAGACTTTGTTTAACATAATAAGGACAGTGATACGACGTCAGTGTGGAATTAGCGATGCTCAGCCATTCTCAAGAGCTTGGGTGGATCGACTAAGGGATTACATACACACTTGTCATCAAAACATAACATCAAGGCTATATCAGCTTCAACAAGTCAAAATTCTGAAAATGTGAACACAGCCAAGCGAAAGTATTTTACTAAAAGTGCCGTCGATAGCCTGGATGATGTTTTGGCAAGAATGATTGCATTAGATAGATTTCCATTCAGTGTATTCATAACTTTAGATGATTTGAGAAAATTGCTCTTGGCAAAATACATGGATTTACCAAAGTCAGCCGTCACCATTCGAAAACGTGTTATGAATTACAGTGAAAAAATCAGAAAGCAAGTAATTGCAGAATTGAAACATTTGAAAAGTGCAGGTGAAAGGTTTAGTCTTTCTTTCGACGAATGGACTTCAACGTCCAATAAACGATACATGACTGTCAACGTTCATTCATATAAAAAAAATTGGAACTTAGGACTTGTTCCTATTTATCGAAGTATGACAGCTGAAAATTGTCTTCGTATATTGAAAGAGCGCCTAAGTAAATTTGATATTTCCTTGCAAACTGACATCGTCGCTATTGTAACCGAATGTTATGATAACGGTGTGACGGCTTGTTTGCAATGAACAACAACTGCGTCTCGCACATGGTGTTAATTTGGCCGTCTGTGATGTGCTTTATGAAAAACATAATTATTTGCAAGATAGCCGTACCTCAGACGATACAATAAATGAACCAGATGTGGCTGTTGATTATATGGACGTCTGCGATGATGCTGACCATTAAGAAGACTGAGAATTTCCAGAATCAGGTTTAATCTTAATGTCAAAAATGATCTTGCGCGAGGAAAACACATACAGTTAACAAGATGAAAACATTAATAAGCTGATAAAGGAAATCCGCAAAGTTGTAGTATATTTCAAAAGACCATCATTGAAAAATGAAACAGTACTTCAAAAATATGTGAAAATTGAACATGGAAAAGAGCTGTCACTTCTTTTGGACTGTAAGACCAGGTGGAATAGTCTTTTAACAATGCTGGAGCGTTTTTATTTTTTAAATGCCTGCATTCAAAAAGCACTTATAAATCAGAATTATCCAATACGTTTAGAAGATGTTGATTTTGAATTGGTAAATAAAATTGTTGATGTGCTGACCCCAATTAAATTGACAGTAGAACCAATTTATCGGCGAGATGCTAATTTATGCACAGCTGATGCCGCTTTGAAATTTCTTATAAAACAACTGTCTAGCAAAAACTCAGCGTTCCACTAAGGAACGTATAAAGCATCGACGAAGTGATGATTTAACTGGTGTGTTGAATTATTTACAAAATCCACGGAAAGATGATGAAAATCAGTTATTATTGGATTTGGAATGGCATGACTTATTTCCAGTTCCTTTAGTGAGGAAGCAAATAAAGAGTATTGTTAAAAGACTTGATAGTCGATATGACACAGAAGAAGAAGAAAGGTCAGGATGACAAACAGATGATGAGCTAAGGCCAGAAACCTCCCAACCCCAATTGACATTAAAGGAAAAGTTACAGTTGGAAATTGATAAGAGTATGAAATCCCCAGATCCTGAAGTACAAGTAGGTACAAAATGAATCGGGGTTAGTAAATAGTATTAGACGTGAAATGAGCCTGTTCGAAAATGGAGGAGTTCATGGATATCACTTAGAAAGGGCATATACCACTTCCAACCAGCGTAGAACCTGAGTGAACGTTTTCAGCTGCTGCTTATGTTGACAATAAACTACGAAGCAGGCTTGGAAGTCAAACATTGGATATATATTTTTTTTTTCATTTGAGCCCAGTTAGAAATCACATAGTCTAATCCCGGGATAGCTCCGGGATCCCGGGATGCCGGGACTACGCATCAAAAACCCGTATTCCCGGGATTGAAAAACATGCTCGGTATTGTATTCTCTAATTTGAATATATTGGCATGAAAAATTATTAGAAAAATGGCCTAAGCATAATTACGACGGTGACGGCAAACGGCAAACTTTTGCAATAATAGGAAGAATTTTCTCTAGGATCATTTTATGGAACATTTATACATAGGAATCTGCAGTTGCCGTCGCCCGTCGGTCTCTCTCGCTGACAAAATTCAATTAATTCAATTATGATGACGAGAGAGGCCGACGGATGACGGCAACTGCAGATTCCTTTGTATACATGTTCCATAAAACGTTCCTGGAGAAAATTTTTCCTATTACTGCATTAGACATTAGGGCTTTACTGGAAATATTAATTCCCAGATTGCTTAATGACGGCAAATCAGAAATTATTGCTCCATCAAAAGAAACGGAAGTGGTTATTGTTTTAATGAGATGAGATAGCTTTTGGGTTTTAGATGCATTGAATTCGATACGATCGCTTTGCCCTAAGCGAGAATAATGTCAAAATCGTTATTCAATGATCTAATCATGCAGTCTCGTTTCACAGATGTGGCGCTCCCTCTAGAGTCCGCAAGAGTGTGAAATGAGTAAGCGAAATCAAGTGTAATGTCATCACTGAAACTATGAATAGAATTGAAAGTAAGATCATTAATTAAAACTAAAAAAAAAAAGAGATAACAGAGCCTTGGAGCAATACAGCATTAATAGGATGAAGTGTAATTTTTACTCATGTCACTAAATATTGCTAAGTTTTGTATTTTTGTAAGCTTATCAAATATTAAAGAAAGTAAATTTGTTTTTCGACACATTATATAAAACATAGGGAGGTATAAAAAATTAAAAAATATGCAATAAGAATCAAAGACATATTCAATATATTTTCATCACAGTACACGTAAAACATTTAAATTTTTATATGGCAACACCAAAGAAGGGTTGCCAGATTTAGACGATTTTTTAAAGTTATAATTACTATTACTATGAAAACGCCATACACAATGTGTTCTCGGATAGTGCCTACATAAATATGTAGTAAAAAATGAAATATTTGTATAGGGTTGCCCCGATTTGACCCATTTTCGACGTTAAATTTAATTTTTTAAAAAAAAAACCATATACAAGTTCTCTAAAGGTGCGTATCCATCAAAAGTTTTGTCTACGCACTGTCCCCACACGCTATTTGCCGAAGTGCCTCCACCAAAATTAATGTGCGGAGATAAGAAATGTCTTGTCTCCGCATTCTGCGAGATTACACACACACACCGATAATCCAGTAGAATACAAAACGTATCCATTAGAAAATCTCTTGCGTCAGTGTGGAGAGCTTCTACGGGAACTGTGCGCGGATAAGTGAAGCCAGTGGATACACGTAAAAAGACCTTTAAAAGGCTTGAAATAGCTTGTTGGGGCAGATCTTTTGTTTTCCAGTTAATATGGAAAACACAAAACATACTTAATACAGACAATTAAAGATATGGTATTTTTCGAGAGAGAGAGAGTATTCAAACGCGGTTAATTTTAAGCGTAGATTGCCCCAACTGAAGAACTTTTTTCTTCGAGAGCATAAATAAGAGCTTCGCAACCGTGAGATATAATTCTGGATATCAGTTGTTTTAAAACCTTGAATAAATGTGATAGGCTCATATATGAATCTCCGCAGGCTAAGAATTTCTTCAACAGAAACGCATTGGCGAAAATTCGTGTTTTGTTTCTTTATTCACTTTAGGGCCAATAGCACACAAATTCTTGCGAGATTCCGAAAGCCAATAAGCGGATCTATTTTTAAATTGTTTATTAAATTTACTCCAACTTCCTCACGCCTAATTTTTAAATATGGTGTCACCCAACACCGCGGTGGCCTTCGCTTTTTTTTCACTCGCTACAATAATAAATGCTGCAGGTTCAATTACTATATTTTCGTCGTCAAAATTCATTTTTCTATTTTTTTTTAACTACCAAATAGCAACTGAGACACATTTAGACTAAAATAAGAAAACATAAAACATTGTGCGCACACCTAAAATTTTGTCTCTGTAGAGTGCGCGTACAGTCTTTCAGAACACAGTTTGATATGTACTTTTCAATTGTTTTCTGAAAGATTTCCGTGGATACGCAAAGAAAACTTTGACTCTTCACAGTTTAAAATTTTTAATAGTTTACTCTATTTCTGTTAAGTTTTATGTGCGCCCACTGTCTGAAGACCGCAGTGGAAACGGGCCTTAAGATTTGATCATCAAGAATATAAAAATTATTGATGAGCCAAAACAATAATATTTAAAAGATTTATCATTTATTCTGAATTTCATTGGCATATTTAAAATGCTTGTGTAAATCAAGGGTTAGATAAATCACAATCTGACTTGTCTCGTTCCTTTTTCCGAGTTGGTAATAAAGAGGTCTGTGATTCTATTAATTGCTCCGCGTATAACGACTGAAGAAATTATTCCTAATTACACATTTCATTTCGAGTATCGACTGAATAAAGTTTCTTCTCTTATTTCTTATTGTGGGTAGGGTACCAACTGTAGCAAGATTTATTAACCTCACTTTATTCTTGATATCGACTGCAGCAAGCATACCCCAATGCTCAGTAAAATTGTTTGCCAATTCGATTGAGTTCCAAATATTTAGGTGAGTACTATATTACTTATCACATATAAATTTTGTCTTTCTAATTTATTTCACAATTTTGTTGCTTTTGGATTCCAGTTAAATTATTAAAATTGTATTCGTTCTTTTATTAGGTAATTCATTTATAGTATTTATTAGTTTTTAAGTATGTTGCTTAGTTTATACTTGGTGGAGAAATTTACGATAAGCTGCTTAATTAATAGACTTGGCGTTAAAATTTCCAGTCTTTCCATACATTGATTGCTAATTAACTATGGAGAGAACAGATGGAGTTTCAAAGAGAGGTTTATACATAAGTAATAGTAGATGTTTCCCATGTCTCAATTTCTTTCAATTCTGTATCTGATGAAATAGTGTAAAAATATTAGGTGTAACAATATGTGAAAAACTGCTCACCCTTTTATCCATTGATTTGGAGAAACTTCCTAATGCTTTCTTTTTTGGCAGCTCTTTTCCCCTTGCCATCAGGTTTTGCTAACGAACTCATAGCAAGGACGAAACGCTATAAGTACTGGATTTTTAAATGACGTAGAAAATAGGATCATTGAAATAATAATGTTCACCTACTTTTTACATTTAACTTGGCCCCTATCTCTCTCCCATAATTTTTCTTTAAATGTTGTATCACTATACTTTTTGGGACTCATATTGTATAAAAGTGGGTATTCTTTTACAAAATATATTCTTTTTTCACAATGCATTATAAAACTTTATTTAAACAACAACTACTTGATAAAATATACCCAAGTGGCGCACCCGTAGCCCCCCCCCCCCCTAAACACTACCCCAAGGTCAGTTTTTTTAACGTTATTAAAAAATTATGAATGAAATGTAATCTATATATATATTACAATCAGTATTTATTCTCTTTACTCAAAAGAGTTACTAAATTTAGTACTGAACGAGTACTGAGTGACTACCTATCGATTATTGATACTGTCATAAGCAACCACTAAGTCAGCTCCGTTTAAGTGCCGCTATAGTCCATGTAATCTGGATTTAGTGACATGTTCATTTCCATATGCTCGATCGCGGTCTGCGTTACATGCAATGAAAGAATAATTGTGCAATTGCTTGAAATATTAATCATTCCATTATTAAATAAATCAATCGTTTCATCTACAACTGCCTTAAAAATTATATTGAAGTTGTCTGGATCCCCAGAAAATCCCAACAAGAAATACTTTTAGTTAAAAATTATTAATACAGCCAAGAATAACTCAAAAATTATTTCCTCCTTTTGTTGATGTTATTAATTTCGACGATTGTGTTTTCCTTTCATGAATTCAGCAATGACTTTAAGGACTTTTCAACACCAAAATGAACATACTGACCATGTGACTTTACATTTTTGTATTTGGTGTCAGGTCAGACAATATACACAATACTTTTCTAGCATCCGTACTAGTACTCCAATAACCTTCTTTCTTCAATATTTTCAACAACTTTGTCAAATGAGTGTAATTTATTTATATTATGTACATGAAGTTGCCCATGTTTGAATTTTAAGCATTTAATCTTACTGAATTATTTCTCCGCAAGTATTTATTGAATTATCTTCATATGACACTGGTTCCTCAATCACTTCAAGAATTTGGTCTTAATTCACTCCACGGAACTCTTCTTCATTTATATAAATAGCTTACAATAAATATATTCAATAAAAACCTATCATTTTATTATACACTTGTACCTTCATAACTAAATTTTCTTTTTAAGTTTTTAATTCCATTATTGCAATAAGTGTGATCTTGGGAAATTTCAATATTTGTTCTTTCAATTGAAGAAATATTCTTACTTTTTTTTGTAAACTTCTCCAGTCGGGGCATATTTAGGTTGAAATAGTACTTCTATTTTTTGAATATATTTTTAATTAAAATTCTTTACAGAACAGAAACTTTACCACTAAATTTTTTGACAGATAGAGGAAATTTTTATCAATATTGGTTAAGTACTGAAATTAGGAACTTTAACCTCATATATTACGAGCCAACATTTCTTACCAAACTATGCACACATGATACCAGATAAGTGAGATGTCAGGATTGTAATTGTGGGAAACCGGGTTCAAATCCAAGTAATATGCAAAAGATGAGTGTTAATGTTCTCAGCTTCTATAGAGCTTTTGCAAATGTTATACTGTGAAAAGCAATTACAAAAAACGATACTGAATAGTACTAAAATCAGTTATGCCAGCGAAATCTTATGACTGCAGAAATATGTGCCTTATTGGGAACTTGTGAGCACAGCTTTAATTCTGCATGTTTTGAATACATATGAAAACCTGAAAGACAAAAAAAGGAGAATTGAATCAACAACAATTGATCATATAGTAGGATAAGAAATACTTACTGCCACGTCTAGATGGCTGGAATTCCACTAGTGACCTTAAATTATTAAACAGATAGGAGCTACAAATAAAATAAATTATGAAATAACAAGTCATTTAGTAAATGATCGGATCGGAGGAAAGTATGCCGTTAATAATGAAAAATAACATCAGCCAAATAACCACCACGACCACGCCTACAGGACCATATCCTTTTCATGAAATTTTCCATAACCAAATCACAAAGTGGCTACCCTATGTCCTCGATAGCCTCACGAATTCCGTCTTTGAGGTCTTAAATCGACGCTGGGCTGTTGGCGTAGACCTTCTCTTTCACGTGGCCCCAAAGGAAGAAGTCGCAAGGTGTTAAGTCACAAGATCTCGGTGGCCAATTGTGATCACCTCTTCGAGAGATAACGCGTTCCGGAAACTTTTCCCGTAAAAGATCAATGGTTTCGTTGCTTGTATGGTAAACGTTGTCCAGATCAATACCATCCAATTCCGGCCATAAAAAATCATTAATCATCTGTCGATAGCGCAATCCATTCACCGTAACTGTTGCTCCAGCCTCATTTTCGAAAAAGTAAGGTCCAATGACCCCGCGAGACCATAAACCGCACCAAACAGTCACACGTCGAGGATAGAGAGGCTTTTTAACAATAACTCTTGGGTTTTCCGAGCCCCAGATGCGACAATTTTCCTTGTTGATGAAGCCATCGAGGTGGAAATGGGCCTCATCACTCAAGATGAGTTTTCGATGGAATTCCGGATCATTTTCATGCATTTCAAGGACCCAATCAGCAAAGACTCGACGTTGTTGATGATCGGCCGGCTTGAGTTCTTGTGTTAATTGAACTTTATAAGCCTTAAGACCCAAATCTTTATGCAAAATACGGTGTAATGACGTTTGTGGAATGCCTAATTTCAAAGAACGACGAGGAATGGACAAACCTGGGTTTTCTTCAACACTTTCGGCTACAGCAGCAATATTATCGGCTGTTCTAGAGCGACGTGCACGGGTTTTATTCTTCACATCACTAACTTGTCCCGACAGCTCGAATTTTTCTACCAATTTCTGTATTGCGGTCCGACAAGGTGCTTCACGACGACCCAAAAATGTTCGAGTTTTACGAACCGTCTCTGCCGCATTTTCACCATTTTTATAGTGAATTTTAATAATACTTGTCAAATGTCAAAAAATGACAGCTCCAAAAGTGACTTCTACCGAAATAGCGGGCTAATTAAAATAGCACCACTTATTGGAAAACCCTGTATTTAACGAACTAATATGATTGCAACTCACGTTCTTCAATTAACTAATTGGATTAAAATTCCCACGGGGTGACCATAACAGCGTCATCAGGGGTTCCAAAACAAAAAAATACAAGAATATTTCCTGAAAAGACAGAAGTTAGGTACTTACCAAGGACATTAAATAAATTATAATCCTGGCTGGCATCTATTATTTTCCTCCAGAAAAGAGTTGCTGAAGGGTTTGCCTGAAAAAACAGAGGTTAGGTATTTACCAGGGACATTAAATAAATTATAATCCTGGCAGGCATCTATTATTTGGCGCCAGAAAAGAGTTGCTGAAAGGTTTACAAGAATAGGAAACATCATTTTATACACAAATTTACCTTTAAATTGACAAAATCACATTTAAAAAGGAAACTGTCAAACTGTCAATTTATTCGCGATTACATACTTACATTTAATAATTTCGATGACTCAAACCACTTTTCTTAAGGCTCATTCACACTCGGCAAGTTACTTGCACAAGTAAAGACTCTCTTCACTTCCCTATGCCCCTCGTAGGTCTAAATGCTTACTTGCGACAAGTTGGAAATCTTGTTCCACTCCTATCTACTGTGCAAGTCCACACTTTTCACTTCAATTGGTGTAAATTTTCAGATGAGATATTTGTGTGCATCACATTAAAAAGATAAATTAATATTTAGAGTTTGTATTCCTCAAAATAAATAGAAAGAGTTTGATCCAACAAAGTATTATAAAATTGCGGACACATTAAACGAAAGAGAAAATGAACGTATTTTGATACGAAAATGATTAAATCGAAGATATGAATTACGTGCTTTTAGTACTCTTCTCAAAGAACTAATTCTTGAAGATAGGCAAGCGTATCTGAATCATTTATGGCTATCTCCGGAAAATATTGCTGTTAATGTAATTTTGAAAGGAATGAGTCTGAATGGGCCTTTATAAAAAATTTTGCGGCGAATTCATTGAAAGAATTAATTTGTAGAGTTTTGCTATGAAAATTCAAAGCGAAATAAGTCAATATGAAATTGACTCAGTTTGCTGCTAAGTCTGCAGCTCGAGAATTAAGTTGAAAAAACTCTTTATGCAAACGAAAAATCTTTAAAAAAAGAAATTTCATTGCAAAAAGAGGGCGTTTCTTATAAGCAGGAACCGTATAATCGTTAGTACGGCTTGGTTCCTGCCTACCGTATACGCCAAAGCAAATAGCCAAGCTGACCTCATATATAGACTTTATTGCAAAAGTCTATGAAATGCTAGTCCCGGATAGGGCTAAATCTTGCTAGGCATTCAAGTAAATACGTAGTATTTCGCCTCATATAATTCACACTTAAAAATTATTTTGAGTCTATATATGAGGTCAGCTTGGCTGTTTGCTTTGGCGTATACGGCAGGCAGGAACCAAGCCGTACTGACGATTATACGGTTCCTGCTTATAAGAAACGCCCTCTTTTTGCAATGAAATTTCTTTTTTTAAAGATTTTTCGTTTGCATAAAGAGTTTTTTTAAATTAATTGGTCGTTTAAGTCACGGAGAAATAAATTATTTACATAAGAAACAATGAGCTAGAGAGAGATAAAATGTGAAAGCAAGACAGAATGAAATCTCAAAATAAAACTGAAAATTTCTGATTCCACAAACGAAGTGACATTTTTATAGCAAATATGAAACGTTAATTTCTAAAGATTTTTGCCGTGGAAACTCCGATCAAAATATTGAAGGCTAATCAAAATCGATGAAAGAAGGTTTTTTGAAAGTTCATATCAAGGCGAATGTTAGCTTAATTGTAAATAAGGCCGAAACAAGCAGCCATTTTAAAAATATTACTTTACAAGATCTATAAAAAGGCGGAAAGCAGTCAACTCGATCTCTCTTGTACCACATATTGTACAACTGATTTAGCGAATCGGCCGTAAAGGAAAAGAACGACAACGAAACGCAAAGTTTCCAAGAATAACAAGGACAACTGTCAACAAGAGGACAAGAGATGACATGAAATTGAACTGAGGGCTAAAGATTAGACCCAAGGACCAAGTAAAGAAAATAAAGAAAACATCGAGGGGAAAGACGACAACTAAAAGAGGAAATGGCGCAAAATACACTTGACTTGACTTGACTCGATCTCTTTTTCATTTGGCAGTCGACAGTAAAGTATTTAAAGTTTCACAGCAGATGTAAATTTTTTCTTCAGTGGATTAACAGCAATAAGGTCAAAACCGGTATTATCGAATATCGTGGACACCATTTTGGCGGAAGTTCTATCACTGTTTCAATAATGCAGTGAAGTGATTTTTTTTATAACAAGTGATTTTGCGATTTTTTTTACAGGATAAAGTGATAGTTTAAGTTAAGTTCATTTTTTTGTCGTTGGTTTTTTTTTCTTAAATATTTTATGGAAATTCTAATTAGGTGCGATTCGACCGTTTAAAGATTTTTTTCCTTTGTATTCCCACCTCATATTACTGTTAAATAACCTTGTGGTTGCTATATAAAACATAACGTAAGATTGTAAATTATTTATTTAATTGTGCTAAAATTAAATTGGTTGAAATTTGGTTAATATTGTGTAAAACCTGTACAGATTGAAATTGATTTTTTTTATGAATAAAGCTAAAACTGCAAGTTCTTATTTAAACATACTTAGCTTCCTCACTTTACAGAAGGCAATCGGCGAAACGTAGGTAGTTGCCGTAATAACCTACATCTTAAATTTTTATATTGAACTGAAAGTCCCATTAAAACGTTCCAAATAACTTTGCTTCTTCGTTCCAAACGACCAAATTAGATTTTACTTTTTTTTTTTTTTTTTGTTCCCGTATTTAAGAAAAATCGCAAATTTTTACAACAACAAAAGAGAACTCAAACGATATGCTTCCCACTTCAGAAATAAACAATAAAAGCATTTATTGAAGTAGAAATTCCATTGTAACTATATTAAAATTTGCAAGTTAGGAAAATGTACAATTATAAATTTGTATCGTCTTAGGTTTCTTTTTAAAATTTTGTAAAAGTAGCACAAATTGTTTATGAAAATATGAGTAATTTATTGAAGATAAAGAAGAGTTTCTTTATGGTTAATGCCGCGATTTTAGCGGATAAAATTTGAAATTCAAGAGCTTCAAAAGAAGCAGTTCTTAAGTGTACTAATGAGCTCAGGGCGCGACTTTAGAGCCCTATTTTCCCGACCATTTCTGATCTTGGGTGGGACACCTATGGTTCGCCCAAGTTAATTTCTAGGTACGCTACTGATCGGAAGTGACTGACACTACTCAACGATACCGACCAGCAATATTTATGGCAAACTTATTCTTTCATTGAAGATGGCGCCGAAAAGCATACACGGAATCACCCAAAAGTGCGGTATTACACTCACTCAACAAAATGTCCCCACCTGAATTATCATTGGATCATTTAAGATCTTGACATTTGGTTACCCAAGTAGCCATTTGTGAAATTTTTACTACAAATTATCGACAAACACATGTCATTTGTCAACAGAATCATCTGACAAAAATGTCCAGTAAATGTGTTCAGGGTTTACACATTTCGTCTAACAAATGACACATTCATTACAACAAATTTCTCATACTTTGTGGGTACTTTTGTCATAGTTTGTTTCAATATTTTTTGACAAAAGACAGAGACAAATTCTTCACAAAAATTGATCACAATTTTTTTGACATTTTTAACCAAGAAATGTGTTATTTTTGTCGTTAATTTGTGTGATTTTGGTGGCATTTATGTCAGCTTTTATTTTGTTTCGCGAATCCAAATTAAAATCTTATTTCAGTTCAAAAGCCATATATATATTATAAAATGTTTGTATAAAATTATGTTTTCATATTATTTATTAAAGTTCTCTAAACATAAACAATCACTAGACGCTGACGGTATTTCTTCTCTGCCCCATAATTGGGTTGTTGTTCAACACTTAAGTTTTTAACAGTTTTTGTATTATTTATTTTATATTTATATCGCCTGCTTAATATAGCTTTTTTTATTAATTTAATGCGTACCATTTTTTAAATACAAACACCAAAAGCAAAACGAAAACAACTAACAACAACTTTCGCGTTCACTACAAAATATCCAAAGTATCCAAAATGGCGATAACCTGACAGCAACATTTTCATGTCAACAAAATGTCATTCTCTTTCTGGTATAATTTGTGACCACCAATTCTTGTCGCACTGTTTACTCAAAATAGTGACCCAAAAAGGCTGTAAGAGTAATGTCTAAAATTTGTGATACTTAGTTGAAGCAATATTGCGAATCACATTATATATAACAATTATGTGACAGAAAGTTGACATATTTCTGTTGTCACATATTTTGGATACTTGGTTAGTTTGTGTTGAAATTCTTGAAACAATAGCCATCAAGGGTTAGTTTAAATACTTTACTAACACAATATGTCACAATGAAATATTCAGATTATTGCCAACGATTAAGCTAAGCATAATACCAATTAAAATAAAACAAATCAAAATTTGTATTTGAAAATTAATAATTTCTCCTTTTATATTTTTCAGGTAATGTGACATATCTCTATTTGGGGTGAGTTACAAATAAAAACCTTTGAATGAAATTTAATATATGTATAAGAACAAAGAATAGATTTTCTTTATTTCACATAGCAAAAATAATGTTGATCATAACTGCAGAAAATATTCAGAATTATCCATTTCCAGCTACCACATCTACATATGTACAATATTTCGATCCAGTACGAAAAGCTTCGTACTTCTTTTAATTTTCACGTCGATGCTGTCTTAACTCTCTTTAAGTGTTTTCTTGAAGACTACCAGAATTTTCATCTTCAGTTGTGAATTTCAACTGGAATCTAATACTATATATATGTAAGGCTGTAAAAGGTTATAGCATATGCCTTTATTTAGTCTTATAATTAATCTATTCATATGTATGGTTGTACGATAGAGTCTTCTCTATAAATGAAAAACAGATTTTAACAGGAGAACTGGGCAAGATGGTCTAATTAGTAATGCGCAGAGTTCCAAATGTAATGTATGGATGCTCAAATCTCAACGGTAATTCGTTTTTCTAACCTTACATACATGATGTAAAAAAAACTTATTTTCCCCATTATCTGCTTTTACTCTGGAGCAGATGCGGATTAATCTCTTCTCTTTCTTCACATAATTGAGGTAATATTGTCAGTAAAGCGATCAACTTTGCACTTTTTGCCATATTGACACTAAATAGGCTTTTTTCCCCCAGAGACTAGATAGTGTGTTTCGAAAAAAGTATCCATATGGTATTTTGCCTGACAGTTCGCTTTTTCGAAATTAAGCTGACTAATATGAAATGTCGCTACCGATTACAACACACAGATTTTTTCACTAGATATAAAAATAGTCTTCTCATCTCTATATAGTTGTTCCAGGTTAATCCTTTAGATTACTTCATGATTTGCTCGATCAAATCAATGGAGATTTTCAAAACATATAATTATGATTATGTAATATGTAACCATACGCCTAGTAATCAGTCTGTTTGCCAGACACTGCACAACCCGGCTGGGTTGTGAGCGGATCGCGCAACTTTGAACTCCGAAAGGTTTAAGGGGTAGGCAGGTAGGCAGCAAGGCCAAGAAAACATTTACTTTTATGAATTTATTAAAAAAAAAAACGTGAAGACTTCTTTAAACAAAACTTTCATAGATTTCAAAGAATATATATTTTATCTGTAAGTAAAAAACTATACAACAAAAGGAAAATTCCCACGATCAAGGACTCGATTATAGTACGTGTAAAAGTCTGCAAAAAAATAATTAATTCTGTGTAGTACCTACGTGGAATTCGGTGCAGAAGTTCCCGAAATATTTGGATCACCCATTTTGAAAATGTATATTTAACAAAAAATATAACTCTACAACCGGTTGTTTCATTGTACATAAAAAGTAAACTGCTGATGCGTCGACCACTGTTACGGAAATTTAATCCGTAAAAACTGATTGTCTTTCGCAAATACAGTGCGATACATTCTTTGAACATTCGTGCAAGGTGTACTTCAAAGTGGCATAGCTTCGTTAATTTTAGTCAGATGAACTCGAAATTGTATAATGCCGTTAAAATGCTAAAGTTCTTAGAGCTTTTGTATCACTCATCACTCTAGTCAAAATTTTTCCTTGCCAAAGTGCAGGGGTCATATCAGGAGGCCATTTCCAAAACTTTCCTTATCTATTTGAATAATTTTTATAAAATTATCAAAGTTTACACTACCCAAGTAAGCACAATAATCTTAAGAAGTTACCCAGCAAACAAATGGAATCCAAAATAATTCGAAAGTAACTTGCCATGGGCAAGCATAATCCTCGAAATCGATATTGCTAAATGCTCGTTTGTAATTTAGGCGGCGGACTAAATGTACATAAGAAAGCAAGCTAAAAAAGGTAATTCACCTATTCTTTACCAAAATCAAGTATATTTTATATATTGCCAACTGCGAGGGGGATGCACAAAATTTCTTTTAATTTACCAATTTAAACTTATTTTTAATATGTCTAAATTGACATTTTGTAATTCATAAACATAAGGGCATTTGTTTTTTGTAAATATTTCCACAGAATGTTATTTTTATTACACTTATAATTCCGCTGTCTTGGAAAAAGAATTGCGTTAGCAATTGTAATAAATTTTGAAAAGCATTGTTGAAAAATATAATCTGAGCGATTTTGATACAAGAATTAATGCGAATATGAACGAGGTTTTCTAAAAGCGAGAAATAGGCAATAGTTAGGGCATCCAATATCACTAGTATCGATTCCGAGATCTCGGAAATATCGGACATTTTCATGGTATCGAAATGTCGGAATTGATTTGGCTCAGTATCGATATTTCGATATTGAAAATATTTTTTTTTTTTAAGAAAATTTCTTTTTTTTTAACTCTTTCTTTAAACTTCGCCTGTTCATGTGCAAACCCATTTCCCCATATCCAATCGATCTGAAATTTGGTATACATAGAATCGTTGTGACCAAACATTAACTTTGGCGAAAAAAATGTTGGAATTAACAAATGAAGAAATAAAATGAATATAGTTGGAATGCATTGAAAACATACAACAAGAAAAGAAAGCTTTGTTTTTATGGTTTGGATTTTTTTTATTAGTTGAATTTCAATTATTTTATTGTGTGTTGGATTTATCTAGAAGGGTTCTGAGATTCGAGTACACACTGTTGCCAATTCTTGCAATTTTATGCAACTGCCATAAATTTTGTAAAGGCGATTTAAGCTAAATTTCCTGAAAAATTAAAGGGTTTTTCGTGACGTATGTTTAGCATAAGCGGTAAGGGTCAAAATTCAACTATTATTTACTTCAAACCAATGAATTTCATCATAATTTACAGAGAAATCTCATTATAATTATTGTAAATTGTAATTAATTGCAGTTTTATATTTACATTTTATCTTTCTTATAGTCAAATAGAGACCCATGTCACAATTTCAAGTTTTATGTTTTGCGAGACAAAGAAAAACCAACAAGTTAAGTGCACAAAAAATACGGTAAGGTACTGAAATCAACTGGTGGCACTACCACTGGTCTCATACCCATCTGAAAACGATCCACAACATTGTTTTGCTGAAAAGAAAATTGGCTGCAGACTCGAATGCATCGACATCAGCGGTTGTACAACTACTCAAGAAACCGAAAACAGCAATCACCGACCATTTTAAAAACCAGCGAGATAACACTTTACCTGCGGTTTTGTCCAGACTCGTTGCCTTGGACGGACTGCCTTTCAGCGTGTTCATTACTTCTTCGGAATTGAGAATGTGGTTCGAGGCTCGCGGGTTTGAAGTTCCAAAATCAGCAATCACAATTCGGAATATGGTGGTGGATTATGCAAACGCCCTTCAAAAGATGGTGAAGTGTGAGTTGACCCTTCTCCCATCTCAAGGAATTCGATTCAGTCTAACGTTTGACGAAAGGTCTTCGATTCAAAATCGTAGATACTTAAACGTGAAAATGCTCATCCAGTAAGATTTTTAGATTCTTGGACTCGTCAGAGTTATGGGGTCGTTTCCTGCAAAGAAGTGCATTGAACTGGTGCAACATGTGCTGCAGAAGTTTGATCTGAATTACCACCGGGACATTGTGTGCATCACAACCGACGATGCGCCGTTTATGCGGAAAATGGGACGACTGAGCATATCCGATCAACAACTTTGCATTGTTCATGGCGTTCACTTAGCTATAATTGACGTCCTTACAAACAGCAAAAAAAAAACGCCGTTGACGACGCAGGGGGGCGGAAGTGACGATGACACCACTGCCGACACTGATGATGAGAATTACACCGATGATAATATGGACAATTTGGATGGTTTTGAAGTCGCTTTTGCTGAAAAGGACGACGAAATTGAACTAGTTGAAGATTTGAAGCCGTTAATTGCAAAAGTACGCATGATTGTCAAGTTATCTCGTCGTTCTTCAACAAAAAACGACGAAACGCTGGGAAAGTAGTATACAACCGATGAATTTGGCAAACCCATCCCATTGGTCCTGCACACGAAAATACGATGGAATAGTCTGCATGCAATGCTTGAACGCTTCTTGAAGTTAAAAAACTGCATCAGAAAATCACTGTTTGATATTAAGTTTGTCTCAAAAATTTAAATCAGAGATTTGGAGTTTGACACCATTTCATCGGTTTTCGCGTATCTGAAACCGATGAAACTGGCCGTAGAAGCATTTTGTCCAAATGATGCGACTCTTTTGTCAGCCGACACGGCCATAGTGTTCATGATTAACAATTTGGGAACATCAGATTTGGCTGTCCGTTTGAAATCCACTTTCGAACAGGATGGGACGCGGGGATCGTATCTTCGTGAGGCTCACAAATATTTGAAAACCGTAAAAATATCCAGTGTCGAATCTGAAAGGGCATTTTCCGCCCTATGTTTTCTGCGGGCCCACTTCCAGAAAGAGCATCAAAAGAAAAAGAATTACAAAACTAAATTAATGTACTTAATCTTAACTTCTGGCAAATTTTTTTGAAGAAATGAATGTTCCGTTAACTTGCATTTTTAGTTTTTATTTTTGTTTATTCATATCTAGGGATCTTTTCAGTAAAAAATTGATTTTAAAATTTTTTAATTGTAGACGTTCAATATCGATATTAATATCGGAATTGTAAAACCTGTCCGATATTGGATGCCATAGCACAGCAGTAGTTGAAGGAGAGCACTTTATGCAATAATGCTGTCCCTGTCCGTGCAATGCGCCATGCTGAATTCAAGGTACCAAAAACTGTTTTTTTTTTTCAAAATAATTCCATACATAAATTTTAAGAAGATGAAATTCCCTAAATTTTATGTATAAACCCTTTTTTTGTAAGTCTGATGTGTAACGAGTTACAGCGGATCCAAAACAAATGTCTACAAATAGTACCATTCATACCCGATGTTTCGACCATGGTGGTCCATAGGACAGGAGGTATGGCAAGGCAGGAGGTATGGCAAAGGGGAGGGGGTGGCATCTCAACCGTTTCGGATTTACAGGGTGAATAAGAAATTTGGAAATCTTTCACAAAATACTCTGTATTTTAAAAAGTGCAGAGTATACGATCACTTACAGAGCTCATTGTATGTAGAACTTCGTGGCCTTTCTAATGAATGCTCGACCAGCCCGGAAATCCTCCCTCTGCAGGAGTTATGATGGACTAATGAATTAAGTCTTTTAGAAATTTATATTTTACATCTTTGGCGTAAGCTCAACCGTTGAGGAATTAGTTTGAAAAAAAAAAACCCTTTAATTCAAGATGGCGGATCGTTCAGACCCCCCAGCCCCCACCCAGGGTGAAAACTTGGATTTTTCACCGGGGCCCGGAACTAAACAACATATATAAAAATAACAACTACCCCATCTTTTGTAGGGCAAAACCCCTGCTTTTTCCAAAATAAAGAAAATGGAGTTTCACTAAATTTCTCCAACAACATTACAACAGTTATAATTATTTCTTTAAGCACTTCTTTAAGCACCTCCTGTTTTATTTAGGCTTAAACATCTACGACCAAAATGGAACGACGGTCAACCCACTAGCCATAAGGACTGCGTTCTTCTTGAATGTATCAAATTGAAGTTGGAAGCATACAGAAATTTTTATGTTTTATATAAAAAGTACAGTAGAATAGATTTACTGCGGAGTGAAACATTTTGTTCGGAAATATACAGGAGATCTACTGCAATTTGTTCTTGAGATCGTCAGGGGGCCACCTCACATGTCCTGTATCCGCCCCTGCAAACTTCCGGAGTATCCTAATAACTCTCGGAAGTCAGTTCCTACCGGGTATTTGATTCCAGAACCGGTTCATTTAGTCCATCTTTTATATTACAAGTTCAGTTTTTGTATTTTGACAATGATAAGCAGCATCGATTTCTATAATGGAACCTGGATATTAACATATAGTTTTAGGGGTGCATTCGACTCCCAGTACATTACTGGATTCAATTCCATTTTGGGACTGAGTACCACCCAGCAGCCACCAGATATCTGGAAGAACTCGTGTCCTAGCCAGTTAGCTTTCAGGTTATCTAACCATTTCCAACTAGGAGATCTATAGACGAATAACCCTAATGAATGGATTTTCTCGAGAATATTGTAATGCCAGTTTGAGTAAGTTGTGTCTAACTCAAAACCAAAAAAGCTAATTTGTTATTACTTAAACTAATTTTGGTTGGCATGATTACACTGCTATTATATTCGACGATGGACCCAAAATATTATCAAACATCACATATGAAAAAGCTGCACAATAGTAATCCAGTGTATAGTGCACGCACAAACAAAAAGTAATTTTTTCGCAATGAGATAATGCTAATGCTAATGTTCACTAAACGTTAACCTGATGGAAAATTTATGAGGAGTTTTCGTGTGGAAGTTAGATTACAAAAAAAAAAAAAAACTAATTAAAATTCCAATACTTTTAATAAGTTTATATTCAATTAACCAGACCGGCTTGCTCGATCAAAACCAGTACAAAGTTAAGATTTACAAAGATGAATTTCTACTTTATAATTTCCCTGACTTAGCAAAATTATATGGCAAGTAGAGAGAATTTAGTTTACAAAAATCAAGAATTGTCACTATTTCGGTGATTACTGTTTACTTTTATTTTGCTTGATGAAAATGCTAATCAGGTTGCAATAAAAAAATTCGTGCAAGATTGTGGCGGTACGCTAGAGAATTAACTAGCGTCGCATATGAGGAAGTAAGATACTTAACATCAGTTAATCAACTGTAAAAGGCTATTGTGTTGAGATGGACTAAACAAAAACTATGTGTGAGCCATTTTTGTGTTCCACATACAAATTCCAAATCTATGATGGTCGGGTTCCATCCAAGGTGATCGGTTTCGTGTGAAATATCCGTATATATGTACAACAAAAATACATATAACGTAATGCTCTCCACTCATTAGAGGAATGGAAGTTACTGTGTAGCAAATTTAGCTTTTGGTGTGCACCAATGAATTTAAGAGGAAATCTAATAGTAATTGAATTGCATAGCATTACACGAAACTTGTTTGTTAATTCTCTGTATATTTTATTTCTGTAGATTATATTTTGTTAAAGCTATGCCACTGGAGATGAAGATAATCAAGTATAGATTGTAATTAATTATAAATTACTTAAAAGAAATAAACCGGCCACAATTTGTTATTTCTACGACAGCAGCATTACTTCAATAGCAATTATGAATTATTTCAAATTGCGCTTTGAATCCGCTTGTGTACAAAAAAAAAAAAAAACACACATACGCGACACACGGACGTCGATTAAAATATTACGAAACTCACTCCAAAAAGAAATGCTCATTTCGAGAAACAAGAATTTCTCGATCCACTCAGGGATATAAAATCAACGTAGAGCTAAATGTCAAGGTATAACTTAAGATTTTTTTTAGCATGTAAATTTTTTTTAAATGCTTCACCTTACTTGATTTTATCTGTTATAATTCTTAAAGATTGGCACTAAGTGTTATGCAGTTTTTCGTAACTGTCAATAAGCAGCCGTTATATAGTGTTATCTGGCTTTGTTGACTTTTACTTGTTGTTGATTTAACGGTATCTTTCAACACCGGCTGGGTTAGAGGTCAACAAAAAGGTCAGTCAATAGTGTGAATTATTAATAATTAATTCTTTTTGTATGTTATATGCTACTTCAGTACGATCATTAATTCACTCAAATTGATTTTTTTTTTATTTCGAAAAGTAATAAAATTTCACTCGCTGTCTAGCCAGCATGGCCGCGCCAACATGAAATTGGTCCTTTAAATAATAAATTCATATTGGTTGCAGCGATTACCAGGCCTTAGAATTTATATTATTACAACTTTTTTAATCGAATCTATAGGATTGAATACTTTTTATCTTAAAACAATCCTTGCTGATTTCTGAATTATATAGGAATTATATATATATTTATTTCATCAAAACAATGCACATATATATATATACATTTATGTGTCATTACTTGGAGCATGTACTCTTAGCTCCAAGTAATGAATCAAGAATTAAATAATTATTAAGACTTAAAAGTATAGTATTAAAGCAAAAAAGAAAAAGGAGAAAGTAAAAGCAAACTAAATAATAAAAAACTGTATTTTGCTTCTATTTACTTGTACATAAGACTTAGTTTTTTACTTAAGTACCAAGATTTTTACTTAAGTATTTCTGAGTCTATTAAGTACCTATGAATATCTAACTCTTCTTAGAAAAGCAAACACAATCTGCGTAACTCCTTTTTTGTTGAGTTTTAAAGCACGTAGAGAATGTTCCGCACTCACACGACAAGGCAAAACCTTAGCCAAACTAATAACATACAAACAAACTGGGCAAGTAGAACAAAAACCAGTCACGTCTCCCTCGAATATGAAATCGACGATGCCTCGACTTGATGACATAACCACTGACATATATAATACGGACTGACTGCGTGCATACAAATACAGTGCAGACAGTGGGCTCACTTCTATATTGCTGACTCTTTCGGTATAAGCGCCAAGTATGAGAGAGAACTGAAACAACAAATAAATTAGTGCATTCGTCGAAATACATGATTTTAAATTAATCATTTAGGGTTATTACTGATAAAAACTGTTTTATTAAAGACATTATATTCATTAGATACGCAGAAGAAGTTCTAAATGTTTTATTAAAATCACCTTCCGAGATGCGTGCTCACTTTTTTTACTTCCCGCCAACGATTTTTTCAATCTTGTCACCGACGTAAGAACTCTTTTTGACACAGGCAATTGTGTCCACGTGAAATAAAAAAGTAAGTAGTCCATGTTATATACCTCAGTGGGAATAGCCAAGGCCATAGCCCACACAGGGGAGGATAGGGGCACTTTTTACGGGTGAGAAGTATTCGGGGGTAGGAACAAGTCCGTGCTACCAAGTTTCGATCGGGAGTACGGGCAGCATACCAATCCTACAGCAAGCCGGCCATTTTGAAATTGCGAAATTTCTGAAATTTCTCATCGGACGGTTGTACAGATGTAGGGAAGGCCTCAGTTTTTTCTTAAAAATTTATTGGAAATTTTTTCCTTAGAATTGTTATGAAGTACTGGTGGTGAGAATAGGTTCAAATCACTTATTACCTCCGATTGATCATACTGAAATATATCGGTGATTGTCAGCGAATAAAATCTGAGTCCACCTCTGTGTGTGAAGAAAAGTTTATTTTCTACTTTTTCATGCGACTTGGCCTCAGTTTTGTTTGAAAACTCGTTTTTTACTTTTTTTATTTTCTGCCTTTTTCACGTTTACTAAATTGGAAAATTCTGCAGTTTTCTTGAAACAGATTTGACACTAATCATATCGATGAAAATTTTTCCGATGATTTTCCCGCTTTTCCGGGTTTTCCATGGAGTTTTCCACAAAAGCAACTTTATGCAACTCATTTCGCTCTACAATTTTGTCTTAGGTTACAAAACGCTCAAACGCTTCCTTGTTCGTAAAAACTCCGGAAAAGTGTTTTACATGAATTTTCCTCGATTTTTTCTGCAAGTTTTCACCATTGTCGGAGAGAAAGTAATGATGCCAGTTGATAGGGAACTTCATCCTGCATAATTTAGAAAACTTACCGGAATATTTTGCGGAAAAGTCGGAAAATTTTTAGGAAAAATAAAAATAAATAAATAAAAAGCAAAATAGCATACTTAACAATTATATGCAAAAAAAAAACTTAGGACAGTTACCTAATTCTCATTAAAAATTTTCAATTTCTTTGAACTGCAAATATTCATTTTTATTTAGTCTTAAATTGTATGGCTTTGTCGGATGTTGGGTTTCTGTCTTTTACGCTAGATGTCTCTAATGTGGATTGTGGTCTAGGTCTAGGCTAATTTTATATGAATTTTCTCACTTTCAGGACATAAACTTACGTATAGTGCATTTTATTGCCTACAGGCTCGCTGGTATCTACATTGAAACTTTTGCTGAGTACTGACCCCTCTTAAATAAATAGTCCGGACACTGAAACTATATGACCTTATATAGTCCTGAGTTTGAGTTGTCGCTGAGGAGAGCAGACAAGCAGATAAGTGTCTATTCTTAATATCTTCTAAGGCTATTAACAAACTTTTTTCAAAAAATGGTTGTATAAATATCAGCATTTATTTTAACGCCCTGATCCACTTCCGACTTTCATGAAATCTGCGGCTGCTCCCTTTTTTGTTTTATCAGTAGTGTACGTCGTCCGCATATAAATGAGGCTTGCAGTTTACAATATCCATAAATACATCCTTTATGTGCAACGAAAATAATAGATAGCCCAAAACTGAACCCTGCGGAGCGCCTGCCAAAAGAAGTGCAAAGTTAGAGTAACTTCCATTCATATCATAGAAGCCTGTGATGAAAAGTTGAACTATTTAACATAAGCGATCATGATCAATATCAATGGCTTTAGAGAAGTCCAATAAAAGCAAAAACCTAATATAATTCCTATCAATGGCTTGTCGAATATTCTCTGAAACTTTGAGTAGAGCAATAATTCAGCTATAAGTTGTACTTCCGGGCATGATCAGGAATTTGAGTGGACATATTATTTTCTATGACCTTGGGGAAGAACGGTAAGGTAATTATTTGCCTGTATTCACTGCAACTAATACCTTTAGATATGGAACGACCATAGAACATTTCCACTATAAGGAAACTATATTAAAAAAACTTTTAAAATAAACAGATTTCGAAAATAAAATATACTAAAAAGCCAAACAAAATTTTTTCAGTAATATACACAAGAAAAGTTTCATTGCAAAATATGAAATGCTAGAACTCAGATTAAATCTTAAATGTTTGGCCAACCATAACTATAATCACAATGGTCTAACTTTTAATATTCAATTGGAGTTCTAGCATTTCATATTTTAAATGAATTTTGTTTTTTTTTTTTTTTTGTATATCACAGAGAAAGAAAAAATAATTTTTTTACTTTTTAGTGCAATTAATATACAAAAGTTATTTATTTTATAACTTTTTTTAATATATTTTATTTTCTTCTTTTTAGTCATAGATTCTATAAAACCTCTCTATACTCTCCACTCTCCACTCTCAAGTGTCCCTCTTTTTCGATCTCATCATACAAAACCATGTAAATCCACCCATGTTTACTCATTTTACTGATATACGGATGAAAAAAGTCTGTTATGAAGTTTCTTACAGAAGAAAAGAAAATATGTCATTTAATAGTACAAAGCAGGAGCTTTAATGTGATATCACAGACGATTCACATTAGACAACCCCAAAGTATGTAGTTACCACCCCCCATCCCAAGATCCCCAGTAACGTAAATTTAATTTACCTTTCCATTAGCTTCCCATTCACTCATTCTAATTCAAAAACCCTATGTAAATCCATCCACGTTTATAACCTCAAAACTATTTCGTCACGAACGTCGCCCTTACGGACAAAGTTATTTAGCCATGGCCTTGTGAGTAGATAAAAATTATTTATAAAGTATCCTGATAAATCTCTTTAATTCTCACTGTTCGATTCAGGGATATCAATCAATTCTCTTTTTGTAAATTTGGTGGATTATATATGTTTCCCAGATCTACTTACCAAAATAAAAGTCGTAATGTATTTGATCACTTCCAAAACTTGAAAGATTTATTCTATCGTCAACAGTTAATATTCTCCTTGGAAAATTACTCTTCATATGTGAAATTAATAAATTCACATATAATTTTAATAGTTTTCAAATATTATTAATTCGCTTGTACATACTAATAGGAACTTTGTAAAACAAAGAAGCTGATTGTTTGGAAAGAACAAAAATAATAATTTTGTATCTTTTACAGCTACATCACGAACTCTTCTCCAACAGGATCGTTTATACTCTATCATCCGTTTTTAGAGGTATGCACGATAATGATTTGCAATCACTTAAATTAAATTAACGACTCCAAAAACAATGTTTCGAAAGTACTTCTATCGAAGTGAACCCCATTCGTAACAGTGGGGTTGCACAACAAGGAAAACTTTCACACTTTATTAAGCTAAATTCCAAGTTGAGTGATAGAAAATCTTTAGAAAAGGAAAATATTTTTAAAAAAGAAGGAATGGTATAATCTTTCTGCCAGCCGTACACGCAAAAGAAAAAAGCAACGCTAACCCCACATAGAAAAATTTTTAAGTGCGAATTATTATATGAGACGAAATACTACGTATTTACTTAAACACTTAGCAAGATAAGCCCTATGCTATGTTATACCACACACCGCCCTGAAGGGACATCGTAATCAGGTACCCGCGATGTCATGGGAGGCAGGGACGGCACAAGGATCACAAAATGAGATCCCTAGGATGAACTTCAAGGGAGTAGTATAAGCGGTCCCTTCAGGGCGGTGTGTGATATAACTTTTATTGTAGATCTCTTCTTTTTCAACCTCAGACACGAATTTAGTTTTTTCTATGGTGACGTAACAGTCAGTTTTTTTGGTGAACCCACCCCGCACTCTCTGCTTATAGTCCGAGGAGCTAGCGTGCCGTTCTGACTCGGCTCTCACGGAGTGAGCTGGCAGACAGGACATATCGACCTCCAGCCTTCGCTTGAAATCAAATACCATAACAAGGCAGAACTCCTGTAGGAGGAAGCTACTAGAGCAGAACGCCTTAAAAAAGGTCAGGTGCCACTACAAGCAGACACCAAATGATAACACTGAAGTTCTCTTAGACAATTCCGCTCTTGGTATATACGACAGCTTATTTACTGAAAGATACAACACTGTAATATTAATTGTACATATAGCTTCCTTGCACTTACATGCCCAAACATTTGCTTGATATTGCAACTGGTATGTCACTTAATAGGTACACAATGTGGTCACTTTTTAGGGTTGACGTAATAACTTAAGTGTGAGTGCATTTGGGTGAGCATATGTTTTTTGATTAGAATGAATTATTAGTATTGTATGACAGTTATTGTGATTGATTTATGGGAAATATTATTTTGGGTCAATTGGTTGAAATTATATTTTTGCGCATTCTTGTATTTTCATTGTTAATTGTATTTCGGCTTTGCTCAGTTGCATCACAGTAGTCATACAGTTTCCATTAATTAGTTTTAATTGCCAGTAGTTCAGCAGCTTTTTTGTAATTTACGGTTGTATTTCTTTTTTTTTTTCTCTACGAAAATTCAATCTAACATCGTTTAATATCACTATATCACCTAACTAATTGTAATTGTGCTTTTGTTAAAGTGAGTTTTTAGTTATAATTATATTTGCAATCTGACGTTGTAATCCTACATAAATGTAAATGAACAAACTAAAAAAGACAAAAAATATTCACTATTAAAAATTTACATAATGTTCAACATTTATGTATATTTTCTCAATATTGTAACTGATAATTTACCAATTCATCATATTCTGTACATATCTCGAAATACTCAAGTGCCTAATGACATTACTTTTAAGTGTATGCAAATTGGATTCAAACTATCCCGATCCGGATCCAAGCTATCCCGATCCGGATCCAAGCTATCCCGATCCGAATCTGAACTACTTGGATCCAGTCTATGTAAAAAGCTCAAAATTTCCCTCAGATTGCATATTGTTTCATTGGGAAAATATAAATTTCATAAGATTTCCAATTTCCCAATGAAACAATCCAATCCGGAAGACATTTTGAAATGTTTCTGCCTAGTTTGAATCCAGATAGTTGCGATCCAGATCCTGATAATATGGATCCGAATCCGGATAGTACAGATCTAGATAGTCTGGATCCGAATTTCGATAATTAGATAGTTTGCAGATCCGGATATCCGGACCCAATTTTCAGTTCTAATAATTACTTCATTCCAGATCACAGTTACTATGTCTCAGCTAAAATAAAGAAAAGTTAACTGCGACTTTAAAAAATTCATATCTCAAAAATATAGCCGAATACCATCGCAATTTTTTTGTACATAGGTAGATAAGGCTTCTATTTTGAAGGTAAAAAAAAAAAAAAAAAAAAAAAAACAATAAAAAAAGTGCTAGAAGACCCAAATTTTTGTTTGGTGTTGCTACATTTTTTTATGAAAAATATCAGTACTGACATAAATATGGACTGCCTGATTTTCTATTTCATATGGGTCAACTTTTGTTGGCAGGGGTGTGACAATTATCTTAATTCCAAGTTTATCTTTCGCTTTAATATTCATATTAGAAATTCAACAAATTACAGATGCAGTCGAAATTATTTCTATTCATGGAAGTTTATCTCGTACAAAATCAAATACTTTTTAAACCTGATTTTTTCAAAGAAATGAAGTTAAGCAATTTTGTCGGCCTGTCCCTAAAAGTAGGTATGAGGGACGGAGAAAGGACTACAAATATTTTATTACCATATATTTCTATTCTATATATATATATTCGGAAGACCACTGAACTGAAACTGGACTATGGTGGATTTTATATAGAACTTATTATTTGAAGGAAGTTCAGCGGAATAAAGTAGTTAAACCAAAAAGAGACAGTTAAAAAAAAGTAATCCATAATAATATCAAATAATATAAGCAATTCCAGTAGTGTCAGCAGTCTGTTTTATATATGTCGTAGGCATCTAATAAATCCGGCATTTAATTAAAAGCCTAGTCATTTAATTAAATGCCTGATTTCAATGAAAATCGTATTGATATCTTTCTTTTACCATTATCTGCCTAGGCATTTACTTAAATGCCGGCATTTAATTAAATGCCGGCTGGCTCTCCAGGCAAATAATAAAATAAGCAAATATATATCAACGCACGATCCGCAAGCCTTTACGCCGATAGTGTAATACCAGCCGATTTAACCAAATACTAGGAGAGGGAGATGTATGGTGAAGGGGGAGGTCGCACCCAGGCCTGCGACCCATACTCACACACACCCACACCCACATACACACACATATACATCCGTCTATCAGTTGCAAACTACACATATGTTGGTCTACCTGACAGACAGGCCCATCAACAGTGTCAGGCATCCTACCCAGTTTCAAGCTTTTATTAAGAAGTCTGCGTCAAGTCCACGACTAAACCGATTATATTATTACTGGTCCAACAATTACTCTTGAAACACATCTACTTGTAGGACTGAACAACTACGCTAGACGTCTTCATCTTGCATCAGCTACGTCAGACCTACAGGTCGACACGACAGCCTCTCAGGTTATTCATCTCGTTAAATACATCAACTGCGGACGACTTACTCGTCAAAAAAGGGCCAAGCCCACTAAACCTCTTCTTCTATGTGGGTTCTGTTTTTATCTTCATTAGCCAAAACGGCCACACATGCAACTTTAATAATCTTTTTTAATTTATTCGTTGAAATTTTTTCTATTTTGAATTTACAGCACAAATAACAGAATAAATTTAATTGGGGATTAACAGCTCTTGTCGCTCCCATTGTATTTTCACGGACGTTTTGTACGATGTTTTTTACGGTGTTTTTGTCGTGTCGCTCACATTGTGTTTTAGCCTTAAGAAAAGTCGCTTGCTCCGCTCAAGGGATATGATTTTTGAAAATTACGATTCATCGTAAAATCATCAAATCGGAGATGGTCGGATTCCAAGGTGATCGGTTTCCGGCGGAATGACTGTACATATGCATATACAGGGTGGACCAAAAGTCACCATGGGGTTTAAAAATTTAATAACTTTTTCGTTTATATTTTTTTTATTTTTGTTTTTTTTTGTAGATTATAAAATATACAAAATGAAAATTTTTTTACGCTAAGTATGGAAAATAATGTCACTTAAATGACCGCCGTTATTAGCTTCGCAATGATGGGCTCTTTTTAGAGCATTTTAGCGCTCGAATTTCTGCAACAATGTTGGCCTTGAGTTCAAGGATTGTCTCGGGCTTGTTCACATATACTCGCTCCTTCAAATAACCCCAAAGAAAATAGTCGGGTGCTGACAAATCTGGCGAACGCGAATTAATTTCCGAATTTCTTGAAATTATTGTGTCTCGGGCAGTGTGGGCAGTGGCTCCATCCTGCTAAAACCACATATCAGGTCTGTTTTCAAGAGCAGGACGTAAAAAATTTTCTATCATAAACCGATACCGCTCTCCATTTACGGTTACAGCACTTTCATCTTCATTTTCGAAGAAGTAAGGCCCAATAATATTTTCAGATGTAATGCCACACCATACTGTACACCTAATGGGGTGCAATTGGCGTTGATGAATGGCTCTTGGATTTTCAGAACCCCAGAACCTACAGTTCTGCTTATTAACAAAGCCATTCAGATGAAAATGAGCTTCATCACTCATAATCAGATTTTCAATAAAGTTGATTTCATTTCTGGCCAACTGTTGAAATTTAACTGCAAAATTTAGACGTTGCCGATGATCTGCGGGTTTCAATTCTTGCACCAATTGCACCTTATATGGGAATAACAGTAAATCTTTTTTTAAAATGCGCCGTAGTGACGTACGAGACATCCCTAGCTGAGCAGAACGCCTTCTGGTAGATGTTTCTGGTGTTTCGTTAACACTTTGCTCTACACGTTCAATATTTTCCGCAGTGTGAATTATACGCGGTCTACCGGTTCGAGGCAAATCACTTACGGTGCCATGTTGGTGGTGACGATCAACTAAGCAACGAATCATGGCTTCAGAGGGCGAAATTCTGACGTTAAAATGGCGACGATATGCTCTTTGCGTTAAAATAATTGATCGCAGATTTATGTAATAAAATTCTATTATTCTGGTTCTTTGTTCAGTTGTGAATCTCTCCATTATTTATTCTCCAAATGTTATTTATATAATCTAAAAAAAAAAAATAAAAAAAAAATATAAACGAAAAAGTTATTAAATTTTTAAACCCCATGGTGACTTTTGGCCCACCCTGTAAATATTCTAAATTGATTTGAAGGTAGTATGACAAAAACTCAAATCAAACTCAAACAGGTTATCTCAAATCTCTCCTTTTTCCACAATTTGCGACTCCCTTAGCTCAAGCTTACCCCCGAGCTGTTACGACTTTACTAAATTATTCTCGATGTAATTTCAATATATTTACCTAAGCATAATCTTTACCAATATGGAAAAATAAAAAAATAAATAAATAAAAAAGTACATAATTTTCATGTCACCTTCAAGTTTCATGAAGCATTATTCTATCGAATCTAAAATATGCTTCCTCCACCTAAATCGTGGTCTTATATCTTATATATGTATGTACATACTCCTTCTCCAATAAGAAATCTTTAAACATACATCGATATCTATAAGTTTCATTATTATGTCGTCAACTTGTTGATTCCTAGTTTCTTGTATAATTTTCGCGTTTCTCATTCTTTTCGAAACATTGGTGTTAAGAATCATCTGGAGACATTCCATATGCTTACACTTTTCATAAATCGATACCCCACCTACATTGGGACATCGAGGAGCCAACGGAAGTGGTAGTTGGCCTCGTTAAATTCTTCCAGCTGTGTTACGTAGCAACAGGATTTTTCAGTTGAGTTTCCATATGGATGGAATTCTATATCATCTGAACGAATCTTACGAACTGATGTGTTCAATTAATTACATATATTTATAATCCTACGCAATTTATTATCATTCTATGAATTTTTGACAACGAATTTAGTTTTTTTTCTTGCACAAAATGAAATGAGAACTCCTTCCTTCGTCCAGAAGCTTCTAGAAGGTTAACGAAACACTTAGAAATAATGCAACAAGCGACGTATACTTATACATTGAAAATTTATCTTTACAAGTGTGGTGCCGATTCTGCAAAACATCAATGGAAGTCGCAGTTCTAATGAATGAATGACGTAATAGATTTTCTGAGAGAACACTTTAGTAAAACAACAATTACGTCAAAGAGAAAGCTTTCCAGGGGAAACAAGTATTAAGCAGAATGTCTTTATCGCAATACAAACAAGATATACAAATAACAAATCCCTTGACGTCATAGCTCCGGAAAAGAACTCGGGGGTTTCATTGATTTTCAGTTAGCATAGCCGGTTACAGTACGACTCGTCTTGCTCAGTGGGATGTAAATTGTCTTTTAACAGCCCCAAATTGTTCCATATTGTGCATCCCCCTAGATTAATTTAAACATTTGGACGTGACGTAGGATAACATGTAAAATTACGCAAGCAGTATGGAATCAGTCTGTCGTTGGATAGGTAGGGGTATATGTATGTACCTATTGTACGTTTTTTAATGGCAGTTCATGTCGATTCTTATGTCTTATATTTTAATAATCTTGACCAGTTATCCCACTCCCAAGTATCAAAAGTTTCCGATATAATTTTTTAATCACAACTTGGTCACGACCACGTGCTCTTTAAATCACCAGATGGAAAGTTATTCCTTAGAAATTTATCAATTTCATCTTGAAAATAAAATTATTGTCTCTAGATTGAAAAGCTGCTTTTTTTGCACCATAGAATATAATTAAGTTTTCTATAAACAGAAACCATACGATAGTGGAATAAGGAAGAAGTCTGCCCTGGCAAGGTAATATGAACAAAATATAATCGACCAACAACGTTTTCAATTATTGCGGCAATATCACGTGGACTTGGTGACATGACTATTTCCCTGGAGAAGAGATAGAGATTTAAAACATTTTTTAGTGGACAAATTTATAAAGCTCAAATCTTATTTCGTACTTTTAATAAGGAAATGTGATTTTTTATTATTATCTATGTATGTATTTGTGATCTGTGTTTTGAGAGTTTTAACTTAACAATTATATAAAAATCTATATGTATATAAATAAAAATGGATTTTGTTGGTTGATAACCGTATCACTTGAGAACGGCTGGACCTATTTGGATAATATCATTTTTTTTTATGTTTGTAATAGTTCGAATAAGGTTTTCATAAAAATTGCAAATACAGGTCCCAAAGTGGAGCAAAGCGGGCAGCATTTTCTTGGTATTGAAATACAAAACTTAAGAAGAGAATTGGGTTATATGGGTCCTTTTGATGTATTAATTTGTAGATATATATGGGGTTAGTGACCCTTGGTTCGTAGAAAATGAATTAAAAATTACAGCATTTGATTTCTGTAATTCTACATTTTATTTTGCAGATATTTCGGTCTCCTATTTAGACCATCTTCAATGCCTAAAAATATAATATACATCCATATTTGAGCCTACGTTATGAAAACTTGAAATCCTACACAATTACCTTGAATATCCGGATTTTAAATCTCCTTATGTCAATATTTTAAAAACTTAATTTTAAGAACACATAATATATTTTAATGATTCGTAATAATTGAAACACATCAGTTAGACACTGAGACTAGTTTGAATAAATAAATAAATAACTAGCATAAAAAACAATAGTTGGTTTAAACTAGATTTTACATATGAGCTCCTCGTCTAGGACATCTTAATGTTACACGTAATATAAGAGAGACATAAAAACGCGAATGAAGGAACATACCAATGATTAAGAGGCATAAAAACGCGAATGAAGGAACATACCAATGATTATAAAAGGGCAATGAAGGCTACAATAAATGATACACCAACAGAGAAAAACGAACGTAACTACAACACAGCGGCCTTAGCCCATGCAATGAAAATGGGCCATAATTTTGATTATGAGGACCCGAAGATACTACACACAGAACAAACTTGGAGGAGAAGGAAAAATATAGAAGCACTCTATATACACCTTAATAAACCAAGGTCAATCAACTTCAAAATAGACACTCAATACATTAACACACAATACAAACACACACTGGACACATTAAAAACATGCAATCGCAGCTGATGATCTCTTACTAATTCTGTTTTTAGCTAATTAGCCATATTACGTGTAACATTAAGATGTCCTAGACGAGGAGCTCATATGTAAAATCTAGTTTAAACCAACTATTGTTTTTTATGCTAGTTATTTATTTATTTATTCAAACTAGTCTCAGTGTCTAACTGATGTGTTTCAATTATTACGAATCATTAAAATATATTATGTGTTCTTAAAATTAAGTTTTTAAAATATTGACATAAGGAGATTTAAAATCCGGATATTCAAGGTAATTGTGTAGGATTTCAAGTTTTCATAACGTAGGCTCAAATATGGATGTATATTATATTTTTAGGCATTGAAGATGGTCTAAATAGGAGACCGAAATATCTGCAAAATAAAATATAGAACTACAGAAATCAAATGCTGTAATTTTTAATTCATTTTCTACGAACCAAGGGTCACTAACCCCATATATATCTACAAATTAATACAAAACTTAAGTTTTTCACTATATATTTGGACACTACCTGACGCGTCGAGGTAGACAATTGAAATTTGGTACATAGGCCTTTTTAAAGAAAAGGGAAATTTAAGTTCGAAAATGGGACCAATTGGGCAACTCCTTCATAGTGTTTCCCTACAAAAATCTCGTTTTTTTACTACATATTTGGGAACTGCCTTAGAACGCGTCGACGTCGGGAGCTACACTCTTCGACACATATAAACGTGTACACGCACACACGTATACACACGCTCCACGCATACGAGCGTACACACATAAACACACTGCCAGATACAGTGTGAAACCCTAGAGTACGAAATCGCGCGATCGAGTCAGATGATAGCTTAGATATAATGCACGTCTAACCCCCCCCCCCCCCCCGCAAGAACAATCTAGCCATCTATATTATCGCTGACCAACGCCGGCGGGTTCCACCTAGTTTATAAGTAAATCCTGAAACAAAATAATACCTTTCGTAAAAAATACTGTGGAATAAGGTCGCTGATAATAAGAGATAAACGAAAATACCTAATCAAATTTTTATTTCCAAAAATGGTAAGTACAAATATTTCGGTATTACCTAATATATTTGTTTTCTAAAAATACCCATATCAGGCTTATTTTAGTCACAATGATCATCTTCGTCATACCCATGACGCTCTGTTTAATAGTTTATATTCTAAATTTACTTTATATACTAGAAAAGATTTTGGTAAGATTCTCCAGTTATGGATCTCCAAATTTCTTTCTCATTAGCTTCCCAAAATTATTTTTTAATCGTTCTCAGATGAATTTGCATCTTTTGTATTGACGGTGGTATCCTTTTCCCTGCTTCAATAGTGAAACACTCTGTTATACATTTTTTTTTATCACGTTAATATTTCGTTGGTTTTTTCAATTTATGCAATTTATCAGCTAGTGAAAAGCTTTGTTCAGTTCAATAAAGGTAATGTAAACCTTTCTGCAGACCAAATTTTTCGAATATTTTTCTTTGTTCTATATGGTCATTCAGCGTTACCATAACAAAGCATACATATATTTTGAGATGTAATATTAGATAAAACAAGTAAAAAAGCTAGAATTGGTCGACGACCAATTCTTATGATACCCTAGATCAGGGGCGGGCAAAATTCGGCCCGCCGGCCGGATCCGGCCCTTTTGCTTACCTTATCCGGCCCGTTGAAAAATCCTGCATGCAATTTTTTTAATATCTTATATGCGATTTTGTTGATTTTGTGTGCGTAGTGTACATATAAATATTGAAATATATGAAGTGTTTAGTGTTTAGTTAAGTGTTTGCTAATTACCTTCTTTTTTGTTATTTTGCTAATATACGTGCTTATAATTTATTCAGATGAGAAGGTTGACAATTTTCTTTAGAAAATCTTGGAATTTCCTTTAGAACTCATAATGAATTCATAAGAAATATACAAACTATATTCACAATATGCGGCACTTTCGGAGTTTTTGTAAAAATTTACATATACTGCTCGCAAAGAATTCGTTCGGGAAAAGTTTAAGAATCCGAAATTTTCTCGGAATTTTTTTAATTTTTCTTTAAAAAATTCTTAGAAAAATTCAGAATTTGGCACACTGGGATAGAGAGTATTATAATTTGAACAGCTGTAACCATATCGCTACTTTAATGTATGCAACATACATACTCTCATAAAGCGGATGGTCGGCTTACTACATAGAATTTAACGTGTACTACTCTCATTCTTCGAGGGATGACAGGTTGCAGCACGCGTACTGTTTATTTTGATTTAGCACTAGTCGCATACTCGTCATTTCTTTTGAGACTAATGTTTGTTATTTTGCAAATATAATAATAAATTGAAAAAGTGGACTTTTTGTAGGTAAAATTTTAAAACATTGGTTTTATTTTATTGTAATAATTAAATTATTTATTTGTAGGCCTTTGTAAAATGAATCAATCTAAAAAAGAAAAGTTGATTTGGAATGCAGAAATTTCAATGAAGCATGGACGGTAAAATACCTTTTTACAAACATTTATAAGAAAGCAATTTGTTTAGTTTGCCAGGAAACAATTGCTTTTTTCAAGGAATACAATTTAAACAGGCATTTTAAATCAAAACATCCAAAACATGCATCACTTTCTTTAAAAGAATTTCAAAATGTAGCAGAAAACATGACAAAAAACTTGAATAAGCAACAAAATATTTTTACCAAACAAAGTAATATCGAGAAAAGTACCACAAAAGCAAGTTATGCTGTTGCACACAAAATTGCTAAGTTCTGAAAACCTTTTACTGAAGCCGAATTTGTTAAACAATGCATGATACAAGTGTCGGAGATATGTTGTCCTGAAAAGAAACATATTTTTGAAAATGTAAGCCTCTCGAGAAGAATAATAGTACGACGGTTCGAAAATATTGCAGAAAATTTACTTGACCAGCTAAGAACAAAAATTGCTGATTTTACATATTGTTTTCTGGCTTTAGATGAGTCCTGCGATATTACTGACACAAGTCAATTATTAATATTTATCCGAGGTATTAACAAGAAATGTGAAATTAGCGAGGAACTTCTTAGTGTACATCCAATGAAAGATACAACTACCGGTGAAGACTTCTTTATCGCTGTTGAAGAGTGTTTAGTTAAAGTAAATTTAACTTGGAACAAAATAGTAAGCATCACTACGGATGGCTGTCCTAGTTTACCAGGGAAAAATGTGGGTCTACTAAAACGAATCAGCGAGAAAGTAAAAGAGTTGCAGCCAGAACAGGATATATTATTTTTACACTGCATTATTCATCAAGAAGTGTTATGTAGAAAAGTCTTGAACTTGAATCACGTCGTTACTGTTGTGACAAAAGTTGTGAATTTTATCCGGGTACGTGCTTTAAATCATCGACAGTTTGTTGAATTTTTGAAAGAAATTGAAAGTGACTTTTACGATGGCTCAGCATCGGTAAAGTTTTGGACAGGTTTCAATATTTACTTGATGAAATAGTATCCTTCTTGTCGATAAAAGAAAAACTACATGATTTTCCTAAATTGTAAAACGAGGCATGGCTAAACGATTTCTCGTTTTTAGTAGATATTGTAAAATATTTGAATGAACTAAATATAAATCTACAAGGGAAAAACCAATTCGCTTTCAATGTTCACTCAAACGTCAAAGCATTTATAATAAAACTCAATTTATTTGCCGAAAACTTTAATAAGAAATTACTAAATCATTTCCCTTCATTACAAACACGACGAGAATCATTGAAAAATACCGATTTTCTTAAATATAGTGCAATAACAAAAGATCTGCATTCTGAATTCCAAAGAAGATTTCAAGATTTCAAAGCTATATAAAAACCTTTATCATTAATTAGTCAACCTTTCAATTTTGACGTGCAAGAACCTCCTGTTGAAATTCAACTAGAACTAATTGACTTACAGTCAAATAATTTACTAAAAGAGTTGAGTGTTTTCTATGGTGCTTTGAATACAGAACATTTCAAACATTTTTTGAACTATGTTCAAAAATACCAAGTTTTATTTGGTTCAACATATATTTGTGAAAGAACTTTTTGGTTAATGATTTCCACGAAAAATAAATATCGATCACAAATTACTGACGAAAATCAACACTCGGTATTAAGGATTGCTACAAGTGATTTGGATCCAAATTTTGAAGAAATAATAACAAATGAACATTTGAGATTTCACGTTTCGCATTAACTAAAACTATTCTATTTTAACGTTTGATGTTTGTCTTTTCTTTTTATAATTCTATTTACTATTATATTTACAAAATGTAATATAAATATAAAAATGTAATAACTATGATCAAAATAAAACAATTTGTATCGTTAAGATAAACATCAAAATAAAATCTTTCATTAACTGATTTATTTAATGACCATTAATTTAATAGAATGGATCATATTTCTTTAAAAATTACGTTACATATTTTACTGGGCACAAATTGTTCGCATATACACCTAAGTAAGACAATTTATTATTACTATTATCTTTTATTAACTGTCAAATTTTTCTGTCCACCCAAAACATTCGCGTGTGCACAGCGTACGCAGTATAGTCCTCCGGCCCGGGAGACATTTTGAAAATTTCATTTTGGCCCGCGCTTAAAAGTATATGCCCACCCTTGCCCTTGATGAATGCCCGTATGTAAATTCGTATGGTCACCGATCTATGCAAGTTTGATTTTTGAAGTGGTTTTTCGCATATATTTCTAGAACGGTTCGTCGGACAGAAAAAGTTATTATTAGCAGTTTTATAGGATTTCGTATTCTGAAGAAGTTTTTAGTATAATAAAAATGTCTAGGACTGACCGTTCTCACAGTACATGTAAAAAACATAAACTTTTATATGGCAACACCAAGGAGGGCTTGCCCGATTTAGTCCATTTTTGAAGTTTTTTTTTTTTGTTATCACTATAAAAACACCATGCACCAAAATTCAGCTCTTTACGTCGACGCGTTCTCGGCAGTGTCCAAATATATAGTGGAAAACGAAATTTTTGTATGGGAACCCCACGAAGGATTTGCCCGATTTGTCTCATTTTCGAACTTAATTTTACTTTTTTTTTTAAGTCTGTGCACAAAATTTCAGCTTTCTAAGTAAACGCGTTCTCGAGTTATCGTGCGCACAGACGGACAGACGGTCATACGGACGGACAGACGGTCATACGGACGGACAGACGGGCCGGACAGACGGACAGATGGATGGAGGGACGGACATGCAAAAATCAAAATAACTTTTAATATTATGCGTGGGTGTCCAATCCATTTTGCTCTACGATCATTATTTCGAAGTGTAACAAACGAAATGACAAACTAAGTATACCCTATAGATTTCATCTAGGGTATAAAATCATCCACACAAGTCCCTAGAAAACACGTGTAATTTTAAGTAATGTAAATAAGTATACGTCATATATTTACTGACCTTAATTTTGTAAATTAGTTCAGGAAAGATGGCGATTAGTTTTCCATTTAATTTTAAGACAAACTAACTGAAAATGAACAAAGAGCTGAAATTAAATGTATTTTGAAAGAACAGAGAATATTGAAATTGTATTTTACATAAAATTAAAGCTATTTGGTATGTGATATTTCGTTAGTCAACTTGAAATGTTGCTTCGGGGTAATAATGGAGTTAAGGCGTAGCCCCCGGATAATACAAGCAATGAAGTCAGCATTGACACAAACACATTAAAAGTAATTAGTAGGCCGATTCCGAAATGAAGTAAGATTTAACTAATATACTTTTATACTCTCATGAAGGAAGAACTATGATTTCATGTTGAATGCGTCATAGACGCTAAAACTATTGCTCTCATAGAAAAATATATATAATATGTCCGCTTTCATAGTGCTAAAAACTGTAGCATATAGAACACACTTATGGAAATTGTGGTAGGTATTTAAATGAAATCTATGCTACTTTTATATAAAAAACTCGAACAGTAAGAAGAAAAGGCAAGAAATATGTAATGTCAGCCGCTAACCGGTTCACTATGCTCTATTCAAGTCGCACTTCATGGCTTGTAATATTACGGGAATAAAAAGTTGATAGCTTATGAAAAGTCACTCCTTAGTTTAAGTGTAAATAATAATTAAAACAACCGCTTTGCTGACCATCCATCTCAATATTAATTACTCCACTGTAATATTTTAAAACTATAACTTTTCAGATCATCAATCCGTATCTACGTCCTTTGATAAAAAAAAAAAATACAGCCCAATACCTCCTGCATCTACCACATATCACATGGTTTTCAAAATATTCGCTGTACTAGAGTTTCAAGAACATTTCCTTTGAAATCTTGAATTACTAATACTATTAGCCTTTTAGATATAGGGAATAAATTCTATCAGCATTGTCGGCTATAGTTCATACAACACGACATTCAGTCAAATGAGTGTTTTACTTCTTCATCCATGGGTGTTTCCGCCTAGGAGGTCAATAGAGCAAAATAGCACTCACCTGAGTAAACAAAAAATTGTATGTCAAGGAGGACATATAAATCGTTTAGGAGTTACAGGGTGATTAAGAAAAAAAGTTAGTTTTTCATAAAATACTCTGTATCTTTTCGTAAAATATCCTGTATCTTGTTAAGAGCTCATTGTATGCAGAACTTCATGGCCTTCCCAACGATTGCTCAACCAGCCCCGTACCAATCTCCTCTCAAGAGTTATGGTTATCCAAACTGAAAATTGTGGATTTTCTTACCTTTTAGTATTCCGTACCCAAAGAGTAACAACGGGAACCCTATTACTAAGATTTGCTGTCCATCCGTCACCAGGTTGTAGCTCATGAACCGTAATAGGTACATAGTTGAAATTTTCACACACTGTGTATTCCTATTGGCGATATAAGAACAAATAATAAAAATAAAATTAAATTAAAAATTATTAAAAATTAAAGGGGACTCCATACAAGACACGTGATTTTTTCGGAATTTTTCATTCTTATTATTATTTGTCTGTCACCAGGCTTTATCTCATTAACCGTAACAGGTAGACCGTTGAAATTTGCACAGAGTGTGTATTTCTATTGCCGCTATAACCTCATACAAGAAACGTGATATTTTCGGCATTTTTGTTTTTCAAATGTTTTTCAAATGACAGCATTATTTTTTCACATGACACGTACCTACTCTCATTTGAAAAAATAAATAAAAAGTGTATAGTGTTCAATTTTGTACGATGGTACAACCCTTCGAGCGCGAGTACGACTCGCACTTGGACGGTTATTTTTACTGTTACCCCTATTTGTCGTTAACATAACTTTTTTTATATAAACTGTAGGCTCTCTTCTTGAATTTGACCTAGTACACCCTATGTAGTATCTGTATTCGTTAAAGAGTTATTAGCTGTTAACCAATTCTCAGAGCTATTCTCAAACCTATTCTCAAAGATAATTTGTTCCCGTAGTGACTGAAAACACGGCTACTTTCGGTATGACCTGAATAGTTTGTGAGCTAATAACTCTTTCACGGCTACAGTTAATACATAGGGTGTAATAGGTCAAATTTAACAGGAAAGTCCCCAGCTTACAGTTTTTGTAAAAAAAGTTATGTTAACTACCTATTTATAAAAAAAAATATCGTATGTGAAAGTTAAATTTATTTATTTATTTAAGAACGTCATCAAAGATCTGATTACTGAGTTTACAAAAGTATAAGAGTATACATAACAAAAATGACAAAAGGTTTACATAACAAAATAATAAAAAGAAAAGTAACTCCAACTAAGCTGATCTTTTATTTGATTTTTTGAAAGATGAAAGTCAATGCAATCAAACTGACGCGACGGTTAAAGAGACGAGACATTGATGAAATCGGCTCGTGCATGCCATAGTTTGTACTATGTTGGGGAACATCGAAGATGTCGTAGTTCCTCAAGGAGCGCACAGGAACCGATATATTAAGAGAATTTAAGAGCTCAGGAGAATTTATCAGACCTTGTATATACTGAAACGCAAAAACAAATCTGGAAGTTTTTCGTCTATTCACGAGAGAATCCAAAGGAAAGGGTTTAAGCCTGTCGACATATGGAGGTAGAATAATAAGGTTATCCCAGAGGAACCCGTACAGGGCAAAACGAACGAATCTCCGTTGCACAGCCTCGATGCGATTTATGTATACAGCATAGAACGGAGACCAGATCGGACTGGCATACTCCAAAATAGGTCTAACGTGCAGTAAAGGACCTTCGTTATGAATGGACCTTCGTCATGAATGGATCTTTAAACTCCTTTGGCCATCTATTTACAAACCCGAGAGTAGCATTAGCCCTGGCAACGATTGTATTAATATGAACCTATAAAGAAAGACGAGTATTAAGGGAGACACCCAAATCTATGGTTTTGTCAAATCTAGTTAATAAACATCCATCTAAAGTATAACTAAAGTTGAAAGGCCTCCTTTTACGAGAAAAGGACATAGCGGTGCATTTGCTAATATTGAGAGGAAAACAATTAATAGCACACCATTTATGAAAGGCGTCTAAGTCCAAGTTTAAGATTCTACACTCGTTTTCATTAGAAACAATGCGGAAGATTTTGACATCGTCAGCATAGCAAAGTATTCTTGAAGTAGCCAAAATCAGAGAAACAACATTGCTGTAAATTATAAAAGAAGTGGTCCAAGATGGCTACCTTGAGGAACGCCAGAAGTATTAGCTATTTTGTCAGAAAGAGCTGCGCGAAACATAACTCGCTGTGTGCGATCAGATAAAAAAGAATGAACCAATATAGCAGATCTACATAAATGTTGTACAAAAGCCTCTTTTCCACCCATACAAATTATGCCAACTTGTTCGGCAACATGTTGTGTACTTGTTGGAAAGCGACATGTTTGCTTAAACTTAAAAAGTGTTTCCATTTAAATAAATGCTCGCCAACGTGTTGGTTTAACTTCTTACATTCTTTACTTGAGAATCAGATTGCAATAGATGAGCAAGTGGTATTAGCATCTTCAGGGTTTATTATTCGCGCCGGAAGTTATTTCCACAGAAGGCGAAACAAACCTTGTAGCTCAAATCCATACACTCAGAAATATTTCGTAATAGAAACAAAAAAAAAAACAGTATTAACATAAAAGGATTGCCTCATGGTTTTCATCCAAAATGACATACCAATTGATTTAATACGGAAAATCCTTTTAAAAAACTACAAGAAATTCCATTTGGTATTAGAGTATATATATTTAGGTCAAGAAGGATTTCCATTTAAGTTAATATTAAATGCATTTCGGGTTAAATGAATAACCGTATATTATAAAAATGCTACCTATTCAAATTAATAAGAGACAATTCATGTTCCTTCTATAATGAAATCTTTAAACTATTTACTTTAAAAATATGTGCATCCTACTTTTTTTAAATGAGCCACTTAAAAATTTATTGTATGTGATATAAATATTTGTGTACGTAAACTCTTTTAATAACTGCAGTTTACTGTATGTCTGACATGAGGTCTAATATATTTAAACAAATGGTATCAGTCTTTTAGAAGAATTTTATTATTTCATTTTCAAACAAAAATAAAGATTTCAAAATACATTAAATATTTTTAAATGTAGGTAACCGGCTTTGGATAAGATGTATTAAAAAATTAAATGCACTTCTTTGTTAAAACAAAGACAAATAAAATTTATAAAAATCCACGTTACATATCGCTTAATTTTTAGAAGAACATTTATATCCACACAACAGATGTAAAATTGTGTCCTCCTGCAATCCCTATTCAGTCATAATATTTCTAGCTGTAATAGAGACTTCAACATCAGCTACAACATAAGAAAACGTTTGTGTTGCACCACGATCACTTTCACTTTCATCTATAATAAAATTGTATCACTCGTATACAAAAAAAAAAAAAAAAATAATAAGCAAGAGTTCTCACCGGCATTCAAACCACCACGATCTCAGATTCCCTTTAAAATTAAGTGATGCCAACTAATCGAAAATTGAAATAAATTGAATTTCCTCTTATTTCAAAAGCGCATTTTTTTGCGTGTCTGACAGTCTTGAAATGAAGCATTTAAAATTTATATTTTTAATGATTGCCTATTTGAACTAGGAATCAAAAATAGAATTTCTTTTCGGAATTATGTTGGCGTATTTTTAATGCGGTTATTTAAATCCAAAAGGAATTATATTACAGACAAATGAAATTATCTTGTCTTTAAAATATTCGTTCTTATTTCAAGGGGAAGACAAATTATAGGATGATCAGTTAAATTTTAAAGAACATAGTTTTCTCAGTGTACTAACAAGGTTTGTAAATATTATTTTCTTCATTTCCACTACATTTACTCTTTTTATTTTTTTCCAATTCCCAGAAATATTGAGAGCGCAAAGATATAATTTTTTTTTTCTACGAAAATAAGTCCGAACTCAACTCTGAAGCATTTTCATTCAACGCGGCGACATTTCGATTATTTGTATTTTTATGCTCATTACTCTTAACATCTCACAAGACCGAATATTTTTCATATTCCTTAATTAATTTTATTATAGCAGCTTTTGTCTATTCCAATGTCTTCCACTTACTAAAAGAATGCTAGAATGTCTAGTTTAGCCAACGCAACAACAAATGAGCGTTTCCACAGAAATGAAAAAAATCCACCCAACAAATTCTGCGAGTTTTTACAGCCGAGACATCGAACAAGTTGCCAACATGTGTGAATTTTCATATAGCCTTTCCACTTATACAGAATGTTGCCAACTTGTTTCAAAACTTGTCGGATGCAAGAATTTGTATTAGTGGAAACGAGCCTTAATAACCCAAAAATAAGAGCGCTTCCAGAAAAAGCGGACATTCGACAAAGGTACTGCAGAAGCGCTTCATTTGCAGCGCTTTTGAAGCTTTTATTATAGGAAAAATGTGCACTTTTCTTAATTGCGGATAAATTTCGGGCTTTCGGCTTTTGTTCGTGATGTACATACTGTTATGTTGCTTCCATGAACAGGTGCAAAATAGAATCAGAACGCATTAGTCATTCATTAGATGAAAGTGCAGTGTGAAGGATACAGAGATTTTTTGGTGATAATAAAAATATTTTAATTGATTGAAGTCTTTTTCACCAACATTAGTAATAAAAGGTGCAGTGAAATTTTCTTACTGTTTGAATTATCTTAAGGTAGGTACAATGCTCTACTGAGAAAAAGGTGTAAAGTAGTTTGTTTGCCATTCAAGGATGGTTTTGTAATGATTCCCACGCTCCATCACTGCGTTTCATAAAGTATAAATACCAACGTAGTTAGTAGTATACCAATGGTACCATTACATTTTATATGCGATGCATTCTATGAAAAGAAAATTCGGGGATGTGAACTTTGAGGCTACCACAGTTTATCGTTGTAATGCAACTGTAGGAGCCCAAGAATGTTTTAACAGCAGAAGAACTTCTTGAAGAAAACGATTATTTGCGAAATAAATGCACTAAACTTGGTAACATGACTCTTTAGATTTTCCCCATTGTACATTATGTGATTAAAAATATATTTCCTTAGAAGAAGCTAATAAGTCTCTAAAAACGGAATTAAATGAACAAAAGGAGAACTTTACTACCATTATAAAATTACTAAAAGCAGAAGAGGAGGCCATAGCAAAGCAAACAGTTATAGTAGGGAAAATAGAGAAGAAGGTATTTCCAGGAATTACAAAATTAAACATCTTTCCAATAAAAAGCTTACAGGAACTTCATAATATTGATGTTATAATAAAAGATATCCCTCCCTGAATATGAATTGGTAAAACTTATTATCAAAATTTTAGTCATTCATTTAATCTATGCCTTCACATAGGTTCTATACATAAATTCTATAATTGGAAAGACTTCAATTGAGAAATCCATACACTTACTAATAGGAGATGACCTCCTTCTTAAAGTTAACTGGGACGGTTGGCAAAATAAGGTTCCAGTGAAAAATATTAAATTATTTAAAACTTTTATTTATGGTAATATATATATATTCTGTTATTTCTTTTAAATTTTAATTATTTCAATAATTACAGGGGCTGTAAATAATGAAAACATTGGTTTTATTGATTTCGAAAAATCGATGCGATTTGGATTTCGATGTGCCAAAAAGCGTTTTTATAAGGAAACCATGAAATTAAAAAATTGATATTAATAAAAAGCCTTGCCAGCTCAATTTTCCTCTATTTATTTTAATATTTCCTTCAAAGTCGCTGCTTAGAAGATATTTTTCAATCAAAAAATAAAGAAAATTCGTGGTAGTGAATATCGAAATGGCCTTTGTATCATATTTATGAGAGCGCTCTTGAGAAGCTAGAAAAGAGCGCTCTTGAGAAGCTAGAAAAGAGCGCTTCCCTCCGCGAACATCAAATGTTAAAATGAAACGGAGATGGATAGGCTAAGGAAGCGCTGCGTGCTTCCAAAATAGGGCTCTTACATGTCTGTTAAAGCGCTCTTTTTCCGGCTGGGAAGTAACAGATTATAAATTGCCAGAAAAGATTAACAGTTTATCGACGTACTATACTAAACAAAAATTTACCTCATTCCACGTAATCTTTTCCGCACAAATAATCCAAAATGAGTTATCGAACTTTGTTGTGCACACAAAATACAACTTTCAAATGTTGGTGAGAGAACTAATGAGATGGTATTGCGTATACACTTCAGAATTATATTAAAAAAGTATTCTATTTCGTATCTGTAAGCATTTACTTCAATCATGATTCGATTTAAAATGAAAAAAAAAGAAACACCCACTTAGCTAAAGGTTATTTATTCTCCCTCAATATATGTAGCACCAGTAAAATCAAGAAATACTTAAGTGGAAATCTATTATTTCTACGACTTTTAAAAGTGAAAATACTTCATCAAGGACATAAATACTCGATATATATTAGTACTATAAGGTTAATAGCCCTATCGTTGTAACTTTCACTGCTAAAGACTGCACAATGTTTTCATGCTGACATTTTATAATCAACACAACAACACACAATAAATCACACTGCACTATTGTATATGTATACAAATTTCCAATTAAAACATACAATTCCTCATCTTCCACAGCAAAAGTTTGCAGGAGTCTCTGATGCTGGATACAAGCTTTGCATTTAATTCTATTTCCCGACACGATTGCTGTACTTCTCTTGATTTTTCCAGGAAACAGTTGAACGCGGATATTAAAGTAAAATAAAAATTTGCAAGAAATTTTGTTGTATGAGAAAAGTTTTCCATTTATGTAAATAAACGGTTCTGAGTTGGAATTATGTTCGTATTTTAAGCATAATTTCGCGTTATTTGATTCCTATTATCCGATTAACTCTGTTAAATCCGTTAAGTGAGAGAAGAATAATTTTAACAGAAATTTTAAAAACTGTTTGATTGTAATGTTAACTGTCTTTGATTTTAAATATGGCGTTAATTTCACATTTCATATTTATTTACACAATTGGTTTGTACAACAAGATTTACAATATTTTAGATATGTACAATATAAGACATATTATTGTATAAAAAGAAAATGATCAGAAAACTGGGAAATGAGAGAAAAAAAATGAAATAAAGATTCAAATTCACTTAATTAACTTACCCGGAGGTTACACCTGCAAGTACAGCTTGCATGGAAGCTACACTGCCATACTTCTTGCACGTGTAACCTCTACTGCCATGCTGGCAGTATAGCTTTCAGCGAACTTGCATGATGAAAAACCATGGCAGCTGAGGTGATAGTAATTTGACATTATGCAGTTTTCAAGATGGCGGAAAAGAAATGCTTGAGAGAATTTGATAAATTTATTCTTGAAAAATGAGATTTTCTGGGATCATTTGCATTACATCATTTACCAACACCTTCCTCTTAACTTTTTCTTGGGTTTTTGTCATTCTGCTACTTCCTTTATTGCTATAATTTTCCAATTACGCATGACTTTACGCCTCAATGCCATTTTTTAAATGAACTTGCATGCAAGATGATAAGACAATCAACCCAACTGCATTCTGCTGTCAAGTTAAAAATCGCGTTGGATGGGAGACTTGCATGCAAGCTGTACTATCTCGTTTAATCTCCGGGTTAACCTATACATCAAGCAACTATTGCCGAAGACACACTCCCCCTAGAATCTATCACAAGTAGTCAATAATTCAAATAATTTCCTCCAAAATGTACCAACTATCCACGTCCGCTGAATCTCAACGTTACAATGTTTAAATGCCTTGGAGATTGAGCAAGCTGTATATGTTCCCATAAGTAATCATGTTTACAAGTCTACACGAGCTTAGGTCAAAATATTAAATCCTTAAGAAGAAGATACGTATTTAGCGAGCAACCCAGAACTACGTTTCGGTAACAACTTAAATAATCATCTCATCGTTACCCATAAATGAAGCGAATACAACAGGTAAAAGCTAGATTCAATTTATGAGAACGATTATGGTCTAATACCTGGAAAACAAGGCTTCCATAAGTGGAAAGCGGTATAAGCAAGATTTTTACTATCCTAAGTTGAGCAATAGTGGAAAGTAGATATCCCGAAAGCCAGAGTCTTCTTAAGGCAGAATAAACATTATCTAATATTTTCGTAACATGGTCGCTACATGACAAATATGAGTTCAGCATCAGACTAAGATTCCTAACACATTTAGAGTGTGGTATATCAGTTGAATGCATAACAATCAGAGAAAAGTCCGTAGGGTCCCACTCCATCCTGTATATGATTGTACAACTATATTTACCGGTATTTGATAATAGATTAATAGCAACAGACCATTCACGTATAAGTTGAATCGACAAAAACCATTCTCGGACATACCATTGGGGCAGCTTTGGAAAACCTGTACATCATCGGCGTACAGATGCACTTTTCATCATGTAGAATATTAGATAGTCAATTTATGTACATTCTGAACAATAACGGACCCAATATGGATCCTTGCGGTACACTACATCTAAGCTATATCGGCTCAGAAACTCGTTCTCCAAGTTTAACTTGCTGTTAAGGTCCCATCAGCGCGCTATTTAAAGTGTTGATAGCAGAAGTAGAGAAGCCAAATTCATTAGCTAGCTTGGATTTTAGATTGTTATGACGCTTTGAGAAGTCTAGTAGAACAAGAATACTCTTATCATCTTTATCAAGCGCCTTAATTGGGAATAAATTCGCATCAAATCCAAGCTCTTGGAAATCAACTTTTATTTAATTAATGTTTTTTTTTTGTCCTCTTACTATCAAGGTAGGTATTTAACTATTTCATGGCTTTATTATATCATAAATGCTCTTTTATACACCTGGTTTTGGGAATGAACTCCTCAAAGTGTTTTATAGATGAAAATCAGATATTTTGCAATAAATTAAATTAACGGAAATAATTAATTTCTTAAGACATTTTCGTTTGACGTACTGGAGCGATTGCATTTTGGGTACAAAGTGTGACAGTTTTTTGGTCTTATCAAGTCCGATATAAAAGTCTGATATTGATGTCGTAAAGAAGGAAACGTATATACCAGCTTCGGGAGGAAAACAGATATAGAGACATATAGGACATAGACTATTGGAAGGTATGTTCCATCAGCTATGTACTATATTAAGTCATCATTATAGGTTATTCCAGTCAGTAGCGGTTTTTGCCCTATAAAAGTTGGGGTAGTTGTGATTTTTATATATGCATGTTATTAAGTTCCAGGCCCCAATGAAAAACCCAAGTTTAGACCCTTGAGGGGGGACCGCTTGGTCCACCATCTCGGATTAAAGGTACCAAAACTATTTTTTGTTTGTTTTCAAAATAAAAAATAATTCCTCAACGGTGATCCTACGACAAAAATGTAAAATCTAAATTTGTAGAATACTAAATTCCCTACAAGTTTTGTAAATGCACTTTTTTGTAAGTCAGATATGTAACGAATTACAGTGGTAGAAACTTGTACATTCTTCCAAAAAAATGTATACATATAGTATAGTACCATTTATACAGGGTGTTCGGTCCATGGTGGTCCATACGACAGGAGGTGATAGTAGTCACCTAGTTAAACAAAATTTTATGGCAAGAGGGGAGCGGCATCTTAACTGTTTCGGAGTTACAGGTTGATTAAGAAAATTCGGTGGTCTTTCACAAAATACCCTGTATTTTATAAAGTAACTTACAGAGCTCATTGTGTGCAGAACTTCATGATATTTCCAACGACTGCTCGACCAGCCCCGTACTCTACTCCCTCAAGAGTTATGGTGGACTATTCTTATTTCAGTTATGGTTTTTTTTTATCTAAAAGCAATTATATTATTGTTTTTTACTTACTTTATCTCAAGTCTAACATTTTCTCAGAGTTGGCCAAAATGAAAATATTTAGCTACTAAAGGGTTTTCCAATAAGAGGTGTTATTTTAATTAGCCCGCTATTTCGGTAGATGTCACTTTTTGACATTTGACAAGTAGAAACTACGCCATTAATAAAAATGGAAAGATACACGATTCAACGACGCATTGAAATTATTAAAAATCACTATAAAAATGGTGAAAATGTGGCAGAGACGGTTCGTAAAACTCGAACATTTTTGGGTCGTCGTGAAGCACCTTGTCGGATCGCAATATAGAAATTGATAGAAAAATTCGACCTGTCGGGACAAGTTAGTGATGTGAAGAATAAAACCCGTGCACGTCGCTCAAGAACAGCTGAGAATATTGCTGATGTAGCCGAAAGTGTTGAAGAAAACCCAGATTTGTCCATTCCTCGTCGTTCTTTGGAATTAGGCATTCCACAAATGTCATTACACCGTATTTTGCATAAAAATTTGGGTCTTAAGGCTTATAAAGTTCAGTTAACACAAAAACTCAAGCCGGCCGATCATCAACAACGTCGAGTCTTTGCTGATTGGGTCCTTGAAATGCATGAAAATGATCCGGAATTCCATCGAAAACTCATCTTGAGTGATGAGGCCCATTTCTACCTCGATGGCTTCGTCAACAAGCAAAATTGTCGCATCTGGGGCTCGAAAAACCCAAGAGTTATTGTTGAAAAGCCTCTCTATCCTCAACGTGTGACTGTTTGGTGCTGTTTATGATCTGTGGGGTCATTGGACCTTACTTTTTTGAGAATGAGGCTGGAGCAACAGTTACGGTGAATGGATTGCGCTATGGACAGATGATTAATGATTTTTTATGGCCGGAATTGGATGGTATTGATCTGGACAACGTTTACTTTCAATAAGACGGCGCTACGTGCCATACAAGCAACGAAACCATTGATCTTTTACGGGAAAAGTTTCCGGACCGTGTTATCTCTCGAAGAGGTGATCACAATTGGCCACCGTGATCTTATGACTTAACACCTTGCGACTTCTTCCTTTGGGGCCACGTGAAAGAGAAGGTCTACGCCAACAGCCCAGCGTCGATTCAAGACCTCAAAGATGGAATTCGTGAGGCTATCGAGGACATAGGGCAGCCACTTTGCGATTTGGTTATGGAAAATTTAATGAAAAGGATATGGTCCTGTAGGCGTGGTCGGGGTGGTCATTTGGCTGATGTTATTTTCCATTATTAACCGCATACCTTCCTCTTTATAATGAAATAAAGATCCGATCATTTATCTCAAAAAATGGCATTTTTCTTTGAATATCAAAATAACACCTCTTATTGGAAAACCCTTTACTTTCAGAATAATAATCTGAATTCGTGTACAGTCTTAAAGGGCATCATTATTTTTACACTCTAAATAATATCATAGGGATCTCTGAAAAGCTTTTGCTGTACCTTAAACACTCTTTAAAAATTACTGACGGAAATGTGGTATTATTTGAGCTATGCTGTCAACACTCCCGTTAGAATTATAAAAATTTGAATTAATAAAATTAATACAAGCTGAAAGTCTACTCTAAAAATAACAATAAAATAGCCACCTCTAATAGATGATAAGAGCTATAAACATCAAATCGTAGAATAAGGCTGGATACATACATATGCAAAAAACACAGCACACGTAAATAGAAAAAATACAAACTTTAGTATATCCTTGCACACACAACAAATCCCATGTTTTTGCTAACTTTTCTCGTATTTTGCGAAATTTGTGAGAAAGTGCATAATGTCTCGCAAAAGGTCGTAGCAATTTTTTTTGGAATTCTAACCAATTGTACAATTAAGATCAGCTGTTTGGTTCACATATCATAAGCTGCACATACCTTGATAATATGTTGTTCAACAATATAGCTCTGCTGTTGTAAAAACGGATTATTTGACAACATGCAAAGTCAACTCAATAATTTACGAAGTTACATTCGCAATTAGCCTCTAATCGCTATAGGCTAATTGGTAAAAGTTACCTAAATCGAATTCCTCAGAAATCCACTCAGACGGTATTCCACTCTGAAGGACTTTTCCTTCACCAGTCAGCAGCCGCTTATTCATTAAAATCACTCCAATTACTTAAAAATGAATGCTTTGATTTTCGTTGACATTGAAAGGGTGAACTCAAGCACAGTAGCTGTATTTTTGCACAGATAAAATATTCAAATAGACCTTCTACTCGAAATTTTTCCTTCATTTTCATGCCAAGGACGGTTTAAGAGTTTGAATGGATTCATGTCTGGGTGACCAAAAACTGCGGCCTAAGCTCTATTCTTTCCGAATCAATTTATGACAATTGCCTATATGTCCATGACTGTCGCCTGTATTCCAACTCCCTTAACTACCCTATACCCTACATAGATGGGTTCATGGTTCATAGGTTTGTGACAAATAAAGTCGATCATTGTTTAAAAATGAATTAGATATGTATAAGTATGTAGTATGTACATGTCCAGAGCTGGGCAATACTTAAGTAAAAAAAAACTTAAGTACTACTTAAAGTGCATTTTCGTTACTTAAGACTTATTACTAATTACTTTTGAAATGCCCCCACTGAGTACTTGAACATAAGTACTTGCTTCTATTTACTTGTACTTAAGACTTAGTTTTGTACTTAAGTACCAAGATTTCTACTTGAGTATTTCTGAGTCTATTCAGTACCTACGAATATCTAACTCTTCGTAGAAAAGCATACACAATCTCTAGCGTAACTGCTCTTTTGTTGAGTTGTAAGGCACGCAAAGAACTGTCAAAGCATGTGCCTTACTCACGCTTAAGGCAAAACCTTAGACAAGCTAATAACATACAAACAAGACTGGGCAAGTAGAACAAAAAGTAGTAACGTCTCGCTCGAATATAAAATCGCCGATGCCTCGACTTGATGACATAACCACTGACATGTATAAAATGGACTGACTACGTTCATAGAAATACACTGCAGAAAGTGGGCTTACTTCCATATTGCTGAATCTTTCGATCTAAGCACCAAGTACCAACTGAGATAGAACTGTAAACAACTAATAAATGAGTTAATTAGTGGTATATAGTCTTTTAATAAAGACAATATATTCATTAGATACGCAGAAGAAATTCCAAAGGCTTTATTAAAATCACTTTCCGAGCTGCGTTCTCACTTTTTCAACGTCTCGGCAATGAATTTTGACAAAAGCAATTGTGCCCACGTGAAATGGAAAAGTAAGCAGTCAGTGGGCATAACCAATGCAATGTCTCGCGCCAATATAAAATCAACGATGCCTCGACCTGATGTAGGGAGGCCTAAATTTTTTCTAAGAAATTTACTCGAAATTTTTTCCTTAGAATTGTTATATTGGAGGCGATAATGGGTGCTTGGGCGGACCTCTAATAGTTCAGTGTAGCTGCAGCGCCGAAAACTATAAAAAACTAAGTAGTAGCCACAGAGTTACTATAAATATTATAGTTTTCAAAATGTATTTATTTATTAATATCAACGTACAAAGATTCTAAAAAGTACTTAAAAAATACTTCAGAAAATACTCAGTACTTTCTGTAGACTTAGTACTTAGTTACAAGTACTTTTCAGACATTCGGTACTGGTACTTACGCTGAAGTACTCAGGCCTTCGGTACTTGTACTTAAGTACTTTTTCTTTGGTACTTGCCCAGCTCTGTACATGTTCAGATCATAAGTGATCAGAACAATGTATGTCTGAATGATTATTTGAAAACGCATTGATTCCTGCGTAGTATTGGTATAGACAAATTTGGTTATTTTTCACTTATTATGGCTCAGTCTCATACTTTTTAATGTACCTACTAAAGAGCTTTTCCGGATGTAGAAACCTATGAAATCGGTTATAAACATTATTATTTCCAAACCGTTGAACTTAGATCTAACTTAGGTATTTGCAAAATAAGTGTGGCAATATTTTCGGGTAACCATCCAGGGGTATCACATTGTCTATTTAATTTACGACTAATTGTTAAGTCACTGACACATACGTTACGACGCTGCCTTTCTTGTTAGTTGTGCCGATAGAATGCAATAGAAAAACCACAACGATTTTATTTAAAGGGACTCTAAATTTATGTAAAATATTCTCTAAAACATAAATAAATTATATACACAAGAGATTTCAAATAAATGTAACTTCAATGGCTGATTCTTCGAATAATTTCCATAAGAAAATTCTGTGACAGGGAATGGGCCAACTAATGGTTTCATAGGTACAGGGCGACAAAGAATTTTTGATAGCTATATATTGAACACCTTGTAACTCTCAAAGTGTATTATTTGTAACTGTTCTGATAAATCGTTGAACATACCACCCTCAACTCATACCAGAAATAGCCACTACCGTATTCCTTTTCACAATAAAATTTCAAAACTTCCTCTTTGAAGAGGGCAAACGGATTGTATTTTACTTTAAGCACGAAACCGTCCTTCCAACAAGGATCCATGGTGTGGTATACAGACGGTTTAAAAACGAACAGTGGAGTCCGACTGGGCGTATACAGCACAAGGTGCCATTTATCAAAGGCCTTGTGCTCTAGACCTACCGTATTTCAGGCCGAGATATTAGCCATAAAAGAATACGCCAATATCCTTAACAATTTATCAAGGAGATCAAGGAGAAACAAAGTTATCCTCATATGGGTATCTGGACATGCGGGCCATAACGGCAATGTAATTGCTGACGGCCTAGCCAAAAGAGCAGCGGGGACCCCCTTTATAGGACCAGAGCTATTTTGTGGCGCTTCAACGTTTTACCTCAGAGCTACCCTCAACAGCTGGGAGAATGATTAAAAATTCTTTTATTGGGAAAGGCTACAGGGTTTCGTCAGGCAAAAAAGTTTATCGACACTTCTTACGGAAAAACACAAGAATTCCTACTTCTTGGGAGAACAGAGCTCAACATGATAGCAGAGCTTTACTCATGTCATTGTCCATTGGTGTATCACCTATACAAGATGACCTTGCCTAAGACTTCATCCTGCCGATTCTATCCAGGATACTGACGAAACCTCGGAGCACCTACTCTCCATTTGCAAAGCATTGGCCAGGCGGAGATTACTCCACCTCGAACATACTTTTTTTCCGCCAAACTACGTGTGGAACTTAAGTTCCAGAGTGGTTCTAGTCTAAACCTAGGAAGGAAGTAAATTTAATAGGGACTGACGATAAATCTCTCTCTCAGGTCGCAGTAAAAGCAGTGAAATACAGATACCGTTCACAGTAAAGTATAATTCCTTAAAGTGAGTGGCTACAAATTGTGCCAAACAGGTTAGGCATTTATCGATAAGATTAGGGAAAGCTCCCTAAAATGTAGGTAGGTTTTTCTCCCTCAAATGTAAGGAATTTTGGTTTTTCCCCCTAAAATTTAGGGAATATTCCCTAAAGTGTTAGCAATTTTCATTTTTTTTATGTAGGGAACATTCCCTAAAATATAGGGAATTTTAAATTGTTGTTTTGTTTTTTTTTTCCTTATAATATTGGGACCATTCCCTAAAATGATAGCAGAACACTCCTTTTAAAAAACATAAGAATGAGCTGAATAGCTCATTTCTTATGGTCCATACTACTAAGTAGTATGGAAATTATATTGGTGCACTGGGCACGCTTAAACAAAACATTGAAAAACAATATATGACTTGTTTTCAAGAACAATGTGTAAATTATATAAACGAAAATATATTTCCATAAAAAATGTAGCATAATACATAATTTATTGAATGTTATCTTCCTTATATCCAAGAGAGCTTAACATTTCGGGAATTTTACGTACTTTAGAGGTTCTCTGGCGCCAGATACCTAAATTCATTGAATATTCCATTGATTTGGGGAAGTTAAACTGATTTTCCCTTTCTATTAGAGCAAATTTCATTTATTTTTAGCGAAAAAACATGTCTTAAATTTAGGGAATAGTCCTAATATATTTTACAGTGTAGGCAGTTATAAATGAAAACATATTTTTATTATGAAAAGAGCTTAAGCTTTCGTCTCACTCACAAGCTAAATTAGATTAGATTAATTGAAAACTGCTAGGGTGCTACATTTTTAAAATAAAACTGTAGTTCAATGAACACATCTATTCATGAGTATAATTTGCTGTCGTTTTTCTCTTTAACACAATTATAACACCATCTATAGATACTGTCATAATCGTCTTAAATCATGCCACTGTGATTAAATTAAACGATAAGTGGCCAGATAGTAAATCGATTTAAAAACCTTGACCAACCCATTGGCGAATAAACAGTTATGTTTTACTATTAACATACTAGAATCATACGAAATAATTTTCAAATTGGTTGGTTTGAACGGAACGTAATTAAAACTGTTAATAATTGTTTCTGTAACACAAAAAAAAAAATCATTAAATCCTAAGTCAGTATGTTTACAAACACCTTATATGTATGCATTCACTTTCATTACCTGTAACTAATTGAAAATATAAGGTAGAGAATGGGCAGACGTGTGGTAAAACACGTGAGACCGCACCCTCTTCAAATGTTACTTTTATGTAAAGTCCGCAAACTATAGCCTTCGTAAATAATAGTTAAGTATGATCATGTTCATAATTGCAAAACTGTATTAGATCTGCAAATATTAAATCTCTAGTTAACTACATTATATAAATAGTACTGAAAATGTATGGAAGATGGATTTTTTAATATTTTCTATTATGCAAAAATGGTTTTGTAAAGTGAAATTACTTTTCTTTGGTGTTGTGTTATTGTTGGTTTTATCATAGCAATAGTAAACACAGTTTTAGAAATATTTTAAAAGGGACAACTCTTTCTTGATGTTGCCATACAGAATTGTGGTTTTTTTATTTATACTGTGAAAATCACTAGTTTACACCGTTTTTACACGAAGGTGTATCTTCGTTGAATTATGTCAATTCTGATAGATTTAGGGGTGCTAAGTCCGGGAAAAATAATAAAAAAAATCTGTCACATCACATTAAGAAAATATTTATTACAATAAAAATTCAAAAACACTGGCTGTAAAAATTGAAAAAAAAGGTTAAAAATGAGTAATTTTACTTTTCTTTTTATAATTTTCTGGATCAGTTTTCCTTAAAACAGACCAACAATAGTCTCCTAATATACTCACACTCCCTAAGTTTTCAGGGAAAAAGTCCAGGTGTGAGTGAAGGAAATGTATCTTAAGAGACATGTTTACATCCATTGCATTATAGTTTTTCAATAAATCGTCAATAATTTTCTTATGATTCTCATTGTTCGAATTTATCGTCTTGCATTATTTTACGTATCTGCGGGCTCACAAAAATTCTCTCTTTTAGTTTCGCAATTCGAAATACTTGGAAAAACGTTATGTAAATATTTTAAAGCATCACTGTTTTTATCCATAGCTTTTATGAAATTTTTCATGAAGCCCAACTTAATGTGTGATTCAAATTCAAATTTATTTATTAATTAAATTTGCATATGAACTTTCGCTCTTTTGCATCTAATAACTCCAGGAAGGAAAGTAACAACAAAATATATATATATAGCATTTTTGGATTAAATGAAACCATTTTCGAATTAAACGAAACTATTTTGGAATTGAATGAAACCGTTTCCGAATTAAATGAAACTGTTTTCGAATTAAATCAAACCATTTTCAGATTAAAAGAAACCATTTTCACATTGATTGAAACTATTTTTAACTTAAATGAAACCATTTTCAAATAAAATAAAACCCTTAGAATAAAATATGAATTTAATATTTTCGTACGTTTTATATTCATTAAAAAGGTATATTAAATTTTATTGGACAGTGTATCAAGTAATATAATGTATTTTGTAGCCAAGTGATTCTCACTTAATTGCCTATTAAACCGTTATGTGCCTGCAATCAATATATAATAGATGAAATTAGTAAATTATATAACGGTGCTGATTTTTATTTACCTTGCTGGCATTAGTGAAGCGGTTATCGATCTGCAGCTTGTGGGATTTGCAAAACCATATCCGGTACATAGTTTGAACAATTATTTTGATTCAGTTGCTGAACACTTTGGTCAATTACATCAGCAATACTATGTTCGGTGCTAACGTCGCTTAATATTGATCGGGCGATCAACTTTATTTTCGAAAATGCTTTTTCTATCGGGTTCAGCATTGGCGAGTAAGGTGGTAAAAATTTTAAATAACATCCGCTATCTCGAACCATATCCTGAATTTCTCGCGTTTTATGGATTCGAGCATTATCTAGTATTAAAAAAGAATTCTCTAATTGCAGGATGTTATCAATTTCTTCAAAAAGCTCGCGTAAAAATAATTTGAAGCGATCGCCATTCACGGTAGTATTGGAAATTATCTTTTTGTGGACGATACCTCCATTATTCATAGCGGCGATCAATGTTACCATTTCTTCTTTCCCCACGATTTAAATTTAATTGATCCAGATAATCGTCATGGACCACTTCACTATGGCTTAAATCAATAGAAGACTCCTCGCTAGGTTGCCAATAATCGGAATTTCCAGAGCTAAGATCTTCACCACTCATTTTACTAGTAACTTTCAATTGAATAATTAGCACTTATTTGCTGCACTGCTAAGACTGAAATGACACGTTATCAGTTGCATTTGCATGTCATCTGTGTACGTATATTAATTGCAGAACACCTAACGGTTTAATGGGCAATTAAATGAGAATTGCTTGTCTACCAAATACCTTATACAAGGTGTCTCAAAAGAAAGTTTATAATCGATTAGCATACTGTGTAAACGCAACACATCTGAGTCGCGCGATTGCCTGGTTTCTAGAAATTTAGTCAGTATGGAGCGTTTTTCGGGAGCGGAACGCGCGCGCTGTGTGCGAGAATTTTACAAAAACGGTGATTCGGCTACTAAAGCACGGAGAAAATTTTGCAGCCATCGTGGTTTGCATAACTGGTTCAACACTGGAAAAACCGAAATCTGGACGACCAAGGTCATCAAGAATAGACGAGTCCGTGGAGAGCGTAAATCAGTCTGTTCGTGACGATCCGATCCTTTCCATTCGTAAACGCGCAAGTGCTTTAAATTTGCATAGATCATCATTACACCGTATTTTACGCCCCAGGATAGCAGTCATAGGCTTCAATTCGTTAACCAAGTTACTGAGCGCTTTTCAACATTTAACAATATCTTGTTTTCCGATGAGACTCATTTTCACCTTAACGGGCATGTGAACAAGTAGAATTGCCGTTACTGGAGTGCAACTAATCCGAAACGCAAACACCAGAAACCCCTACATTCCCCTAAAGTAACTGTATGGGCTGCGATGTCGGCGAGAGGAATAATCTGCCCGTACTTCTTTGAAGACGAAAGGGGACGGAAAGTTACAGTCAATTCAGAACGTTATGTGAAGATGTTAGACGACTTCTTGGTACTTCAACTGCAAAACTTTCCTGGTTATCACCGAAGAACATGGTTCCAGCAGGACGGAGCCACGTCACATACGTCCAATACGTCTCTGCCACGAGTTCGTGAAATTTTCCCCAGCAAATTGATCACCAGGAGAGGTGACATAAATTGGCCCCACGCAGCCCTGATTTGAGCCTTATGGACTTTTTTTTATGGAGATATCTCAAATAAGAAGTGTACGTCAATAATCTGGCGTAGTTGAGTGAAAATATCTGTTACGAAATGGGAGCCATCACGGAGTCTACATGCCGAGCCGTCATGGGAAATTTCGCTGTTCGTTTGAATGAGTGCATTGTGTAATGGTTTACATTTAGATGACGTTATTTTTAAGAAGTAAATTCCTAAACTGTGTATTTTAATAAGTAATAAAGATTTTATCGACAGACGTAAATTGATAAATCAAGTATAAACTTTCTTTTGAGACACCTGTTATTATTTAATACACTGTCCTATAAAATTTAATATACCTTTTTAATGAATATAAAACGTACGAAAATATTAAATTCATATTTTATTCTATAAGGTTTCATTTTATTTGAAAATAGTTTCATTTAAGTTCAAAATAGTTTCAATCAATGTGAAAATGGTTTCTTTTAATCTGAAAATGGTTTCATTTAATTCGAAAACAGTTTCATTTAATTCGGAAATGGTTTCATTCAATTCAAAAATGGTTTCTTTTAGTTCGAAAATGGTTTCATTTAATCCAAAAATACTATATATATAGGGTTTTGCAATAAGAGGTGTTATTTTGATATTCAAAGAAAAATGCCATTTTTTGAGATAAATGATCGGATCTTTATTTCATTATAAAGAGGAAGGTATGCCGTTAATAATGGAAAATAACGTCAGCCAAATGACCACCACGACCACGCCTACAGGACCATATCCACTTGTCCCGACAGCTCGAATTTTTCTACCAATCTCTGTATTGCGGTCCAACAAGGTGCTTCATGACGACCCAAAATTGTTCGAGTTTTACGAACCGTCTCTGCCACATTTTCACCATTTTTATAGTGAATTTTAATAATTTCAATGCGTTGTTGAATCGTGTGTCGTTCCATTGTTAGTAATGGCGTAGTTTCTACTTGTCAAATGTAAAAAAATGACAGCTCCAAAAGTGACATCTACCGCAATAGCGGGCTAATTAAAATAACACCTCTTATTGGAAAACCCTTTATTAAAGTAATATTGATTGTGGCATAATTATGTTATGGGGATCTACTAAAGATGTTTCGCTACATTCATTTTTCCTGATGTAAATTCATTTCGGTCAGGCAATACTTTCCTTGTGTAATGGTGTTTTTTAGCTCGGCTGTCGCATAGGCACAGAAAACATGAGTATTTAGTATAACCGCCTTGTAAACCCAGCAGTAATCCAATTACTTTTAAATCTCCACATACTCACCAGTTGTGCTGTTCACATTTTATTAGCTTTATTTGTGTAGACATTGTTTCATAACTCTCTTTACTATTCACAGCGTGGCCAATCAGTAATATATTCCCGTTATGAAATAATACTGCTTTTAAGCTATATTTATATATTATTTTATTATATATTTTTTCGTGTCATAATTTTGATTCATCGCAATGAAAAGTTCAGGAATATCATGGCAGATGCAAAAATCATTCTCTCTAATGAAAATAGTACTGTAAATTTAACTCCTTTTCCTGTAATACATAAGTGACATGCGTACCCGGTGACAATAAGTTTCACTATTGTAGATGAGAAGAAAGCAATGCTGCCTTAGATCTAGATCAGGGGCGGATCCAGGATTCTGGTGAGGGGGGCGGGGGCAACTATGGTTTAAAAATGGTATATGCTGAAAACTGAACAAAAGTTTGAAGATACTCCCCACTACTCGGAAATGTTAAATGCACAAAAGTTATCATTTAAAAGATACGAGTCGAACAGATTAGCAAGTGGCTACCACTCGCAACGAAGAAAGTTGCTCAAGGTTCTTTGCCACTCCGAAAAGTCAAAGGGGATGTCAGATTATTCATTTTGTTTTGGATAGTAAATGGTGGAAATGTAAAACTTCCCAATCATCCATTTTAGTTAGTAAAACTAGGGAAATCTATTTTATACAAATTCACGAATCATCATAAATTGTATCTTTGTAAAACAGAGGAATTAAAAATTTACATTTATTTAAAGTCACAGAATAGATGCAATACATACGTTGTACGTATATAACTTCGTCGGCAAGCTAAGAAAGTGTGACTTCTTTTGTTTTCTATATTATTAAGCCAAGCTTAGGAGTTATCCTATGAACCAAGATAGAAAGCACTGCATGGCAAGAAGGTGATAAAGGAAGGAATTGGGGAACGTGAGGAGGGTGGTGAAGGTGCTGATGTATGACACCCTTAAACTTTCGCAGATTGCATGCCAGAGAAAACAGAGAAGATTGGAGACGGTTCCACGTTCGCACACGATCGAAAGTATTTTGAAGGGTAAAAGGATGAGCATGGCTTTCAGTGCGAGTATTACATGGAGGAATCCGGGATCAGACTAGACATTTCATCTGAACATTGATCATGCATGTAACAATATAGGAGCGAAATGCAACCAACATTGCGGGTGCTCGTGTAAGTCCATATGACAAGTGTTTGCCACATCGCCAATGAGCTTAAGGCTTTCATTTTGACAATATCCAATGAAGCTACGGCACTGTGGGACTTGTATTCCATTCTAGGTCTGATGTAGGACTTGTAGAGTAGCGCTAGAATCGATGGGCTGAAATATTTCTTACACCTTTTCAGAATTCCAAGATATTTCCTTGCTTATTTGCCAACAGAGAAGTTGTGATCTATCCAGCTTTACTTAGTGGAATTAATAATGCCAAGAATGCATAACGACGGGGTATCGTAAGTCAGTGCTCCATCAAAAGAAACGAGAGTGGAAAAATTATGATCTTGTTTTAAAGAGATGGAACAGCTTTGGAACTTGGATGTATTGAATTCGATGCGATTCGGTTTGCTCCAAGCGAGAATATTTTCCAGGATGTTATTCACGGATCTAATCAAACAATCTAGTTTTACAGATGTGACATTTCCTATGTAGTCCCCAAAGGTGTCAAGGGTGTAAACGAAACCAAGGGGGCTGTCATCGGCAAAACAATGGATGGGATTGAAAGTAAGGGAAAGCAGATCAATAATGAAAATTGAGAAGAGAGATGGAGAGATAGCAGAGCCGTGAGGCACCCCGGAATTTATTGACTGAGATTGAGATGTAATGCCATCTAATATAATCCGTATTAAGCTACCAGATAAAACACGTTACATTCATAATGGAAGAGGATGTGAGAGGCCAAGTGCTTTAAAGTGCTGAACTCCAGACACTATGATAGGCCTTTGAAATATGTATCTAGGTCAACGATTTTAGACTCACCAAAATTGCTGGACTACGGCATCAACGTGCCGTAAGAAAGTCAAAAAAAGAAAAGCAATCGTTGTGGGTTTGATCAGTTTCCAGATACTTCATTAATTTGGAGTTAATGATAGATTCAAAAACCTTTTAAAGAATCAAAGTGATTGTAATTGGTCGAAATTTTGAGCGATCACTACCCTCTCCTTTCTTGGGAATAGACTGAGCGTGAGGTAGTTTTCAAGCAATTGCAAATTTTCCTATCGAATAAGACAAGCAGAATAGTTTTCGCAGAGCTTTAGCCAAGAACGAGGCACAGATTTTATTTAACGGGGTTTGAAACTATCAGGACCTCCAGTTGTAGATACGTTGATTTCCTTAAGGACCTTGAACATATCTCTCGTACGGATGTGTATTGGATCTACAAGGGAGATGTAAAGTGGGTGGAAAAGAAGAATTTGAAGTGAATCGAACAGTCAAAATATTAGTTTTATTCAGGGAGTCAAAAATCACTTCATTGTAAACTAGTGAAGGAATAGACGAACTGCTGAAGCTGGCTGCTCCTAATGATTTTGACCAGGGACCGGAAACTTTTGCTGCCTTGGCGTTTTGCGAAGATTCTACCATTTTGGTCAAAAAGAAATTTTTGTCTTTGGATAGTGTTTCAGTTCTGGACATGGATGCAATTGATAGGTGCGAAAAGCAAACTATTTCGCTTTTATGGCTTGGTTATACTTATCGTTAAACCAAGAGCGATTTTGGTGTTGTTAAGATCTGCTGGGTAAATACCGAATGTATTCACGCATGCCCGAAAATAAGTATTGTACTAAATTCAAATGTGCATTCATCAACATCCCTTGAAGCAAAACAGACCGACCAATCACATTCTCTAGGGTACTCATTGAGACAGATTTATTTGCTTTTTATTTATCGTTTGGGTTAAGTATTCTATAAAAGCTATGACATTTTACGAAATAATAAAACAAAATTCTTTAAAAATTAATCTCTTGCTTTAATTAAATCATAGTTGCGCCCCACCTCACAAGAATCCTGCATCCGACACTGCTGGGATCTTAAGAGTAATTATTTTATTTCACGGAAAGGAGAAATTTCATAAATTGTAAGAATGACAGAGAAAACAGATGTTGAGAGCTAATAAGATAGGAAATAGGTAAATTGAGAAATGCTTTTAGTATTAGTCTCTGGTTAAAATACAAATGAAAAACGTATCAAAAAGTATAATTTCTGCGAAAGTTCTATGTAAGGAAATTCTACTCACTTTCATTAATTAATTAATTAATTTTTTTACGATTAACGATTCCTTGATGGTTTATTTTACAACGTGAAATATATACAGGGTGGGTATTAATGCGTCCCAAGATTTGTTAGGTATATTGAATATTAGGAAATGTTAATATTTTTTCGCTTTATTTATTTTTTGGTATATAGGCTTATATGCATATTTAATGAATTTAGAGGACTGATCTAAAGTAGGTTTTCTAAAGTGAACTGAACTGTGTTTAATGAGTCTGCACTAAAGTGAATTGGAGTGACGACCGTAAGCAAGATTTTTTGTTCTACCTTTTTCGAAGCAGTAACTCAGAGCAAGCATTGTAAATTCTATTAACAGCTCTGATACAATTCAAATAATTGAGTTTTGTTTTTTTTTGTTGAAAAAAGTAAATTTATGGAATAATTTAAATAATAATTGTTTTTTTTTTAAATAAAGGTTGTATTGTTTCTTAGTGATAGATATCAGAAAATTTCAGAAAAGTGTGTTTAATGAGCTCTCTGCACTCTTCTGCTCTTTTCTGCACTTTTCTGTGCTGCTTTTAATTTGATAGTTAATCTAAGTTGAGCTGCCCTGCTCTGTTCTAAACTTTTTTCGAGTTCATTAAAAAGACCTATGAACGTCTAAAGTAATGACGATCCCCAACTTCTTTGCTTTGCTGGAGGAAAATTAGAGGGATATTTGGTTTTTCAATAATAAATCAGCCATTTGACTTCGGACCATAGGAGTGTGGGTGCTCAAACTTCTTCTCAGAAAAAAAAACATATTTGAATCCGTACTAGATTTTCCAAAACGTACCAGAACAAACTTTGACACCCCCTCCCAGGGGGCGCAGTATATTTTTGACTTGTTTTTAAAGCGACATCATTCTTTGTTCTTGTCCTTTTTCCCTTTTTTAATACTTCCCTTTTTTATATTCTAACTGAAGTACTAGATTTTTAGTGCCTTAAATCGGCACTAACTCTGTAGGATTACCTCCAATCGCAAAACTGATTTGACTGTTCGGCTCAGCTAATTACTATCTACATTTCGTTGAAGAATATTTATTTACCGAAGGTACTTTTAGGTTGGGAGGTAAGAACCCCCGGTGGGGGGGGGTTCCAATTTGGCATGTTGCATATCAAATGAAAGGCCTCGCCTAGTACTATCCACTGGTATACTTTTTCTTTAAGATGTTCTCAACATTTTATTGTATAAAATATATATTTTTGGTTCGGACCGTACCGCACGCATGTGTAAGGTTATCATAGAGGTAGTCGAATAGTGCGGGACTTGAATACCAATTATCGACAAATAATCGATAGCCTTTTCCAAGATAGTCCCGTAGCATTGTTTTCACTATTGATCCTGAAATGCCAATATTTGGATCATTATCTATATCAGTTTGACTACCAGTATAAACTGTGATATCGAGTACATAACCGATTTCTACGTCACAAATGACAAAAAGTTTTATTCCAAAACGATGACTTTTTGATGGAATGTAAATTCTAAAAGACAAACGCCCTTTCCAAAGCAAAAGACTCTCGTCAATACATTAATTACAAAATAAATGGAATACGGTTTTGTACAATTTTTTCATTGGGTCCAATAATGGTCTTATTTTGTTTAGTCTGTCGGTGCTCGGTACAGTATTGTCAACAAAATGTATCGCTCTTAGTAAAAGAAAGAAGCGGTCCCGCGAAAAAAGTACTCTAAAAAACGGAGTAGCATTGAGTTTTTGCCCACCAAACTGGTTAACATGATGTTGGCCAGAAAAATGTACATTTCCGATATATCTGTATCTATCCATTTTGCTAATTTTGACTTTGCACTCAGATTAACACTAATTTGATTTGCGTACCTATTTGTTTCTTTCACTATAGTCTGTATGATGTCATTGGTGAAGAAGAGCGTAAAGAAATCGACTTCGGTTTCCATTACATAACCTGGCTGAATACCAGATGATGAATTGTCGAATGTAATATGTAGACGCGAGGAGTTTCCCTTTTCCCATTTTCTTTCTTCTCTTCTAGGTCCTCGAGTCGGTGAAAGTTGAGCTTCTGCCTCGGAATCGGTTTCCTCATCGGAAGAAATATTCAAATGGAGAACTATGTCATCGAGATCATCCACTACGTCTTCATCATCACTTTGAACAAACAAATCGTCTATTTCACTATCACTAAGTCTTGACATTTTTGAGGGCTTATAATTATTTTTGTTTACACGTCACAGAAAATACAAAATTCAATTTTCGCGATCCGACTTCAAAGCGTGCTACAAAGACTGACCATATTCGAAATATGTGGCAAAGGGTTTGTACATGTGTGTTTGTAAAATAAGTGCATGTGCATTTCATTAGAATAAAAGAAAATGTATTCCATGTGTTCCTAGTTTCGGAATCGTTATAATTCCAGGAAGGGTTACGACGGCCGCTCAAATGCCGAGATGAATATTTTTCTCGGAATAATATAGAGCTAACCCATATTTTTTTCTCTCAATAGCGAAGCCGAACTCCATCGCAATTTTTTATACATAGATAGATAAGACTTCTAACTTCAAAATAAAAATTTAAAAAAAAAGTGCTAGAAGTCCTCAATTGTAAATAATACTATTTTTTTGACAAATATATAATTATTAACAAAAAAAAATTTTTTCGGTGCTGCTATGTTCTTTTATGAAAAATATAAAGCATTAAGCTTCATTTGGCATTTGAATCAGAAAAATCTGTTACTCCGTTCTCGAGATATGATTTTTTGAAAATGACGTTTCATCGTAAAATCACGAAATTTCTTACCCCCAGAGGTGGGGGGGGGGGGGGCGTGGTAGAGGGAAACAAAAAAATATGAAATAATATACCTACAAACATCATTGTTAGAATTATGTAAAAAAAAACCCGCCCAAAATGGGCTGGACCATGGCTGGACATACATGTACGGCGATACTCTATCTGGATCACCAGAGGCTGGCCGTACATGTATGGCGATACCGCTCAAAGGGTTCAGACCCGGTTTGGAAAACTCTGAATTTTATAACAAATGCATTTTTTTTTTGTATGCCTTCCCTTTACTGTTTGGTTAAGTTAATGATGTTTTGTAGTGTAAAGTTTAGAATAGTAGATAACCTTTTAGTGGTGCTGGATGAAAATTTGAATTTAATGTATATGTAGGTACCAAATAGGTACTAAAACCTCATTTTCCCGTTATTCATACTGAACAAAGCACTCTCCAAAATAAATATGGTCCAGCCAATCTAACATTTCAAAATGACCTTTTCTCACTTATCTTTTTTTTAACTATTACTACAACTATATCGCTAGGATATTATTAATACAAATCTCGGACTTCGTCCAGCCATCCTGACAGTTAGTCACTAACTTTCCCACACTGTACAATATATGCCAATCTCAATTATTAACATACAAACTTAAGCTTGTAAAGTAATAGCATGTCAATATCATCCTAATTAGTTCTTCTATCCTAAAATAATGAGAATCACCACCCACATAAATGTTACCCCAATTAAGTCGGAGAAGGCAATTAAGTTCTCGAACATTTTCGTTTATTGCCTCTCAAGGATTAAATCTCATATTTGATACAAGTTTCGTTTGATGTATTACAGAATTGCTATGGGAATTACTTAATCCTCTTTAACAATGAATACTACTGTGTTTATCATTGTATGGTGTTCTGATATCGTAACGTAGCATCTTCCTATTTCAATTACATCCACTTTGTTGTCTATGACGTCGCAGCTCTCAAGCTAAATGCGTGGGTGACCTGTTTTATTTTCAGTCGTCAAGTTCTTTTTTTAGAATCGAGTAGAGTTAAGAATGTATGTGGGTAGTAGGCAAAGAATGGTATACAAAAGCTCTGAAATAAGGTAAAAATTTTCGACCCTACTATCAAGCGAAAAAACAAGTATTTTCATCTGATGTTACAGCTTGGGGATATGGAGCACAATTGCAAAGAATTCCCCTTTAAGGATTCTGTTTAATATTTAAACTGAAAAGGATGTGAAAACGTTTCCTCCTACGCTAAGCAAGTATACCCAACATTTGAGCTAAGGAATACAATTCAGCTGCTCGGTTAGAACGCAAAAGATTTTGAAACGGGGAAATGGTATGCTTGTATTTTCTCTGTTCTGTTTCTAAATATCTATACACAGAGAGTATTTGCGTAGGTGGCAAATCCTCCTTTCACTTCTATTTTCAGTAGTTTTCTACGGCGCCATTCAATTTCATGATAAATCCTATTTGTCGCGTATTACCGCCACCAAAGAGGGGTGTGTTATGCTTTTATAAAATTCTGTGAAGTAGTTAATGGGACTTTATGCTTTTGAAAGAATTTTATAGATTTTAATGGTAAAATCTGTGCCTGTTGGCTGCTAATGACAGATATAAATTTGGAGATCCGATTGGAACTTATTGATTTCGTGTTAATTATACAGCAAATGTGTTCACCTTTATCACCTTCCCTAAAATTGCGTAATCTCTGTCTTGTCTACTTGCACATATGTAATTGAATTCATCTTGTCCATATTTGCATGACGAAAATAAGGTATAAATCTTTCTGGATATTTCTTCGAAATAATTGTGAAAATTTCAATTGAACATACACAAAATTTGCTTAATCAAAGATGCAAGTTTAAAAATAAAGATTATAAGATACTTCTCCAAGTAAGTTTCAACAAACCCAGAATTGTTTCTATAAAAGGAGACACATAAGAAAGTCTTGATAGCGTACTGTATACATTTAGTCGGCATCGAGAAGGAGAATGTAAACAGCCATAGATGACATCTAACCATGTGATGAAAAATCCTTGCTAATTAAAGAAGAAAAGACTATAGTCTCTTCCCACCATCTATTTCGGAAGTTTCAATCATTGTGTGATCTGCTCCACCAAGTCATCTTGGAATTATATATCACAATAAGGCTAGTTACAATGTTAACGAAAGATATAGGAGCAGGTATAATAATAAATAACAATAATTTAGAGATTGTTAGAGAATCCAATATATTTCTTAATCATATTGTTCTGGAAGGTTTCTACTTAACCTCCAGGCAAATACAGTCTTCTTATGCAAGTCAAGACAGAATAAATACATTTGAACATCATCGGCATATGTTAGAAAATTAGATGAACTAATGCCATTGGCGTAGTTAGGTTTTTATTGTGGGGTGGGCCTGTAGGGGCCAACCTGACACGAAATTGAAGAATAATATTCTTCAATCAAGTTTTGTTTATATCTTTCGTCCATGGTCGTTTCAGGCCGGGCAACATTAGAAAAAGCGAGTACAAAATAAAGAAAGACAATAAGCAGTCCTGTATGTATGGTAAAACATCAGTAGATGGTAGCTCACTTTGATACACCGTAGCTCGCAGTGGTATTTTAATTTTTTCCAATTTTTAAGAAATGCTTCCACAACGCGAGGTAACGGTAGGTTTTCAAATCGTCGTCTAAGATATCATCTATTATTTGATAGTAAATGTTGATCTTCTATGTATTCTTATTTCTCCGACGTTTCGGCCGATGTGTCGAACCGCACTCAAGGAGTTATTGCAATAAAAATAAAAATTAAAAAACCAAGATCTACTTACGGAAAACTATTAACAAGAAAATTAATAAATAAAAACTATACGAAATTACATTGATTACAAAACACAATTTAAATAAAAAAATAGACAAATAACATAACACTGATGTTTAGACAAAAACAGAGATACTATACCACTCGTCAAATTCAACTAATATTGAGTTGCTTTAACATTTTCCAAAGCTCTCAAAGTTCGCGCATTAAATCGTATTGATATTATCTGTATCCGTTTTTCTGTTCATTGTATTTGGAGTTTTTGAATGTATAGTGCTTCATCAAATATGTTGACGACCTTTTCTCCATATTGCCACATCAACATCTGCCTGCTATACTTAAGACTCTTAATGGTTACCACCCTAAACTACAGTTCACTGTAGAAGAAGCGAGTATGGGATCTCTACCGTACTTAGACGTTAAAGTCGTAAGAGAAAATAATTCAATAATAAAGGACTGGTACCAAAAACCGACGGCGTCAGGTTGGAAAATAAACACAGCCAAAAACTTTATCGCCAGAGCAGGAAGGTTGTTGTTTCAACATCGCATTCACAATGTTCGGGGTAGAAATAGTAATGAATCTGGAGGTTTGTTAAAATTTAAAGCTGCAACATATATTCCGGGGTTTTCTGAGAGATTTCAAAATATCCTTAAACCACAGCATCACCAAACTAAACTAGGTTTCAAACCGCTCAAAACATTGAAAAAAGTTTTCACCAAGTTGAAGATCCTACTCCCAATGAACTACGTTCTGATGTTGTATACAAAATTCCTTGCAAAGGCAATAATAACACGAACTGTCCGATGAGCTATGTTGGAACAACACAGCAATTCCTAAAGAATAGGACTTCGAATCATAAATCCGACTTAAAAGGCGGAGACCATAACAAAACCGCTCTAACGACTCACTGTGCATTATCAAACCATGCTCCAGATTTTGAAAATACTTCTATTCTACATAATCAAAAACATTATAAGAAGAGACTATTAATAGAAGCACTATACATTAAAAAAACTCCAAATACAATGAACAAAACAACGGATACAGATAATAACAATACGATTTACTGCGCGAAATTGAAGAGCTTTGGAAAACGTTAAAGCACCTCAATATTAGTTGAATTTGACGAGTGGTTGGATAACCTCCCACAACACTGTATAGTATCTTTGTTTTTGTCTAAACATCAGTGTTATGTTATTTGTCTGTTTATTTATTTATATTGTGTTTTGTAATCAATGTAATTTCCTATAGTTTTGATTTATTAATTATCTTGTTAATAGTTTTCTAATGTTTTCAATCCGTAAGTAGATCTTGGTTTTTTAATTTTTATTTTTATTCCAATAATAAACGAATGTTTGTAATACACTGCGTCCTTGAGAACGGTTCGAGACATCGGCCGAAACGTCGGAGGAATAATAAAATTCTCGCAAAATAAAAGAGGTGTTTTCCTCCTGACCGCCTAGCCCAAAAATATTCAAATTCCACAAAATTTTCTAAAAACACAATATTTGAACACGTTGAACACGATTTCTCAAAAACTAATGCACCGATCTTATTGAAATTTTGCACACTTCTTCAAAATAGAATTAACTAATGACTGCACGAAGTTCTTTTTTTTTCGATTTACATAGTGTAAATCATACCAGAAGTTGTACTGCATACAACTCTGCCAAAAATTCAAATTTAATTTTTTTTTTAAAACCCTCGTTCAATCACGAGCTATACTTATCTACTAACAGAAAAAAACTGTTTTTTAGGGATCTCCAAATCAGCAAATCCCACCGGCTGAATTTTCGAAAATTTTATAGGATATTCATTAAATGTTGCTCTTCTATTTATAGCTTAAATTTTGAAGAAAATAATGTATTTATTATATAAGGAAAAATGAGAGAAAATATGTTTTTTTTTATCTCCTTAAGACCTCCGAAGTTTACAGGATCCAAGAGATGGCGAACATACCTCGGTGTGAATGTGAGCTTGATGGGAGGGATAACTGGCAGAGTAGTCTACAGTTATCTGATTACAGGGTGGCTGATGTGGCATTAAAACAGTTGCATCACAGTTTGTGCTGGTGAAGGCATGCTGTTTCACAGGTTCTTCACTTGCCCGGCTTTGCAAAATCTAATGCAACTCGTGCGTTATATATGTCAGTGGATCCACCCGAATTCCGGTACTTCTAGACCATTGTTTCTATGGGAACCAAGAGCGTGTAGTTACATGAATTGTTTGATTAGCTTTTTGTTGACGCTGGTCAAATCTACAATTCACTTGTACTATATGAGAGTCGAAAATGGGAATCAGAATCACAACACCACACAAGCACTTAAAACGCACTTCGTTGCTATCGTCAGTTTCGGTTTAGATAGCTAACATCTTTTTTTTAAAGATTTTTTAGCCTTTTTCCATTTATTTTAAGTCATGTTTATATGAGCCAATAAAAGAGTATATTTAAATAAAAATATTTTTATTTTGATATTTTGCTTTTATTTTTTTTATTTTTTTTTTTTTTATTTTAGCAGTTATTCTTAAGTTTATAAAAAAAAATGATGAGATTCGAAAATGTCTCTGGATTTTTCATAAGTTTCTGTTTAATCCTTAAATTTGAAAAACCTATTGCATAAATCCTGTCATTATAGTGCTACTATTATTTATTTTCCCAATTGCTTTCCCTGATTCTCCCAAGTTTAGAACTCTTAATTTTCTTCAAAGTTAACAACTTTGCATGATTCAGCTAATTATGTACGTAAGTAAACCTTGTCCGTATAACAATTTGTAACAATTTCGTTTTCCCCTTAATCCCTCTGTTTACATTGAATTAAGTCTTAAGGCAGATTTATGGCTCTATGTACATAGGTACATTGATTGCCCAAGATAAAGGTGTACTGCTGCGTAATTCCTATAATAGGTCTCATAAATCTGATGAGATATTTTACGACTTTCGTTTATATCATAAAACATATAATAAATACCCACCCTTAGAAAGAATTTACTTTATTTTAAGGAATGATAATAAATACAATCAGGATACATCTCAAGCTTACCATTCTGAAAGTAAATTCTTCTCTGTCTTTCGAACTTTTCATTATGCAAAATTCTTCTCTGACAATGACCAAACTCTCGTAAGAATTCCAGATATTTTGTTATCCTTTTATTTTGTGTGTTCTGGTGAATATAGAAAATGGTCAGTTAAAAAGGATCTCCTACGCCACTCTAAAATTTCTGAAATTAAAAATAAGTGGAAATGTAAGGAAAATTTTCTTCGTGTGAAATCTGTGGGAGAAATAATGTACCTGCATGAATATAAAACCTCATTTTTGTTTTTGGGATTAGAATGGCTGACCTAGATAAGAAGCAGTTCAGAAAATTATACCTAATAAATTGGTCCAACTTTAATTCTTATCAGCTACGAGAGAACTACAAGGAGGAAATACAACATGAAAATACACAGTTAGTGGTATCAAAATTATGGGGTACGTAGTACCTACTGTTTTCTGGGACTTGGACGTATATTAAATATGATACGAGATTAAAATCAATTTTTAATTTAAAAATCGGCACGAACTTTTGTGCGCTTATTTCAAGTCCTTTATTTACTTATGTAATATGAAGAGTATTGGTGTACATATTTTCTTAAAGATACTACAAAGGGCTGTGTTTAAACTGAAGTAACATGGTTAGTAAGCGTATTCTTACTGTTGCGGACCTTGCATGAATTTTAGTTCTTCACTGGATGAATTAATCTTCTATCAGAATCTTTTCTTTATGCATGTGTCATGAAGTCATGTTGATTGTGTATTCAAAATCAATAATCGAATTTATAGATCAGCTTGTTTTAATAAACGTAAATATTGAATATCCTTGATGCATAACTATGCTGACGATTTTCACAATTAACTGATTTTATTAATTTTGTTATGACAGTAAAGCTCATGCTACTTACAAAGAGAAGGTCTTAAAATATTTTTTCCGTTCATTACATTAATTTTCTATACCAGTTTAGGATTATAGTAGGTGCGTGCTTGAGGTTCAGCAATCTTCGCCTTGATAATTTTGCGCCATTTCAGAACACATACTTTAAAGTTTCATGCCCTTCCTGGCAGAAAAGGTAGGATGGAGTTTCAGCTAAATTAGTGTTGTTTGGGTGTAGAGGAAACTCCGCTGAAAACAGTCCTGTACTTATTTTCATAAGGAGGAGTTCCTTTTTATTTCAGCAGTTTCATTACATGTTGTTCAAAAGAGAGCCTTCAATGTTTTTGGCAATATGATAATGAATTATTGTCGTATGGACACGCTCGAGCAAGGCCCAACTGTCGGAAGTCCTTTGCTCCTTTATCGCTAGAGGTATAGTCAATGTTCTGATGAAATATCTAGTATAATCTCTTGCAGATTTATTCCTCTATGCAAAATCGCTCTGCAAGCCGCGCAGATTATTTCACACTTTTGGGCATACAGTAAATTTTGTGATGCTTTTTTTAGACCGAACTGTGTGAATGTGGAACAAATTACCATCTTCTTTCCTCGGGCTAATAATCTGCGAAGAATTGAGAGCGGCATACATCAGGACATCTGCCACTATCCTCATAGTTACCACCTAATTCTTTATCTATTTCCTTCCTGGCATGCAAATTTTGTGATGCTTTTTTTAGTCCGAACTGTGTGAATGTGGAACAAATTACCATCTTCTTTCCTCGGGCTAATAATCTGCGAAGAATTGAGAGCGGCATACATCAGGACATCTGCTACTATCCTCATAGTTACCACCTAATTCTTTATCTATTTCTTTCCCGGCATGCTGTACTTACCATCATAAGCTACCCCTTGAGCTTGGCTCAATAATATACATATAAAGAGATGTTGATGAAAATTGTTTCCTTATTTATGTAATTATTACAGTATGTCTTAATGTAAGGACTTTGGTTTTTTCTCCCACAAACTTAGCCCTGATATGACGACCGTGGTAGTGTCCCAAAATGGCTCTGGGCAGCAATGGGAGTTTCCGCATCAATTTTAGCTAGTCTATCAACAATTTCATTTGCACTATGATCCTTATATTCTGGTACCAATAAGAGAATGATTTTTTACCAACTCGAAGGTGCGCAAATACTTCAAAGCTATCCTTGACTTAATGTGCAAGATAATGCTAATAGTAGTAACATTTATAGTTTTTCAGATGAGATTTTGACAAATTCTTCTTTAGCTAATTCTTTCACTTGGAATATATTTGGGGTACACTCCAGGACACTTGAGATGAGGCATCTCAGGATATATACACCCAATTCAATTACACTGTTTGTTTTAAAACCACACAATTTATCTTTGCTGGAAAGATGGTTCTCTGAATATCCATATTTTTTTTTCAATTGCCTTACAAAATCCAGCTAAGGTGCAATTGTATAGTACATAAATGTTTCTAATAGTAAAAGAAGTCTTTCTTCAATGTCCTCCTGGAGTAGGTGGGAAAATACCATCATATCCAGCCGACTGCCAACAGTAAAACAAACTTTATTTGGAGTAAGGGCTCTTTTCTCTAGGCTTTTGAGTTTATATAAGACCTCGCACGGAGCGATATCGATTATGTCATGAGCTGTTATTCTTTCATTACGTTTGAATGAGTCAGAGAAATTAGTTTGTCGCAAGAGCTCAATTGTTTTCTCGTAACTCCTAGTATAACTATATATCCCTTCATTAAGTATGCTATTTGGCCAAATTTCGGTCGGTATCTCAGTTTTCTACCCTCCATATGGCGTAGCTACATATTACGCGTTGCGTTTCGTATGAATTTACCGTTTTGGAACGCTTACACTGAAAAAAAAAAGATTATTTGCTTTACGCCAATGAATCAGTTGATTTTCAGCTTGCGAATCATATTCGTTAAGAAAACTTATTGTCATTAGTTGATTTAGCTAATCTTGTTTAGTCCTAACATTTGTGAATTCAACTAATTGTTTAGTTAGTTTTGATAATCTTTCGGAATTTCGTATCCGAGCATGTTTTTTTTTCAACTAATCATTTTGTTGAATTGACTAATTTTTATATAATACATTTCCAAAAAATAGAAATATCAGCTAAAACAGTCGTTGTTTAATCCAGTCTTTAGAAGCACTTATTGGAACAGTCGACTAATTAATATTGCTCTTTCAGCAAATTCAATTCTCCAAATTAATTAATTGATTGGTTTATTTTGCATACCGCATTATTTAAAATAACTGAAACATATGAATTGAATACATTAGTAATCAACTAATCGAATTTGTTAAAATATGTAATGAAATTGGAAAGTACAACTAATTTTTTTGTTGATCATAATAATAAAATGCTATAAATTTAATTATTTGTTTAATTATTATTTTTATATGTTTTTATTATCTGCCCGCAATACGCTAACAATATTTTTAATAAAGAGGAAAGAAAGCTTTCTGCATAGTACTCATTAGTACGACTGAGAGTTTCTGCCTACTGTAGACGCTGAAGAAAATATTAAGCAAACCCCATATATGTTCTAAGTGTAAATTATATGAGGCAAAAATTTCTGCTTTGTTAATTCATCGAATGTATAAGTCGAAATTACAAATTGGGTGTTAACATGTCCAAACGAAATTCAAATTGAAAATAGATGTGTCAAAGCAAAGGTTCAGATCTTTCGATTCAACAAATGTATTGGTTTAATTTAATGGTTTTGTGCATAAGTTTCTAAAACGATGAAGCGACAGTAAAAATGGTTATGATTTATTTCACAGGTGATTTCTCAATCCATGAATAAAATGGCCCTAAACGTTTTCCCAAAACACTTAAAATATTCTAAATTTTGTATGACAACACCAGGGGTTTCAAGATTTCTTCCCTTTATGAAATTGTATTTATTATTTTTTCGAAAATGCCATAGACGAACGGATAGACGGACAAACGGACAGACATGTAAAAATCAAAATAACAATTATACGTGGGTGTCCAATCCATTTTTCTTTTATCTGTAATATGCGTTACCACCGAAATGATAAACTCAGTATGACCTATGAGATTTCATGTAGGGTATAAGAATACATATTAATGATGTAGTGATTTGAAATTTTAAGTTATGCGAAAATCATATTATTCATATCAACTAATTCGTTAATACAGAGAATTGTGAGGTTACATCATATTAAAAAATCTATCAATTTATTTGTTGAATTTATTAATTGCATAAATTCGCTAATATAACAAATGATATTCTTAAAAATAAGCAAACAGTTTCGTTGTCTCTGCGAAAAAATTAATAATTTCATATGTTGATTTTACTAATATGTCTTCTGAAATATGATCAGTTATTTTACCGTCAAATATTTTTTAACTGAACTAATTGAATTCGAAGCAACAACTAAAGTATTTTCCAAAACAACTAAGGGCAAATCACCTAATTAAAAATTGCAACTAATTAGCATTTACAATTTTATTAATCACTTAATGGTTTTTCCAAATCAATTTACAGGAATTATTAATGTACAATCAACTAATCGTGATTTGTCGTTTTAACTAATAATTGTTTTTCAGTGTAAAGACAAATTTTAAATGTTTAAATCTTCGTGTATTGTATGAATTTTCCTTTGGTGTGAAATAATTTCTGCTATTGCTACTACAAATGTGCAACCTAACCTTTATTGTACCCTTTCGCATAATGGTTAGAATTTAAATTTTAAATATCATAATATGATTGAAAATCTTACCAATGACACAACTCATAGAAAGATTTGCCATTAGTCAGACGATGTACATATGTATGTTAAGTGAGTTAAAAAGTTTATAGAAATTACATCAAGTACTTAAGTACCAAAGTTTTTCCTATCACGCTACCATTCTTTCCAGAACATGATTAGGGTAGGAGTATTGAAGAAACCTTCCCACTTTTGATTAAATTTTGGAATATCCTTAATATACCTGGACGTACTAAGCGAAAAAAATGTAATTATTGTAGTTTTCAATTTGAAAAGTTTTGCCAACTTTTTGGATTTTCCTGATCTAACGAAAGATAACTTGATAAGTTTTCGCATTCGAATTTTGAAAAATGCCATTTTTTTTTTTATTTATTCATTTTTTATATTTTTACAAATTAAAGTTCGAGTCCAATTGAGCATAACTAAAACTAAAGGAATATGAAATCTTAGTTTTTGACAATTTTTTTTCTAAATTAAATTCAGCTCGAAAATTTTTATATTAGGGAATCGGATTATATATGTAAAGGGCTAAATAAAATTATAATTACTAACATGTGATGTATATTTATGAAATTTAAATTTCTCAAAGTTTTATGAAATTTAAATTTCTCAAAGTACGACTCGAAACAGCAATGTTAAAAGATGATACTAACGGATTGAAGTCAATAGTCAGAAGAAAATATAGTTCTGATTTTTGGAATTTATCTAGTTCCGTCTAAATATCAAAAAGGCTAGTTTATGACTCAAACCTGTCAAAATAAGATCACAATATAATAGGGTTACTACAAAGCAATATACTAAACACGAAATGCACTAATAATTGATAAACTCTTTGAACTCCAAAAGTAACTTTTTGCGCCGCCACCTAAAACACCTTAAAACAGATTTAAGAGTCTTATTTGCATATTTTAAATCACACAAAAAAAAAAAAACTAAATGCAATATTTCAAATATATGACTGCAGTATACTCATTTCATTATCTTCTTCCCATTATGGCTCTAGTATATTTTCGCATCAGATTGTTATTTTATAGAAAATTGATATATTTATGTTGACAGTGTTTACTGGTGAGCTCTCAAATTTTAAATCAAAAGATCCCGGATTGAAATCTTAATTCACAACACATACAACTTTTTCGAATAGCCCTAGATCTCTTAAAACTATCAACTATATGCATAAATAGTGCGGAAAATAAAACTTCACAGAGAATAATGCTAACAACATTACCTCATTGTATGTCCCAAATGCATTCAAGGCAGATAAAATAATATATAATTTGTTTGTAGTATTAGGGAACTTGGCAGATTTACTTTAGCAATTTGTGTGCACGGAAAGTAATCAAATATGAAATCTTAATTTATAATGTAAATAAATCAATAAGTATGATGTTATCAATCTTTCGCTCATATGAATATTGTTCGTCATACGTGTTATCACTTAATTATTTATTGAAGTTCAAAGGACAGACTACACTTTGTACACATTTGTATCACATTAATCTCACACCAGCTTTTTGTGTCATTTGTGCATTCGATAGCTTTGAAGTCTGTCTAAATGGATTACGATTAATAGTGTTCACCACGTGTCAGTTGATAGCAGTCGGTTTAATAACCCCAATCGATCGCGTTTTATGGATTTGTTACATATCGAATCGTATAGTGAATTGAAATTGGTAAGTTTGCAAAATGTTTTGCATTAACAAAAATTGGGTTTCTACAAAATATTTGCCTTTAATGTGTATGGGTATGTTAAAAAAACTGCTACTCAACTTTTTTTTACGAGCTATTATACATAAAATTTTAAATCTGAATATATAATTTATGCGTATACGCAAGGTTTTCTTCTTACATAAATAATTATTAGTCATTTCGATGACTTATTATTACATTACAGTATCTTTTAAATTTTTAATCCAGCTATATTCTGAAAATCAACTAATAAAGCAGAAAATTTGTACTCAAACTACTTTCCATTTTAGAGAACGGTACACTGTTTCTCAATGTGTTAGTAACTTTTCTTAATGCGTCAGTAATATCGGATATTTGACCTACAAGCTATCAATAAATTTACGGAATGTTCTTTTAAATAATAGTATCGAAGATACAATAATATGCATTAGTTTAGTCAATAGTTTAACTATAAATAATAAATACTAACTTAAACCAAAGGAAAAGATAAAAATTAATAATGTATACAAACTTAGGATATGACTTACTCAAACTACAATACTACACTATAATGACAGGCAAGCTTTGTGAAACAAAATTGGTAAAAAGATAAAAAAATAACGGAATAGATGCAAATGAAAAAATATGTTAGTGTTCAGGGAGCTCATTTAATGAGCTGGGCAATAACTTGGATTGGCTTGAATGTTCTGAGACAACCGGCGTTTTGAATATTAGTTATTCCATCAACAACGAAAGATCTGAACATATTAACAATCATCAAAGATGGCTTTGCAAAATCGTGACATAATCAAATTTCAACTTCTGGATGATTGAAAAAATTGAAAGCGTTGCCAATTGAGCCGAAAATCGGCTAATTTGGCCGGTTTTCAACTTCATTAGCCGAAAAAATTTTACCTTAGCCGACAGCCCATTTTTAGCCGGTTTTGATATTTCTTTAGTCGATTTAGGATTGACGCAAACTTCACTTGGTTTGGTGCGGTGCTTTGGTGATCAGATGTATTTTGAGCGACTTTCTTGGATGAAAAATTGGATTTTTCCACTCGTGATTGTGCGAAATTGGTGCGTCGTGGGAAATGACTTTCTATGAGAAAAATATTTACAACAGAGTACTAACATCCCTGAAAGAAAGAACGGAAGAAATATATGCGAAATGTAGTAACTGGGGTGTATGTAACCTCAGTGTATGAAAATTTACAAAAACGTCCCGGGAAAGTTTTTTGTATCATGAAAAGAGTACACCACTCGAAAGTGCTCGGCGAGACTACTTTTCCGCTCGTGATTGTGCGAAATTGGTGTGTCGTGGAAAATGATTTTCTATGAGAAAAATTTTCACAACAGAGCACTAATGTCCCCGAACGAAAGAATGGAAAAAATATGTGCGAAATTTAGTAACTGGGAAGAGTACACCACTCGATAGTACTCTCGGCGAGACCATTTCTTCCCGCTCATGATTGTGTGAAATTGGTGCGTCGTGGAAAATGCCTTTCTTTGAGAAAATTCTTCATATCATAGCACTAATGTCCCTGAAAAAAGAACCGGAAAATATATGCCAAATGTCGTAACTGGGGTTTGCTGGTTTTGGATTTATATTCATTCGAGGAGTTTGCATTATTTTGTATAGAATGAAATTTGGAATTGGCCGATTTTTAAAAGCTGTATAGCCGATTTTAGCCGATTTTAGAAAAAATTATTGGCAACACTCATCAATCAAATATTGCTGGTGTTTGAGCGAAGTAAATTAAATAAGAAACAAAACAGGCTTTTTAAAAAGTAAATTTAAGTACGGTTGCCATACAAAAATGTCGTTTTTCATTGTATATTTGGGCACTACTTAAGAACGTGTCGACATAGAGAGCTAAAATTTAGTAGACACATCATACATCGCTATTTTACAAGGAGGTGTTTAGTTTTAGAGAATTAGAACACTTATTCTTTACAGCTTTAATATTGTAATTAAATTAGGCATATATTAAATTTCAAAAACATTTCGCTTAAGGTATAATAAGTCATAAAAACACCTTATTTGAGATCTTATCCCATATATCTTAATTATCTACAATTTACTTAATTAGGGTACTAAATTGGTCTAAGTTCATTCATTAATAGGTTCTCTGAATACCTATATTTGTCAAAGAACTGGCCAGAAATTGTATTTACTTTATTAGTAACTAGCTTTAAATTTGCTAATTTGTATAGCGATAGAGAAATGCCAGACAGGTTTAGCATTGTTTTTAATATTTTATTTTTTTATTTATTTTTCCCGCGGACGGGAATCGAACCGACACTTGTTAGAATTGGACAATGATAGAGAAAGAAGAACTTTAAGTACTTTTATTTTTAATGATTCTAAATCAAATTCATAAATACAAGAAGGAAAAACAACCGCCTTGTCCGGGGTTTGAAACCGGGACCTTCCGCTTTCCGGACGAGGCGGTTGTTTTTTGTTCTTGTATTTTTGAATTTGATTTAGAATCATTAAAAATAAAAGTTCTTCTGGGCTACATTGTTTGAGATATAGCGGCCTGAGTGACAACTGGATGATGATCAGATAAAAGTTCATTAACGACCCTAGGTTGATAAATTAAGCTTGGGTAATTTTTTAAGAATAAATCTATTGTTGGCGTGACGTGGGTATGTTCATAGGTGTATAGAACTATGATAGGAGAAGATAAAGCAATGCTGTGTAAGATATTACCCCAAAACATTTTCCCTGATACATCCCCATGCACTATGTCGACAATTTAGTTCCCCCCTCTTAAAACGTTGGATGATCTCCTCATAATTCTTAATATGTCATTGCGTAAGTGGTTTCGAATACACTGACTCAAATTCCTACCTGGAAAATATGTTGAGAATATTTTTATTGAGGGGCCACTCTTTGTAAATAACTCAATCGCAATTGCTTCAATAAGGTTAGTTTTTGGTAGGGGTAAAACAGTGTGTTTGATATTTTTCTTAATAACAATTGCTACCCCGCCTCCTGGTGCCTATATCATTTCTACAACAAGGGTAGTTTGAATGATGGGATTGCACATTATTGCTAAGCCAAGTTTCGGTAACTATACAAATGTCAATATCATATGAACCTATATAACTAAAAAAATTCCAAGTACTTATTTCTAATTCTCCTTGCATTCCAGGTGTAACAATAAATTTTCCGTGCTTATTTTTGGACTTACTAACCGCCCGATTCTATATAAGAGACTTTCAAGAGATCTCTTAACCTCTTAAATTTAGCAGAATTAGTATTCTACATACATTTTTGTGGAGAAATTTTAACTTTAAGAGGTTAAGACGGTTTGGAGAATCTTTCAGTTAGCCCAGCTATTAAAGACGTTTACTTTTCAAGAAGAAGAACACGCAATGTTTCTGACGAGGCGATCATGGCAATATGACCAAATTATACCACAATTTAAGCTAGGTATGGGTTAGCTATAATTGTGTGCGTCTTTAATTAAGCTACAATAATCGATATAAATAATAATTGTATGATAAATTCACAGCATGTACTGATAATTGAATTATTATTTTAATACCCAAATCGCAGGTAAACAGTTCCACAGCCGTCGTTACGTCCAACAGGATTTTCGTACAAACCTGTAGCAAAAAAATTAATTGTTACCAAAACTTTAAGTGACGATAATATTGTCGAATAATGGAGATTATCTATCAATTTAAAGGCAAAAGATTTTAGCATTCCGAGATTCTATACCTACAGCCTTAGAAAAGAAAAGTGATTCAAGTCGTCTCTCATATTGCTCAGAACTATCGTCTGTACATGGCTCAAATTGTATAATTATTTTATATTTCACAAACTTGGACATATTTATATAATATCTACGAATTATATAAATATGTACTGTATATTGCGGCATTTTTATCCAACATTTTGGTATTTTAAAACGAAACAGTTTCTGCAAGTATCACGATGAGAGATTTAAGCGTACCACGGTGAGGACTCTTATGTTAAGCCTTAAGCGATATTTGATTTTTATAGTTAACGTAAATTTTGCTGCAAGTACGGATGAATTGGATTTCTTCTAGTGGCCGTATTTTCAATATCATTGTTATTTTTTTTATTGTATACATTTTACAAAATATTTTTGTATTTTTAATATATCCAAATAATTTTAACTACCGCAAAACGGGGTGACTTTGGCATGCGAGGTGACTTTGGCACCTAGCGCCGGTGATCGGTTGACGTGATGACAAAGATGCGCGAAGTACTGAATAGTTCAATATTTTATATGATTCGGTAGAGGGTGCTTCGAGATTATATTAGGCCACTAAGAACGCGTAGATATTGAAACTATACGGATGATGACGTCACAGGAATACTAAAAGATATTAGAAAGGGCATGTTTCAAGTCAGTGAGAGTAAAAAGTAGAAAGTATTTCGTGAAACGATTTAGTGGTGTATACAAAGAGAAAATTTGTGGTTCGCTTGCTATAAATCCTAAGGAAAAGACTTTGATTGCGGATATTTTGTATCCAGTGGTAATGTGGTAGAAAATGATGATAAGATGACCTGTAGTCATTGTGTAAAATAAAATGGAGGTCTTATGGGAGCATAGACTAGCTACAATACCTCACTTGCCATGTTTGGCTATGCGAATACTGCCACAAACACAACAGGAACCGTTTGAGGAATGTGCAAAATGTAAAGATGAGGGTTAATTTTTTTTTTTTTTTGGTTCATAAGCTACCTCTGATGTTTTGCTAATTTCTTTTTCTATTAAGTCTACTCAAATTACTAAACTACTTTGATTTATACTATTTTCTCGTAGTTTCACCTACTTTTATCAGTTCAATAATTATGGAAATATCTTAAGATATACACCTGCCAAAGTCACCCCAAACCCGGAGTGACTTTTACAGGCCCTTAAAGGGCATTTTTCTCTAAAATTTTAAGAGATATGATAACTTTATTTACTACCTTACATAAACAAAATGTCAAATGCTATGAAACACGAAAATGTATTAAATTTTTCGAAAGTGTATGCGAAAAAAATCTATAAAACCTTAAAAATCTGTCAATGTCACCCCGTTTTACGGTTCTTGTTTTTAGAAATAGTATGACCGGTTCTTCTTCTTCTTTTTACTATACCTTTTCTCCGAGTCTCCGCTGTCATATTTTAGTTTCTAAAGAACGGCTCACTAAAATTTAGTTTAGCGTGGACCTTAGTACTAGGCAGTAATAAAAAAAAAAATTAAAAATTGAAAAAATGTGAGCGACTGGTATGTCTCAGCCTCGCCACATCGTACATATTTAATTTTTATTAGTTACGCTTTTAATTGATTTGCAAGTACTATACTTTAAAAGAAATCTAAAGAAAATAGCTTATAATAACAACAACGCACCTTTCTCTTAATTCAGTTCCTAATTATAACTTAATTACTTTTTTACTTTTGTTTTTTCTCCCCCATTACGGTCAATCTCCATTCCAAATGATATTTTACCGCAGGGCTTCAAACAGCGACCGCATTTTTCTTAATAGTTTTATTGCTTGTTTAAAAATTAAGTTGTTTACAAACTTGCTTAGTGTTTCATTTGTTGACAATATCATAGTTATCACTGCAAGCTACTCTAAGAATGTAAGAATGTAAGCTGTCCATTTTATTTGAAAATTCAGGTCAGAAAATCTACAATCATGAACGTAAATAACATTCGTTATCTTATCGTTCATAAAAAAATTCACGACAGACTAGTGGAGATCAAATTAGTCAATTTGGATTAAAGACGTACCGATAAATTGGAATTACATGGTTGCATCTTAACAGTGGAGAGTTGTGAGAATTTTCCAAAGAGAGAAACTTCAAAACAAATTAAGTGTTTACAAAATAATGCCATGGAACACGTCTATTTCATGCTCATAATTTTCATATTATTTATGATTTGCTTGTTTTTCACTTACTCCTTTAAGATATAATAACATCATTCATGCCGGATTGTGATCGCACCAAATGCAATTTTGTTTTAAGAAATTCCAGATGAGAACATCGGATACTCAGTATTTCGATTTTGATGTGATTCGCAGTATTTCGATTTTGATGTGATTCGCAGAATAGAAACCTTTGTTTTGATCAATGATTGTAACCACGAGTTCAGAATTGGCAACTGAGATATGAACTTATTCAAATTCAATTTGCCTGGTTTGATTATATCATAGACCAATACTCATTATAGTTCAGTTTTCTAATAGCGAACCTTAAATTTGGAGCTTTTACAATAACAAAATTATATGGATTAGAAGGCTTTGAAGCAACCTTCGCGAATTACTCGCTCAGTGAGAAAATATATTCTTTGATTACAAAATACGCTGTATTTTAAAACCGCCTGGCGGACGCATGTAATAATGCTAGTCTCCACCTCTAATACCACGAGATTTTAATATTCGACGCTAATTATGGTATACCCTGTATGATGATGTATTTCATTTCAATTGGGTAGTGGGAATGAAGCTTCCTTTTCTGGATCCCTTTTTCCAATGTAAAACCAAGAAATATTTAAAACGAAGTTAAATTAAAGTACTTCAAAAATAACGAAAATAGAGCTTTGTCGACAAGCGAATTTTTAATAAATTTAGAATTAAATTGAAATAAATATTGAAATTTAAAGCTATTTGAATACGATCTTTTACATGCTCATTCCAATTTTTATACATTGGCATTCAAGTCATGCATTTAAATCTACCGCAGCGATTTTTTCAAATTTCTATTTTTAGTCCATGATTAGTTTTATAAAAATAAAATGAAGATCCTGACCATAGACAAACTAATGACATACAAAGATTGGGAAAATAGAACAAAAATCTCCAACGCCTCACTCGAATGTTAAATCGACGATGCCTCGACTTACTGACGTAACCAAAGGGTAAGCTAGCAATGCCTCGTTGCAATATAAAATCAAATATGCCTCTAATTAATATAGAGAAGGTCTGAGTTTTTTCCTAGAAATTTACTAGTCATTTTTTCTTTAGAATTTGTATGCATTACTGGAGGCCAACAGCAACGCCTCCTTCCAATATAAAATCCACGATGCCTCGACTTGCTGACGTAATCAAAGGGTAACCTAGCAATGTTTCGCTCCAATATAAAATCGGGGATGCCTCGAATTGATATTGGGAAGGCCTTAATTTTTTCCTAGAAATTTACTGGACATTTAAATATATGTGTATACAATATAAAACCAAAGATACTGCTTTTATACATTACTGGAGGCCGACAAAGTCATATATAAAAGTATTGTATCTGAAAATAATTCCATTCGGCCACTAAATGAATAGAAATTCTGCCGAAAATTTTCTCTAAATTTCTAAGAAGAAACAAATGCTTATTGCTCAACTAGCGTCTACGCTCATAAAAATTATTAGCCGCCCCCAAGCTCATGTTGTCGACCAAATGCATACAAATTCGGAAGATAAAATATCCAATAAATGCCTAGGAAAAAATTGAGGCCTTCTCTACATCGTTGATTTTATATTGGAGCGAGGCATTACTGTCGGTATCCAATACTGCATGGGTAATACCGTGCACTATTTGCGGCACCACCGTGCAACATTATTAATGACAAAAATTTCGTAAAAATAAATATCCAAAATTTACTTATACATTTTATTTTAGCATTGAAATAAGTAAGATGTAGTGAATCTAAAAACAAAGAAGTTAACTGCTAGTATTTGATATTAAAGTATAGTCCAGGAATGAGCTATTAAAATTAGTGAGTTTAAATAAGAGTCTCGTAGAAAGGCTTTCAGTATTATGTTTGTCAGAGATGTTTTCTGCTACAAGATTTGCTCACCCGAATTGATTGCCTTATTCAAAATTTATGTGTCTGGCTTTTCTATTCGATCGACTTGTTACGATCAGTATGAACCCATCACTCATTGCTCTCGAAATTTTAACGTTGTTGGTACTTTCGTAGATCTTACTGATGAACGTAATTGTTTCAGAAATACTGTAATGCAAATTTATAGATAATTACGTCTTTAGATATTCTTTACATTTCTTTTTTTATAGAATATATTTATATCCTTTTGACTTAATGCTAAGTTAGTTTTTATGCTTAGTCTGTAGGAGCTTTTCTCTGTAGACCTAAATAAATAAATAATATACTCCACTTACCTCAATTCTAGTATGTCTTTGATATTATAAGAAAAGTTTATGAAATGCCTTAAACATCCGTTATAGACCCATGTGCAAACTGCAAGCTCCCCGCCTGTCTCTATCTTTTCGGATACTTTTTGCTCCGCAACAGTACTTTCCGATACTCCCCGGGTAGCCAGATATGACATATAAGCGACAAAACAACGACAAATTGTTGTCATATGTCGACAAAATTATGTGACAAATATGATTAGAAACTGACAGGGTTGACGCCAATTGTCACATAAAAAATATTTAAGATTGTCACATTAATGGTAATAAATTCTTTGACAATTTATTCACTCAAATTGTTCACAATACCGTGTGACAATTGATCCACATATATATGTGATACATGATATTGTTGGCGGTTGTGATAATTGGTTCACATATAAATAGCATTTAAATGTCGCCATTTTGTCAAACTGTAAGAAAATTGTATATACTAAGTATTCAAAACGGAAGTTTTAAAAAAAACACACAAATTGTCGAAAAAAAAGGTTTATTCAATCCATTGATTATTATTAAACTAGTACGTAATTTTTTTTACAAAGTTACAAAGTTTTTTTTTTTATATGAACGAACAAGAATAAGTAAGCCTTTGCAGAATTGGTAAAATTTTTAGAATATATTCTTTTATGATTTGGCTGGTTCCAGCTTATAATATTTCCCTGGCGTTTTGGATATGGTCTTATCTACAAAGTATTTACATATAATAGCTTTAGTTTCTTACTTCTTAAATAATAGTAAAGTCTTCTTCAGTTTTCTGCTTCTTATTATATTGGATGCGATAGGGTTCGTTAGCACGCTGGAAGTAAAATTTTATTTCATCTAAGGCAGCATCCTCAGCAAAATTTTTGTTACGCATGCATTTCACGGTATCTGAAAATAGGAAAAAATAAATACAATTGAGACTGGAATTATAAGTGGAATTAATAATATCACTTACCTAATATAACTTTTAGGTAAACTGTCCCGGCAAGTTTAATTTTCCCATTTTTTCCAGAGAAATTTATTCTCTTCTGAATACTTATTTCAAATAGTCAGTTAATAACTCGACGGACCGCATCTTCAATACTTTTCCCTCGGACCAAACTTATATCAGTTATCTAAATAACTACATGTTTAAATCTGTATCTTACCAGCGCTTTTCTATAATTTATATCTGTTTCACATTTTGGAATATGAGATTCAAAGTCTGTTAAATTGGAAATTGAATGTTGTTTGAATTTAGAGAGTCTTGTAACTTTTGTCCAAAGTCATTTGAAAGATCCTGTAATCCTCGGATTTCTATTTTAATAACCTCCTGATTGTACCTGATAGAATCTGTAAAATATATAAGAATAATATTTTCACGGTCTAGATATGTGTATATATTTTTTAATATTCCTTACCTATTTTTTTATATAAGGTTTCCATAGGATCGTTTAATTTTCTGACGGTTTTAAATATTTCTTCCATAATTAAACAGGGGCCCATTTGTGAAACTGCTTAAAGATAAGATAAAATTATATTTCATAGTTATTAAGAAAATAGATATTATTACCATTAATATTTGAATTTTCATTTTGAGATGAGCTTTCATTGTAGTTTTGTGTCGATGTAGATCAGCGATTTGATAATTATTGGGTGAATAAAACAAAATGTTCAAGTTCAGTGACAACAATGTTCTTTCCTGTAGAATACATATTACTTGTGCAAAAATGGAAATACATAAGTTAAACCATTTAGAGTAAATTTGACACATTTTTTCTTTATTAAATTTATCGGTATTAATTGAGTTTCATTTTGAAGGGAACCAACAATACAAATCCCGAGGGATATTGAATTTATAGGATTTGAATACAAGTTCGTGATGGCGTCAAAGTACTTCCAAATAATTGTTATATTTCCGTCCCTAAGGAAGAAGTTCTGTATTTGGAAATATCGGCCGTCCTTAGTTAGGACGGTATTATCCTTGTTGTTGACAATAAGGGTAAAATTTCTTGTTTTGCATAGTTGAAAATACTTAACTGATGGTTAAATTCTGGGTGCATCTTTTACACCATAATGATAATGCTCCCCTGGATGTATTTGATAGAAATTACTTAACTGCCTCGGCGTTTTTTACACAGTTCTTGAGTCGTATGGTAAATTGTGTCCATGGCGGTTTAATATTCGTAGTAAGCCATTTAAGGCTTTTAAGAAAATTCTGTTCTGAAGTGCCCAGGAATGCAGTTACTCTTCAAAATTAATTTTTGTGGACTCTATTTCAATGTCACACTTTCAGACTCAAATGAATTAATATCACCTTGCCAGAAAATTTTGAATACCTGTGTACATTTTTGGGGATTTCCCAACAGTTCTTTTGTGTTTCCTTAAAAATGTCACTATCACAAACTTCACCAGAATTTTGCATACTGCACTTTCTTTCTGACTTGACACTGCAGCAAATGCATTTTTGCTTAGTTTTTGTTTATATTGTCTGCTGCACTTAAAAATTTTCTTGCACTTTTAATACAAAACTCAATTAAACCGGAAAATTTTAATTATTCACTTTATTTTATTTAATTAACCTGCAAAAATTGGCACTTTTAAAATAACTCATTCAATACTGAAAACTTAAATTTTTTAAAAATACACCTACTACAATTAACTTTATAACTGATGATTAATTTGTTACTACGACTAAAATTTAATTATTGTGATCCCGGTGTCTTTTTACTGTTGTAACGATCAGACAAATTTGCAAGCAAAATATTAGTCATCATATTCAACTGAAATCTGTCAAACTTTATTCACAATTCCTTGTGAAATTTTTGTCCATGAAAAATGGTATTGCAGCACAATACAAATGTCAAACTATTGTGTGACATTTCATTTTCACAATAATTGTCTCTTTTTTGCGACAAATTTTCGACATTGTTTTGTGATGACTTTACGTGGTCATTACTTCCTCTAGCGGATTCAAAAACACGGTCCACAGTATTGCTCCGTCGTACGATATTACCCCGCCTTACCACATACTAAAATTAAAAGTTATTTTGATTTATTCATGTCCGTCTGTCCGCACGATAACTCCAGAATGCATATACCTACGAAGCTGAAATTTTGCATATGGCCAAGAGCTGAAATTTTGTTCATAGTATTTTTATGGAAATACTAAATATAATTTCAAAATTGGACTAAATCGGGTAACCCCTTCTAGTTGTTCTAGTTGTTACCATATAAAAATTTAGGATTTTTACGTATACTGTGAAAATGATAAGTCCTGTACGGTTTTAATGTACTGAAAAGTGCTTCAAAATATGAAATCCTACAAAATAAGTTATAATCATTTTTTCTGTCCGACGAACCATTCTAGAAATGTTGGCGAAAAACCACTTCAAAAATCAAATTTCCACAGATGGGTGACCGTACGAAATAAAAACGGGCAGTCATCTAGAGTATCATAAGAATTGGTCTTAGACAAGTTCTAATTTTTTTAATTGTTTTGTTTACAATTAATCCGAGAAAGGAAAAAATTAGCTAACTGAGTTTTAAGTTAGCAAGATAGGAAAACATGCTTAAAATTGAGCAAATTTTCTATTATTCTAGCAAAGTTCCATCACTGGTTGTAGTATCCCTTGTAAATGGAAATTGCAGATGCAAATGAGAACCAGAATATTTTATAAAGCGAAAGCAACTTCATGAATATTCCTAACTGTCTGTCTGTCGACATAAAAATGTACTGGCAGCACTATCACTATCCTAATTTTTCAGAGGAGAACGGATTCTCGTAAACTTAAAAGCTTTCTATTGCTTGGTTTGGTTGCTTGGATTGTCTGTAATATGACGACATGTTTTTCCATTAGAGACTTTGACACTATGGGGTAATTTGGGTTGGGGCAATACAAATTCATTTAAAAAGTGGGGAGACTCGTTTTTATCGTTTGGGGAAAAGCAGCAATTTTACTATGCTATCTCGTAAACTTCTGTACAGATTACACTTGTACATAACGAAAATTGCAGAAAATACCCCTACTCTTCTGTGCTCATTTGAACGTGAAACACAATCACCTCACCGAACAGAAGCCGGAGCTCTGCTTTTGCTTCTCTGCTTAAAGCAAAATAATCAAGTAATCGTCAGTCGTTCAGTGAGTGTGACCGTGTTCGAAAGCGAAGTTAAAATTGTGCAGATCGATGGTTAAATAAAATTATTGACATTCAATATTCAAATAATTAATTTGTTGTAAAATCCAGTGAAAAATACCTGGAACAGGCGTTTTAATAATAATCGAGGACCGCATTAATAATAATCGAAGCTCATACATAGTATATATGTATATTGTTCAAATTAATATTATGCTAATAATCGCTCTATGCTAGAAACTTTGTTGCAAAAATTTTGCTTGAAATAAGTCTAAATCGTTACTTTTTTCTTCTGTCAATGTAATTTATTAATTATTTGAGTTATTTTTCGTTTTTGTTTTGTTTTTACTCTTTGAATTAATTACGTTTTCGAAATTGCTGCTGCGCGAAGAAATAAATTGGTGAAAATATTCTATATTAACGTATATATATATGCAACGTTCGCCACTACCTATTTATACGACTAGTAGCAACAATAAAACAGTCAACTTAAATGTGAGATAACTAATAAATAAAAACAATTTAAAAACAAAACTTGACAACGAACAATACGACGATTTTAATAATTAAAAAAAGAAAAATTTAACAAAAATCTAAACTGCATTCGAGAAATACTAATTTTTTTTTTGGTAAATTACTAAATTTGTTCCTTTTTGAAAAAAAAAAAAATAGAATTCAATTTTTGAAAATCCATAAAAGCTGTGACAACTTATCTTTGTGACGTAAAAGGTCCTGATTTTCATGCAGTGCGTTAACATATTGTGATTCAAAGTGCATTTCCGTTTTATTTAAAATATAACACAAAAAAGAAATAAGAAGAAGAAGAAAGAAAAATATTGATTCCTACGCATTTTACTTAAATGTGTTGCTATTAAAAAATATTTATTTGAAAATTTTTTGGTAAAATTACCGAAAAAAAAGAGCAATAAGAAAAAAAGAGATAGAAAAATATTCTTGTGATAAGACAAAATCTAGTGATATTGCAATAATTCTATTAATTAATGAAAATAGTGATTTGTGTCTCCTCTGTATATCGCTTTTTGTTTTAATTAATCCATAATTAAAACAAAACTGAGAATTAAAAAAAAAAAATAAAGTAAAGAAAATTTTTCATTTGAAATCAACGCGTTTTACCTCAAGGCGATCTTATGAAATCGGAGGCTTGGATTAATTCTGATTCCTACAATGAGAAGGTGCGTTCCGAATTTTTTAGACCGCTACTTTTATTAGAAAATTGTTATTGCTTAAATATTGAGATTGAAGTATTATTTTTATTGAATATATACTGTGTTTGTGTGTGTATGTGTGTGTTTGTAGTTTAAATGTGCGTTTTAATTTTGTGTTTATGAACAATTTCATAAGTGTCATTAGATTTCTCAATTTCGTGGGGGAATATTGTGTTGTCTCTCTGTTTTGTACTCACACAGTATCACAGTTTTATTAACTTTTCGGTTCTTGTTAGCTCTTCACAGCATGAGTTGATATTTTCTCAGTTCTCCATGGAATATTGCGTTGCGCAGTATCTATTTGTTGTAAACCATATGGTATCAAATTAAAAGAGCTTTTCGTGACTAACAAATGCCCATTTTCAAAAAGGGGTAAAAACTTCTAGAAAGTGTGCATGATTTTAACAAAAAAAAAAAAAAAAAAAAAAAAAACCAAAAAAAGGTATCTTACAACCATTCAAGTGTGCTTGATTAAGCTGCACTGTTGTGTAAAATGCTGAAATATGTATGGCTGTACTGTGACGAATATAATGACCCAAATTTTAAATAAATAATATCTGAAAAAAAAGTGTCAGAACTGTGTTACCAAAAGGGTTGAAACAACTTGCTTGGAACGCATCCAACATTATAAATGGGCACCACAGTCTTTTAAAGCATGTCATCAAATGGTGACATAAGATTGTTAACTTATACTAACTATAGCTACTACCGGTGCAGTCTGGTTAGTATTGATTATTTTATAACCGACTGAATTGGTCAGGAATTCAGGGATATAAATTGTGTTTTCTTCAGGACACCAACCCCGACATATGAATATACATATCTGAATACGTACAATATTATAGAAGTTACTTTTTATCACGCTGCAGTATGATGACGTAGTATACATTTACTGTTTACCATTTACAATTTTGTTTTTGAGTCGCGTACCTATACCTATTAAGCGATTTTCCGTTTCGGCGGGATGTGTTCTAGTATCGGGCACTGCACCGGATACTGTAGTAGATATGCGGGCAATGCGCCATCCATGTGAGCAAAGGAGTGCCAACTGCCAAGAATGAATTGATCTCATTAGGTTGGGGTAGCTGTTTGCTACCAACGAGTAGGAATTTTTTGCTATTTTTCACCTTATCAGACTTAATCGATATTATTTTTCCGGACTTTATCACTTTTTTCTGGTTTAAATTGGCTTAAAAAGGAAAAATGTGTAAATGATGGGGGCTCAATTTGTTCGAAATAAATGCCACAGTCTGACAAAATGAACACGGGGGCTTTTAAGATTTTTTTTTTTTTTGTATCTAGTATCTGAACATTTCCGGATCGAAGGATCTACATTTTTTGTGGTGGTATTTTTTCACTTTCAATTTGTAAGTAAGTGGGGTTACTCATGTTGAAATATTACTTTCATTACGTCGCAATATCTTTAAAAAACAAAAAAAGAATTTATACAGTCCGCCATCTTGCGGGTATGAATACCATATGGGATGAACACCAAATTATTTAATAAAAAAAATTTATTTTTACATGCAACACTTATTTTGTAGCATAACGGTATATTAGATTAGAATAGTTTAGGATTAAGCGGGGCGAGTGGTCTTTGCACTACAGCCATTCATTGACTTATTGCGCACCGCTTTCTTCATAATTCATCAAATAATACCACTCTTCCTAAGATGAGCAGTTTTTTTCCAAATGCTTGGAATATACACTGTGCTCAAATTCGCATAAATCGTACTCCGATGTTTCATCTTCTTCGAGACATATCCTATCCTACATACAGCAGTGGATGATATGCCTATCCGATACATGTGTTTGTTTAATTTGCGGTTAGGACTCCTGTAATGATTCTGCGTTGATTGTCTTTAGTCTGTCATTGAAGTCCATCTCTGGTCCATTTGGTTTTGGATCCCGTTTTGAATCGTAAGCTTCAGGGTATTGTACGAGATACCGCAGAATGGTTCCGGTCCTATGGCGGACATGGTCAGTGCATCTGGGTTATCATTACCATCTATTCCTGAGTGAGGGTCCTGGCACCCAATGAAGTGTTAGGAGGTTCTTTATGCCAAGGTTTGTTAATGCTTGAATACATTCCCACATTAATTTCGTTTTGACCTCAGGTTATGAGATGGCTTTCAATGCCGCTTGGCTATTTGTATAGATATATATATTCTTGCTGGTGTAGCATCGGCTGAGGCTTTCGTATGGATATTTTGTGATGGCATATACCTCAGCCTGTTTATTCCTGCTCCTACCCTTGGTTTTGGAATAGTCTGTATGCCATATGAGGTCATCATTGTCTAAATTTGTATCTACTTTCTCCTTATTTGGTATGTTTATTTTAAGAAGCAGACAGAGGTTGTGTTTAACGACCATTCTGTCTGATATTATGTCCAGGACTGAATTTTTTTCTATTCATTCGAATATAGTGCGTAGACTTTTACAGTCGCATTCAGTATCCCGGGCTCTGAAAACCATTATTCCAGCCTCTTTTTCAACAACGTTCCTGAATGTTGGTAGGTTCACCAGTGTTTTTAGAACGCTGGTAGATGCTGTCCACATGACAACATTTACACTTAGACATAAAATCTTTTAGAGCTTGTGAACTTCCCGATAGTTGGCTTTGTGTACATTTATTCCACCTGCTGTTGCAGCATAGGTGATCATAGGTCTGACTACTGCTTTGTATAGCTTTGTTTGACTTGATCCCCCATGTTGATCCAGCCAGTTTTCTATAGTTCCGCAGCATTCGTGTACTTTTATGGACTGTTTTGTCAATATGTTTGTTCCAATTCAGCTTATTATCGTGCAGTACGTCAGTCTTGAACAAAATTTAGGGCTTCTTGGAGCTTTTTAGAATGCAAGCGCTCATATTTACCTGTGATAATGATAATAAGTTCATCAGCATAACCTTGCGATTCAATACATTGATTTATTAGTTGAACTAAAAGGTCGTTAACTACCATGGACCACAGCAGTAGGCACAGTACTCCCCCTTGGGGGCAACCTCCGGTTATGCAAACCTCCAGTGTCTCACTAAACAGCTGCTTCTTAATTATCCTGTTGGAGATCATTGGCTGAATCCATCTGCTGTAAGTTGGATGCGGTCCATGTCTGACAAATGCAGACATTGTTGACTTATCAAACGCACCTTTAATATCCAAAAAAGTTCCTTGTTGTTTGTCAAACGTACCTTCAATATCCAAAAAAGAACACAGTATCTACTGTTTCCCTGTTGTCTGTCAATAACTTTTTCTATACCATTTGTCAGGTTTAGTACAGCTAGTTCTGTTGATTTTCGTTTTTGGTAGACAAATTGATTAGGACTTAGTGGATGCTCCTTGAGCGCTCCGTCTGTAATATGCCTTTCTACTATTTTCACCATTGCTTTAAGTATAAAAGGGGGTGAGACTTATAGGATGATACGACCTGGGCTGGGCATTAGATTTGTCTCCTACATTAGGTACATATATATATAACATTTACCTTTCTTCATGCTTTGGGGATATATCCCCCACGCAAAGCTTGCTCTAAAAGTTTTAATTTGGATTGGTAACAGCTCATGCAATCCTTTTTGTAGGATATCGGGGAAGATTTCGTCTTCACCCCGGATTTCTTATGGTTTAAATGAGTTTATGGCCCATTTAAGAGATTGTGGTGTAAAGATCTTGACAACAGCGGCGCTCCAGCCTTTTCTCCTGGGACTATAATTATCTGCTTGACAAGGACTATTGTACTCCGCTTCAGCCCCACTTACTACAGATCCTCGAAAATGTTTCTGTGAAAAGTAGGTATGTTATACTATTTATAGCTTAAAATTAAACATTAAAAAATTTAATTAGTACTTGTTTTAAATACAATATTTTGTTCAACTTGGTAAACATAAACGATAAAACATCCAAAAGGACTACTGTGAAATGAAATAACAAATAAACTAAATAATCAAATACTAGATGAAATTTTATAATTCGAAAACGAGAAAAATTATTATTGATAGCGATTGAGATGAAATATGCGAACAAATTAGCTTTGTTGGAAGATATGTCCTAAAGATCACTGCAATTCATTGCAATTTATTGCTAGGGTTTCCCTTCATTTCGTATTTAATTTAATTTTGATACATATATTACATTAATTAATTTAATTTCAAAATCTAATTAATTACAAAACAGAACTTTTGTAATGTCGATCCTCATTAAGCGAAGGGAAATTTTTTTATATTATTTTTTAATGCTGATTTTTGTCTTGTTTTTTTTTTCTCAAAAAAATGTATAACTATAAAATTTATTTGCATTATTCTTTATTTTATATAAATCAATTTTAAATGAAAATAAATGCGCCTAACTTGTGCCTCGAACCCTTTACCCTGGGTTATGAGATGTGCACTCTACCAACTGACCTCGCCGTTAATTTTCGCTCTGAGCGATATTGATATGAAATCATGCTCGTCCTCATAGATTCTTATACTATGTGAATTGAAAGTTAGTAAGTTGAAGTAAAGGTTTTAGAGACAAGTTTCCTCACTTGATTTTAATTTTTGAAATATTTAGAACTTTATAACTTTTTATAGTGTATAATCCTTACTTATTTAAGTAAGTGTTCAACTGATCTGTTCTGAGCATACGCCTTAAGTTAAAGAGATTCAGAAAGCTCTATACTCTTCACATGTTAACAGTGCGTTGATTTTGACTCTCTCGAAGTGACTATGGCGGTAAATGGAAGAGTTTTTTAAAATGCGATGGATTTTCATTTTAATTTAGATTACAAAGGATAGATTTATCTCTTCGTTCAGAATTCGTACTACCACTCCATCGAATACAGAAGATTTGGCGGAAAAACCTATTATTATCAAACCTATAGCAGTAAAAGTACCACGTATTTTATATTCCTCCTGACTATTATATCTCTCTCTGTATCTTCGTCATCATGGCACACTTCATTGCTATCAAAACTTTACTCTATATAAAGCCGCACGCATCTTATTGTTTAGGTTTTAAAGTGAATAATTATCATCGTAGTCATTTCAATATTTCGACCAGCCGCTAAAAGCGATATACATATATCAACATTTTTATTTATTTATTTATTAAAACGTTAATTAATTTTTACCCATCTTAATCCTAAAAACTAAAAATAACTAATGTGGCTAAGACCATCTGGGCAACTTCAGTAGGTCTTGATAGATTTTTGTTAGAACGATGTTATCCGCATAGTCTAAATATAGGTGGAAGTGAGCCAGGTCATTTGAATTTTCTCCACATCCTCAGAGATCTACAGCTGAACTGAAGTTGTTCTTGATAATATTCAAAAACAATATTTTCATGAATTGGAGACCCTTAAGCTTCGATGAACTTTCAATAATTCTAAACAGATTCTATCAATGTATGATACCGGAAATGGGCGTTCGGTTATATCTCAAAGTTTATTTCTAAAATTATGTTGCAAATAAAACCTTCTTTATATAAGTGTTTTGGTGAAAAGTAATAATGTGTATATAATCATAAAAGGAAATGTTTTATAATTTGTGCAACATTACTTTATACTCCTAACAGTTTCTACGCAGACAGTTTTTGTAATAAATACAATATAGTTTGCTTATAACTTTCTTTTATAGGATATAAACAGAACAAAGTCATAACTAAACAAAAAATTAATCAGCTTAACCCAATCAAACAACTAAGTATTTTAGTAGCCACTCATTACATAACCTTTATCACCTCTGTATGATATCTACAAGACTACAAATGAATAAAATTGTATGTGGAAACTATTTCAATTTAACAGAATTGCTGCAATACTTAAGTCAATTTAGAGCTTTCTCTTCACCCAAAAATATTTTTATGATATTAGTTCACCATTTATCATGTTATTGATTTTTAGTTGTCACACAATATCATAGAATAGATAGATAGCGGTGCGGAGGACATTGATATTTAATAGTTAAATTTTGTCAACATTATGTTACATTACCATTACGGTATCTCAAAATGAACTATCGTTATCATTAGAGGATCAGCTTTTTTAAATTAGTTAGACTTCATGGCCTTTTGACTAATCCTCTTGCTATTATATCAGCAGGAAGTCAGATTACCACTTTTAATATGTTTACTTAATTGATTTTGTCACATTAATCAACCTCATAGGTCACATTTGCTTAACAAATTAAAAGAATATAATGTTTGTTGTAAACTAGCAGCTACATTTATGTACGTAGCAATTTTATTGGCAATTGAGAGAGGTATATGTTTAGAACAAATAAATAAGAGAATAAACGCGACATTCAACAGGCTCAAACTTTATTTGTATATTCATAACGCAGTATGTTTGCGGTTTATAAAATTACAAATAAAATTCCTAAAACATATTGTGATTAGCATTATTGATGTGATCCGCATGCACCAAAAATTGTTTTGGTTACTGAAAAATACCAACTTGGATGGCTTCTGCGTATGTCAATACACTTTTGTAAAATAAAATCTCTAAAGTGCCAGTAGCCACTTCAAAAGGTGATGCGAAATTTTGTCATTTTAGGTCATAGGGTACTTAGACCTACTGCTATGTTACATTTTATAGAAGATTTTATAAAGCACAATTTCGTAAGCCGATTGAACATACTAATAAAATTTTGTGTATGTACTACATGCCCGAACTCGAGTAAAGTGAACGTTATTCCGCCAGAATCTCTTCACACGTTAATTTTAGAGAAATAGTGCAAAATATGTTAAATTCAATGGAAAATGGGAAAAGTTTGAAGAAATGAAAAATTTATAATTTCATATAAGAGGAAAACACTATCTCATCTATGTTTTGATTTCAGAATTTTTCGCTCGCCGTGCGATTCCTTTTATCACTGAATTCAAAAGCCACATGCTTCTTTCCTTACGAGTTTCAAGCATATTAAGCCACAATATTTTCCATTGTGGTAGTATAAAACCAGTAACGATGAAAGCCCACATAAAAATTTTGATAATTTTTGTATGAAAGTTGGCCATTTTAGTTATAGTAGGTTGGTTTTAACCCGACAATATTTTTTATTACTATTCATCTGTGAAATGAATGAAGATTCAATTTCCGGAGGAAGCTTAAATCTGAATAAATTTCTCTAAAAACATATATACAGGGTGTTTCCTCTATGGTGGTCCATAGACCACACTTTAATGGCTGCAAATAGCACATAGGGTGTAGTAGGTCAATTTAAAGAGCAGAGTCTACAGTTTACAGTTTTTATAAAAAAGAAATATGTTAACGACCTTTTTGCAATAAAAATAGAGGTCAAATTAAGAAAAAAAACAAGCTAAGAAAATCCGAGATTTTTACCAAGTACCGCGATGGTTCAGCATTCGTTGGGAAGACCATGAAGTTCTGCATGCAATGAGCCTTAGATGGTGGCAGTACACCCTGTACTTTTTAAGATACAGGGTGTTTTGTGAAAATCTAGCATAATTTCTCAATCATTCAGTAACTCCTAGTCCGTTCATACCCCCCGCCCCCTCCCATACAATTTTTTGTCTTCTAGGTGAGTACTAACACCTCTCGCTATATGGACCACCAAATATACTATTGCTGCTGTGACTTGATAACAGTGATAGGTTCACCTCCTGCTAATCACGTTCGGTCCTATATATGCATGTCGTCTGCAAATAATACTGGTTTCGAAGATCTCAGGATTTCCAGCATGTCATTAATATAAATGAGAAATAACAGTGTCCCCAGTACTGAGCCTTGTGGTACATCTAATGTAGTTTCCTTAACTGTTGATTTGACAGACTGTATCCTCGTTTTCTGTGCCCTCCCAGATAAGCACCTTTCAAACCAGTCAAATTTTTTACCAACTATTCCGAATTTACTTAATTTTTTTATGAGGATTTATCCTGAATTTTTCACTTAATAAACTCGTATACTTACGTCCCTTTAATATCGGATAAAAATATATTATTATATTTTCACATGAGTAAAATGAAGAGCATCGATGGTATAATGAATAAGATATTGGCATAGAATTCTGTGAAACTAGATTTTAGCCTTCCGACACTTATCAATGGTAGAGAAATTCCACAGACAACAGATTTACTATCTATAAAGTAAATCGGATGGATATAGTGTCCACTTAGATTAAATTAGTCAATTCTCAAGAATCTCTGTCTTTTCTATGTTCTACGAAAGATTTAAGCGATTTGATAGAAAGGAGGAAAGGACTTTAATCGAATTTCATCGAATTTCATCGAATTTCATATACATATACTATACTGTGAATATACATATGTACATATATCTATCAAGTCATTGAACAAAACAAAACCTCATTTTGATTCTGTTATTTATAAAGCCGCAATGTGACAGACAAAAACTTAATTAACTAGAATAAATCACTCAATATAAACAGATTCAGATAACAAAATTTCACGACCAACCACCGATACCCTCCGGCCAGTAAAGTATGGCAGATATCGACCCAACATTCACTAAATTTGCGGTTATCTGTACATGAATTTAGTAACAAGCCGTACTAATTTACAACGATAATTATTTAACCACTAACGACACTTTTTTTCGGATATGATTAGGCGGAAAACCAAAACCTATATCAAATGAGGCTCCTCCAAGATTTTAATCAAATCAAATATCGTTGAAAAAATCCCACCACGACAATGAATCAAACAGTGCGGTTACGCAATCACACCTACTTTTCGATGATATATTTTCTTTCATCTTTGGCTTATTACAGAATTAAAACTCAACTGAAGCTGCGCTGACTCAACTGCGATCTCTTCGAAATTTTTTCCTTTTGTAGCAAAGAAATTCTGAAAAAATGTGAAGTTGTGAAAGCCCAGAAAAAATAGACTGATCGTCATCATCGTCATTTGACGTACTCATATAGAAATGAGCACACATTTGTTTGCTCGTTGTTGTTATTTTTCTCTTCTTTAGATTTATTGATGCAGTGATGCTAATGTAATGAAATTTTTTCGTTTGCATCAAGCGAAACAAGTAATTGACTTTGTGAAATATCATCTTAAGTTCGTTAATTTTGCTGTGAAGTTTTAAAATAGGCAGTGCCACCAGAGTGCACATGCAGTCAAAATATGTCGGCTTAAGTGATCATCTCTGTAAATTTCCAGATGATATTTGTATGCTTTTTTCAAGAATTTTGCAGATGTATGTACTTACATACATTCATAATTACAGTTTACTAGCAGATAGATATTCAAGAATTATCAAATGAGAGAATACTAATTCATCTGATTATACCAGTCTTCATGCATTATTGCTTTAAGTTGGTGATTTGCGCCAGATTAGTTCTCATCAGTTGATTTCTGAAATGCACGTTTATCATAGAAGTTCGCTTTACCATGTAAAGTATGAAACTGTTAATAAAATGCTCCTTCAGATATTTACTTAAAATCTCTTTAAGTGTTTAAAAAATTGGTAAATAATATTTTATGTATATAAAATGCCAATAATGTTAACCTGCAATATTGTTACATTAATTTCCTTGAAATTTTTAGCAAACTACATTGAATTTTACTGGTTAGTCCCTGCAAATCCCGGTTTGGTACACCAAAACAGAAGTAACAGCTAATAACTCTTTAACGGCTACAAATAACACAAAGAGTCTAATAGGTCAAATTAGAGAAGAGAGCCCATAGTTCATAGTTTTTATAAAAAAAAAAAAATTATGTAACGACCGTTTTACAAAAAAATAGAGGTAAACTTAAAAAAAAAAAAAGGTTATAAAATCCAAAAATTTTACTTTAGACCACAATAACTCCTGAGAGAACAGAACAGACTGAAATTTATTGAAAATAATTTCAACAAATTTTGCAAAATGCATTTTAAGTGCAAGAAAATGATTGAACTTTTCGACCCAGCGATCAGAGAGGTTTCATCAGTATGGTTATCTCTGATCGCTTACCATAGAAATTCAATGGTGGAAGTCACACCAATTGCCCATATAAATACCTTTTATAAAAAGTAAGTGTGAATTGTGGCAAGATTTCTCACTGCACTTTAATTGACTGATTGTTCCCCCTTTTTTGCCTGGCGGCATATGGATAAACCAAGTAGAAATTACATGAAGGAGATTTCTCGTCTAACAGACTGAAATTAATTGAAAATAATTTCAATAAATTTACAAAATGCATTTTAAGTGCAAAAAAAATAATTGAACTTTTCTACCCAGCGATCAGAGAGGTCTCATCAGTATGGTTATTTCTGATCGCTTACCATAGAAGTTCAATGGTGGAGGTCACACCAATGAGCTCTCGACTGTGATCGTACACTTTACAGTAATGGGTACTTTTTAACATACAGGGTGTTTTGTAAAAAACTAGCATAATTTCTTAATCACCCTGTATCTCCTAAACGGTTGATGTGGACCCCCCTGCCATACAACTTTTTGTTGTCTAGGTGAGTACTATCACCTCCTACTCTATTGACCGCCTAGATGGATTTTCATTATCTTCTCCGCATAGTTTGACAAGAAACTTAAATGTGTAGATGCCTGAATAAATAATACCTGATTTCACCACACCATGTAAGAACTTGACTCCTTTTCTCTTAGAAGTGTTCTTAATCTCGTGGAACAATATAATTCGGAGCGAAGTGCTTAGTTGAATTACATTTCATCAAAATTAGGAATAAGCCCTTTCCAAATATTACAGCCACCCACAGGTACATCTGCGGGACCTTAACAAAGTTTTCCAGTTTTCTCGAGAGCTTCACCTCAACCTAGTGTACCGCTTGATACAGATGTTCGATTGGAATAGATACTCAAAAAATTCACTTAAGGCTTCCAGATTTTGTGTAAGGGCTCAGCTTTAATGAACAAAACAATCATCATGAGTCAACCAATTAAAATCATAACACTTTTGTCGTCAAAACGATTTGCAGGATTACTTTTCTTCCTAAATGTTTTTGGTTAACCATATCTTCCATCTTTTTGTTTTGTATTATCTTAATTTTATTGTAATTCTATGAGCTAACTACTCTGTCGGCAGTAGTTGAAAATAATGTGCAAGATGGAAATTTTGTGCTATTAGCAGGCATAAACGAATTCCTCTTATGTAATTCATACATTTTCTATCTGCATTATAGTAACTCTTATGTGAAACATGTTTTTGAACTACACTTTTCTAAAATTCAGCACGGGCAGCATACCAATACTACTACAAACGAATATTTTCGGCCATTTCGAAATTTTGAAATTTCTGATCGGACGGCTGTGCAATTCTTTAAATACGATTTATGTGATAATATAATAATTTAATTCTCGTTAGGCGCTGTGAATTTGTGATACAGTTATTATTTGTATCACAAGCACATGCACATGCACACAATTAAACTCGGTAATTATATTATATAAGAAACTACTGCAAAAAATATTATTGTGATGACAAGTCTTGATACTCTCTCTTGGTTGGCCTAATAAGATAAGCAAGCTTCCAATAATAGCAATAATTTCGAATGCATTTTAAATTTGTTGAACTTGTAATATGACTCGAAAATTAAACTTGAACTTAAGATAATTGTCACAGCCCTTCCAACAAAACTTGTCCCATATGAAATAGATATTGAAGCTGTAAAACAGTTAGTGGTCCAGCGTCAGTAACAATATTTGGTAGAAATCCTTGACTTTAACCTGGCGATCGACCTCGAAGAACTCTGCTTATTTTTTCTTTATGAAGTTTTAGGAGATACATAGGTATGGTGTAAAATGGCATATGGTATAAATCAATTTCTTCATTTTGATTCTTAGTTCCTGCAATTATTACCCGTGACCTTATCATCTTCTCGCAAATCTTCCAAGAAATTGACATATTCAAATAATTTGATTGTGGGTAATCTTCAATCTCCTCTTATCTATCACGAAAAGTGCTAAAACCACTTTTTATTTAATCAATGTGTTCAAAAATTTTCCGGCAATCTATCATTTTGAAGAACTCAATACTTTTGTTGATGTTTTTCAAATTATTATTAGCTCTTTACATCTAAGAAAATTTTCTCTCTTTTAATGGGCTGGAAATTACGTTTAATATATAAATAAGCAGCTCATAGGTATCTCGAGATCATAGTAATCCTGCAGCGCCCGTGTTAATTTCTCATTCACTTGACGTTCAGTGACAGTAAATGACACTGTACAGACATTTTTTCATAAATGAATGTGCGTATACAAACTACCTCGAATTATTTTTGAAAATACCAGCACAAATGCTTAATATCACTGAGCCCCTAAACAATTTAGCGTAAATATCCATAAAATTAAAAGTGAATTAGGTACTCTAGTATTAATTGCAATCAGTACGAGTAAAAAAGAAAATTGAAAAAAATCTAAAATTTGATGGCCATTGCTTGGAATATAATAGTCCTGCGAAGGAACGACCTGAAGCCTTTTATAAACGTAATATTTTTATAAGAATCAGCCATTAACAAAAAAAAAACTGTTTTTCGATACCTTTACACAAATGTGTTAAACGTGGGGATGTGCACAGTTCGTGAGACGCGGAAAATCCTTTGTATTTTTCCAATGAAGGTTAAACCCTAGCCTTAAATTTCCATCATCAATTACGTAAAGAGCCTAGTAGTCTGATATCCCTTTCAAGCATTTTTTCTTTTTCGATTTTAAGCTTTTATTTGCCTAGTCATTCACATTTTACCGGAGTTCATATTTCAAGTACGGTTCTGAGGATTTTTCTTTTTTACTTTTCAAATGGACCACTTTTAGAAACAACCAACCAGTTTACATCTGAGAGATTTATTGTGACATCTCATAAAAACACAGAAATTCGTAAAAGGCTTTTAATTTTAATTTTCAAGGCATCTTAAGCTTCTTTCTCTACATTACATAATAAAACAGAAGAACACTTCACCATTTTTTATAGTCTAATTGTGAGTTCAACAACAGAAAATACAAAACACAAAAAAAAACAGCTTTTTGAATGTGACCCAGAAGCACGCAAAAGGCAATAAACCAATTTCCTAACAATTTTATGTGTTTATGTACAAACACACAACTTTTCACTATTGTTATTGATTAGGCTATTTAGAGCCTCCATCGATTTTGTTTTGTACATGACATCCGAAGCTCTAATTGATGTCTTTTTGCCTTTCACCTTTTCTCGCTTGTTTTATTTAATTTTCTTATTCTAACCATAAGGAAAAAAGGCACTATCATTTGGGAAATTACGTGTATAGTTATGTCTTATGGTATCATTTCGTAATGCTATTTTAAGTATACGTATATATATAATCTCAGATTGTTAGCATCATGTTTCGAAATGTGCTTTTAATTACACATGAAAATGAAGTAATTACTTCAAAAAAAATATTTCTTTTATTAGAAAAAAATGCACTTTAATTTATTAGCTTACTTATTAGAGCAATAATTATGCTAAGCAGATTTAACTGTACCACTGTAACTATTCGTAATTGCTTTGGTAAATATTTGAAGTTCTGACGTTGACTTGGGCCAAGCTGCTTCGGCCACCTACGTCCTACGGGGTTCTTCAATACATCACTATCCACATTTGATCTAATAATATCCAACAATACCTACTCACTGTTCAAAGCAAATATTCCCTTAGTCTTGACGGCTTCCCTTCTATTTTACCCTACTAAACAATTGTAATTATCTTTTACCTTTAATCACTATCAGTCAGTAAAGGCACAGCTCTTAAAATGCTCTAAATGCTCGGTCCAGGTTTTATATGTAGAAAAAATAGCTCTGGTAAAAGAAATTTAAATAAAAATGCACAGCACAGGACAGGGGCCCACCGAGAGGGGGGACGAACGGGACCGGCCCCCCTCCAGAATGTCAGTTTTCTGAACATAATTTCCAAATTACGTATAAAATGTGGTCTGTATATTATTACAAAGTCCGATAAAATAAAATAAAACCTTTTAATCTACAATAGCAGTCCTTAAGTGCTCAGATGGGTACAGGAGTGACTTTAAAACCCTGTTTTTCTGACTTGTTAGGACTTGGGACACCTATTGCCCCCCCCCCCCTCCCAACAAAATCCTGGGTGCGTTACTGGCACAGGAATAGTACTATTGTTGTTGACCAAATTCGCCATAGTATAAAATTAATCGGCTTTGAGTTTCGCCAGATCTGAACGAATATTTTCTTAATTCGTCACCGTAGACAACACAGACAAGTTCCTACAATATATTAAAGCGTACTCCGTGATGTTTTTGTTCTGTGAACCCTAAAACAAAAAATAAAAACCATATAGATAATTATGACCGTTTATAACCAGAGATCGTCACATATTTTCCCAGCTTAACTCCTCATATGCTACCAAATAGGCGCGCTTATTACCTAGGTTCATTTTTTTTTTATTCTATAAAGCTCTAACTGTAACATTTAAGTTGCATTCTATTTTAAACGTACAATAATTTTCTTACTCCAAGCAAACAAAATTGTCGAATTTTAAAATGATCCTTGTACTTTACTTCTACACTGTTTTTATTTACATTTTCTAATCTTTCTTCTGTTTTTCACATAACTGTCACAAGATATTAATTAAAAAAAAAAAAAAACAAAAAAGATAAATTATTGAGTAAATATTTGTAAACAAAAACAAGATCTTATCAGAGGAACAATACTAAAAATAGAGTTCTTGTTATATATTACATTCTAATCTAATATTATTGCTGTCCTACAACATAAAAATATAAATTAATCAATAATTCCGTTATTAATCAATTAATAAAAGCAGGAGTGGTTTAGAAGTAATCCTTGAACAAGAAATGAATTCTTGTTTGATTTGATTCAATGAATAGAAATTCCTTTAAAACTGTATGCAAGAAGAAGAAATTATTCAAAATGACAGAAATATAATTTTATCGAGCCACTTGCATATTTTCTCGTAGGTCAATATATAAAACTCAGCAAATAATACAAACTAGTTTTTCTATTTTTTTTGTTTGTTTTTGTTTAAATAAAAAGTAGTTTTCCTGTTCAGTTTTTATGTACAACTATTTATCTAAATATATGGAAAATCTTTACCATAAGTAAGAGAGGAAATTTTTAGAGGTATACAAACTAGAGAAACAACTCCCTTGAATAATTTAAAAGATTTACTTAGTTTTCAATAACAGTTAACAAAATTAGTTGCTACTTTTGTCAGCCGATCTTAAATTCGCCGCGTATCAAAATAAATCAAGAAGTCAAAAGAAGGTTTTTCTCGATCACAGATTATCCTTGACAGTAAGAACAAACTGACGGTTCTCATTGGAGACTAGTAAAATCCAGCGTGAAACTCTCTTTCATCCCGAAATTATATCAAATTTATATACAAAGTAGTTCTGAAAATCTAATGGACCAATTAGCACTCATGGCGTAGGAATTTGGAATACTCTTTCTTTGGGTGTACGGAGCTTGAGGCATTTCAGCATGGGGGTTTTGGATTACTTTGCTCAATGCTGACAATAATTAGGTTCACTTATCTTTGTAATATCTGTAGATGCATAATTTGTTTTTTTTTTCTGTTTTTTTCTTGTTTTCATTTCTCTTTTTTAATTTTAGATAGTTTATTTTTGCTTGGCCATAATACTTTTATTTATCATGTATTATTTTTTTACCAGGAATATGCACACATCTATGAGCTTTGTATCTCAACTGTGATTTTTATAAATGAATAAATAAATAAATAAAAAATTAAATTAAAATTTGAAAGATTAATTATTATATTAAATATTAATAATTATTATTAAATGCCCGTATAAGTTAAAATAATACAAAATTACTGAATAAATAAAAAATTTGTAATAATGAACGTGTTGTGCGTCTCTTTTGGTTGTAGAGAGTTGAACTAAATCAATTGCCAAGTTTCCGTAATTTAGAATTTCAGAAACCGTAGAATTTGTCAATGTTAATTATAAGAAATTTGTTGTAGAAAATGGATTTGGGTTATGCAATTTTTTTAAAATTAATTTACTGATTGGTGATTCTTCCCGCGTGGCTATGTACTCTATTTTAAATTCTATGTTAGATATAAGGTTGCAATATCACTATAAATAATGCGTTATACTAGGCGTTGTCACAACTATGTCCCTCTGTATATTTTAACAGAAATTTGATATAAAATAATCTAACCTGATCCATTTCTCTATAATAATACACCAATACGATACGTATGAATATTACATATAAGAGCACATAATCTTCAGTGGATCATTTTGATAAATCTGATCGGAATCACAAAGTTTCCATATATATTAGCATGATAAAGTTATCTTAGTATCATATCTCTTTTTGGTACAGCAGATTCACGCTTTCGGTTAAATCGGAAAAGATATTAAAAACATCTCAGCATATATCGGTCTGTATTTCTCACAAAACAATACACTATCAACTTCAAAATCATCCGAAAAATACTAAAATTTTCTCTGATAAGAGTTTACGGTTCTTGCGATTTTCTTTTTAATATATCATAAAGTTGCAAAATTATAATTTTAGCTCTATCAAAATTAACTCAATATTATCTACGGCTTTATGTAGTGAGAAAACCTGCATTTTAATTTCTGCAACTCGATGCGTATGAAAACAGTTTTAAATCCATCCTGAAAGTTAATTTCAAGCCACCAAAAAATATAATATGAACAGTATTTTTCTGCAATTTCTGTTTGATTAAACAACAAACAACATACAAATGCCAATACTTTCAGTATGTATTTCTACAAGAGACTATGCATCGTAAATTATTTATTTCATGACGGCCTAAGAAAATTGGAAAATCCTAGGAAAATGAATACCTTTCCATTTACAAATGAAATATTGGCTTATAGGAAAAATTTTCTTTATAGGTTTTAGAACTATAGGAACAAGTTGGATGAAATATATCAAGTAAAAGCTGCAGATGATTTTCTGGCGTAAGTTATTAAAATCACTCACGTAAAGCAATTGATTTATTTTACTTGGGGGATTTACGATAGAAAATTTGATATATTGCGTTTCCACCTAACTGCGGAATTTTTATTTTCAAATATTTTTGAATGAATAGATCATTTGAAATGAATGACGCAGAGTTTTCATTCCCTCGCTTTTATGAAACCTCGAATTTCTAAATGAAAATATTAAAAAATTTTAGCATATGAGCGGAATTGGATAATCGTAATTTTATATATTCTAAATTCATCCTATACATGGAATTCATTCCTTCTGTAGAGGCATTACATATACATACATATATTCGTATGAATCATTTTTTGGTATAGTCTGTATCTGACAAAATATTGATTACTTTTCCATCTGTCATAGATAGTATTGTGGAGTATTGTTCTATTTTTTAATTCATTGTTTTGTTGTTTTTTTAGATAAATTGTCAATTCGTGATTTGATTGAATTACATTTTATTTCTATTATGTATATCTTTTGCCTCTTTTTAAAATTAAAATTCTGCTTATAAATGCTATGTCACGGCTAAGCATCACGACCCCACTTATGTAGTGTATATTTTTCATTATCATTGGTAACATTTTACAAAATATTTTACCACATATTTAAATACGGTTGCATCACTAATAATGGCTGAAATTGTACTTCTACTGGAAGGTCCAAACGGTATTAGCTTCTACTGGCGGGTAACAGTTCTTCTAGTTTTTGAGAATGTAATCGTAAAAGAAATCCCTAATAGACACGATTTGATCATAATGCATATGAAAACATTTTTGAATCTCTCCTGAAAGCTAATTTCGAGCCACAAAAATATAATATGAACGGTATTTGAAATTTAGATGAAAGTTCCTGACCCGGGATTAAGCTTATTATATACTTTTCTTCAACGTAGCCTGATGTAGAAAAGCCCTCATTTTTTTTTCGTAGAAGTTTTCTTGGAAGTTTTTTCTTCAGAATTTTTATGCTACCTTATACTGAAGGCCGCAGATGAAACATATGAAAGTATTAAGTGGGTGCCACACAAAGAGCGGCGCAGCGCGGCGGTTTGCAGTTGCCGCTGCGCGATTGCTCTTGCAAAATTAAATCAATATGAAGACCGCTAAATATGCTCAAGCAAATCGTACAACTTGTGCATGGCCAAGTCGTCCTTTTTACATGAGTGTGTGTAGCGACAGTCGGAGCTTGAGTTGAGACTGAAGTCTGGCATGAATGAAATTGGCTGAAACTATTGCGTACAAGTAAATATTACGACTTTGCTATAGAACTGAACTAGACAAAATCGGATGTTAGTGTTTGCCGCCTCCACCCGCAACGACTTTGCAGATTTTAGTTCAATACTACAGCAAAATCGCCGCGACGCCGCCGGCTTTTCATCTGAAAATAGCTCCCTTAGGCCACAAATAAATAATAAAATGTAATATAAAAATTCTGCCCCGAAACATTTTCTGTAAATCTTTAGGAAGAAATAAATGCTAATTACTAATCTACGTGTCTACACTCATGAAAATTGTTAGCGACGCAAGCACTCGTTGTCGGGCTCCAATAATGCATAAAAATTCTAAGGAAGAAATTTGCAATAACTTTCTAAAGCTGGCTCACACGGCGCGTGGTTTCACGAAGCGCGCCGCGCGAGCACGAACCAACGCGTCATGGGAAGGGTCTGGTCAGGTCGAGGCATCGTCGATTTTATAATCGACCGAGGCGTTACTGGTTTTTGTTTTACTTGCCTTAGTTTATCTGTGGCGACGCATCTGTGTTCGTCAACATTTCCTTTCTGAACGTTTGATCAGCTACTGTGTAAATCACGTAATTTATTTCATTAAATTCTCAGCTAGCAATACTTTGTTGGGTTTGGAAAGCCTTAGCTAGGTAGGCGACGATTGACAATAGAAATTAATTTAATGTATAAGAAAATTCATTCATGTCAGAATTGTTGTATAGAGAAGTTGATATTTGTCGCTATTAAAAATGATATCACTTTAAATTAATTCCTGTGAAGAGAACTTTAATAAAGGACAGATACGAATCCATAACACCAAAGGGTTTTAATCGAACTGGATTTCGCTGAAGGCTAATGTTTATGCCCGCTGCCGTGGTATCAACGTTATTTTCTTTCTTTCCTTTTTAGGCCCTTCCTTTTAGGACGGCCCAACCAGAGTGGGCTTTCAAGAACACTGAAGCCACGATGTTACAAGTGTTACCATTGATTGGGAAGAATGCCACCTCGGCTGGTTGCCGCTAACTAAAGAAGGCTATAGATCAAAACCATAAACTCGCGCCCCTCAGCTATATAGCACGGTTGAGACAATCTATCCACCGATAGAATTTGACGGTCCAGCTTGGCTAGGTGCTCCAACTGTCCTTATCGACAACGCCTCGACTAGCTATTAACTGAGGAGACATATTGGTTGCTGACGAAAAATATAATAACATAATAATAAGGCTAACTTCACACACCAGTAACGACAGAACTGGTCTATCAAGGTTTGACCAGTTTGACATAGGGTCAACTGGTCATTTATATTCTGTTCAAACGATATTGTTTCCTTTGCAGAAGACTGATTTAAATCGGCTAATGATAAAACCTTTAGTCGCACATCGAATACAAGATTACATTATCTGGTTGTTATACTGAGAACTGTGTTGATGCTCTCATTCAAGTGTATACAACTTCCCCAAGATAACTAGAGTAGTCAAACCGAACTACTGTTGTACGCCAACTACTACCGTGTATACGGACATCCTGTAGAGAGATCTGCTGGTTTCAACTCAACCGAAGTATCACTTACTTACATCTGATCCGGATCAAGATATCTAGTGGAACCTGAGGTCGTGGTACGGCTTAAGGAATACCACTAAATATCTATGCCATGACCTTATTATGAATAAACCCAAATTTTTAAAATATCACAAAAAATCGCATGTGATTCTAAGATCCTTTTAATTTAGGAGGAGTGATAGGATCGATCAATCCAAATTTGGCTTTATATCATTACTATACTAGGCGAACCTAAACTACGTGAAATTTCTTAAATTCTTAATTTGTTTTTAATTTTAATATTAAGGTATTTGAAAATAATAGAAATTGATTAGTTAAGGGGATTCGAATCCATCACTGAAATAATAAAAATCACTACCGTATCGAAAATGTATGCACATTTCAAGCATAAAACTCGAACTAAAACAATTGTTTTTCTAGTAGTTGCTTCTTATTGGTTGGTTATTAGATTATAATTTAATAAAAGTGATAGTAAGTAGTAAAATATTATCGCATAATTTGCGCTGGGTCCTTGATTATACCCTAGATGATGAAATCATAGTGTACATAATGTTAACAGTTATTTTGATATTTACATGTCCGTCCATCCGTACGTATGTCTGTCCGTGCGTCTGTCCGTCCAGCCTCACGATAACTGCAGAATTTATGTACTTAGAAAGCTGAAATTTTCCACACTGGCTTTAGAAAAAAATAAGGTAAATTTCGCTTCGAAAATGGAACTAATAGGGCAACTCCATCGTAGGGTTGTCATACAAAAATTTCGTTTTTCTCTCCCATTTGGGCACTACCTATATAAGAACGTGTTGACGTAGAGAGCTGAAATTTTCTACATGGTATTTCATTATAATAGTAAATAAAATTACAAAAACGAGTAAATCGGGCAACCCTTTCTTGGTGTTTCTATACAAAATTTTGATTTTTCACTATAATTTCGACATTGCCTGAGTACGCGTCGCCGTGAAGAGTTCAAATTTTGTACATGGGGCGTTTCAATAAAAAATGGAAATACAAATTCAAAAATAGACTAATTCGGGTAAACCCTTTTTCGGTGTTGCCGTACAAAAATTAAGATCTTTTATGTATACTGTCAAAACGATGAGTCGTACACGTTTGTATTGTATTGCAAAGTTCTTTAGAATATAAAATATTATGAAATTGGTTATAACCATTTTTACTCGTATTTTAGATAAACCACTTATAAAATCAAATTTGACCATACGAATTTCTTATGATACCATGATTTTAGACTAAATCTAGCTTTTCTACGTGTTGTAAATTAAAGTGCGTTCATAATTTCACTTTATATTTTAATATTCGCCACATTCTGTATTATCACAGAATAAGTATGGATTGAATATATAATGATACCTACATATGTGCGGTTTTTTAAATAATAATTCTATAAAACTTTGATTAAATCCCTGAAATCTCGAGCTTTTCCTCAATGAAGAAAAAAAATTATTTATTGTAGCTACAAGATACTAGAAATATCAATCATTCCGTACAATAATTTTTCGTACTTTAGATGTTTGTTCTATAATATGACCATGGTCAATAGCAAGGAACACATATAAAATGCTGTGGAGGTCATTTACTTCGCCATCAACTTCACTACACAGATTTAATTATGTTAAGCTCCCTAGGAGCGTTTTTTTTGTCATCCCTACCTATTTGTGTTAGTAAAGCAGTAGCTTTAACTGAGCTTTACATATTGCGTACTTTGTAAATATACTGCGAAAATGCTCAAGCCATATGCTTCAATTGAACATACAACAAAAGTTACATGTACTTTATTATCTGACCGACTTCAGACTGCTTTAAAACAAAAAATTGATATAGATTGGTTTAATATGCAGGTGATAATATAATAGAGAGCATTTGCGGGTTAAAAAAAAAAAAACGAAAAAAGTTTCTTTTTTTTTTTCTTCTATAACTAACAACAATATTGTAATCGAGATGTTGATAATTAACTGACTAATGTAATGTGAATATTTTGTTTGTATTAAGATTTTCTACTTTTCTTGACTAGACTGACTGTCTTTGAATGGCTACACCGACGAGTTATTAGTGGCATGCAGAGCAAAAAACTTGTTTCCAGGCGACTGGAACTTGTGGTGGGCACTCTATATTGTATTGTAGCTAACGTAGATAAATGCCATAAAAACATTACCAATGTATGTACATAATATAGAGAGTCAATTTATAGTATGACTTATGAACACGAATTTTAGGCTTTAAATGTATCGGTGCATACATATATGCATGTGTGTATCTAAAAAAAAACAGATAATAACATTAAACCGGAGCTAAAATTGTATTAACAGAAGGTTCGTATAGTTTCACATGCGTTCCAAAAATGGAAAAAAACATACATGCTTGCACTCTTGAAGCTAAGCATATCCATATACATACGAGAGGAGAATAATTGTTTAGCAAGCTTCAATGCTTTAATTAATTAGTTTTGCTCCGTTTTACGTTACATTGTGGGATCTAAAGTACAACATCACGACAACATTAAGCAGATGATATCATCTCAGATCTCGAGCAACGAGCTAAAACGGACACAGACCTAATTTGATAAACGGCATGTAAGCGCGCTTACTATACTAATGCCTAACTTGTCTAGCTTGGTTAGCAACACTTGCATTTATTCACTCGGTCTTAATCGTTTTATCTTGTATCTTTCAAGTTTTTAAGATGCTTAGCTATGCATAAATTATTATTTTTGTAGGAAACTTTTAAAACATCTTTTCTGAGTGACATTGATATTTACAATTAAGAGAGTTTTTAATATCTTTTCAATGTTTTTCCCGGCTCCATTCATGTTTTCCATGTTTTATTTTTTTTTTGCTTTTGTTTTCCGCTATGTTGTGAAATTTTCTGTAATCGACTATAATAATTCATTCCATTTAAAGTGATTTTCATCGATAAAATCGTAACCTGCTTAATGGGCAATCATTGATGTTATTTTTTTGTTGGAAGAAAATACAACAGTGTCGCCGGAACACCCGAACAGCTTTTTAAAAAAATGCGTATTTAGTATGTACATGCATAATTGATTTCGCATCTTGCGGGGGATTAAATTTGCTGTCTTCTTCGTGAGAAGCTTCAGACGCATATCACGTGGTTGACACAATTTTTTTTTTATTTACGCCGAATTTACATGGGATTACGGATATACGTATGTGCACGACCTCCTCGAGGCAATGGATGCTAAATGCCTTGGGGTTTAATTTCATAATGTAAACATTTTTTTATTATATACTTTTGAATTAGTTTCGTACTACATATTGTGTCAAGTATCTAGGTGTTTAATTGAAAAACTCACACAATGACGACAAAACATAATTTATACCCACATATAAACTAATAAAAATTGTTTTGATGATGCAATCCACATATTTGTCTAGAAGAGAAGTAAGGGAAAGAAATTGAGACAAGCACAAATTGACAAATTGAATTGTATGTACATTCACACGTAGAATATAATTTATTTGGATAATGAATAAAGATGACATGCTCTTTAAAAGTCCAATGATGAAATAACGAAGTTTTAAAATACAAATAAACTAAATTAACAAAACTTACAAATAAGAAAAAGAAAATCAAGTTGCAAAAAGAGGAGAACAATTAAAAGAATGTAATGAAATAAATTAACAAACGAAAAAAGAAAAGCAATAAATAATAAATAAAAACTATTAAATAAATAATAACTAATTATAAATAACAAATAATAAATAATTAAGTACAAAGGTTACAAAATCTTATATTGTGCAAAGTAAATTGGGGATAAAAACAATATATGTAATGAAAAACAAAACTAAGATTAAGCAAATAAAAATTATTTAATAAAAACTAAATGATAAATAAGAACAAAAATAATATAAATTACACTAAACTAATACATACGAAGAGTAAAAGAGAGTAAGTTGTAGAGACAGAAGATAGAGAGAAAAGAGATACGTACTAAAATTTAGGAAGCTTTGCAAAAGTTCTGCCGACAGTCGTGCTTTAAAGATCATACCATAAAATATTCCACTTGTGAATTGTTTGGAAAAATTAAGAACGCTGCCCATATCGCAACCTGCAACGAGGGATCAAGAGTTTCTAATGCCTAGTTGATTGCAAGAAGTTCAGTTTCTCGAAAAGATACGATGGTTTCCGATTATATATGAGTTTATGAAGAACATTTAATCTGCATTGGGTTAAATAATTTTCTATAGGGCAACAAAGCAAGATCGATATATATATATATGTGACTAGTCCGAGCCAGCTTGAATAGGTACATAGCGTAACGCATTATTGTATGCAACCAAAAGTCTTCAATGACAAACTGAGTCCAGATATGAGAATATTATGCAATTATAAGTAAAATTTGGTGTCATCACCAGGGCTTTAACCAGTTTTTTTCCATATGAAACGAAACAATCCAGAACTCACCCACAATTGCCGTAAATACCCATATATTTTTCATACCGACGATAAGTTATTGGCATCACTGCCTCTTCTATAAATCAGGCAACTTTATTTGACAGGATTCAGTTTAAAACTGTTTTGTACAGACCAATCATAAACACGTTGGAAATCTTTATTCAGACGACATACGCAATCCTTCGTTAAGCCAATTGATCTACTGAGATACATCTGCACGTCGCCGGCATACAGATGTATTACAGCATCATGGATTACGTCTATCAGGCTATTTATATAAAGTCTTAACAAAAGAAGACCAAGTTTTGATCCCTGAGGAACACGACAATGTACATTCGCCAAATCAGAAAATGTGCTCTGTACTTTTACAAATTGGCTACGTCCGCTTTTGAAGCTCTTCAAAAACTGAACAGCAGATGATGAGCTAAAGAACCCCTGAGATAGGTTTTTCAACAGCTTACGATAATCAATAGAATCAAATGCTTTGCTGAAATCGAGCAATGTGAGAATTGTAAGGTGGTCCTTATCAGGTAGTCTTATAGTCGTTTTTATACCCTAGATGAAATCTATAGGGTATACTAAGTTTGTCATTGCGTTCGTAACACCTCGAAATAATGATCGTAGAGCAAAATGGATCGGACACCCACGTATTTAAAAGTTATTTTGGTTTTTGCATGTCCGTCCGTCTGTCTGCCCGACCGTCTGTGCGCACGATAATTCGAGAACGCGTATACTTAGAGAGCTGAAATTTTGTACACAGACTTAAAACAAAAAAAGTTAAATTAAGTTCGAAAATGAAACAAATCGGGCAACTCCTTGGTGATGCCATATAAAAATTTACGTTTTTTACATATTGTAACAAAAGAGCTTACATGGTTATTTTCGCTATCCATTGAGATTGAAATAACAAATCCCCTCCCGGGCATTTCTCGCAAGTGCTAAGATGACTTTTGCTTTTCTCTAAACAACGTTCGAGATCTTCATCTACAGGATCAGATTATACAAGAGAAGAGATGTATGCTCCAAGTTGTTACCAAGCCGAATGTCTAAAAGTTTCAACCCTCCAAGTGCTAGCAAGGCACTCGCATAATCTCAACATGGTATGAAACTGTCTTAAACCCACAGCAAAATCGGTAGTCGAAACAACAAGAGATGTTTTACTTCCATAATGGCGAAGCAACTATCCTGAACGAACACTATTCGACAGTAAGTCCCCCCTGTAATAAAACACTACTGAAAGAAAATAACATAAGCGTACAAATTTATTTGTCCGAGCACAAATTCCAATCGGTTCTACGCAGTGTACTGTTACTTATTCATCTGTTAATCTGCATCTCCAACTTTGTTTTGAGCGCTTTACGCTCGCTATTATTTGACATCATAATCTAACTATACTACTAGTGTCATATTCCATCGCAATGAGTTCGTTCATTGCCCCTTCGTTAGTTCGCTAAATAACTTTGCACCATACCAATTATGTCAACTATCTAATACTTACTCGACGTGCCTAGCGTTGTTACGTAGCTTGAGCTGGGGTTCTTCAATAAATGATTTTCCTATTCTGTTCTATTCTATGTAAAAAACAAAAGGCAAAGAAATCGAGAACATGAAATTATATTATGTAACAGAACACAACAAGTACAGGAAATGAACTAGTGGAATCCGATTGTGAATCGAAACACTCTGGCACCGTTCGACCGGTGGTAAACAGTGACCAAATAAATAAGCATATTCGTTCGAATGTCGAGCAATGCTATAACTAAGCTGGAAGTGGTGTCATATCTTAACGTCCATAATATCCGAACAGTAGAGTCCCTTCAGGACGTATTAGGGCTAATAAATCCTCAATAACTATATCGAATTTCTCTGGATGAGAAACAAAAATCCATAGTTGCAATATCCAAGTTGTAGTGGAAGGATTGTATTAGTGGCAATACCACCAGGAAAGCCTTTACTCTATATGGGGCATACAGCAGATTTTATTTTACGAATAATAGCTCGTAATGGACAGTCGCAAGATTAGTAGAAGTAACATTCCGTCTTTCCCCCACCAATGAAAATCAAACTTCACACCACGCAACCATCTTCCAGCAGAACATTTTGGCACCATGGATGTCTGAAAGAAGCCCTTCGAACTTCCTTGTGGCCTATCTTCGATCTGTAAAAAGAAAACGTGTATCATTGCGCTATAAAGAAGATCCCAAGGTGTGTGAACATTACTTTCTCGCTGGTTTGCCCTGAATTCAGGAACTGCAAATATCCTGAGCAGCTAATTCACATTTAAATTCGTCTGGAAAGTTGGTTTTCTTTACTGGTATACGCCTGTGACGAGTCGAATGGATTATTGTCGCTGGTATCTGGTCCGATTTTAATCCTGTGGTTTGTTTTGATTTATGGTATAAATTAAAATAAATAAATAAAGTATTCCAAACATTGGAGCGCAAAGAAATTTGACATTTCGCGTGTGGCAGATATTCCGTATCGAAAGATAAACATCGAAAATATCGAGAAAGGTTGAATCGATCTAGGAACCAGCTGCAATTCAAATGCAAAGCACCTACTACAAATTTTCTCGAAATCTGCACTAGGCTTAAAAGTAAAAGCCACCAGATAAACAAAATGAGCCATCGTGTAAAGTCAGGTGAGCCAACTTGAGTAGGCGAAAACTTTAACAGGTGTTAGCACCTTTAGCCTGGTATCAGGTTCGAGCAAAGTCAAATTTAACGCAGTCTCCAAATTGTTCACATTAAAATGCCGGCTAAAAATTTTTGACGTATGTTAATTTCGAAAAACAAAAAAAAAAAAGAAAACAAAGTGACAGACGTTTGAAAATAATATCGCTGAAGAACTTCAAATAGTACCAAGTTTAGGTAAACGTTTTTACAATTTACAATTAAAAATGGACTCAATTAATCAGAAAATTCTTAGAAAAAATTACAATTCTTCAATAAATACAAAAAAGGACACAGTCTGAAAATTGTCAAAGAAACAAGAAATGTCATAATGTTACGAGCATTGTAAAGTTCCGTGCATTAAAATGTCCAGTAAAATAAGTGGAAACAGACAAAGCGCCATCTGCCTTAAAATTAAGCAATATTCTCTTCTTACCAGTGTACTCCGTACTGCACTGGTAAAATCATCAGTAAATTTCTTTTTCTTTGCTTACAATTGTACCAGTGCTAAAATTGGTATGTAGTTGTCATACTTTACTCAAACCCTATACTTGTCTTCTAGCTCAAACGTAAAGCAATAGGTCAGCGTACATGCTGCCTTGTTGCGAACGAGCGTCACCAAACAAATGACATAGCATTGAAGAATACGGCAGCGTGTACGCCGGGCCAACTCGAGATGCGTAGCAACTTTTAAAGATGAACCTTTTTTTTTTACGCTTCGTCAAATTTCAGCCCGAAAAATCGATCAACGAGATGCTCGTCATAATTTGTTAAACTGAGCTCTTCTGTCATATCTCAAGAGTCCCAACTCCGAAGTAGAATAAATAAGGTGCCTGCAATAAAAGTTCAAAACGAAATGTTTTAACGAGTAGGAAACGAGAAATACATGAAATGAATGAATGTTGTTGACAAGAAATAAATAATCAATAATACAAGTTTGACAGATGTAGCTAGAAGTAAATAATAACTGAATTAACCAATGCTAATCGAGATGTAAATCATAAATAAAAATAGTTTGACATATGCTAGAAGTAAATAGTAACTGAATAAACCAATGTTAATCGAGATGTAAATCATAAGTAAAAATAGTTTGACAGATGCTACAAGTAAATAATAACTGAATTAACCAGTGTTAATAGAGATGTAAAGCATAATTAAAAATAGTTTGACAGATGCTAGAAGTAAATAATAACTGAATTAACCAATGTTAATCTAAATTTAAATCATAAATAAAAATAGTTTGACAGATGCTAGAAGTAAATAGTAACTGAATTAACCAATGTTAATCTAAATTTAAATCATAAATAAAAATAGTTTGACAGATGCTAGAAGTAAATAGTAACTGAATTAACCAATGTTAATGAAAATGTAAATCATAAATAAAAATAGTTTGACAGATGCTAGAAGTAAATAGTAACTGAATTAACCAATGTTAATGAATATGTAAATCATAAATAAAAATAGTTTGACAGATGCTAGAAGTAAATAATAACTGAATTAAACCAATGTTAATCTAAATGTAAATCAAAAATGTTTGACAGATGCTAGAAGTAAATAGTAACTGAATTAACCAATGTTAATTAAAATGTACATAATAAATTAAAATCAATTTGACTCAGTGTTAAACTAAAGAATAGATGGCGCAAATCGGCTAAAGAAAAGTTATTTTTGTAAAAGAACGCGGGAGACAGCGGAATAGAGTAGGGAAGTCAGGCCCGCGAAAAAGTGTAAGCGGCCATATTAAGTCTGATTGTGTTTGCGCTAACAAGTTGCTTGGTAGAGAATTTTTTTAATAAAAGTAATTTATGTAAGACTAAATGTGCACAAAACAAATAAGCAAAAAAAAGCCAAAAACAAAACGAAATAAATTGATTCAAAAGAACAGTCTCACGAACCACAGTTTTTTTTTCTTTGCATTGGAGCTAGCCATCAGATCAGTCTTACCATCAGGTGCGCTTTAACTATTCGCAGCGCCCCCAGGAAGCCCGGGTTTTGCCCCACTGGCCCCCACCTCAGAAGCCCAGATTGAGACAAGTATCAGTGATTGTGAAAATCATATATGCACGCGGCATTTCCTCAAGACTCCAGTTCAGTCTACAAGGTGCAAACATCAGGGAGCTTTAAAAGGTAAAGTTTTTAGCAGAATTTCAAATTTACAAGAGAGCAGCCCAAACCCGCTGAGGCACAAAATCGCGCCGCTAACGGGTTCCAAGGAAGACCAGTCTGTGACGTCCTACACGAGGGAACTAACCTCACTTTCGAAGCGCGTCCTATCCAAATACTTGTCCACTATAGCAGAGCACAATTCTAACCGCAAAACCGACAGGCTCACGAAAGCAGAGGTGCTCGCTACCGAAGTATCCCTAATTGTGGCATTGTCAAATCACACCCTGGTGACCGCTCGGCCAGGTGCAGATATAATAAAAATAGCAGGTCCTGTTACATTGGTGTCAAGTGTGGGGTACTCTGATCCCTTAACAGGGGCCCCCCCCCCGCATCCTCTATTCACTGCGTTAGAGAACTGGAAAAGGAATTCTGGAACAAGAACTGAGCTGCAGATTAGAGATACAACAAGAATATATTACAAACAAATCTTTCTAGTTTTAGCATTTGATAAATCTTTGATAATTTTATTTATATATCGATTTACATTGATTATTTGGTTACATATAACATTTATTGATTCACAGATTTTTCGTTTTCTTTCCAAATTTAATTTATCCTGGTAAAGAAAGTACGAGCAATGTTCTAAATGCTACTTAATTTTATTTATATATCGATTTACATTGATTATTTGGTTACATATAACATTTATTGATCCACAGTCGTAGGCAACGTTTATTATATTGAAGTTCGCAAAGGATTTTTCGTTTTCTTCCCAAATTTAATCTATCTTGGTACGGGAAGTACGAGTAATATTCTAAATGCTACTTCGGCGTTCGGGAGTGTTGGGAACACTCAATTGAAAAGGTACTGCAAAATACGTTAGAGCTCGCTCAAATCATTCTGGAGCAATACAGTGCTCAAGCATTAACTTCATTAAAAATTAAGAACTTACAGCATGTCGTTGATCCGTCGTTCGGGCATTATAGCAAGTCATAATACTAGGCGACATACAGGCACGAGCTAGCCGATCGAATTTAATTTGCGAGATAAAGTTTTTGATATTGAAGCCATTTTATAAACTCGTTTTACATCAAGTCATGATACACAGCCATAGTCAAATAAGTGTATATTAGCAAATAAGCCGGAATTAATTAATCGAAAACATTATGCTTTTATAGCAATTTATAATACTTGGTGACATACAGGCTCGTAGAAGCCGATTGAATTTCATTCGAGAAAACATTTTTGTTATATTGAAGTTAACTTATAAACTAGTTTTATAACAAGTCCTAATACTTGGTGACATACAGGCTCGTAGAAGCCGATTGAATTTCATTCGAGAAAACATTTTTGTTATATTGAAGTTCACTTATAAACTAGTTTCATATCAAGTCCTCATATATAGTCGCTTACGGTTTTCGGTTATATAATTCGAAATTGATTAATCAAAAGCGTCGATTCGACTATTCTGCATAACAAGTCCTAATACTTGGTGACATACAGGCTCGTAGAAGCCGATTGAGTTTCACTCGAGACAACATTTTTGTTATATTGAAGTTAACTTATAAACTAGTTTCATATCAAGTCCTCATATATAGTCGCTTACGGTTTTCGGTTATATAATTCGAAATTGATTAATCGAAGGCGTCGATTCGACTATTCTGCATAACAAGTCATAATACTTTTGTGACATACAGGCTCGTAGAAGCCGATTGAATTTCATTCGACAAAACATTTTTGTTATATTGAAGTTAACTTATAAACTAGTTTTATATCAAGCCCTCATATATAGTCGCTTACGGTTTTCGGTTATATAATTCGAAATTGATTAATCGAAAGCGTCGATTCGACTATTCTGCATAACAAGTCCTAATACTTGGTGACATACAGGCTCGTAGAAGCCGATTGAGTTTCATTCGAGAAAACATTTTTGTTATATTGAAGTTAACTTATAAACTAGTTTCATATCAAGTCCTCATATATAGTCGCTTACGGTTTTCGGTTATATAATTCGAAATTGATTAATCGAAAGCGTCGATTCGACTATTCTGCATAACAAGTCCTAATACTTGGTGACATACAGGCTCGTAGAAGCCGATTGAGTTTCACTCGAGAAAACATTTTTGTTATATTGAAGTTAACTTATAAACTAGTTTCATATCAAGTCCTCATATATAGTCGCTTACGGTTTTCGGTTATATAATTCGAAATTGATTAATCGAAGGCGTCGATTCGACTATTCTGCATAACAAGTCATAATACTTTTGTGACATACAGGCTCGTAGAAGCCGATTGAATTTCATTCGAGAAAACATTTTTTGTTATATTGAAGTTAACTTATAAACTAGTTGCATATCAAGTCCTCATATATAGTCGCTTACGGTTTTCGGTTATATAATTCGAAATTGATTAATCGAAAGCGTCGATTCGACTATTCTGCATAACAAGTCCTAATACTTGGTGACATACAGGCTCGTAGAAGCCGATTGAGTTTCATTCGAGAAAACATTTTTGTTATATTGAAGTTAACTTACAAGCTAGTTTTATATCAAGTTCTGACATATAGTGCCTTACAGTTTTCGGCTAGATAATTCGAAATTGGGTAATCGAAAACGTTATCGTGACACTTCCCTATAGCAAGTCATAATACTTGGTGACAACAGGCTCGTAGAAGCCGATTGAGTTTTATTCGAGGAAAATTTTGATATTTACTTAAAGACTCGTTTTATATCAAGTCGCGATACCCAGTGGCTTACAGTCTTAGGTTAAATAAGTGTTCATTAACGAATAATCTGAAATTGATTAAACGGAAACGTTATACTGTGATAACAAGCCTTAATGCTTGGCTACACACAGGTTCTAGGAAGTCAGAGTAGTCAAATTTTAGTGACTGTTCTATACTGAAGCCTAGCTAAGAATTATTTCATATACGGAACCTCATGCATGGTGGCATAACGTCTTTGCTTAGATAAGTGTCTGCTAACAGATAATTAACAGATAATTTAAGAATCGATTACTTAAAAACGTCATTTGAATTACTTTTTATTTAGTACTTGGCGGTTGTAAGAAGCCAACCGTAGTCAAATTGTTGGGATAATTCCCAGACTAAAGTTTCATTGGGAGCCACTCCGCACACCGAGCCACGATACGTTGTGGCATACAGCTTTTCGGTTTAAAGGGGTTTCTAACGGGTAAAAATATAAAAATGTCGGAAGAACAGGTGGAGGCAATCCTAAGGAGTCTGGATGAGTTAACTTTGGCTATACGGGCACAGGCCCAGGAGATGACTACTTTCAAAGGCGAACTGAAGGAAGTCCGCGAAGAAAATAGCAGCTTCCGGGAAGAAATTCGAAAGCAGGTGACCGAGCTATCAGCCATGGGAGCCACAACTTTTGCAGACAAGGTCTTTGAGGAAACTATGGCGGATAACAACGCCCCGCAACGCTTGAACGACACTAAATCGGGACAACCGAGTGCACAATCTACACCACCACCTGCCTCAGATCCATTCCAGTCGAGGGACAGCCCTACTCTTAGATCAAGAGTTGAACCAAGAGCGGAGGTCGGTTTAGCCAGTAGGAACGAGCACCCCGAACCATCAACTCTGCAGGTACCCTACACAATGCCGCTACAGGTCCAGACGAGACAGGCAGTCACTCTGACTGAATACGATGGTAAAATTCCCTGGAGTAGATACGAAATCCATTTCGGTGCGATAGCCAGGGCGAACGTATGGGACGACGAAGCAAGGGCGCTCTACTTGGCCACGGTTTTGAGAGGTCCTGCCCTGAGCTATTACGAAACCTTGTCCCAAGCAGAACGAAATAACTACAGCCGGGTAAGCGAGGCATTACGAATCAAGTTTCATGCCGACTACCGACCACCTATAACTCACCGCCAACTCTACGCCAGGATACAGAGAAGTGGCGAAAGTCTGTCCGAGTATGCCAGTGATTTACAGAGGCTAGCGTCGGGCACTCTGTCAGATTGCACAGAAGGCGCTAGGGACCGCATTGCTCGCGACCAATTCCTTGATGGGATTCTGGACTTAGACATACAACTGAAAGTTCGGGATGCCGAGCCATCAACCCTCCAAGAAGCAGTGCAAAAAGCTACGAGGATAGAAGACAACCAAAGAGCTACCCGAGCAGCCCGGAGGAACATTAAGGTCGCTACAGTTAGCTTTACAGACAATAACGGACCTCCGGGGGGAGGAAGGCCTCCGCCTAGGAGAGGAGCTACCTGGGACAGAGATGCTTCAGCGAAGCCGGCATCGGGAAACGCCTCCGAGCTAGCCTAGTGGGGCAACAGCTAGCTCACGTGAAAGTAAAAGCCCCGGAAGATGTAAAAGATCCGCAGAGCGAGGAAAGGCCGGCTAACTCATTGATCGGTCGAAGCATCAAAGGAACAATTAGGTGGTTCGATCCACAACGGAACTTTGGATTTATCACCCGAGATGACAGCGAAGAGGACGTATTCTTGCATCTAACTCAACTTAAAAACCCGTTTCCCGAGCACAGGACAAGCCTATCGGTCGGCGATCGTGTCGAATTCGACTTAATCGAGGGAACTCCGACAAAAAAGGCTGTAAATGTTCGGTTGCTATCGACGCAAGCGTTAGACCAAGCACATGCTAAAGCAGGCGAGCTAGGATCTTCACAGGCAAGCTCACAGCTACATCAAAAGAATCGAATACCACGAAGGAACCTATCAAATAGTCCTTCGGAAGCACTACAAACTAGTTTAAACACCGCGGCACTGATCCGGGGGAGCAAGGATCAGTGCTAATAGAGGATGCTCCACACAACAGCCCACGAATAATCGAGGACACCATTTCGACCACTTCCGACGCGTCGAACACACACAATACGAAAGCCCTCAGCTCCGGAATTCAAGCAATCAATCATACGACAACAATCGATCACACACTAGCAATCAACCATACGCCACCAATCGATCACACACTAGCAATCAACCATACGCCACCAATCGATCACACACTAGCAATCAACCATACACCAACAATCAAAGACACACCAACCAGGAACCAAGCACCAACCGGCCACATGCACGCAAGCCCGACCAATATCACTACTGAAGCAATCATCCATACTCCACCTAACGTCGAGACATCACTCCCGACTTTGCCAAGCACTATCACCCTGAGTCAGAGCACTACCGGTAGCACCGTTGGAGTCCTGGGTTATATAGAAGACGTAGAGTGCAACCTGATCATCGACACGGGAGCAACTCATTCCGTCTTACATGGGCGCGTCCTTAAAAGGATGCGGACCAGGCCGCTAGTCGAACCAAGCCCCAACTATTTGAGGGATGTTACAGGGGAAATGAGCAGAGTAAATGGAATGGTGGAGTTAAGGGTACGAATAAACAAATTTTCCGCCACACACTTATTTTACGTGTCCGACATATTCGACGATTGTATCATAGGGATGGATTTCCTCACCAGTCACAGGTGCTCGATCGATTTGGGAGAGCTGACCCTTTCGATAGGTCAAGAGATTGTGCCGATATTGGAGGACGAGCACATCGCCGTCAGAACGTTAAGCGATTGTGTCATACCAGCGGAATCCACTCGTTTCGTTCCGTTATACAACTCGTCGTTAGGGAATCACCCCTCTATCCTCATCTCACCGAAGCAGGGTATACAGGAAACCTGGGTTCCGTCAGCCATGTATAGCTCGCGAAGTGGAATAATAATAGTCCGTATTTCGAACTGGCGTCAGGAGCCTTTCGAACTGCGAACTGACACCTTACTCGCTAGTGCCAGCCGGTATGCCGAGATCATCGAGAACGTCCCCGAACCTATGGAGTTGCTACCAGAGCTGCAGGCGCTATTCCAGCAAAGCACGGCTCACCTTGACAGTGAACAACGAGCCACACTTCGAGACCTACTCTGCGAACACCACGACGTCTTTGCGAAATCAAAACAAGATCTGGGTAGAACATCGCTATTATGCCACCAAATCGATGTGGGTAGTAGTAAACCCATAAAGCAACCGCCTCGAAGGCTCCCTCTGGGCAAGCGGGCCGAGGCAGAAGAGCTGGTGCAAGAAATGAAGGATCAGGGTGTGATACACCCTTCATGCAGTCCCTGGGCAGCACCAGTAGTATTAGTCAAGAAGAAAGATGGATCCACGAGGTTCTGCGTAGACTACCGGAGGTTAAACGAGGTTACTAAAAGGGATTCCTATCCTCTTCCTCGAATCGATTTAACTCTGGATGCCCTAACGGGATCCAGATGGTTTTCAACGCTCGACCTACAGGCAGGATATTGGCAGGTGGAAGTCGAACAAAGAGACCGAGAAAAAACTGCTTTCTCCACTGGTAGGGGACTGTGGGAGTTTTGCGTAATGCCGTTTGGCTTAACCAATGCCCCAGCTACGTTCCAACGAGTCATGGAAATAGTTCTTCAAGGGATACCACCACAAGTTTGTCTGGTCTACTTGGATGACGTTATCGTCCACGGAGAAACGTTCGCGATTATGATACGTAATCTGCGGACCATCCTGTCCCGACTAAGGATAGCCAACTTGAAGGTTTCACCAAGAAAATGCCAGTTATGCCAACGAGAAGTGAAATTTCTGGGGCATATAGTTAGCGAGTCTGGTATTGCTACAGACCCGGATAAGATCGCCGCGGTACGAGATTGGCCCCAACCGAAGTCAAGAAAGGAGGTTCAGTCATTCTTGGGCTTATGTGCCTACTACCGACGCTTTGTGGAAAACTTCTCGGTTATAGCAAAGCCGTTAACAGAACTAACCGAGAAAAACCGAAGGTTCTCGTGGACGGATGCGTGTGACAAATCGTTCCAAAAGCTCAAAGCCAGGCTGATAGAATCACCCATTTTAATACAGCCCGACGAAAATTTACCCTTCGTTCTGGACACAGATGCGAGTCAGCACGCCTGGGGAGCGGTATTGTCCCAAGTACACGATGGGAATGAACACGTAGTGGAGTACTATAGTAAGACCTTTAGTCGTCCGGAGCGAAACTACTGCGTGACCCGGAAGGAGTTAGTCGCCATCGTGAAGGCATGCGCACACTTTCAACATTACCTGTTGGGAAAAAGGTTCACCATCCGAACGGATCACGCATCATTGAGATGGCTAATGAACTTTCGATCACCAGAAGGACAAGTAGCTCGCTGGATCGAACGGATGCAGGCCTATAGCTTTGATATAGTGCACCGACCCGGAAGCAAACACAATAACGCCGATGCTCTATCCCGACGCCCGTGTTCAACCTCCGAGTGCCTTTATTGTAAACGTCTGGAGGAAAGAGACATTATCACCGCTCGAATAATCACTGCTCAGAACAATGTGGCCGAAGTACAGGAAGGAGACCCTACCCTACGTCAGATAAGAGACTGGCTACAGTCCGGGAACCGCCCAAACAAGGAGAGCATAAGGCATCTACACCCAGATATTAAGGCTTACTGGTCTATGTGGTCCACGCTGCGGCTTGAGGGCGAAGTCATCCTCCGAGTAGTTGAGCAAGAAAAGGCAACCCTAAAACAGATACTTGTACCCAAATCTCTGAGGAAGCTCGTTATGAGGGAGGTTCACGATTCGCCATCCGGAGGACATTTTGGAGTTGACAAAACCCTTCAGAAACTCAGACAGAGGTATTATTGGATCGGCTGCAGTGTAGACGTGAAAGACTGGTGCGCAGGATGCCCCCAGTGTCAGTCGCGTAAAGGACCAGTGCCGAGAAAAAGAGCTCCTCTGCAAATTTGTAATGTAGGCGCACCATTTGAGCGCGTCGCAGTGGATATATTAGGACCGCTTCCAAAAACAGAGCACAATAATCGCTACTTAGTTGTCTGCATGGACTACTTTTCTAAGTGGCTCGAAGCCATTCCAGTTCCTGACCAGACAGCGGAAACAGTAGCAGATGCATTAATCTCGACAGTTTTTTGTCGATTCGGATCACCACTACAACTCCACTCGGACCAAGGCAGGAATTTCGAAAGCGCCGTATTTCAGGAAGTATTAAGACGGTTCGGAATTGAAAAGACTCGTACTACAGCACTACACCCGCAATCGGACGGCTTAGTGGAAAGATTCAACCGGACGATCCTCGACTACCTCGCCAAATTCTTGGACAACCACCAAAGAAACTGGGAACATTATGTACCATACCTACTCTTCGCATATCGTGCTAGCGTACAAGATAGCACTAAGCAAACCCCTGCCAGGCTATTATTCGGCAGAGAACTCCGTTTACCTTTGGAGATGGTCATGGGAAGCCCACCACATAGCTCTACGTCAGTTGGTGAGTACCTGGATAGTCTTACTAAAACTCTGAATGAGATTCACGAGAATAATCGCGTCGCGCTAAACTCTGCGAGCCGGCGTATGAAGACCTACTATGACATGCGATCGAGAAAACACAGTTTCCAGTTAGATCAACTAGTTTGGTTATATTTCCCACGACGTGTAATCGGGCGGTGCCCGAAATTGCAGTGTGACTGGGATGGGCCATATAGGATCATCGAAGCAGTGACAGAGGTAGTATACAGAATAAAAAGGTGTCAAGGTGGAAAGTTGCGAACCGTCCACGTCGACAGACTAGCCCCATACCGCGAAAGAAACGACTTAACCGTATAAGTACTAATACGTCCTGGTAGCCCTAAGAAGGCATCCAGCCAGCTTAACTGGTAGCCACAGGATACCAAAGTGCCGCTTAGGACCTACCCCACCTAGCGGCCGGTATACCTCTTGTCAATTAGCCCACTTTTTCACACGTCCTCGCTTGACAATGAGTCAAAACCCCTCCCACATGGTACCCTACGGAGGCCTCGCCGCCGTAGGAATTCCACATCACAAACCGCCTTCGAAATTTTAACATTTGCTATGCTAACAGCAGCGCGGCCTAACATACCAGTTCGAAGACTCGATCTGGGTGTGGGGACTTTGGGACACACCCTCGAACGAATGTTGATCTGGGGCCAGAGGGAGACGTCCAGTGCGGAGGAGGTCCTGCAATCAGTTGGTTAGGTTACTGGTTGCATGAGCTCCTCTGACTCGTCTTGGTTTTGGGGAGCGGAGGCGTACTGGCAGACCAGATTTTTTGGGTTGCTGGGCTGCAGGTGCGCCTTTGGTTTTCGATACTGGGACCAATGTCGAACTCTAACCAAGGACTGGCTTGACTTCGAGGATGTGTCCCTAATTCGTCATACGCAGACCAAGTCCGACAAAGCTGAGCTGACCGAAAATTTATAAGGACACGATCCCCGCTAAACCTGTCTCGGCCACAAATGCGCAGATGAATTTCCCACTAACCCTTTCTGGGTTAGCCTTCGTTAGGAGGATTTTACTTTACTAAGCCAGCTTGGACGGAGCTACAAGCTTGCGAAGGGGGGAGTAGTGTAACAAAAGAGCTTACATGGTTATTTTCGCTATCCATTGAGATTGAAATAACAAATCCCCTCCCGGGCATTTCTCGCAAGTGCTAAGATGACTTTTGCTTTTCTCTAAACAACGTTCGAGATCTTCATCTACAGGATCAGATTATACAAGAGAAGAGATGTATGCTCCAAGTTGTTACCAAGCCGAATGTCTAAAAGTTTCAACCCTCCAAGTGCTAGCAAGGCACTCGCATAATCTCAACATGGTATGAAACTGTCTTAAACCCACAGCAAAATCGGTAGTCGAAACAACAAGAGATGTTTTACTTCCATAATGGCGAAGCAACTATCCTGAACGAACACTATTCGACAGTAAGTCCCCCCTGTAATAAAACACTACTGAAAGAAAATAACATAAGCGTACAAATTTATTTGTCCGAGCACAAATTCCAATCGGTTCTACGCAGTGTACTGTTACTTATTCATCTGTTAATCTGCATCTCCAACTTTGTTTTGAGCGCTTTACGCTCGCTATTATTTGACATCATAATCTAACTATACTACTAGTGTCATATTCCATCGCAATGAGTTCGTTCATTGCCCCTTCGTTAGTTCGCTAAATAACTTTGCACCATACCAATTATGTCAACTATCTAATACTTACTCGACGTGCCTAGCGTTGTTACGTAGCTTGAGCTGGGGTTCTTCAATAAATGATTTTCCTATTCTGTTCTATTCTATGTAAAAAACAAAAGGCAAAGAAATCGAGAACATGAAATTATATTATGTAACAGAACACAACAAGTACAGGAAATGAACTAGTGGAATCCGATTGTGAATCGAAACACTCTGGCACCGTTCGACTGGTGGTAAACAGTGACCAAATAAATAAGCATATTCGTTCGAATGTCGAGCAATGCTATAACTAAGCTGGAAGTGGTGTCATATCTTAACGTCCATAATATCCGAACAGTAGAGTCCCTTCAGGACGTATTAGGGCTAATAAATCCTCAATAACTATATCGAATTTCTCTGGATGAGAAACAAAAATCCATAGTTGCAATATCCAAGTTGTAGTGGAAGGATTGTATTAGTGGCAATACCACCAGGAAAGCCTTTACTCTATATGGGGCATACAGCAGATTTTATTTTACGAATAATAGCTCGTAATGGACAGTCGCAAGATTAGTAGAAGTAACATTCCGTCTTTCCCCCACCAATGAAAATCAAACTTCACACCACGCAACCATCTTCCAGCAGAACATTTTGGCACCCTGGATGTCTGAAAGAAGCCCTTCGAACTTCCTTGTGGCCTATCTTCGATCTGTAAAAAGAAAACGTGTATCATTGCGCTATAAAGAAGATCCCAAGGTGTGTGAACATTACTTTCTCGCTGGTTTGCCCTGAATTCAGGAACTGCAAATATCCTGAGCAGCTAATTCACATTTAAATTCGTCTGGAAAGTTGGTTTTCTTTACTGGTATACGCCTGTGACGAGTCGAATGGATTATTGTCGCTGGTATCTGGTCCGATTTTAATCCTGTGGTTTGTTTTGATTTATGGTATAAATTAAAATAAATAAATAAAGTATTCCAAACATTGGAGCGCAAAGAAATTTGACATTTCGCGTGTGGCAGATATTCCGTATCGAAAGATAAACATCGAAAATATCGAGAAAGGTTGAATCGATCTAGGAACCAGCTGCAATTCAAATGCAAAGCACCTACTACAAATTTTCTCGAAATCTGCACTAGGCTTAAAAGTAAAAGCCACCAGATAAACAAAATGAGCCATCGTGTAAAGTCAGGTGAGCCAACTTGAGTAGGCGAAAACTTTAACAGGTGTTAGCACCTTTAGCCTGGTATCAGGTTCGAGCAAAGTCAAATTTAACGCAGTCTCCAAATTGTTCACATTAAAATGCCGGCTAAAAATTTTTGACGTATGTTAATTTCGAAAAACAAAAAAAAAAAAGAAAACAAAGTGACAGACGTTTGAAAATAATATCGCTGAAGAACTTCAAATAGTACCAAGTTTAGGTAAACGTTTTTACAATTTACAATTAAAAATGGACTCAATTAATCAGAAAATTCTTAGAAAAAATTACAATTCTTCAATAAATACAAAAAAGGACACAGTCTGAAAATTGTCAAAGAAACAAGAAATGTCATAATGTTACGAGCATTGTAAAGTTCCGTGCATTAAAATGTCCAGTAAAATAAGTGGAAACAGACAAAGCGCCATCTGCCTTAAAATTAAGCAATATTCTCTTCTTACCAGTGTACTCCGTACTGCACTGGTAAAATCATCAGTAAATTTCTTTTTCTTTGCTTACAATTGTACCAGTGCTAAAATTGGTATGTAGTTGTCATACTTTACTCAAACCCTATACTTGACTTCTAGCTCAAACGTAAAGCAATAGGTCAGCGTACATGCTGCCTTGTTGCGAACGAGCGTCACCAAACAAATGACATAGCATTGAAGAATACGGCAGCGTGTACGCCGGGCCAACTCGAGATGCGTAGCAACTTTTAAAGATGAACCTTTTTTTTTTACGCTTCGTCAAATTTCAGCCCGAAAAATCGATCAACGAGATGCTCGTCATAATTTGTTAAACTGAGCTCTTCTGTCATATCTCAAGAGTCCCAACTCCGAAGTAGAATAAATAAGGTGCCTGCAATAAAAGTTCAAAACGAAATGTTTTAACGAGTAGGAAACGAGAAATACATGAAATGAATGAATGTTGTTGACAAGAAATAAATAATCAATAATACAAGTTTGACAGATGTAGCTAGAAGTAAATAATAACTGAATTAACCAATGCTAATCGAGATGTAAATCATAAATAAAAATAGTTTGACATATGCTAGAAGTAAATAGTAACTGAATAAACCAATGTTAATCGAGATGTAAATCATAAGTAAAAATAGTTTGACAGATGCTACAAGTAAATAATAACTGAATTAACCAGTGTTAATAGAGATGTAAAGCATAATTAAAAATAGTTTGACAGATGCTAGAAGTAAATAATAACTGAATTAACCAATGTTAATCTAAATTTAAATCATAAATAAAAATAGTTTGACAGATGCTAGAAGTAAATAGTAACTGAATTAACCAATGTTAATCTAAATTTAAATCATAAATAAAAATAGTTTGACAGATGCTAGAAGTAAATAGTAACTGAATTAACCAATGTTAATGAAAATGTAAATCATAAATAAAAATAGTTTGACAGATGCTAGAAGTAAATAGTAACTGAATTAACCAATGTTAATGAATATGTAAATCATAAATAAAAATAGTTTGACAGATGCTAGAAGTAAATAATAACTGAATTAAACCAATGTTAATCTAAATGTAAATCAAAAATGTTTGACAGATGCTAGAAGTAAATAGTAACTGAATTAACCAATGTTAATTAAAATGTACATAATAAATTAAAATCAATTTGACTCAGTGTTAAACTAAAGAATAGATGGCGCAAATCGGCTAAAGAAAAGTTATTTTTGTAAAAGAACGCGGGAGACAGCGGAATAGAGTAGGGAAGTCAGGCCCGCGAAAAAGTGTAAGCGGCCATATTAAGTCTGATTGTGTTTGCGCTAACAAGTTGCTTGGTAGAGAATTTTTTTAATAAAAGTAATTTATGTAAGACTAAATGTGCACAAAACAAATAAGCAAAAAAAAGCCAAAAACAAAACGAAATAAATTGATTCAAAAGAACAGTCTCACGAACCACAGTTTTTTTTTCTTTGCATTGGAGCTAGCCATCAGATCAGTCTTACCATCAGGTGCGCTTTAACTATTCGCAGCGCCCCCAGGAAGCCCGGGTTTTGCCCCACTGGCCCCCACCTCAGAAGCCCAGATTGAGACAAGTATCAGTGATTGTGAAAATCATATATGCACGCGGCATTTCCTCAAGACTCCAGTTCAGTCTACAAGGTGCAAACATCAGGGAGCTTTAAAAGGTAAAGTTTTTAGCAGAATTTCAAATTTACAAGAGAGCAGCCCAAACCCGCTGAGGCACAAAATCGCGCCGCTAACGGGTTCCAAGGAAGACCAGTCTGTGACGTCCTACACGAGGGAACTAACCTCACTTTCGAAGCGCGTCCTATCCAAATACTTGTCCACTATAGCAGAGCACAATTCTAACCGCAAAACCGACAGGCTCACGAAAGCAGAGGTGCTCGCTACCGAAGTATCCCTAATTGTGGCATTGTCAAATCACACCCTGGTGACCGCTCGGCCAGGTGCAGATATAATAAAAATAGCAGGTCCTGTTACAATATACTTTGAAAACGATCAGTTCAAGACATTTTTATTGTACCAAAAAATTTCTTCAGAATACGAAATCCTATAAAATTTGTTAGAATCATATTTTCTGTGCGACAAACCGTTCTAGAAATATATGCGAAAAATCACTTCAAAAATTCAACTTGCATAGATCGGTGACCTTAGGAATTTTTATATAGGCATTCATCTAGGGCAGTGGCTCCCAACCTTGGGGAGATTGCCCCCAAGTGTTGATCAGGGTTATCAGGAGGCAATAAATAAGTGGTGGGCGATTTGGGGGCGATGAGTATTCAAAGGCGGGGAATACTCTAATAGCACTGTACAGAAGAAGTTGCCGGGTAGCATGAGTCACTGGCTATTCTCAGTCGGCGAGTTCACTGCACTCACCCCTCTTCACAGTCCCCACTAGTTTTTGTTCAGTGTGGCTAACTGGTGACTAAACCCCCAAATGAGCAACCGATCTTGACAAAAGTCTTCTAGCTTCTTACCAGGTTTCTTTATTGATCGCTAAATGTGGTAAGCCTCATACAATTGGCGAAAGTCTTATTTTACCGGCTACCAAAAAAAACTTGTTGAAATCATGCTACGCGAGGGCCCTAGTAATAAGACAACTAAATCACTTCCTTTGAGCAACAATACTGTTTCCAGCCGAATTGACGAAATCGGACATTGAATCCAAACTTACCAATTTGATGAAAAAAAAAAAAAATAAATTTGCATTGCAACTGTGATTGATAACAAACCAATTTTTTTAGCTTATGTGATGTTTATCAATGAAGAAAAGGGAATTACCGAGGAAGTGTTCTTTGCTAGAGCTTTGCTCACTGATATGAAGGGATCGTCGATTTTTAAAGTGGTGCAAGATTATTTTTAGGAAAAAGAGATTGCCCTAACAAGCACGAGCGCTTGCGCTACAGAGGGTGCTCCTACCATGTCAGGTCGTCATGCTGGGTTTCTGGCCCACCTTAAGAAAGAAGTGCCAGAGGTCATCACTATTAACTGTGTCATTCATTGTCAATACGTAGCTACGAAAAAATTGAGTGGTGTTCTGCATGAAATCCTGCAATTGGTTATTACTGGTGTCAACAAGATCAAAGCTAATTCCCTCAATGACCGTCTGTTCCGATAACTTTGCCATGAAAATGATGAGAAATTCGAACGCTTGCTTCTACATACAGCTGTGAGGTGGCCCCCCAAAGGAAGCTATTTGCGCCGTTTCTTCGAATTATTTGACACGGTTCCGAGTTTTTCGACACGTCTGATCCTGTTTTAAGTGAGAATTTGTAGGAACGCAAGTTGAAACTTGCGTACCTTACAGATATTTTACAAAAAATTAACGAAATCAATATAAGGCTTCAAAGAAACAAGATGAACCTTATCAAGGCTAAAGGAATTATTTCATCATTCGTCGCCAAGTTTGATATTCACAAGATGAATATTGGCCGTAAAGAGCTGATTCAGTTACGATGATTAAAAAGTGTTCAGTGTCAGATAACGAGACTCCTGAACTCCCAGAAAACAAATCATAATTTTTACTGATCACCTTGACCAGTTAAAAATTGACATGGAAACAAAATTTGAATATTTGCCTAAGTTGCAAGTTCCGGATCGGATTATTTCACTTCTTTGTTCATAAAAAAAACTCTGTAAAAAATGTACATTTTAAACTTTTTTCTATTGTATTTAAGAGTAACCGAATAAAACTTGTTTGGTTGCTTTTATATACGATAATAAATTTGATTAAAATAATAAAACTGCTTTATTATTTACACTTTACTTCAAATTAAAATTGGGCATACAATGAAAATGAAAAGGGGGCGATAGGTGTTAGTCAACCTCCAGAATGGGGAAATGGGCCACAAAAGATTGGGAACTATTAATCTAGGGTATCATCTACGACCAATTCTAGCTTTTTTACATGTTATTAATGTAGTCAAAAATCTGCAATTCAAAGCAAGTAGCTTTTTTTCACACCATCGACACTGTCAATTTATTGAAAACTCTTATGTTTTTCCTAAAAAAAAAAGAACATCTTTTCTGAAATGTTTACCACAAAAACTACGTTAGACATTATATAGAATTTAAAAGTTATACGTTTTCGAGAAAATTGAAAACGAAGCCTTGTAAACGCTTGAACTAGATATACTAAATATGTACGTATTTACTATAAACTCTTCGAATTTTGATTTCCCAACTTGTTACTTTAAAAAGTAAAACATCATTAAATGCATCACATTTCATGTGACATAAGAATTTCATTTAACAAAACCAAATTTATTAACTTTTAAAACATGATTATGACATCATGATCTAGATTACTTACTTTTAATTATTTTCATCCTCACAATACTATCGTAGGATTTATCTAGATTTTGGAACTTTTTGGACTATTAGAGACTATTGCATATAAATGATCTCTGAATTCATTTATTAACATGATGAAGGTTTATGTGATGTTTCATGTCCACCAATATAACGTGGAATTATTTATCATCTTTTGTACGTGCGGTGACTCTTATGGACATAGTATTTTTTGGTCTAATGCCTTATTAATTTTCTTTATGTCCTCTCTAACTAGGACTTAAAAATATTGTGTAGCAGATCTAGGTTTTTATTCTTTACATTGGTTCACATAAAAAATTCCAAAGCACTCGAGACTTAATGTACATACCTATTATCCACTAATTAGCTTCTACCGCAATTTCTACTCTTTTATTCAGGATGCTTTATATTTCTGCAAGCGTTCTATGTGAAGATTACATATGCATTTTCCGCATTCTTCTCGTTACCACATTTTACTGTTTATCCCTTGTTAACTCCCTTGTTGCATATTTAGAAGTTGATATAATGACTGAAATAACTTGGGCATCTGAAATGTAGGTACTCCTATATTAGGAACTGATTTCTAAATTTTGTTTTAATATCTGACGTTTTTCTTACTTATGTTAACATATGTTACTACTGTATTAGTATAACTGACACAGAAATAATAAGATTACGGTCATTATCAATGTTTTCGATATTAACTCACCGCTGAATGGTCGACCTGTTTTATATGACTCTATCTGAAATGATTCAAATTACTTTGTATTAAACCTACCTTATAAAAGTTGAAAGATCATAACAAAAATAACATGTATTGACAACCAACGCTAAATTTTTATACCAGTCACTTTTTCTTTTTCTAATATGTATACATATACGCGAGGCCCTTAGTTCGTTGTTGGTTCGAAAGCTGAAATCTAGATCACACTGTTTATTACCCGTTCTCTATGTATATCTATTTATATTTGCAATAATATAACACCCTTGTTGGGGTACTTGTTTTCCAACAATTATGCTTTTCAAATATATTGAAGCAAATTAAAAAAAAAATCGTCGTTAAAGATTTATGCATTTCGCTTCGCCTTTATGATTTAATTATGCAATTTTTCACAGCAACATCATCCATTTTTATTGAAAAAGCTTAATATTCTGTGAAAACAAAAGTAAATAACTCAAGAACAAAAGCTTTGCGCAAATTTCTGATATGATGAACTTTACAATATTGAAAGCAGATGAACCTGATCTTTGTTCCGTGTTCAATTCTGTCTGAATTTGAAAATATTACCAACCTCCCAGTTATGACCTTTACAAAACGATTGCACCAGCGCGAACAAAGATGTTTTCTTGTTTTTGTCGTGTTGCCTGAACTGCCACAAAAATATACCGCTCGAATAATATTCCTTAAATGTTACCACCACATTCAAGTTATATTATAGATTACTAGGTTGCCTTTCACTTCATGATCAGTGCTACTGTGACTGGCTTTGATCGGTATGCTTTTTATAAAGTACTCCCATGATTTCAAGTTTCAACGATACTTGCTATAGCCGTTATAGTGTTTATCTGCAATAGAGCATGCGCAATATGACAAAAAATCGTACGTTTGAGCAACCGCACATTATGCACCTTAAATCCATTCGAGTGAGTGCATAAAGTATGTTTGCATCATAGGCGCTTTTTACTATATAAACCAGCACATTGCACTTTCTGCTATTTTTCTATCGTTTGCATACCACGCGAGTACTCATGTCTTGGAAGTGTTGAATAATTCATCATTGGCTTAAATTCAAGTAGCATCGAAAACTGTTTCGTCATTAGAGTGACACCACTGCTACATAACGTCCTTGTTGAATGAAAAATTTATGTCATGATACACGTTCAGTAGTCAACTCATCGTTAAATAATTTAAGTCAGATGTCTGCTGCTGACATTTTGCACCTATGAACAGTAACTATTTACCAACGGGCGAAAAGCATTTTACGCCTAAACTAAGATAGTTTTTTAGTATAAGCGTTTAGATTTCAATTAAACTAAAATCAATATGGATATACATATATTAATTTAATGTTACCTATAAGTTACGGCCATGCAAGTTTTTTAAATTCTATACAATGAAGATATGCTTTCTGAATTAATTTAAATAGCGGTTCTGCCTACTCAAAAGTATTTATAAAGAATTTTACTTTTGATTGCCTTATGCAAAAGTAAAATTCTTTGTAAATACTTTTGTTCATTTGACAATGGAATATTGTTTCCCGTAATGATTTATGCTGTCAAATTGAAGTCAAATATGAAACGAAGAAATCTTGGCACAAGAGTAAATGTCGAGTTTAAATAAGTTTTTATTATTTTAAAATGTTTTTTTTTTCATTTTTTGTATACCTACATGGAAAGGTTCCTTCTTCTTAGCACAATGAAATTACAAATGCTGAAGTGAAAAAAACTGCATTATTTGATTTCAAAAACACACCAATCTTTTGATATTCACCTCTTCGTGATGATGGGACCTCAAACTCATGAAAAGAAAATGATATGCAGGTGTTTTACCATTTCTTCAACATGATAGAAATACAGCCATATACTCAGCCACTTTTTTATACCCTACCAGATACTAAGTTTGTCATCCCGATTGTAATGAATAGAAATACTGATGGTAAAACAGAATGGATTAAACACATACGCATCATATTAAAAGCTATTTTGATTTTTGCGTAGTACTGTCTGTGCGTCTGTTTGTCCGTGTATCTGTCCGTCTGTACATCCGCACGATAACTCGACAACACGTTCACTTAAAATGCTGAAATTTTGTACACGGGCTTTTACAAAAAAAGGAAAATTAAAGTCAAAAATAAGACATATCGGGCAACTCTTTCGTAGGGTTTCCAAACAAGAATTTCGTTTGTTACTAAATTGGGCAGTCCGTTCTTGGTGTTGCTATACAAAATTTTAGTTTTTCCATATATATTTGGACACTGCCTGAAGATGCGTCAGCGTGGAGACCTCAAATTTTATACACGACGTTTTCATAAAAATTTCAAATACGAATTCGAAAACGGACTGAATTGGGCAACTCTTTCTTGGTGTTGTCATACATAACGTTGAGTTTTCATTCTATATTTCGACACTACTTGAGAACACGTCAACGTAGAGAGCTGAAATTGTGTACACAGCGTTTTCATGAAAATAGAGTAAATAAAATGTCAAAAATTGGCTAAATAGCGTGTCATACAGAATTTTTTACTTTACTTAACTGTTATCATAGATGGCACAAGAACTAGATGTCGCATGGCATACTAAAACAGAGTATACAGATTGTGAAATGGGTAGTGTATTCTGGAATGGACCATAACATATTTTAGAGCATGCCAAAAGCAAATATTTTTATAATAGCAGATTTGTAAACATTTAACCGACCTCCTCAATACTTCAGATACGAAAAAATATGAATCACTCGACGCATACATCATTTTAAATCTTGTGGTCCATTCCGGAATGGACCACCCAGCCATATAAATTTTGTATACTTTTTTGGTACTGTATGCAACATCTAGTTCTTGTGCCATCTATGCTGTTATGTTCATCTAGGGTATAATATTTTTGGATTTAGACCAATTGTATCTTTTTCTCTCGTTATTTTCCCCATTTTATACATATATGTACCGAGTTTTATTATTTCTACTTGAAGAGCTAAAAAAAAAAATTAAGCAAAAATTTAACGAAGATCATATCATTATATCTGAGATAAATAAAAGATTTTTACAGACAGAAAGAAATTCTTGCAACCGAAACAGTCTGGAAACTAAATCTGTACAGCTGACCTTCGTACAATAATCCTGAATCTAGAATGACCTCATATGTGATTTTTTAATGATCATTCCACATGTGGACTTTTTGAAGATCGTGGACTCCTTTCCAGGGCAATATGTGGGAATGGAAGCGATTGATTTGAATTTAATTTTCAAAATTTCTTCAATAGCGTAAAGCGAACAATATTTAAATTCACCCTGATGAAAGAAGGAATTCTTGATCGTTAAATTTTAGTCTACTGCTTTTAATTATTAGTTTGATTGACAATAAATAGTTACTTCTGTCAAAAATGCACGTGGCGTCAAATTAAGAAAAACTAAAAATCAACTTTTTCTCTCAGAGGAAAAAAAAATTGCAATAAGGAGAAGAATTTGTTAATTGAGAATAATGTTTCCCTGATCATCACTCTTATCTTATCATTTTCGCCCAACATTGCCTTCCTAGTTTTTCAGAAATCGTAAATGTTTTTATGGCGTTATAAATGTGAAACGCACTTTATAAGTAAGTACTTAGGTACTATATATGTATTTGTTTTGTTTTTATTATAACTAAGCCTGAGATAAGACAAGATGGTAGAATGTTCCACATTCGCACTATTCATCATCACGGGTTTGGATGAATTCGATTGGAATAAAATGTCTTAATTGATAAAAAAATTGTATTAAAAAAAACTTTTTAAATATACATTAAAAACTAAACATACTATAATTAAAATATACGAAAGAATTTAGACCAATTTTGGTAGTAGGTACCATAGATGATTATCTTTATATTATAAGGCCGCCTCAAGTCCTTTGTGATCATTAGGTTGTTAAAATTGCTTTACGATTTTCAGACGGTAAAAATTTTCCGAATATTATAGGGATCTGAAGTTGTGTATGGCAAACCAACGAAGGAATATCCCGATTAAGATGTCATTATAATTATCATATCAAAAATTTTATGTCTATATATGTCAGCATATAATCAACATGCACAAAGAAAATATTCATTTTTACATGACAACTTTTCAATGGAGTCACCCGACCTTTTCCAATTACTTAGATTTTCACTTTTTCAACAAAGCCCTGTTCAAAATGTAAGATCCCTTCGTGGACGTTTTTTTAAGTGTAGGATTAGCTCGATTTCTTGATCTGCAAAAGAGGTTTACTAGAGTATGTAAGCATTAATGTTTGTCTTATGAATTTACCAGCCAGGATGAAAAAAGAAAAACTTCCGGGTAACATTTCTTATTTGCGACTCGAGTTTTTTTTTTATCGTTATGCAGGTTACATTATTACATTTTAATCAAAATCAATTAACATTTTATTTACTATTTGTTTTTGTCTTGCGGAATAAAAAATGTTCACTTCTGTAAGTCTCAAACAAATTTTAACTTTTAACTTATTTCTTAGGCTCTCATATTGGAGTGACCATTTTCACTTTACTAATTTTCATAATTTTCTATCAGTTTGAGGTTAATCCCTCTATAAATTTGCAAAAATTTCATTGACTAGAATCACTGAAAGTCGCAATACATTCATTAAAGAATGGCCCATAACGTTTCCGTTCATATTACAGAATTGAAATATGTACGTACATATGTATGCATACATATATACATATATTATTGCTTACATAAATATAATACGGAACCCCTTAGTAAGCAAGCAAAAGTACGAAATTGTTATAATTAAGGAGCAAATTCTCTTTCGTCCCACTGTTCGTAACATCCTTAGTGCGCCTCTGAAAATTATTTAATGTTTATTACTAGCAAATGATTTTTGAATATACAAGTAAATTGCTTTTATAACGCAAGTATCCAAAATTTACTCCTATCATTAGTAAAATTATTAATATTACTAAGGAAATTCCGCGTAATACTACACCCTCTTTATTGTGGAAAGATATTCAACATAAATGTTATTTGGCATATAGAAGCGTATACATACTTGATGATACTTTTTGGGCATCCATTACAGCTTGAGCCCGTCATCTTTTATAGAAACGAAATCCTTGTAAGATGTGCGTACAACATCTCGGGTTGAAGTAAACGGGAATACATTAGAATAACTTATGTTACAAGAAATGGGATGAACTGGTTTGATAATTTAAGAGAAGCTTTTATAGAAAATCGCATAAATTCACTGGTTACATAGCAATGTGTGCGAAATTGGAAATAAGGTCAAATTTTGTATTTTTTCCTTTCAATCCAGAATCCATCATATCTTACAAAAAATAAGGTTGAGAAACTGTTGACGTGTGGCGCAACTACGACTTCTCAGTCTACTTCGACTTTGGCCAAATGGTGAATGCATGTTCCAAGATTAAATTGCAACTTTGACTACGACTGCGACTTCGATTGAAACGGAACTTTGCTCAATATGTAAATTGATATCGCCTGCGTCCAACTTCAGTTCAGAAATGTCAACGATAAGGAAATTGTGTGGAAGGAGATCGGTAAAATTGATGTCGACTCATCAGTCGTAATTTAATTACAAAGTTCACCTCATCATCGACTTCGACTAAAAATCAAGTAGAAGTCGACTGAGAAGTCGTATTTCTAATTCGGGTGTTATAGCAAAAAGTTAAGAAGCACCCGAACAAAATCGGAAATTTCAAGAAAGAAAGAAATATGTGTCATATACTTTTGTCTTCTGTATGTATGTGCGAATGAGACAACAAGTTAAAAACACAACTTAATAGAACGTAGGATTATCCGAATGATATAATCTTCTTGAATCCTTAAAATCCTTCCGAACTATCCATATTAATGAATTTTTCCTACATCGAATCACAATACCTGAATATTTTAAGAAAAGCAAAACTTTCGTTATGCACAAAGGTTTTAAGTTTCTGTTAAATAAAGTTCTCATTTCTCCCAAAACCATTAGAGAATCCAACATAGAGTGGGAAACACAATTTCACCGTTTCGATCCGATTCGTACAAATGTGAAATTTGCTTATATGAGACATACTTCCGATTGGACACATTACACCGAAATGGATCGAATTGAGACAATCGAGAAAATCGTCTGTAAAGATTTGTTTATACTCAAAATGGATGAAAAGGCTTCTGAATTATATGACAAAAAAGGAATGTTTTCATGGATGGATGTAAACCGGAAAGACAAAAGCTGGCAAAATTTTAAAGTCAAGTCTTTCAAACCGAACAGTACAATTATGATCATGCATTCGCTGGATCGTATTGGGTTGGATCGAATCGAATCGAAACGTCGCAGTTGTGCTTGGCACTTAGGACTTACATAATTTCTTCAGAGCAAAACGAATGTAAACTTAGAAATACGTGAGTTCAAATATCATAAGGTTACAGCAACAATTTTAGAACAAACTCTTTCAATATTTCCGAAAATCGTGTTTTCACAAAAGCGCGATAACATTTTATGAGAGTAAAATCTGAAAACTCCGTCCCTTTCTGTCAATACAATTCTGTCAAAGATAACCTAAGAAGAAGATATATAAAAAAAAAAAAATATGGCACACATATCGACAGGTTCCCCTACACAAATGGGAATTAAGAATTAAAGGCACAGCGATATGAGGTGAATAGAAAAACATACTTGACGACTTAGGACATAAAACTTAATATTTGTCCAAGTATGTTGGTCTATCTTGAGCAATAGTTATAGTGGTAAGGACGCAGTAAATGTTTAATCGCCGCAGTATTCGTACTCAAACTGTAATTGGTCGAACTTTCTAAATGAGCGAGATATTGAGAAGTATCTACATACATCTTTCCTTAAGTATGTTCCTAGCTTCGACACAATTTGTAAATCTAAAAGTTTCTATTCTTGTTATGCCCTAGACACACAGCGCTCTTAATGAAGAAATAACTAACGACTAATTAGTCTATAATGATTCATTATAAATTGCAGACACACAGCCATTTCTTTAATTAAGTTCTACAGTCAAACTGGTTTTGATATCCTTATGACATTAAAGAAGCGATATGGATCGAATTAACGTGATAAACTTTGTTTTTATTTATTTTATTTTTCAATTTAACAATTTACAAAAAAACTTTATATTAAAAAGAATAAGTTTGTGATTTGTATTCTTTTGCATTTCTTCTTCTTATTTTTCAAATCGACAGATGTACAGCGGGCCTCCACATTTATATTATATTCCAAATGTAGCAAATTTTTCGTCATTATAGCTATAATGAAGGAAGAAAACACTTTATTAGGGTGCTTCATTATCATCTGATGATTTTTGAGCCATAATAACGTATATATGTGACACACGGCAATTTAATGAATAGTTATTACTAATGATTCATTAGATCGTGCTGTGTGTCTAGGGTATTAGCCTTGGATACAAGATTATTTACAGCCTTCAAAGAATCGAAGCATAAGGATTCGAAAATATTTTGGACTTCTGGAAGTGACGCGAACATATTCTAATTTTCATAAAGAATTAGTTTCGAGCTCTAAATGTCGCTTCCTCTAAATTTATTAACAAATTTAAGCTATCTTTGTGCTCTGAGCTCAAGTGATTCTGGAATTTTGTAAATTCTAAACGTAAAATCAATGGTTGTCCTAGTGCTACTGAGCTTTATGAATGTGGGCAAAGTAATCATCTCTCTATAATTGCCAATCGTTTTGCTGACATCTTTAGAACTGTCTTTTCTATGAATAACTATGATCTTGGCTTCAGTAACTTTAACCACTTGAGGAAATTTCTTGTATTTGATAAAGAAACATTTCTAGATACATATTTCGAATTTGTCGGAATGTTTTTGTAGTATTTCTGAATGTACTCTTGTGAGTACTCTTTGCTGCTCTTTTAATTTATCTAAACGTGCGGTTCATTCCCTAGATTATGAAAGCTTTCTTTTAGCAATCTCTTATACAAGTATAGAAGAAAGAAATACGTTTCTAATTGTTCAATAATCGCCAAATTATCTTCTACTGCAAAGCTTTTTCAAGCCTTATTTTGAGACATTCTAATCTTTTATTGCAAGTCCTTTTCAGAATTCTTCAGCGGAACTTTACAAAATGTAAATCTACCAATACTAACCTAGACGAATACTCCAAGTTCGTTATTCCTGTCATTGAGGCTGGCAGGTTGGTTAAGTTAACTACGTCTATATCTATTTCAGTAAGGCATTTGTATACAACAGATTAAATGCATTAAGTCAGAGACGTAACTGTTCGATTTTGCTTGCTATGTAATAGAATATTATTTACAGAGTCGAAAGCCAAATTTTTGTTCATAATATATTCTGATGGCCAAATCGGCACCTATAGTAAATCAGATCTACAAATTACAAGCTAAGTTTTGATGAAGAACACATACCCAGCTGAAAATGAAGTTCTTAAGAAATGGATAAATAAAAAAAAAAGTTACATCAAGCTTTTAAATTTTTAATATTATGGATTTTAAAAATAACAATAATGATAAGAATTGAATTGTATATTTTTTGGAAAGATCACTACCATTAGCTCCTCACAGCTGTCAAATTTTAAATTCACAACTGCAGTTTTTAGACTCTGTAGTGAGCAAATAAAATAATTTCAAATGTCACTTTCCACTTAAAAAATTAAATTATATATATCTGAAATAGATATGTACAGGAAAGTGCAACCAGTGCAGTGTCAACGCTAACTCTGGAACTCACAATTAGATTAAAATTTTCACACCACAATCATATTTTAAGCTTTTCGTAGTAAGTTTATGTTACGACACGCATAAATATAAAATATAACTAAAACCTTGGATTTCCATGCTTTGCATTTTTTTTTTACATGAGATAGTAAGCCTCCTAATATATGTATGTATGTGAGAATTGAAAGAAAATGTGCACAAACGGAATTTGTTGAACTTTATCGAAACGCTTTACCGGCAAAAATTATGCTGTCAAAAGGAAAATTCTGTCGCACGCATTATTCAGACTGTGCTGTACTCAGTAATATAACTGAATGCATTTTCGTTGACATCTGCCATTTTTGCGATTTTTCCCGTCGCATCCGTTGTCAAAGTGATTTTCAAAATTAGTGTGTCATCCGAATGTTGAAATCATGCCAAAACGATGAATTTCATTCGGTCTGAAGACAAATCTCGAGGTGCGTACAGCTTGAGTTAAAAATAACTCGAATGGATTTGTCTACAGATGTTTTTATTTCTCAGTGTGATTATATTCCTCGAATTATGTACCTCTGTGATATACTATCAGAATTTCAAGACTGTATTAGATATAAATATGTAATTCTTGGTGGGCTTTAAATAATTGCATTTCCCAAGGATTTTCTTGTTCTCTGCGTTAGGTGAAGGATTGTGAAATTCATCATGACATATATATCTCATGTGATTATTACCTTTATAAAATATGAATGCGAAATACTATTATTCATTGGATTCATTGGTAAATAGATTCCAATAATTTATAATATTCCAGTTCAGAAGAAGAATAATTACCACAATGCATATTTGGTTTGGTCGGCGCTTATGCTTGAATTGATATAATTTTAGAGAGTGATGATTAATTTTACCCGGTTAAGGGTGTGAATAAAAGAAGCAAATTTCAAAACACATGAAAATTCTTCACAAAATATGACATAAATAAAGTTTGTGCACTTTAAACTAAATCAAACATTTTTTTTTTTTTTTTTTTTTTTGAAAATTTGTGGGTTTTGAATTTAGGGCTTAAAGGTCAAAGAGAAAACCAGAGTGGTTTAAATAAATAAATATTTAAAAATTCTTGTGTGTTTAAGTTTATTTCATGAAAAGTACAATTGTTCCATGCAATGGCTTTCTACTCATAAAGCTCTTTGAATTCATTTTTTCCATTCCAAGCCAGTCATTGAGAGCTTAAGGAAAAGAAAAGCTAAATTCTTGAATAATGCCCCACCATTCGAACGATGCATCTTAGGGCAGAGGAGATGAAAAAATAAACATAAAACAGGACATCCCAATAGAATGGATTTTCTATTCCACATATTTCTTAAATGCCATATAAAGTGCTCCCTTTGATTTAATGCATATCATTGCTTTGCCAGGGCCCTACCTAGAGGAATTACAAGAGAAGAAACAATAATTAAGGACTAGAGAAACTCATACTTGGACACTTTTTTAGCTATGAAAGCGCTGCGCCTGCTCCTTGGATAAAAATCTGTGCAAACTGACCATACTTATGTCGTTTTCGTTTGAACATCAAGGTTCGCTCTGGAGGCAACCCCGTTCAATCGAACGGTTTCAGAGTGCACCTGAAAAGTTCGCTTGTGTATGTATACTAACGTCAAAGTAGCTATGAACATTTTGCGAAAACTGGTTGGTAATATGTTTGCGGAAAAAATTTGAGGATAATATAATAATAGTAGAGGTCTTAATAATAATTCTTGACTTTGTTTGTGTGAGTGAACTCATAGTGTCATGGAATATGAGCAAGTGAAAAATTCATCTGCTTATTAACATGGTATACTGTAATAGGACCTAAAATTTTAGTTGGCTTTCAAACCACTAAGTGATCTAGTACTTCATAGTATTTCAATTGAGAATTTTGTTGACTGCAGAATATCTCGACCATTGATCACAATCAAATATTTCAATTTTTAGACCTCTGATATTTTAAATTATTTACACAGTTTAGGCAATCTATACATATTTGTTTTCTGTTATTTTCTGGGATACTTACCTGAAGGGTAGATTATTATCAACTCGTTTTAGCTACTGAAAACTTCACACTCTACGCACCTTTATGAGAAAATTTGTTTTTGCACTTTTTGCGACACTATAATTGGCACGCTACCTATTCGGACAATTTGTTGTAGGAACTTACAATCATCTTAACCATTGAAAGCATTCTTGTCAAATGACTTGTTGACTTAGATAATATCGAACTATATTATCTTTGTTTGAATTCATACATATATTACTTACAATAAGTGTTAAACAATACATGTGCTACCAACGGAAGCCAATGACGGCTTCAACCGTGTTTAGACATCAGGTATATCAAGCTAGACATATCCTGGGCTTAAGTTTCGGAGGATGACTTGGATTTGAAAATTTTTCTTCAAGGCCTAAGGTTCACATTGCTCTCCTATAAAGAAAAAAAAGCCTACTTCATCTCAAACTGAAGAAAATAAGACTTAGACGATGGTAATCATAATGTTAACAAGACAACATTATCGATTTTGGAAGAATTGTATCTCATTGTGAAAAGGACATTAAGCTCGTTAATCTGCCTCCACTTGCCTATAAATCGGAAAATTGCTCATTATAACATTATTAGCTTAATGTGCCTAGATTTGCTAATAAAGATTTAAATGAATTACTACTTTTACCTGTACTTATAGACTGCTGGCCAAGGACTAGATCGCGTTCGATTTGACTGACTCTCCCGACTTCGAAGTCTTCAATTTTGTTGGCTATTTTTGTTTCCAATGCCTTTCTTACACTTGAAAGCAGCATTATCCCCAATTTAAAGCGTAAAAAACAAAACTGAAATCAGAGCTGGGAAATACTTAAGTAAAAAAAGACTTAAGTACTACTTAAAGTACATTTTCGTACTTAAGACTTATTACTCAATACTTTTGAAATGCCCCTACTTAGTACTTGAACATAAGTACTAGCGTCCATTTACTTGTACTTAAGACTTAGTTTTGAACTTAAGTACCATGACTTTTAATTAAGTATTTCTGAGTCTATTAAGTACCTACAAATATCTAACTCTTCATAGAAAAGAAAACAGAATCTCTAGCGCAACTCCTTTTTGGTTAAAGAACTGTCAAAGCATGTGCCGCACTCACGCGTTAAGGCAGAACCTTAGACAAACTAATAAGATACAAACAAGACTGGGCAAGTAGAACAAAAACCAGTCACGTCTCCCTCTAATATGAAATCGATGAAGCCCAGACTTGATGACATAACCACTGACATGTATAATATGGACTGATTGCGTTCATAGAAATACAGTGCAGAAAGTGGGCTCACTTCTATATTGCTGACTCTTTCGGTATAAGCGCCAAGTACCAACTGAGATAGAGCTGAAAATAACAAATAAATTAGTGGATTCGTCGAAATACATAATTTTAAATTAATTATTTAGTGTTATTACTGATAAAAACTGTTTTACCAAAGACAATACATTCATTAGATATGGAGAAAAAATTCTAAATGTTTTATTAAAATCATTTTCCGAGCTGCGTGCTCACTTTTTCAACTTCCCGCCAATTATTTTTTTTAATGTTGGCACCGCGTCGTACGATCTCTTTTTGACACAAGCAATTGTGCCCACGCGAAATAGAAAAGTAAGCAGTCCATATTATATAAGTCAGTGGACATAACCAAGAGTAAGTAAGCAATGTCTCGCTCCAATGTAAAATCAAGGATGCCTCGACCTGATGTAGGGAAGGTCTCAATTCTTTCTAAGAAATTTACTGGATATTTTGTCCTTAGAATGGTTATGCATTATTGGAGGCGATAATGGGTGGTTGGGCGGACCTCTAATAGTTTTTATGAGTGTAGCAATGAGAGGTGAAAGTAGTTTTACTCTACCTGCAGCGCCGAAAACTATAAAAAACTATAAATGGTAGCAACTGGTTTCTATATATATTATAGTTTTTAAAAAGTATTTATTTATTAATATATACTAACTGAACTCGATATACTTCATTATATTACTGCCAACGTACAAAGATTCTATAAAAGTACTTTAAAAAGTACTTCAAAAAGTACTCATTACTTTTTATAGACTTAGTACTTAGTTACAAGTACTTTTCATACTTGTGGTACCTGTACTTACGCTGAAGTCCTCAGGCCTCCGGTATTTGTACTTGCACTTAAGTACTTTTTCTTTGGTACTTGCCCAGCTCTGACTGAAATTATATAAGAACAAGAAAAAAAGCTAGAATTTTTCTAAGGCCAATGTTCATATTTCTAGAACTAGGTCTGATCGTTTACCCAGTATCCTAAAAAAAACGAAATTTTTTTACCAAGAATTGGTTGTCCGATTTAGTCCATTTATTAAATTGTATTTACTATTTTTGTGAGAACGTAGTGTACAAAATATATAGTGGAAATCGATTTTTTGTATTTGAAACCCTACGAATGAGTTACCTATGTATCCCATTTTCGAACACAAATCTACAATTTTTTTAAAATTGCCGTATGCAAAATTTTGGTTCTCTTAGTGAAAGTGTATCGAAATCACCGACAGACGGACAGATATATGGACGAACAGACGGACAGACGAACATGCAAAAATCCAAAGAACTTTTAATATTCCAATCCATTTTGCTCTTTCATCAATATTTCTATGCGTTATAAACAGAATGGCAAACTTAATATAACCCATAGATTTCATCATCTAGGGTATAAAAATTAAACTCGAAATCACTCATGTTGACTCATGTTGACTTTCACTGACCACCAAACTATTTTTGGGAGTAATAACATTTCTGTGAATAGTATTCTAAAGACATTCACTGTCTGCAGGCCTTAGAATAGAATGGAATGGAATTGGTCTGCCAATGTTCAATTATTTTCATTTCTCTGGCAAAATGTTTTGTTGCAAAAATACTCATCTAAACTAAATTATGATTTATCTACTAGAACTTTTCATTCTCTATTTCTATATGAACGCATAAAGCATTCAAATTTATTAAATATTTTCATTTTTTTTACTTCCAGGTATGTAAACATTAAAAATCGTGCAAAGCGAGTCCTCCAGGCAATAAAAGTAAGTAAAGCCTTAATAACCCTATGAACGCGAGCTATTCTCTAGCTGTTAACATCTGTCTTTCATTCATTCCATTCCGCACATGTGAAATGGTAGTTAATTAAATATTTAATAACAACGAACACGAAATAAAAAGTGGAAACAGTTTAACGACTTCATGAAAAATGTATGTTTATATGTATATGTATATTTACTTGTTCATACCTTCTTCAGTTTTTCATACATAATATTCGTACGAATTTTGGATGAATCAATTTTTGTCAGTAATATTACTTACATACATATGTCTGTATATAATTACTTCACATGGCTTTATTGGAAATTTCCGGTATTAATTAATTAAATACCAGTGTTAATTTAATTTAATTTTTTTTTAAGGCTTTTTAAGTTAAGATACGGCTAATCTAAATAAGTATGGAATACACAAATATACATAGGTATATGTATGATTTTAATTTTAACAATTATTAAAATTTTTTTTTGCATTTACATAATTATGTATAAATTCAAAAATGGAACACATTAGATGCAGACAGACTAAAAGAAACAAATTATTTTTATTAAATATTTCTTTCTTGGAGATAAATACAATAGAGAAAAAACAACCGCTTCGTTGTGTTTTTGTATTTCACAATTCTCTCTACCACAAATGCCATCTATACAACAATCACGTTCTAAAAAATATTTAATTGAAATTATTTGTTCATAAAAAAAGAAAAGAAATATATTGAATATTAATGCGCTTTCATCGATACTTGGTAAGCCACCTGGGAGCATTTATGGCTTAAAGGTCTAAAAATTGAGAAATGCAAGAGGAAAAGGTCGAGACAGTCGACAGAATAGGTTATATCTAGGTCATAAAGAAATTCCGTTACATAAACTGAATATACTCGTATATATAGTACTATTGAAAAAATTATATTTAAGAACTATAATAAAGGCAACCATTGGTTGATTGATCTCTAAAACAATGCAATATCAGATATAGTGAGACGTATATGTAGGTACAAATGAAAAGTCTTCATATAATGACTTGCAAAATTTGTATGATAGTAATTGCTGTCCTGATAGGGAACCAGGGACTAAGGGAAGTGCCTTATCGAGCCTTCTCCGGTCCGCATTAAAAGTTTTCACCGGCGGCTCTTTCACTAATCAGGGAGCCGGTGCAGGTGTTTACTTTCTTAAACTTGAAATTGGGTTAGAATACTCACTTGGAAAACACACCACTATCTTCCAGGCCCCCAATAGCAGCGAAGATAGTCCATGATAAGGAGTTCAAAGCCAAAAACATTGCTATCCTTTTGGATAGTCTAGCAGCCATGATGGCTCTGAGTGACCCTCGGATAACATCTAAGTTACTAGGCCATTAGTACCATTGAGAAGGCCAGTCCAGCCGTACTCCGAATATCTCCATGAGCGCAATCTGCACACAGCCATTTTGGAATCTGCCTGAATGACAAGATCCAGAGGTGGCGGATTAAGTAGGACCTCAAGTGCAACAGTAGCCGTAGATCGCATGGAGCCCGTAATTTCCACGCAGGTAATCTTTTGCAGGCCTGTCAGCTTCCGGATCGCAATTTCCACAATCGTCCTCGGCCACCATAACGATCTAATGATCGAGGTATACATCCAGTGCACAACCCTCGGTCTTATGCCCCATGTGTAGCAAATGGTTCTCCTGCATTACGCGAAGACCCTAATAGCCGCATTAACTTTTCCTCTACGTGCAATCTCCACGTCAGCTTTGAGTCAATATAGACTCCAAGGTGCTTGATATGGGGAGATAGTTGCAAAGAATATCCAAAGACCTTTGGAAGAACTAACCAGCCCAGCTTACGCCTTCAGGAAAAGAGGACCAAGCTGGTCTATGTTGAGTCCACTGTCATATCATGACGGGTGCACTAGTCCTCAACAATATTGAGGCCTCCTTGCATAAAGGTACAGGCAGCAGCAATGCTGTGCCTGGAGATTAGCAGAGCGATGTCATCCGCATACGGTTCACATGAGAATCCCACGTTTTTCAGCACCGTGTTAAGTGAGTCAACCGACATACATCCGCGAACCGGGGATAGCACGCCACACTGTCCGCAGTCTCTCCCCACGAGCACATTTAGAGAGGTTCGACTGCCGGTCTCTACAGTTAAATATCGTCATCTTATTATTTGGTCAATCCATCGTACTACAGTACGGTCAACACCATGCCGATAAGCTACCTCACAAAGCGACTCGGGGATGGCCCTGTCAAAAGCCCTCTCGATGCTCCCAAGGTAAACAGTCCACAATCGAGTCCTCGCTCAATGACAGTAATCATTGAATGGAGACCATGTCAGTAGAGCTGCCCCTCGGGTAAGGATGCTGTGAGGTGTTTACGGAAGAGGCCTTTCGGACTACTCCCTTTATATATTCATCTACAAGCCTCTCCAGGCATTTAAAAAAGAATGAGGAAAATTTTATGGCTCAAAATCTCTTCAGGTCAACTTACCAGGCTTTGGAATGAGGGCAACCCTCAGCTTCCTCCATACCTCAGGGTCATATCCAAAAGCGATAGATGCCCTGAAAATGGAATCGATGTAAGGAGCCAGCACAACGCTCTCTGCCTTAAGAAGGACAGGCAGAATACTGTTTGGACCTGGGGCTTTAGAAGCCGAGAAAGTTGATATTGACAATTTCACCTTCTCTACATCAACTAACTTGGCAGCAGTGGACTCGAGCAATTGCTCACCCCGATAGATAGTATCTGAGGTGCTCCAGACAATGTGATGAGCATTGGTCGAGCTCCCGAGCAGGAGAAGATCTCAGGGATCTCAGGGATTAAATCCCCTGATGCACCAGACACCCGTGAGACTTTTACGCACATTGAAGTGGTATTCTTTCTTAAAGGTTTCATATATGATCCCACGAGTTGCGCGAGAAAAACAGTCACCTGCAACAGAGCTCCGCATTACTACAAGAAGGCTAATTAAAACTAGAGTTCGCATACTAGCGACTGAGCACCCCCTCAGCCTCGCAACCCTGGCGTATGCTGTTCCACCTTGGCTTGGGATGGGAGCAGCTTCTAGACCACTAATCAATGCCAAGCCCACCGAACAGTGATTACCACCTGGCACTACGTAGAAGTAGCTGAACTCAATGCTAACACCTTCACTTTACCCACATCTGAGCTAACAGGACAGCAGGATCCGTTACTCACAGAGAAAATAGCTCTGTCTGATGTCAGCCGAAAGCGAGGCCATATAAAATATTGGTCGCCATAGCAAAAAACGTGTCATTAAATCTTAACTGCAGCTGGAGCTTTTTTTTTTATTTGCGTCTACTCATCTGTGTATATTATATTATAAAATATGTATAAGTACATAAATCCTACATAAATCATCACAAAAGAAAAAATAAATATTTTCGAATAATTTTTTAAAATTTGCTTGCTACATTTCGTTTCCTGCAATAAATTCGTGATGCTTGATAATAGCGTGGGCAGTTTACATATATCGAAGGAAGGAATGCTGCTCTTTTGGATAAAAGCTTACGATTAAATGTTTTATAATATGCTCTTTATAACTGTCGACTATCGAAACGACTTTGGGGATTTCCTAAATGGCATACATCTGTTTAATTAAAAACAAAAATAAATGGCTGGGGTCGAATCATAAAATTTTTTAATGCACAAATTAAACTGCTTAAATATGCACGAAAAAATTAATTTTATTTTGGCACATTTTACCAAACATCATATTTATTTATGGTAAAGTCATTCGCAAAACAACGTCGAGGATATCTTTTCTCGATGATGTGATAGATATCTTTGGAATAATTGAGTAAAACATTTAAAGACATCTAAAAGCAGTTATGTAGATGAGTATAATATAATTAATGTAGGTACTCATGATTTCTAAAATTTTATTCCGTGGAATGTTGATATACAAGAATTATTTGAAAACAAATTAGTTTGCTTAAATATTTCTGGTAAAAAAAAAAGAACTGGTGATGTAAGTATGCTACCTTACGTTTGGTTAGGTTAAGTGCAGGGTGGACTAGGACACTACGATCTTGCGGGTACCGCAGTCAGATTCGATCTATTGTGTGTTCTTCCCTAAAGTGGTTAAGCAAAATCTAGTCTTTAAAAGAGCTCGATTATTACCCTTGAAATAAGATAAGTGTTTTTCCAGTGATTTGCCAGGTTAATCCTACAAGCGTAGAAAATTAACATAATATGCTTCGAGGTTCGCTGCCGGATTTGCCTATCTTCTTCAGAAAATAACGAAATGGACCATGACCAGCAACTGCATTAGTAAAAAGTCTGAGCGACTATCTGCTAAGGCGATTTATTTTGTGCATCTGGTGAGGAGAGGGATTGAAAAACTCCTTCGCTTGTCTCATACCGGACGAACTACGCCAGATAAGATCCATTGACCTATTTTCCCACTTTTGCAGTTCCCATAAAGAAGCGTTTTGGTATGCCAAATGTTGGGTAGGACTCTCGACTCTGACTTTAGCAAGATTGATCGCTTTTAGCGTCCACTCCTTCGTGCCCAGGAATCCAAAGCAACGTTACTTTGTTATCACTAGCAAATGCAGTTTCGAGTAACAGCTCCAGAGTAGTTTTGACTGAAGGTTTAGAGAGAATAGAGCCAGCAGCGCAGCTTGGCTTACTGAGGAAATGTACATGTTGGAGTTCTTGCAGCTCCTGTTTAGACTTTCCTGAACTCCAACCTCTATAGCATAGACTTCAGCCTGAAAAATGGAAAGTGCCATACAAGGTCGAATGGAGAGTTTCACTTCCGGACCGACCATTCCTACACCTGTTTTGCCATCCTTCATGGTTCTGTCAGTAAACCAGACCGAAGCCCGTTACAGGGAATTGGAGCCCTATCTCTAATATCTGGATTTTATCGTCAATAGTTAATCTGGTAAACTCTTTCCAAGGAAAATATTTTAGACGCTTGCCCCGTAAGAAAGTATGGATCTTTTTATCTCCTGATCCATAAGGTCATTCTAGGATTTAGACCTTACTTTTTCCCGAAAAGCTTCGGCATGGTCCCAATGCATAGCTTTCTCTCTTTTGTTGTAGAGGAGATGTCTTATTTGTATTTCGCTTGTTATTTCCAGCTGTACAACTTCTAATATAAGAATTTTCAATTAATCTGGATATTACTTTTGATTTGTGTGTGCTTCATGCAATTCATCCGGAGAGAGCCGGATAGTGACAAAGAAAATGAGTCACCGTTTCTGATTCCTCTCCGCATCCTCTGCATGTCAGGTTATCAACCAGTTCTGTTCAGTGAGAATAGATACGAGAATTCTCATGGTAGGTTTACTCAGCCCTAGCAGCTTTTTTGTGCAACTTGGGTTATGTTTACTTTACAGTTCCTTTGTTGTTCTACCCGAAGGGTTATCCAACCAAAGACAACTATGTTGGCAGTCCACCCAAGTTGCAATTGTAGAGACCAGGTGTCCAGCTGTGATCCCAATTGTGGAGGGATGCGCAAGCTAGTCCATTAACATCTCTGTGACCAGGCACCCAAAAATGAGTACCCTGTTACACTGAGAGAGGGAGTTCCAGGTGGCCTTACACTCCAGCACTAGGTTGGAGGTTATGAAGGGTTTTGACAAGGCCTTAACGGCCGCTTGGCTGTCCGAGCAGATGGCAAGCTCCTTATTTTCAGTGTCTGAGCCAAGGAGGTACCTTCCTGCTTCAAGAATGGCCTTGACCTCCACCTAGAAGACCGTTACATAGCTTTCCAGCTGTATAGCATGTTCCAAATGAGGCTCCTCACAGAAGACGCCCGCTCCGGTGTTGTTTTCAGATTTGGAGCCGTCTGTATAAGTTACAGTATCTATCAATGGGTGGAGCACAGAGTGTGCTGCGCATTCCTCCGTAGATGGGATTTTCGTTTTTAACTTACTAAGCAGGTGGATTAGGTGGCCACTCTCCCTGTCGATGTCAGGTGGAAGGACCGAATAAAATGAACGATGGACTCGTGTGGAACCATGGTTCCTGAATGAATTCAGCTCTGATTCAGGTACAGCCTCAACGCTGCGATAGCGACCAAGGACTGTAACTCCTTACTTGAAATAATCCTAACTTTTAGAACAAAATTTCCTTTTTGAATATCTTGTCCTTCTCACATTTTTACAATACATACTAAAGTTGTATTAGTTTACCCTAACTTCTGGAAAAATTTAGTTTTTTGTATGTTTTCTCATGAAAATTATCAGTCTAGTTTTACTAGCCAACACTGCTATTGTGAGATTTGAATTCTTAATTTCAAGCACCAATGTATGACTACCAAATAGCGATAAGATGCCCTTGAATAGTTACCTAAGCCAATTTACGAATACATTTCGAAAAATCATCTATAATTAAGCGGAGTTTAAAGAGCCCGACTTCCATTGAATTTCATATTAATTAGCGCTTTATTATGTAAATATTGAAGCTAACTTCATTTAAACGATGCTAAGTACAAAAGAGAAATAGCTTCCCCTCAATTTTATTGCATCTATATCGAAAATTTACTTTTAAACATTTACACTAATAATTGGATTACGGGATATGCACATAATTTTGTAATTTCAGTTTTTTTTTCACTCAGCTACTTAATTAAAACACATTTTTTAATTGAATCCTACTCTTTGTTTCTGTTGATAAGTTTTGAATATTGTATGTGACAATAGACATAAAGTCTCCATTACTACGGTTTCATTGCAAGAGAACCTACCTATCTAGTATCTACTATCATCCTGATTAAGTATTTAAATCTTTAATTCATTTTGAGTTTCCTTGAATTTATTCACTGAACTGAATGAATAGATCCAATTTAAAGCGAATGGACATACTATAGGAGCAGCCTCGGTGCGTCAACAGAAAATAAATTTCATTTTGAATGTGTCAAAATGATGACGAACAGGATAAGGTTATTTGTTCTGGCAGGAAACAGAGTTTATAAATCCCGATGATATAACTTGGCTCACTAGAAGTTATTAATTAAATAGAACATAATACACAGGCCAGGCGAAAGTAGACAGAAGTTGGGGGATTACAGACTAAGAGGCTCCATAGACCTAAGATAAATCATTTTAAATATGATGAAAAGTTTCAAATGACTTTTTGGCGAGTGATGTTAATCCAAAATGATTGAAATGGTAAAAGGTTGAGTTTTATGTTAAATGCTTCTCAATAATTATAATTAAAAAGTAATTTTGTACAATGACTTGTCTCGAGAAGTTTATAATTAGTTTGTTTGGTACATAATCTGTCTTAAATCCCTGTAGGACAGAGAGCTTGATGGAAAGTTTCATCCTTTTTATAATAACTGCTATATATAATTAAAATAAGTATCTAGAATTTTGCGTCAGATAAATATCACTCATATGACAACATCCCAATTTTAATGAATATCACCCTGCTAACAGAAAACATCACACGATGAATTTGACGACGCAATATATGAAATCATTTGATTCGATTAGCTACGTGAAAAAGATATCTTATTGGGTCCATATTCACTAAATCTAAAAAATCTGGCTTTTTGTCCCATTTTAAATTTACTCCCTTGCTAAGTTTAGACTGTTAATAAAGCCTATGACCATTCTGGGATCAAGATTGCAAATATTGCTTGATGTAGTAAATTCATATTGGAAATAGAGTAATTCAAACCTTGCCATTGGTCCGCACTTGTAGAGCAAGGGCTCCGATGTTTCTTGAACATTCTGATAGAAGCGGTAAGATAGGGTAATAATAATTAAATAATAATTAAAATATTTTTTATGTCTAGTTTCCTGTGAAATAGGAGACTTTTGCTTATTTTGTAATTTGTTTCATGTATAGAAAGTGCTCCTTTTTATCCCAGTAATTTGAGACAGCCTTACGAAGGCATTCAGAACTGCATAATATTTTCCTGCTCCTTAAGTTAAGCTCAGTGCCATAATCTAAAACTGAATAATTATAACTTCAGAGAAAAGGGTTCCTTCATAATTTACATATGAAGCAGTAAAGCTTATAATTAAATGGAAGCCGAGAACCCCCTTTAAAAAGTTTAATCCCCCAGGAATCTGCCAGAGATAAGAATGGAATTTGGATGATCAAACATTTTTATTGTACTGAAAAGTTCTTGACAATATAATATCCTATGGAATTGGTCGTGATTATTTTTACTGTTCTACACACCGTTCTAGAAATATATTCGAAAACCACTTCAACAAACAAATTTGCACAGAGGGGTGACCATACGAAATTGCATCATACGGGCATTAATCTATGGTATCGTAAAAATTGGTCTTAGACCAATTCTAGCTTTTTTACTTGTTTCTAGTTCCGTTTCCAAAGCATATAACGGAGAATACAATTGTCCTATTCCCATTTATTCCCATTTTGGTTTTCACTTTTAACAAGCGTTTCCTTCATCTCAATCTGTTTTCCTTTTAATATCCTTTCGTGAACATATGCTGGAGTTGCCAGTCCTTTTTTTAATTTGATTCATGATTAATTTAGAGCCCGAAATAATATGATGACATGATATGAGTAATATTTTCGCACCAAAGGACGAATAAGCCAAAACTCAGAGAAGAGATCTGCTTCCCCAAAGGTTTCTTTGGCTATGGTAAGAGAGCGCTTCGGAAACGATATTTTCTGGCACTGGTGTGGAAGCTCTTTCCTTGACAAGCGCTTGACATACCCAGCGGGGAAAATGGGAATGCCTGACTTAGACAAGGTGAATGCATTAATAATGAGTTTAGGAAGGCAGTCGTAATGTGTTAATGAATATAATTTATAGCATGTTATGTACCTTTCAGGGAATACCTAGAGAAGACAGAGGTAACGAATAGATATGTCCATTTACCTTACATTGACCTGGTTTAAGAAGGATGGCGTAATGTATTGATGCGTCGTATTTTTGAGCAAGCTATGTACCTTCCATGGAATGCTCAGAGATGACATAGGTAATGAATAGATATATTCGGTCGTGTTGTTATCGAAAAGAGATAGAAATTTGTGCGCTATATTTGCAGAGGTTAGCTCGAGGAAGTGCATGCAGGTCGAAAATGAGTCATATAGTTTCATTGTTTTTCTAAGAACAATGATAAAAGGAAATGTGCGTAGATGATTTGTGCATTATTTTAGAAGAAATGGATTATTTTCATTTAAGTGCGAGATTCGAATAAGTGAAGACGTGTTTATTTTCTACACCTGTCTAAGAAAGCAGGAAAAGTTCTTCCTTTTACCTCTCAGTTAAAATAGGAAGAGTGCTTCCCTCCACCTCCACCACCTAAATTGAACGGTTCTTTTCAACCTTCAGGAAAATTCATGCTTAAGGGTTCCGTTCATTATTCTGAAATGGCTGAATGAATGCGTCCACTGAATTTAAAAGGATTACTCTTTTTACCTTACAAAAAAAAAAAAAATAGCGATTCTTTTCACTTTCCAAAGAATTAATAAGAAAGGCTTCCTTTCACCTTAATGGTCATGCAGAGGTAAGGTATGTACCTTCCCGTCGTAGGACATGAGTGCTTTAAGAGAAATGAACTGGGTATCAGAGCGTATTGCTTCCATATCTTTCACAGAATATTTTCGGAATGCATCCGAAATGCTTCCGTTTCCCGTTGTGAAACTATATAGTTATTTCGAAACAAAGTTTAACTTAGTTAATTCTTGTATTGTAGAGGCGCTACTACTGCAGACGTAACCAAAGGGTAAGCCAGCAATCCGTCGGTCCAATATAAAATAAACAATGCCTCCACCCGATGTAGGGAAGGTCAACATTTTTTCTTAGAAATTTACTGGACATATTTTCCTTAGAATTGTTATACATTTGTGGAGGCCGCCGCCAACGGCACTGTATCTGAAAATAAATTCACTCAGCTACCAGACTGAATAGAAATTCTACCCAAAACATTTTCTGTTAATTTCTAAGGCGAATTAATGAATGCTCATCTACGCGTCTATGCTCATAAAAATTTTAAGTGGCCCAAGCATGCGTTGTCGGCCTCCAATAATGCATAACAATTCTAAGGAAAAAAATTCGAGTAAATTTCTACAAAAAAATTGCTGCCTTTTCTACATCAGGTTGAGGCATCGTTTATTTTATATTGGAGCGAAGTATTGATAGCTTGTTACTGCATCAAGTCGTTGATTTGATATTCTAGCGAGGTATCTAGGTTCTTACGGCTTTCCTTTGAACCTCTTGTTCATACTTCAGTTGCAGAACTTTTAGAGGCTGAGCTTGACCAAAACAACTAAAAATGGTGCAAGTAGAGCCATCTGACATTGTGTTCTCTTGTGTACCTTGTTCTAGAACTCCCATATACTGGAGAGAACAAATTGTTCTGTCAATTGAAGCGAACTATTTGTACTGCTCGCTTCATTTATAAATCTTCTGTGAAAATGTATGAGGCGTTCTATTGTGTATCTTTTGTTCTGCCCTGTTCTGCGTACTCAAATGAACACAGCTATAGTTCTATACATAAAGGTAATACCTCATGTGTATTCAGCATAATTTAGAACCTTCTAGTGGGAATTTAGAGCAAAACCGCTGTAAAGAGGCATTCGCACTTTCTGTCTTTAGTCAGATTATTAGAAATTGAGAAATCAATTAGATTTATTATAATTGACAGCTCAACAGCACTTTAATTTGACTGCTTACCACTACTTACATATTTCGTGTATTTATGCGTTATTCGGTAAACGATTTCGTTTTGACGACGTCGCATACCATGCATTTTAGTGGAGACATAACTCTCTCTCTCTTTAGTAATTCTTCTCCTGGATTGAGTTATACCAAAACCCTCGAGAATACTTCACAAGCCATGAAACAGACTCCCTCCCTACCACATGCGAGGCCCAACGTAGTCCTTACATTCTAAAATATTTGCAGTGTTCTTATGTAAAAGTGACAAAAGTTTGATTTGAATAGCTCCTCCGCCCTAAACTATTATTAATACAAAAAAATGGTGTTCTGATAATCTTAAGCTTGCTTTCTTATCTTCCGAACCGTAGTAAAATTGTCATACCTTTCCTAACAAAATTATTTAAAAAAATTTATCTTAACCAAATGATTACGATTTTTCAAACAAAAATGCTCAGCTGAGTAATCATTGTAATGTCGCTGTACCGTCATGGCATGCCGTGGGTTGATGATATCGAATGTAGCTGCCTACAGATTCGGACTACGGCTGCACATACACACATGCAATTATCACTCAGCTGAGAGGTATTGAGCGTAAAATGGTAAGGTTACTTTGTAATCAAAACTATTTTATTATTTTGTTAAGTAAGGTATATAGGAAGAGTAACCTTTGGGAAGGTAAGAAACCAAGCTTTAAATTACTAGAAGACTATTTTCCCGTATGGATAGTAGTTTAGGCTCTATAGCATACATAAAGTCAATGTTTGTCACTTTTCCATAAGTATCAATATAGAACATTTTAGAAAACGGACTAAGCACGCACACATATAGATTTCTGTTTCATGGCTTGGGAAGTATTCTCGAGGGTTTTGGTTATACTCTTCTAACTATACCATGGTTTTCAGTGTGGTATTTGCGTTTGCGATCTTGAATATGCTGCTCACGGTTTGAGTTGCTGATTATGAATAAAGACGTAGTTGGTATTATCGCTATTACGTTTCGCACGAGGTTGTAACTGTACAGCAATAATCAAGGGCAGCATTCTAAGTTACTAAGTTCTAAGTACTAAGTACTTCTTTGAATAATATAATTAATGATAATTAATTTTGCAAGAAAGTTATGTACGGAAAATTCTTTCGCTAATATACTTCCTGTATATTTCCCTTGTTGTGTTTGAGACACAACAAGTGAACAGGAAAAATCTAATATTTTGTATTGTAACATTAATCAAGAAAACTGTTATTTAACCATTATTTCTTTTTATTATTACGGAATTATACTCAACATTCTAACAATATTCCAGGGTTGAAATTATGTAATGAAAGTAGTATATGTAATCGTTGAAGACTTTTTTCTTTTCTTTCAGAAATATATTTACTTTAATAAATTCAAAATTTAGCAATTATTGAAATAAAGAACGAGGAATTACGTACTTGTGACTGTGGGTGAGAATAGGTTATAGGATAAATTCTTCTAATGATTAAACCACGACAAAAAAATGGAATTAGCACATAATGAAGATTGATTGATTCATCAATCCTGTCGTTAGAGAGGCTTAGAAAATGGAGGATTAAAACCAATAGTAATAAATAAAATGCGTAAAAATAATATAAAAAGACATCGTGATTAATTATAGTTATCTTGTCTTTGACAAATAAAAAAAAAAAAAAAAAACACCACAATTGGGCACAGAAAAATTCAAATTTGTGCATTTTTAAATTCCCCAGGCGACTGAAATAACATTTTCTTGATGCAAATTAAGGTCAAAATTATGATACAAGATCAACACTTTTTTTTTTGTTTTTAATTTTTTAATTTTGCAATATCTTCTGTTGCCCAATAAACCAAATAACTTGCTGCTCTTATTATTGTGCACGTTATCAGTTGCATAAAGGAAAGTTCAATAAACCACGACCGTGTGTAGACATAGCAACTGCTGGAAATATTTTCATTTATTATTCGTTCGCATTCGATATAATCGCCTTACTTCGCAATATTTTCTTATCAGTAAAAAAAAAAATTAAGGTAGCCAGATGGTAGGACGTACATACATATACATATGACACAATGTGATAATTCATTTTTTTTTTATCATTGTTTTTCTCGTTGTTTCTATGTAAGTATATATTTTATCGTAGACTACAGGTATCCATTTTCACGAATTTATTTATTGATTTTGAAACCGGAAACAATCATTTATGGTACAATGCCTGTGTGAAATAATTTTCCATATTTTAAATATTAAAAGTGAATTTAATTGCAGTTTTAGAAGGGCGCGATAACCTTTCATTTCAGGTCAATTTCGTTTGCAATAAATTCATTTTATCAAGATGACTGACTGTCTTTCGAATAACTTGCTTGTTTAAATAAAGATCGGAATTTCACGTTCACATGCAATTTTTCTACTCTTTTTCATATTGCACGTTTTATTTTTTTATACTAAAAGATAAAAAAAAAATTTTTGAATGTTATTTCTCATTTAATTGAAATCTTAAATTATTAATTTGGAGGTTATATAATCTTTATATAAGATTTTTTTCTCCCAAAACGGTCAAGATGCGAATTCTCCAATCGCTTTTTATGAAAGCTCCCTGTGCTCGTTTTATTTAATTTTTTTTTTTCAATCCAAGGCAATTGTTTCTATCAGCGCAGTGATTAAAATTCCTTGATGAAATAATTTGAATGAAAAAGTAATTTTGAAATTAATTTTTCCAAAAAAAAAAAAAACGCGGAGTGATAAGAAATTAGACATCTTCATAGTGAAGGTAGACTCAATTATTGGGAAATGTCATCTATATATTAAATTTCGATTTGGATTTTAATTCAAGGCGGTGATATTTATTAATCTTTTTATGTTATAAATTTTACGGCAGTTATTAACGGGCATCATATACATAGGTGTTTCAATTATATACTTGGTTTCAAGTTTTTTTTATTATTATTATTTTTTTTTTTTCACTCAACTGTCTCTCTTGTTTGCCTTCAGTGTATGATTCTTGCACGTCAAACTTGTCATCACCTTCGATTTATTTTTACTGGAACACCTGTTTCTTGTTACTTGGTCATTTTTGTGGTTTTTTTTTTCATTTATTTATTAATTATCTTGTTGCTCCCATTCACTTTTACTAGTTCATCAGTATCATAATATTTCAAGTTATTTTAACGTAAATTAAATATATAAATTGATTCTGTTTCTTAGATATATAGTAGCACATCATTTAACACATTTCCTGACTCATCAAATGTTCTTATCAGTATTTTATAGCACCTAATTATTCAATGGAAAGGAAGTTAATACGTGTTGATGAACATTTTTTTTATTTAGAGAGAAGAAAAGAAAATTCAAATCTAAGTTCAAAAATGGGCAAAATCGGACAAATTTCACCATGGCTACCATAGCAAAATTTCGTTTTCACATTTTTTACCTTAAATAAATGTAAAGATAGCATTTAACCAATTATATTTAAAACTTTAATTGAGAACTTTAAACATTTTAAATGTAATCCAAAGTGGACTTTTAATGAGTCTGACACGGTAGTAGCAAGGAAAGTAGCACGAGAATCATATCTCATAAGCTCTGCAGGAAAACAAGAAACATGCGATATAAAATGCAGAGGGCAAATTTTTGCTTCTTTATTGCCTTCTTAAAGAAAAAAGAAAAATAAAGACGAAAGAAGTTTGCCATGAATCTATTCGCATAGAAAGAAACAGATGTATTCTTGCCATTTTCAAATAGATAATTTGAAAAGGGAGAAAATATATTAAAAATTACACACTTTCATACCGTATAAAAATAAATTGTAGCTATAAAAATAATAATTAGAAAATATCTATGAGTGAGCAAGATGTTTTTAATAGAAATAAAGGATAAACCTTATAGCACGGGGTGACTAAGCGTTATTATCGGAATTTAATAATCAATTTGAAAACTTAAAAATCTTTAAAAATTGGTATAGAAAACTATAAAGAATCAATGTCGTAAAATAGTTTCGAATGTGCAAAACATTTCAAACACTGTTCCAGAGTACTTATCCCAATTTTACATTAATACTATCTAAACTATATTTTATTACTGCAAACGCACAAAGATCGTAGAAAAGTACCTTAAAATGTACTCAGTACTATTTGGTAGGATTTGATTTGATGCATGCGGTACTTGTACTTACTTATACTAAAATACTCAAGCCTTCGGTACTTGCACCTTTTCTTTGGTACGTACTTGTCCAGCTCTGTTTACAACCAAATAACTTTATAAAGATGACGATAAACGAAGTTTATTACATTTCAATGACACATAAGATAATTCAGTTATTATTATCGCTTTGTTAGTAATAAAAAGAGTGAATCGTTTTATAAATTTCTAGTATGTCACTGGATTGCCATTAATTACCTAGGAAGCTAATATTTTTCAGTTATACCCACCATACCACTGACATCATATTTCAGACCATTTTTATAAAAGCAGGGATACGTACCTACTGCACTTTTTTCACGACTTCTTTATAATTTGATGACTAGAGCACTGAATAAATATTTTAAGTTAAAGATTTTGTTTCATTGCTCTACAAATTGCAATAAATACCGAAAGAAGCTCTAACCGGAACTATTACTTTAGTAATTTATTCCGGAAAATATTTTCAATGTTCTTTCCCTTTTATATATAGAGAACAAATCTTACTTTAGATAAAAAAGAATCAATGTCTCAGTTATTTGTATCTTTTTTAAATTATTTTTATATTTCCAAAATCAGAGTCAACTGTGTGCAGCGCATACAAAGGTTGCTACTTAAGTTTTGTGAATGACAAAGAAACTTATACCCCGATTCTACATAAAACATAAAAGCACTTATCCTCTTAACTGGGCTTTCAAAGCCCATTAGCAGACATTGGTATTCTACGTAAAGAGTTAAGAGATGTCAGACGTCAGCTGATCTCTTAATTTTGTGGAGTCACCTCATAAACAAGATTTTCGCAGTAGGCTTTCACCGCAGCTTCAGAGCTGTTAAATTTAATCATTTTTTCGAATAAAAGATATCACAAGGTTACAAACCCGGAGTTATCGATGAACATTCGCCACTTTTGAAGCGATCAGATAAAATAGATAAATTGGCCGTCTTTCTCGTTTTTCGCAGACTTTTAGAAAAATATCCGGTAAATAAAGTTTATTGTACCATTCATCGTTTGACGAACTTTCAGTGGAATTATGGCAACATACCCATACGTCCCAAGAATCTTGCAATTATTTTCTTGCAAATGATTTGTGCGCCCTAGCTTTGATCGCTTGGGAAAATCCATTACTTCTGATTTTTTTGCTTTGGACTCATAGCTATAAATATAAACGTGTTTAGCTGTCATAATGTCGAACATCGTTTTTTCCGGCCTCTATTGAATTTTTATACCCTAGATGAAATCTATAGGTTATACTTAGTTCGTCAATCCGTTTGTAACGTACAGAAATAATGCTAGTAGAGAAAAATGGGTTGGACACCCACGCATAATATTAAAAGTTATTTTAATCTTTACATGTCCGTCTGCCCCTCCGTCCGTTTGTTCGTCCGTCTGTCTGTCCGCAAGATAACTCCAGAACGTGTTTTCTTAGAGAGCTGAAATTATGCACATGGGCTTTTTGAAAAAGTTAAGTTAAGTACGAAAATAGGACAAATCGGGCAACTCCTTTGTAGGGCTGCCATACAAAAATTTCGTTATTCAATATATTTTAACACTTACTGAGAACGCGTTGACGTATAAAGTTGAAATTTGGTACATGGTGTTTTCATAATGATAGCAAATAAAATTTCAAAAATAGAGTAAATCGGCCAACCCCTTCTTGATGTTGCCATATAAAGGTTTATGCTTTTTACGGATACTGTGAAAACGATCAGTCCTAGATATTTGTATTACACTAAAAAGTTCTTCAGAATATGAAATTCTATCAAATTGGTTATAATCATTTTTTTCTGTCCGACGAACCATTCTCATCAAAATTGATCAAATGGGTGACCATACGAATTTACATACGGGCATTCATCTAAGGTATCATAAGGATTGGTCTTAGATCAATTCTCACTTTTTTACTTGTTTTTAAAATTTTTTCCTACAGTCAATTTGCACCTTCTTTTCAGCCTCAGTAAAAACATCAAAGAATCATTAAAAGAAATCCAAAAGCGACATGTAAACACACGAAACGTAAATTCCAATTTCTGTACAGATATATATAAACAGATTAAATATAATCCTTTTTTCGCTCTGTTTTACTAAGGATACAACATATCCTTGGGAGATTAACCCTTTCAACTAAAGTAGTTTCTATCATCTGACAAAATGTTTTGTGATTGAATTTACAGGCTTTGAATAATTTACATATAATAGATACATACATATGTACTTACCCTAATTAAAACTTGCAAAACATATTACTTTTTTGTGTTTCAATGCTATCATATTTTTAAAATAGCTTACTTTTCTGTGCCCTTTATTGAATTTAAAAATATTTCAGTTTTAATATTTGGTCGTCTACATACATTCCTATTTTTACGGGGATGTATTTGAATGTATGTCATCATACAAAAGCATCTGCACGAAATTTCTGTCATATTTCTGTCTGAGTAAGCTCATCAGCAACTGGTGAGTTTAGCTGCTATTGTGAACCACATAGTTGATAATATTATATTACTGATGCTGCATTTTACTTAAGATCCGCTTCAAATATTATAGAGCCATTTAGCGATAGAAACAAATAAAATCAGTGTCCTTACTTCAGGATTCTCTGTTTTACTTATGTATGTGTTTTTGTTTCATTGAGAAATAATAGGAATATTTGTCTTAGATTTCTGTTTATTTTTCTTCTACCGGTTGTTTGTGTTATTAAATATGCAGACATCAAGGGGCACATAAAACAATCGTATTCCTAATCACAGTGAAAGATTTTCTCTATAGCTAAAGTAGGTACTTCTTTTATGCTTTTAGTATATTAGATGGATACTTGCGCTAAGAAATCTAACTGACTGAAGATTATTCTCCTCAACAAACCCCACAATTTTCTTAAAAATGTGTCCAAAAGGGTGGTAACATTTCAATTTTTCAATAAAATTCATTATATACATATTTCTTCGAAATGCCAATATTTTTACTGGAACATAAAGTGTAAACCTTTATATTACGTACAGAATACAATATCTGTTAAAAATCCGCCACGACTCTGTTTGCATACGACAATAGTTTTTATGGCGTACATATTTGCAGAATTGCTTCTAGTTCGCCATTTCTTTAGGTATATACGTACAGACTTTTCCTTTTACAAAACCCTAGAAAAGAAATCCAGTACCGTGATATTGTACGATCTCCGTAAATAGTTTTCTTGCCATAACAAGATATGAAATCTTCTGGAAACTTTGTTTGCAATACATATATCTATTCTTTCTTTCGCTACGTGACAGACTAGGACTAAACCATATTATTGAAACCACAAGTCTTACGGATTATCGTCCAATTCATAAGATTAAAGGCTAAAAGACATCATCGCGGTATCAGCGCGGGTATACTAAGTTTGTCATTTCGCTTGTAACGCATAGAAATAATGATGGTAGAGCAAAATGAACTGAACGCCTACGCATAATATTGAAAGTTATTTTGAATTTTACATGCCCGTCTGTCCATCTGCCTGTCCTTTCGATACTAAAAAGTTCTTCAGAATATAAAATCCTATGAAATGTTTAAATCACTTTTAGGCAAGCAGCAAACCAAAGATGCAAATGCATCGTGTATAAGCATTATGCATATCCACTTCTCATATGCTATATAGTAAGCCGCTCACCAAAAGAGCAATTGCACTGCATACTCCCAAGAAAAATGTCTAACATATAGAGAAATTATTTTCATCATGACGTTGTCCCATAAATATCTAATCCAAATATCGATACTTCACGCAAAAGCTGTAATGCAATGCTCAAACGGAAATGCTTGCTGAATGAATACAGCAAACGCCCTTTGATCAAGCAATTGCTCCATTGGTGAGTGGCATATGATGCTTTTTTGAAGAGCATGATACAAGTGCGTCGTGCATGACGCATTTGCATCTTTGATGGGAGGCATGCGTTACTGTCCTACTACCCGTTCTAGAAGTATGTATAGCGAAAACACTGTTTAATTATCAAACTTGAATAGAGCGGTGACTGCGAAATTTCATACGGGTATTCATCTAGGGTATCGTAAGAATTGGTTTTAGGTCAATTCTAGCTTTCTTATTTGTCAGAATTTAATTAAAAACGAAAAACATTCAAACAACTATTTGAATTTACAGTGCTTTGTTATTCCTTTTACTCATGTAACTTTCCCAGTATGGATCTTCGTTTGCTCATACTTTTGAAGTTTCTTCATTCGTTACAATGTAGCCTACGGAACTCATCTAGATCATACATTTTTCCAGAAATTTTTCCGCCTTTTTTTTTTAAATAAATACGAATTCACAGGAATATTTTATGACTAGCACACAAATTTTTCTAATTCTTTTCTTTTACTCGTATAATTAGGTTGTATTGTCATCTAAGACATAATATCGAATTCAAAGAGTGAATCGATTCTGCGAAATAAACGAACCTACTCTGTGGAAGACACTCTGTGCAAAGATATTCACGAATTTGTTTTCTAGATGAGTTCCCCATATACTGTATGCATAGTACTATTATTAAAAGCATGTCTAATTAATATGAACACTAATGTAAATATCTATACACACATCACCCTGTACATACCTTTCATACAATCTATCTTAGCCTGAATAAGCAATAACTTTTTCCTTAATTTAAAAACATTCATTGACCCTGGTTAATTCAATTTGATATTCCACCTAGACATTATAGAACTAACTTTGAGCCATGTTTAATATTGTTCACTTGGTGTGACCTGATTTCGTTTATAAGGTTATTTTTTCCTCACCGGGCATAAGAGCATTTTAACCCAACGGAGTAAATGTGAAAATGCTAAATATAAATTTCTTTTCCAGAAAATCTAAAAACATTTGGGAATAATGTATTCCCTCAGCAACTTTATCTTTGAAAAAGTTATCTTTTCCCGTTCTTAATTTGAAAAGGTTGCGAATAAGGATGGAAGCAAATGTGATTTAAAGTATTATAATCAAATTTAAGAACCTGATTGTGCATATGTAGTCGCCATATATTTAGAAACTCGATTTCTGTACCTATGTGATAATAATTATAGAGATGTTCCATATGAAGTATAGTTTTATATTTTTTTATTGTAAATATTGATACATAGCTGGATCTTAACCGACGATATTCTTAACAGTTCCTGAAGTATCTTGTGGACATATATATTATGTTGAACCGTTTGCATCATAATCATCACTGCCTAGATTCACCACCTTCTAACCTCTTTGGATTGTGTTAAACCCTTATTTAGTATATCTGCCGATTGTAGCAAATAATAATAATAATAAATAGTAAATGTTATTACCTGCCAATGTACAAAGATTACAATATCTTATATATACGTACTTCTAATTTGGTGTAATGGTCCCTGCTTCAAAATAAAAAGTAACTAAAACACGTTAAGATAACGAAATAAATAATAATAAAAGCAAGAATAAGTAATGAATAAATAAATAGATTAATAAAATAATGTAAAACAAATAGCTGTAAATGGTTTTGACAAGACCTTGACAGCTGATTGGCTATCCGAGTAGATGGCAATCTCCTTATTCTTCCGCTTCTTTAACTTCCATCTGTAAAACCGGGACATGGTTTTCAATGTGTATGGTAATTTCCGTATAAGGCTCCTCGCAAAAAAGACCTGCTCCGGTGTTTTCTTCAGATTAGGAGACGTCTGTGTAAATAATGGAGTTTGTCAATAACTGAAGCACCGAATGTGATTGATATTCTGCCCTAAATGGAATTTCCGAGTTAAAGTTTCTTTTCGGCATAGTCTCGAGGAGGTCGCTATCCCTGTCGATGGCAGGTGCGATAAACTGCACGTGCTTCAAAATGGATTCATATGAAACCATTGTTCTAGTGTTAATCCAGCTCTAATTGAGATAGTTATAGTGCTGCGATTGCTGTTCTCTTTTTGATGTATATTTGCACGGGGTATATGTTAAGGATGTCCTCAAGGGCCCGAGTGCTAGTTGACTTGTGAGCGCCACTTGTACTGAGGTAGATTAAAGTTACTTTGTAACTGAAATGTCAATGCGTAAACACCATTTTAGTTCGGAATGCTTCTGCCAACATCTATATATAAGAGCATTCCATTATCTTTATTCAAACTGCAAAACCTTGTTCATATCATATAAAGTTCACTCAAGTAGTTAACTTGTTCTTCGTACTCTCCAGACATATTACATAGAAGCAGAACTACCTCATCATTTATCGAACCGGACTTAAACATAAAACCATAAAATCTTTTTCCAGTCCTTGGAAGTCCAAGTGTGTCCTCACCAGCAACTTTAATGTGCGCCAAACGATGTTTTTTATGCAAATATGTTTTCTTGTATACCACATGACCATTAAACTCATACTCAACTAAGAATTACTTCGGTTGCTTCATATGACAATATTTCACTTCTAATCTCTACAGTCAATTTCGACAAGTCATGTAAAGATAATCGGATACTTTTTCTGTTCGTCGCTGATATTTTGACCTTTTCTATTCATAACTGCATTTTAATGGTCATAGTACGTAAAATAATAATTTGTTTATCTTTTTTTACTTCTCCACATAAGATTACTTCACTTAAATTTTAAATCAATTCACTTTCTACAGAAGAATTACATGTCCATAACCAAACACTTAAATTTATATCTCAAGGTGTTTAAGTATAAAAACTAAAATGGCACAAAACTAAATATTTCATTCCTTAATAAGAATAATACTCGTAGTAATTTTACACGAATACTCGTGCCATACCTACTATCAAAACTTATGGTCGTCTCAAGTTATACGTTACTTTTCTACATCTTGCGACACATCTCATGTTTCATGAAAACAAAAAGAAAGCCCACCATCAAGATTAGAATCAACAACAAGTGCAAATATATATTATTTGAGTGAAACAAATATGTGTAGAATTTCTGGCATTTCTAAGTAGTTGTCTATGACAATAGGAACTTAAAAATATTTTTCAGGTTTCCGGTTAGTTCGAGTTACTAAAACGATAGTATACCTGAATATATTTGAACAATTTGCCACCGGATGTTTTTTATACATTTTCGTGCCCACCATCTCGTAATTGCAAACTAAGCTTTGTTTTGAATTTTTTGTGAATTCGGAATGTAAATATAATATTTACTTTGTAAACAAAATACGAGAAATTGTCTTCATAGTAAGCGTTCTTGTAGCTGGAATTTATCGTCTCACAATTTAATATTTATGATCACTTATGACTAACTAGTTGGGACTACTAAGTTTCATTTGAAAAACAATTAATTCGTTTCTCAATGAACAACGCAAGTGCAAATTCATCAATCAGTCAATAACAGTTCAGGATCACAAAAACAAATCACGATACAAATAGATAATGATGATGGTGAAAACGTTGATAAATTATTCTCTCCTTTGCTTAAATCTTGTAATTTGACACATAGGCATGTATATATGTGTGCAAAGTAGATTTTAGCGTAAATGGCTCAGACCTTCTAGTATTAGAGTACTTGAGGCTGTTTTTAACCTCCACGATAAAGAAATAAAAAGTAGTCCTTCAGATTATGCAAAGCAGCATTTCTAAGATGAATATCCCTTCTACACAATCTTTGCCTCAGCTGATTTTTTTTTACAAAGATGACTCCAAGTTACAGCAAATAGTGGGCGTTTTCTACAAAGACTTTTGGTGTGCAAGTGGACATATGTATGCATCTGTTCGGATAGGCAAGCTTGCATCTAATCCTTGATAAAATTGTTTGCAATCCACAAATTGGCATTAGCATTGACACTAGCCTGAACTATCTGTTTCGTGGTTTAATGAAATGATCGTTCTATGAATGTCGTAATAATATTATCGACAATAAAGGGGAAACGAACTCGCTCATCCGAAACAGTGTCGGAGTCTATCTCCTCCAACATCGGGATTGCACCAAAAATATCCTATGCTTATGACAGACCTCATAGATAATCATATCGGGGTACTCTGAATATCTAGGTATTAATGTAGGTATCCTGAGAGATATTAGTGTGACAATGCGTACTTTGACATTTCAATTCAGTTGACAGGTTTTTAAGCGTAAGTAATTTGAAAATGGAAATAAAAAATATATTACTTTTAATGCAGGCTAAATCGCAATAAATAATTATAAATATTTATACGACAAATTGAAGATTTGAAAAAAAAAAGAAAAAATTGCGTTGTCTCACAATAAAATCCTGGTTGAGATACAAAATTCGATCGGAGGATGTGGTGGCTCAGTTCACAGTTTCATTTGAAAAGAACAAGAGTATGTATGGTCAAGGATTAGTTTCAAAATAATAAAATTGTGGAGAATAGAAGAAATTTAAGAACTGTTATTTTTAACGATTCTAAATACAAGAGGAAAAAACAACCAGCTCGTCCGGGGTTTGAAACCTGGACCTTCCGCTTGCCGGGCGACTGCTCTTACCACTGAGCTAACAAGACTGGTTAATGCCAGCTGAAAGCAAAACACGGCTAAGTACATAGTAAAAAATAATTACCTATAGTAAATGGCAACAATTTGTGTCACACAGGTTAGGCATTTGTCGATAAGATTAGGGAAAGCTCTACCTTGGAAAACTAAAATTAGGTTTTTCTCCCTCAAATGTAGGGAATTTCGGTTTTTCCCCCCTAAAATTTAGGGAATCTTCCCTAAAATGTAGAAAATTTTCATAATTTTTTTTATGTTTTTCCCTACATTTTAGGGAATATTTCCTAAAATGTAGGAAACATTCCCTAAAATATAGGAAATTTTAAATTGTTGTTTTGTGTTTTTCCCCTAAATGTAGTGACTATTCCTTAAAATTTAGAGAATATGCCCTAAAATGTAGGAAATAGGTGATAGCATCGCACCAGGTGAAGGTGAAAGAAGACCACCCCTTTAAAAAAACAAAGAATGAGCTGTATAGAGAATTTCTTATGGTCCATACTACTAAGTAATATACAAGAGATATTGGTGTAAACAGAATATTGAAAAACTATATATGACTTGTTTTCAAGAACAATGTGTGAATTATATAAACGAAAATATATTTCCATAAAAAATTTAGCATAATTCCTAATTCGTTGAATGATCTCTTCCTTATATGCAAGAGAGCTTAACATATCGGGAATTTTACGTACTTTAGCGGTTTTCTGGCGCCAGATACCTAAATTCATTGAATGTTACATTAATTTGGGGAAATTAAACTGATTTTCCCTTTCCATCAGAGAAAATTTCATTTATTTTTAGGGATAAACGTGTCTAGTTCTAATATTTTTACAGTGTAGGCTAATTACAAAATTAAGAAATATAAGAGGGAAAATCATCTGTCTCGTTAGCTCAATGGTAAGAGCAGTCGCCCGAAGCGGAAGGTTCTGGTTTTAAGCCCCGGACGAGGCGGTTGTTTTTTCCTCTTGTATTTATGTTTTGATTTAGAATCGTTAAAAATCCTTGACCGATTCTAACAAGTGTAGGTTCGATTCCTGTCCGGGAAAAATTAATAAAATTATATTTGAAAAATTTATTAAATACATTTATTTGAAGGTTTTTTTTTCTTTTCCTTCTTTTTCGCTTCCTTGTAAAAAGCACGAACATAGTTTTGCTTATTTTGACGTATTACTATTACTGACAACTAGATGGCCCTGTGCAAAGGTAGAGGTATTACTGACCAGGCGATCAGGACATACCAGCACTCCTCTATACCTATTAGTTTTCTAGGTATATTGGGAGTACATATTTGATGACACACATTACAGATGGTGTATAAACGGGTTATTCCGAATATCTAGGCATAAATTCGCAACCTCATGTCTGTCATAAGAATTACTGTAAACATTGTAATACGGGCAGAGCCGGTGATTTTCCATCTTCGTCACTGTTCCGCACTATCCGCCAAAAGAAATAGATGTTTTTTGACTCGCACCTCTTTAAACAAACTGCATGACGCAGACACGCAGAGTTTGAGAGTCAATTTTCAATTTAATTAAAACATCCGGTAGGGATTTATGAGGAGAATCTCCTTAATCATGAGGGCAAACAATAGGCCTTAAAGTGTCCTAAGCTTAGCATCTTCTTATGGGGCTTAACCTAACTTTAATCCATCAGTTCATGTATGTGATACTATGTATAATAATATAATATTCGACCATATTGCTTAAATTAAACAACATTATACTGAAAACAGTGTTCTATGAATATGTAAATTTGTGTTGTGATGAAAAAATTACCAACATCGCTTTTGCAAGTAGCTCCCATCACCGACATGTTTGCCAAATTTTTTATACATACGCAGGTATGTACAATCAAATGTACAAGAAACGTAGAGTGCTTTTTGACTTTATTTTGCTTACTCAATCTTATTTGGTACATGCTGGCTGATGCTGCGCATTGAGCAGATATCTAGATCTACAAATACTTATCTTTTTGAAACTACTTTGTTTTTTGTAGAGAGCCCAGACTAAGAACGTCTCTCTCTCTCTCTGTCTCTCTCTCTCTCTCCCCCTCATTCCTGCTCTCTCTACCACACTGTTCAACTATCTTCTCCTCCTTGTAGTATTTCTCCTCAAAATTTTTTAATGCCAAATAAAGCCTGGTGCGATAGATACTTGTTGCCTACAGCATTCATTTCTGGAGGTAGAAAAAAAAAAGCGCATAAAATTGAAAAAGTGAAAGACTGTTGCGATGTGATTGAACGTCGAGGCGAGCAGTGGCTTTCACAGTTTAGTTACTTAATGTAGATAATCGTATGTAGTTGAGTTTTTGAATGGAAGGTCACTCGATTACTCGAGCACATTCCTCTACTTACCAGAGGAGAAGTTGAAAGTGTATCTATAATTAAAAACTATTAGTAATTGTAAGTAGCTATTGCAATTTTTTTTTCATCTATTAATTTAATTTCATAATTTTCGTAAAGATCACTTTGACTATTGTTTAAATTGTTGCAATAGTGTTTTTAGAATCAAAAATTTGTATTTAATGTGAAGTGAATGTGTGTGTATGTGTATTAATCGAATCAATTTGAAATGCACATGGATTTCTTTTCTTTTTTCACTCCCGCTTGAGAACAGTTGGCGTCTACAGTATATATGTTGCGTTTTTTTTTTTTCATATTCGCTGAGCAGAATATTCTTGCGATAAATGAAAAATAAATAAAATATAATATTGAAGTAGATTTATTTGTCTTCTAAGAAGAAAATCCTTCTTAAAAAATAATAAATATCTGTTATTGTACTTCGTACCCCAATTTAAAGTTGATAATTTCTAGAACTTATACTTTAAAATATAAATAAAATATTATTTTCAATTGTCATTTTATATGGATATTTACAAGTATTTTCCTGTAAAGACTTTTTTTATTTATACTATCATTATTGGCAATACTCTTCTTTAATACTCATTGTGCACGTTTCACCTTTAAAGATCTTCAAATACCTTGTATCATTTTGTTGAGTAGGTACATTCAGCAAAATTTTCAGAATGAGGCATAAAAATCTCTTCGATCAACCTAAAACCGGGTATAATTTGCTCCTACTGGATAGGTGGTTATTTAGTCTTCTCTCTTGTTATCCGGACATATAATATATTTCTAACTAAAAAGAATCTTAATTCATCTCTACCAATTCATGAATTCATCTCCTTTCCACAAATCTTCTGCATTCATTCTTTTTCTTGAAAATTTTTTGCTTTATCTAGTTAAATCTTTAAAAGTAAAGTAATTAATGGAGTCTTACCTTTTGTTGTTTTAAATGCGTCCTCTAATCTAAGTTGTCTTAATCTTTTATAAGAGCTCATATTTATAATGTCACTAATGATCTAACTTATTATATCAGTTAGCGCTAAATTAAAAACCCCGCTAAAGAAATGAAGTTTGCTTAACTTGATATTTGAGGCTTAGCTTTGGGTATAATTTAAAGGTTTGGAGATACCCGAAAGAAGAATTTCGAATACTGTTTTTTAAAATGTAGTTAAGCCTTGGTTAAAAAGTGAAATTCTCGCACAGAGCACAGGATTACTGTTGTCCCCTTAGATAGTAATACTGCTACTAGAGATTTCTGAGAGTAAGCCTGATTATAAGACTTTATTTCTTATTTAGTGTGAAAGTCAATTATTAATTTAGAATTTAGTATGGAATTTGGAAAGTTCACATTTTGTATGATTACGAGACTTTTTTGGGCTTATACATTTCAACAATGTCAATTATAATGAACGCAACACACTCAAGATAAAACAACTTATTATAAGATAAGTAGACAATGCTGAAATAAACACAAGACCAAAGATCAAATCATTCTTGCCCGATATCAACCTTAAACGACCTCAAGCCAAAGAACTCCAAAGTACTTCCATACGCTTACAGTTGTCATTATATGAAGCAATTATTAAGGCTTTTCCTCCAATATAAAATACGTACCTATATGTTGCCCATTTTTTAAACACAGTGTACGTATATCGGTGCTGATTCATCCAAAATGTTAAAAATGCCCTCAGAGATTGGTGATGTCAGAATCTCGTGTCCATCAAAAGTGTTTTGTACAGGGTGTTCTAGTTTCAGTAAGCAATACTGAAACCTCTGAAAGATGAGATGATTTGCAATCGAAAATGTTATATTATTTTTTTCGAATTCATCTTATTTTCGAAATTACAGGGGATCTTAGGTTTTTTCGCAAATGTGATCCTTTCAACGCTTTTTTATCTGCACACTGTAAAAATGTGCACAATTGTTGCCACAAAGCTTAGGTATTTTTTCCTAAAATGTAGGGAATATTCTCTAAAATTTAATGAATATTCCCTACATTTTTGAGAATACTCCCTACATTTTAAAGAATATTCCCTAGATTTTATGAAAAAAATGCATAAGCTTTGTGGCAACAATTGTGCACATTTTTTACAGTGTAACTCAGTTCGTTTTGCTTACTGAACCGCCAATTTGGTCTTGTTTTATTCGCTTTACTACTGGCAACATATTTAACGTATAGGCCAAACAGTACATTACAAATGTCATTAGAATAGTTTATATTTTTTGATTTTGTTCTCGTGATTTTAAAAAATACCACTATTTATTTACCTGTGCAACATTATTCCATTAGGCGGCGAAAAGTGTAAGGTTTAGGGTTGACCCACAAACAAAAGCTATTATTTTATAAGCCATAGGTGATCTTCTATTTTTGATGCGATGACTGAACTTAAAAGTTGCTCTGTTTTGTCTTCATTATGATTTTCCTTCTTATTTTCCACACACACACACACACTCATGTGAGATTCAACAATGTTTTATTTAATAACGACAGATTAAAATTAATAATGCAAAATATGTTATTAACAGTCCTAAAACTAAATCTTAAAATTATGAAGTAAGTTTCACTCGATTTTCTTACTTAAGTGCTTAGATTTCCATTTTAATTTCGAAATAATTTCGTTCAAGTATGGACACGGTATGTTGCAAGACGTATTTTCCTGTATCTCGATGAATATTGAGCTAGGCTAATAATATTGGATTGAAGGGTAACAGATAAGGAATATTTCTGTGGGTATGGAACAGTTTGCTTATACATATGGCTAATTTAAGTCAGCTTTGACTATCAAAAAAGATAATTTTTTAAAGAGAAAAATATTTTTGAAGTTATATCGTTAATTTTTTACTTATCTATAAACTTTTTTGAAAGCAAGTATTTAAGAGTTCAAAGGCAACGGTATACAAGTAACATTTTGTTAAAAATTGAGATAAGTGCATAAATGCAAACTACACATACTCAAGATATTACTGGAAAAGAGATATAACTAAATTCCTATGCCCGTGCTGTTTTATAACAGCCATTATTTTAACAACTTACAAGTAGGCGTTTTTGTTCATACGCACTTCTAATAGGGAAGGGGACCACCGAACATTATTTTAACCACATCAAAAAGTTATTCAGATATGCAGATTATTTGGGATAAATAGGAACGAAAGATCAAAAGCAAATTGAAAAGATCTGGAGATCGATGGATTGAGTGTGTCTTTATATAATTAGCTACATATACGGATTATAATTACATAAAATTAAGACTTTAAAAGGAATTTAGGATATGCAAAACTTTAAAGTGTTATTTCTCAAAAGTGGGAAAAGTGCTTTTGAGCCCCTCAAATGAAAGCCAGTAGTAAAACGAATAAAACAAGACCAAAATGGCGGCACAGTAAGCAAAATAAACTGAGTTACAGCCTAAAAAGTGGAGTTAGAGCCAAAAAAGCGTTGGAAGAACAACATTTTCGAAAAAATCTAAAATCCCCTGTAATTTCAAAAATAATATTTACTAGTTCCAGTATTAAATACTCAAACTTGCACACCCTTTGTACAGTATGAAGTATTCCAATACATCCGATACTATTATTATGAAGCGACAATTTGATGTGCATATGGCTGATATGGCCTTCACGGAAGAGTACCTATATCATTATTTAATGTTGTTGTTTCTTTTTTACACTTTTCAAAGGAGTTTGAGTTGATATTTGTTACTTAAAGAAATGTAATATGATTTCCATTTTGGGAAATATCATTGATTTTTTTCTAACTCTTGTTATTGAATTTTCACTTATTTACTTGGAACTCGCTTTAATATGCACACACACCATCCATTCATCCACCTTCTCAGTCTGTACTGACCGGAAATAGTTTTTCTATGAGTTAATAAGGCTTTAAATTACCCTCATCAAAAAATTATTCTACACAATCAATCATTGTGGTATATACTTGTAGTTTGCCTCCAAAAGTATTATATTTATAAAAAGATTCCGACGAACCTATTATTTGATAGCCTCAAATGGAGAAACCCTGTTTCCTTCTTATTCATAATTTAAGCTAAACGCTAGAAAAAGACATGTAGGTTAACCTACCAATACTAAATTCCATATAGAAAGAATACTTTCTGAATTCAGTGGAAAATTGGACAAGGAACAGCGTGAACACGAAATCGCTGAAAACTCAGGTGTAACACACTATTTGAATTATTAATGTCACGTAATACGAAAGTTACCCAAAGTAACGCTTTGAGTTGTAAAAAGTTCCCTCTTAAAGAACATATGCACGTACATATATACATATACATGTATGCTGGCTTAAATGGGTGCGGTTAAAGTATTGAAGTACCTGTGTCCTCTGGGGAGTACCCGCATATTTGTAACGGTCCTCACCATGTTTTTGTACATACAAATGTATACGTTTATCAACGAACGTAGGCCAGACAAGGTTAATTAAACATCGCACTCGTTTTTATTACATTATCAAGCACAGCATATACAGTGTGCAGTAAGCTCAGAGACATGACATCGATACTTTTACTTTCCTATCCCCATACCGCATGTGGAATATATTTTCTATACTTATGTATGTACGAAAGTGAGTGTTCTCTACGGAAAATTTATGTGTGGGCCTCACAGTTTATCAGACGCCGCAAATTTGATTTGATTTAGCGAGGACTACATGCCAACGTAATAATTTTTCTTATACGCCCATTTACAATATTTTAGTTTTAATCAGTCGTTTTGATTTTGTTGGATACCATAGGTGCTATTTAGGCTGATTTTTCTGTTATGGAATGGACTTTCAAAAGGTCTGCCAGGTGGCATAATTGTGTATATGTACACTGTACGTACATACATGTTGGAATAATAATTAAAATGGTTGCAGTGAACTTTTACACGTTCGGAAAGTTTAATTCGGTCATGGAATAATTTATGTTGGCATGTTGTCTACACCAAGTGATAGATAGGTATATTGCTTGACATTTAAAGGAGAATTTATAATTATAAAAAAAAAATATCATAAGAGCTGTGCCCTCCCGCATTTTTTACTATTCAAATATCATAGGAAAAAAATTCAATTACTAGTATAAAACAATGACAGTAAAGATCAAAATATTTTTTTTTTTTCATAATTATAATTAAAGAAACCCTTAATTTTTAATTAAGGATTATAAATTAAAATACTTGCTTAAAATTATTTCACAAATCCAACTTTATTTAAGTCTTTTTCAAAATTAAGCTTATACAGGCATCCTTGGAATAAAACGGTTAATTGGTTCCGTATTATTCGAAATCATCTTATTTGATACTAATGATTCATACAATTTTGGAGATATTGTTCGGTACAATACGAAACTCGCGATCTATACAAATTTTTGCATTTGGTTACAAAGATTAATTAAGAAAATATTGAAAATAAGAACACAATTTTTTTTATGTATTTTTAGTTGTAATATTTCGGTGGCATGAAATTAATGTAAAGTTCATTCAATTTAGAAAAGTGCCATTTAAAATTGTAAAACGTAAAAATTTATAATTATGTATGTTTAATTGCTGTCACTCTCCAAACATTGATTTTTTTTTTTTTCATTGAATGGGTAGACGATCCTTTGAACTTTCTTGATCACTGTCGTCATCCAAAATACGAGTTCTCCTTCTTCGAGGCGGTAGCAACTCCTTATCACTGGAAACATTTTATAGTTGATGTTGGAAGACGGCACTCTTTTATTTTCCGTAGTGTTTAAAAACTTCAAATAAGGACCTAAACAAGTTTTTAAATTTTGTTGGAAAATTCTTTTGTGTGACAGTGACGGATCAATCTCCATAAAATGAAGTTCTTTGCTAATTCCAAACCTTGTTGAACATCAGTGACGGAAATATTAGAAGAAGAATTTTCAAGATAATTTTCTGAGTCTTCATTTACAATGGTGTCTTCTTCATAAGGCTCATTAATTTTTTCGATTAGGTCAGCTTCAGTCAACGGGTTATTGAAATTATTCCTCTATTCAGATTGGCAAATCCCTCTCTTACCTTATGAACAATATCAAGAATTTGATTGCGTAGAGTTTCAGAATCAGAATTTTCATTTTGCACAATCTAAGAGGTACTGACTTCCAAGAACCCTTAATTGTTGAAAGTTTTATTTGACTTATGGCAGAGGATTTCTTTGTTATGCATTCCAAAATAGAGAATTCTTTCCATGCCTGGACAAGCGTTTTACTTTAGTCTGACTCAAGTTTTTGCAGAGTTGTTTCAAACGATTTTCGAATGAAATGGGCTTTAAAAATTGCGATAATATCTTGATTCGAGAACTGGAGAAATGATGTTGTATTTAGGGGAAGTATTACAACTTTCAAATTTGGATATATAAATCCTTCTGATGATTTGTGGCATTATCTAATAGCAATAAAATTTTTAAACTTAAATTTTGTTCTACCATGTAGTTTTCTTCTTCCAGTATGAAGCAGTTTTCCAACCACTCCTTAAAGATATTTGTTGTAATCCAGACATTTTTATTTATCCGCCAATGAACAGGCAGCTTAGACTTATCGATATTCTTTAATGGTCGGGGAGTGAATGACCGGTTAATGATCAAAGGCTTTAACATAAAATTCCCTGATGCAGTAGTGCACATTTAGAAAGTAAGTTTCGGTTTATCTACTTCGAATACAGGCACAGATTTTTGAAATTTTGAAATATACGTTCGAGATGGAATCTTTTTCCAATAGAAAGCCGTTTCATCTACGTTGAAAATCTTATCCGCCGTATATTGTCCATCTTCTCCAATTGTTTGTAGTTCTAAAGTGGTAAGCTTAGCAGCTTCTGCATTTACTGAAGCACTCTCATCTTGAAGTATGAGACTATACGAAACGAGTATCTTGTTTTGAATTTCTTTCGAGCCAGCCCTTACTTGAAGAAGATGACTTTTGTTATTATTCTTGTGCAGATGAGCTTCCTATTTCCTTCAAATATTCATAAACCTTCAAAGATTTCTATGTGATAGTAAATCCATCTGAAGGGATCCGATTATCATTGCAATCTTCTATCCAAATTGAAGTTTAAGTAGCGGACTTCTGTCTAAGAGATCTCTTTGATGGTTAACTCAAGTCATTACCATTAGCCAAAGCTTATCTAATTTCAAAGATTGCAAATTTTTCTAAGCCGTCCGGATTATTGTAACATATTTTCAATTTTGTAGAAAATTTTAAGCAAATGTTTTAGTTTTTTAATTCATAATTAAAACTCAAAGTTTTCTTTAGTTCTAATATGTAAAAGAATTGTATTTGTTTAATTAAATAAAACTATCCCAAACAAAAACAAGATTACCATTGGTACTTTGCCTACGAAAACTTTTATTTAACTACTTTTTCCCGCACAATTGCTCAAAAAAGAGCTGAACTCACATTGGTCTAATTGTAAGACCAATTATTACGATACCGTAGATTATGAATGCCCGTATGTAATTTCGTATGGTCACCTCTACGTGATTTTTGAATCGGTTTTTCGAATATATTTCTAGAAAGGCTCCGTGGGACAGTAAAAATGAGTATAACAAATTTCATAGGATTTTATATTCTGAAAAGCTTTTTAGTATCGAGAGGACGGACAGACAAACGGACAAGCAATAATCAAAATAACTTTTAATAGTATCTGTGGGTGTCCAATCCATTTCATCATCTAGCTAGGGTATAAAAAGCATTAATATAATTCCGCTGTAGCAGCGAACATTGGTCATCTACTGTTTAATAAGTTTCTTGAAAGGTTTCTTGAAAGTATTATGCGTAGGAATAGGCTATTCTTTTTATACCCCTGATGAAATCATAGGGTATAATAAATTTGTCATTCCCTTTGTAACACACAGACATAATGCTGGTAAAGTAAAATAGGTTGGCCACCTACGCATAATATTAAAAGTTATTTTGATTTTTGCATGTCCATCCATCCGTCTATTCATCCTCACGAAAACCATAGATAGCACATGAACTAGATGTCGCATGCAGTACCAAAAAGGTATACAAAATCTCAATGGCTGGATGGTCCATTCAGGAATGAACCACAACATTTGAAATGATGTATACGTCGAGTGACTCATATTTTTTCGTATCTGAAGTGTTGAGGAAGTCGATCAAATGTATACAAAACTTCTATTATAAAAACATTTGCTTTCGGCACACTCTAAAAATGTTATGGTCCATTCCAGAATGCACTACCCATTTCACAATCTGTATACTCTCCTCTAGTAAGCCGTGCGACATCTAGTTCTTTTCCCATCTATTCGAAAACTTAAGAACGCGTTCACTTAAGGAGCTGAAATTTTGCATACGGGCTTTTTTAGTTCGCGAATGGGACAAATCGGGCAACTCCTTCGTACGGTTGCCATACAAAAATTTCGAGAGTACAAATTTTCATATTCATATTTTGTATACGGACTTTGAAAAAAAAGTCGAGTTTTGTTTGAAAATGGTACCAATCGGGGAAACTCCTTCGAGGGTAGCAACAAAAAAATTACCTTTTTCACTATATATTTGGGCACTACCTGAGAACTCGACAATGTATAGAGCTGAAATTTAGTGCATAGTGCCAACTTGGTGCTGCAACGATTAAAACTACTGCACATAAAATTAATACTTCAATATGTTTATTCGATATTTTAATATAAATATAAAGCTTTGGTGCGTGAGGTGCAAACTTAACAAGTTCATTTCTGATGTCCGACTGAATGTATCATCAAATCTTACACACTAGTACAATTGTGTTGCTATAAATACTACAAAGAGTGCACTCGTGAAAGTGAGAAGTGCACCCGTAAATATAATAATAATAAATTCATAATCTAATCCTAATGATACGGCACACATACCAATAGTAAATAAAGTTTCAAGAATTTACTAAACTGGGCAACTCTTTCTTGGTGTTGCCATACAAAACTTTGGGCTTTCACTATATATTTAGACACTGCCTGAGAAAGCGTCGACGTAGAGATTTGAAAGTTTGTACACCACGTTCTCATAAAAATTACAAATACAGTTTCAACAATGGACCAAATGGGGCAACTCATTCTTGGTGTGGCCATGCATAACTTTTGTTTTTCACTACATATTTGGACACTGTCTGTGAATGCGTCGACGTACAGAGCTGAAATTTCTTGAACAACGTTTTCATAAAAATAGTAAAGAAAATCGTAAAAATTAACTAAGTCGGTCAACCCCTTCTTGGTGTTTTTCTATTTCTATTGTTATATCCTAGATTACTATATAGTGCCAGGCTAGACATTGCTTGCGAAATGTTTGTGTAATACTCAACTTTTGCTCGATCAGTCTTTCCAGTTCGTGAAGGATCGCGTCATGAACGTAAAAGTGTTGATGGTAACAAGCGAAAACGTTATAATTGGTTTCAGTCCAATAATATTATACCCTAGCTGAAAATAAAAGTTAAATAAAATGAAAACCCAAAATTCTGTAAGGCAACATCAACAAGAGGTTGCCCAAATTAGTTCATTTTTGAATTTGCTCTATTTAAGAAAACGCTATGAGCAAAATTTCAACTCTCTACATCGACGCGTTCTCAGGCAGTATCCAAATATATATGAAAAACCAAATCTTTATATGGCAATACCAAGGAAGGGTTGCCCGATTTAGTCCAGTTTTGAACTTTGCAATTTTTATGAAAACGCCGTGTACAAAATTTGAACACTTCCTAACGACTCGTTCTCAGCAATCAAAGATATAGTGAAAAACGAAATCTTTGTATGGCAACCGTATGAAGGAGTTGCCCGATTTGTCCCATTATCGTACATGAATCTGAAAGACCGTTTACTAGATTTCAGCTCCCTAAGTGAACGCGTTCTCGAATTATCATGTGGACGGACAGACAGACGTAAATGCAAAAATCAATTAATATTATGCGTAGATGTCCAATCTATTCTACTCCATCAATATTATTTCTATACGTTACAAAAGGAATGACAAGCTTAGTATACATACTCTGATTTCATTAACTGGAGTATGTTACGATAAGCATAATTAGTTCGCAGAAACTGAGAGTTTTTTTAAAATTATTTTGTGGATTAAATCATATTTGGCCAATCATAAATGATACAATAATGCAAGGTGGATATGAAACGATCAAAGCATCAGATCAGCTTTTGCAGTATTGTTGCATTATAATAGAAAGTGAATAAATTACAAAAATGACCGATTTAAATTTTTATCAATGAAACGAAGGCACACAGCCAATAACTTTTTAATTTCTCTTTAGCAACAAATTTTTGTCTAACTACCTTTTATATAAGATTATATAAAGTAAATGAAATATAATACCCATTCATATATCAATTTGCGCAAAAAATCTTCAATCTACTACATTGATATTAGTTACCGATACATGTTGCAAATTACAGAACGGAGAATGGCTAGTGATGGCTTCCATTAAAGTTGTGAAATTTAATCCCAGCAAGCAACAATTCATAATATTAAATTTTTATAACATTTGTATACTAAATTTTTTTATATGTTTGTAAACTCTTATGGTGCAACAAGAAATCGAATTATATACAAATGCACCACGAAAATTTCAATTTTCACATGTCCCCCTGGCTGACCATCCGCACGATAACTTGAGAATGTATTGAAATACATATACCTCTGAAATTTTATACACAGTTATCTTATGTAAAATATAAGATCAAATGTAGATCAGTAAAATAGGGGAACTGTTTCGAACTGTTGCTATACCAAAGTGGACTTCATCCATCCAGTATGCGGAGGAGAATACGTACATATGTAATTAAATTACATTTCACGACGGTAAGTTAAAATCACAATGCAATAAAAACTAATTGCAAGTCTTTTCTGCATGATAAAAGTGCATTCGAAGCCATATGTTACTCATCATAACCTCGACACGACTGCCCGAAAAACAAGTAGGTAATTGCACGTGAAGGTAATATTAAAAAAAGTGATGGGTATACAATAAAGCATGATTTATATATTCAAAAATACTTTGTTCCCAAGTCTCTAATGGCTAAATTTATCGCTTTTAATACACAGTATTTTTAAATTACAAAATCACGACAAAATAAAATGCCATGAACTCGCAGTAAATATACGCTACCTGTTCAATGTTTTGATAAAAATAACAATAAAACTAGAAAGTAGAACGTAACCGCAATCGAATGAATTAAAAGTAAATGAAGCCTCATTAGCACCTGCCAAAAGCGTATATTTTCTACATAATACAAGAAAAATCGCTCAGAAAAGACCTTGCCAATAGTTGGTTTCCACGAAATAGCAGAAAGGAGACTTTCATTAAATGGCAAGACTAAAAAGTGAGTGAACACACCTGTAAACTCCTATTGGCACATATCGGTCGAATTGATGCGATTACTGTGATTTAATAGTCTCATTTCTTGCATACAAATCGTCTTTTAAATATTATTAGCTTTGTCGGAATAAGTAATATCTACAAAAATCCTTTCTGACGTTCTCTTCTTAGCAAGATGATGACAATTTAAATTTAAAGCTTTCTGAGTCATAAACTTGGTTCCTAAAATAGATCATCTGTGAGTATTGAGGAAATGTATCTGTTCAAATTGTGTGAGTGAAGCTCTTGCACCGGGTAACTGATGTCATTGGATTTATTTCATATAAAATTTGTCTCTCTCTTGTTGACATTTATTCATTATAATGTTTGTACGTCCAGGATCTATTTTTATATCTTCAGCAGCTCAAACCCTTTTCTGTACAATTAAATTAGTTCGGTTGCACGAAATTCTAAAAATTAAATCGATGAAATGTAAACGTTTCTCTTGCTGTTGTTGACCCCATGAAATATTATATTGGGAAAGAGCATTTACAACTTTTATATCGCTTTCATAACTGGACATTGCTCTAGTTATGAAATCGATAATGAAAATAAACAGAAAATTTATCTGTGTATTTATATAAGTAACGCGAAAGCTTTGAATTGTTTCTAAGGAAATATTTTCGAGGTAAGGCAAAGTTTAGATGTCCTTTGAAGACCTCCATAATCTCTTATGATGTTTTTTTTTGAAAGGAACAAGATTTCAGGTTTTTTTCTATAGAATTTATAATGTAACGTAATGTAATTCTAAATGTTGTTTTAGACTGCGCTCTACTACGAATCATTTGTAAATATTTTCTTGCAGTGCTCTACTCTCTATCTGTAGCATAAATGATTAGATGAATTATGTTTTTCTAGTATTTTGTATGTAATATTATGTTTTGTAGTTAATTAGTTAATTTAGTCTAACTTATTTAGTACTTGTACTTGTGTATGAGATATATGTATGCATGTACGTACATACATAGGAGATTGTGCGATCAAGATTTTTAATTCGAGATTATAGGCACATGCATATTATTTTTATGTTATGTTTTACAAAGAAGTTGTTTATAATGTCTTTTGTCTCATAGTTTGAGAGTCGGCCACCGTAAAGAAATTGCAAGATTCAGCGTACGCACATTTCACCATATATATAGTACATAGGTAGCAGTATTTTTTTACTGACTAAATTACCATATCTACTTGGACGTGAGATTTTTTTTTTTATTTCATCATTTTACGAAAAGACCCATTTTCCGAATAATACTGAATGATAAAATTTGAAAAGCTGCTATAAAAGGAGCTGCTATTATTCATCTGTATATGCATAAACATCTTAATGAAAAGAAATTAATGTCTTAGATTCATTCAGATTCGCCATACGTAAAACTAGTTTATGATAAGGGAATATCGCACTCATTTCAAAATTTCAATTTACTAATCCTGCTTTACTTAAAATGGTAGTTAATATAAAATATATTCCTTAGATGGTAGCTTTATGAGAATTCTAAATATCAATACTATCTTATGAACAAAGTTTTGCATTTTTACATATTTTAAATTAAAGGGGGCGAAATTATGAAATTAAATTTGTGTTATTAATACTGCCCTCTTTTTCTTCAGGTTCTACCTAATAAGCCTATTTCTTTACTACGGACAGCGTTGATTGTCTTCTGCATTGCTTCTTCTTTCCATTGATAACATTATCTTCTAGACATCTTTAAAATCAAAACGAAATTGCGTACAAAGCTCATGTTGCGTTTGCGATATGAGGAAAACCCAAATCAAAAATAGTATGAAATAAAGATATTGCACAGCCCCTGTTATACCTGTGCTAATGTCGGGCGAGAAAAATTTTGTGCTTTATTATTAGAACCCACCCTGCAAATATCATGATTCGAAAATGACTTACGAGTAAATCGTAATGTTTGGCTAAGAGAACGAACTCGAACTAAAATAATATGATTCTCGACTTATCAACCCGAGATTCTCTCTCGATAGCGATTTGCTTAAGATCCTAGCAGTGTACACAAATATGTAAATTAAGGTTTGATATCTGTTAGGAAAACGTGAAAACGATGAGCTCCGTGGCGGGAACGAAACATGTCACGTATCCCCTAGTAGAAGGCTTCACGGCATTGCCGCTGATAAAATAGTCCCCTATATATATACATATTATTTTTGTTCAACCATACATATAACAACGAAAAATGCATAAAATTGTGGCTGTTATTGTTGTTTGTGATTATTATTATTTTAGATAATACACTCCATTGCTAAACATAGGAGTAGATAAAGTAGAACACACAGAACTAACAATATATAAATATAATTAAGATGAAATAATTTATTTAACTGAAACATGGACAATACGAACAAACTTAACGACATTCTCAAGGACCAGCACAACTAATAGAGGAAGGAGGAATAATTGGGGTCATTAATGTAAATAATGAAGAAACACTCATAACACCTCCTTATAGCGGAAAATCCTTAGTACAACGCTTCGTCAGCATACCCAAAATAAAATTTTAGATACATGATGACACCGACCATGCACTTGCATATTTTTGCAATTTTTTACAAATGATGTTAAAACGAAGTTAAATGTGTCTTATTGGTGTTATATATTTGTTATATATTAAGAGAAGCGAGCTATTCTCATGTCGTAAGCGATTCTCGCCATGCGAGTTTTTATGGACATTTAATTAGAGCCATGGAAATGGACATTTTTCATTTTAAGTGGGAAATAATGTCCGTGGACATTACTGCCTTGGTCGCTTCACTGCACTTGTAATTATGTATATGTACCACTTTTCCAGATAAACACTAGACAAATCTGCACATGCCATTAAACAGATCAATTATTTTTGTTTTGAGCATATCAGTACGTGATGAGTCATTTAAATCTTTTTTAGAGAAACGAAGGAATCTCGCAGTAAATTCGAAGCATAAACGCATGCCGAAATCAGAGAAATGGAGAAATCTCGGGCAAAAAGCGGATTTGTCGTCCTGGGCTCTTTATTTTCCTCTCATTCGTAACAGAATCAGAGAAACAAAGGAATCTCGGGGTAAATTTGAAATTCTCATTTATTATTTAATTCGAGATTACTTCGAGAAAGCCAGCTCTTCGCTAAAATTTTTACAAGGCCTGTGCCCCCTTTTAAAAAATACCAACACTACTGAACACAGTCAGCTTTGCCTTCTCTCTTTTTTTGTCTCGTTGCAAGTCCATATATGCATGCGCATACATCTTTTAACATCCAGCGAAGTGTAGGTGTAAGAGCCATGCATCTATTCAAAACCCTTGAGAATATCTCTCACGCCATGAAACAGACTCCCTCACTACCACATTAGAACCCCAACTGAGTCCTAAAATTCTAAAATATTTACAGTGTTCTTATGTAAAATTGACAAAAGTTTGATTTGAATAGGTCCTCCACCTTAAACTACTATTCATACAGAAAAATGGCGTTCTAATAATCTTAAGCTTGCTTTCTTATCCTCCGAAATAAAATTTTTATACTTTTCCTAATAAACTTATTTAAAAAAAATTATCTTAACCAAATGATTACGATTCCTCAAACAAAAATTCTCAGCCGAGTATTAACCTTGTGTATAAAATATTTTATATATTATATTTTATATTAATATTTTATTATTATATTTTATACACAAGGGTAATAATTATATAGCTGTGCCGTGGCATGCTGTGGCCTTCAATCTGATGAAATCGAATCAGTCTGCCTGCGTACAGATTCGAACTCCGGTTGCATATATGTACACTATTGCAACTATTACTCAGCTGAGAGTTATTGAGCGTAATATGGTAAGGTTACTTTTAAATCAAATTAGAGAGATACAGATGCTGTGTTAGTGCGAGATAGAAGAGATTTTCAGTACAAAAGGGCTCCAGAACCCCCCAAATTGGGCGCCATACCCCCATATAAAGGAAGAATAAGATGCAAAAGTAAATTTGCATCTCGATTAGAAATAACATGGGATTTTGCCACAGGACCCGCAAAGCTTATCTACTTATTTTCCTTGAAATCTCGCAATACATTAATTTTTGACTTTCCTTTGCAACCTACTTGTACCATTTAGCTGTCAAAATTTCACAATTTATATACTTCAAATTTGAGGTATATGAACTTTTACCTTAAAAATGAATTCCTTTAATCTAAACGTGGACACTTTAAGAATGCCTAAATAAGTAAGCACAATTAAAGCTACCCAAATTTCTGATCAAAATATATTTTATTAAATATTAATTATCTAACCATTTTCTCTAAACCTTTATGTTTTCATAAATTCCAGTAAATTTTTCTTTATGAGATAAAGGTAACTCATCTTCACCCTTAAAAATACCTTACCATCTCGATAGACCGCCTATAAGCTATATGCTAGCTCAAATTAAAAAAAAATGTATAATGATTGTAGAAAATATAATATTAGATCTTCTTATCACTCCATACAATTTGGTTCTATGCATACAATTTCTTAGCACACAAAAAAAAAAATGCACTTACCTTTATAGGCTGTTATACTTCTCATAATACATGTAGTATGTGAAATTTCATAAAATGTTCGAAATTTTTCATAACAAAAAAAAAAAAGAAATAAACGCGTACATCGCAATGTTACAATAAATAACGCCAAATACATAAATAAATTTATTGTTCACAATTCATGTAAGCTACGAACAAGAAAAAGATAATTAATTTAGGGAAGGTGCCTACGTGCACTGCAGCACACGCCTGAATCTAAATAACAACAAAAACAGCAAATTGCCACAACAGAAATCTATTTTAGGCGTGGACAAGTTTCTAACTATCTAACCTCTTGGACAGCTACAATTCTATTTAATGAGTCCGGTTCAAATACCTTTTCATATATCCGGTTGTTGTATACTTGTATATGCATTCCTGAAAACAAAAAAAAAATGCTTTCAATTTTTATAATAAAATCCGTCTTATCACTCTTGCAGAGTAGCTCCTTTCTCGGCGATATCTCCCAGTAAGCTTAACAATTGCGAAATTTTACGTAAGTGCCACAAAAGTTTATGCAACATCTTAATAACAGATGAATAACACAAAATCACGCAATTAGTAAATATTTTATGCTCTGCGATACAAATTGACTTCAATTTAATGACTTAATCGCGAAGAAACTAAGCTTGAAATTATGTAAGCAAGCAAGGTAGGTACATACATATATACACGTCTACAGTAGCGGCACATATTTTTTACACGCACTATAAATTTGTGGAATGTGAAAATGAATGAAGGTCATCGTCGATCAACCAGCAAGAAAACTATGCTAAAATGAAATAAAATTGATTTAGGATAGACAATAAAAAAAGTATTGTTGCGCTCGAGCTTCGTCGTGATCTAATTTTGTATAAGATAAATAAACAATCAAAACTTACACTAAAAATAGCGAACGATTTTTACCGGCTTAGACCCATGTACATATTATACATATATTTATTATCTTATTACAGTTCTATCCTATTTCTTGTGGTTACAAAAATTATAATTTGATTTCACTTAGATTCACTACCTCAATTTGGTGATAATTAGGTATGCGAATAATTCAAGGGCAATCTACATACCTATAACTGCACCGAATGATTCATTCTCGCGATATTGCGTCAATCGAGGCGTCGGAGTGTGTGATATTGCAAGACTACATAGACAATCTGAATGGCTGAAGAATGTACACCAGCAGGTCTCCATTAATATAAATATTTCTTTTATCGAACATTAATTTCTTTTTTTCTGGGTCCTACATATCTTAAGAGACTCAACTAGGTAAATCCTTAGTGATTTCGTAATGATTTTTTAACATCCTCTGATCTAACCTGATTGATTTCGACTGCTAATAAACGTTTCTTTTATTAGTTTTTATAATATACTGTGGACAAAATCAAGATAGTTCATCCGTTTGTAACGCACAGAGACCAAATGATGGTAGTACAACTAATTAAGGCATAGAATTATTTTGCATGTCAGTTCGTCTATCCGTCTGTCAGACAAGCTATCGTACATGCTTGCCGTGTTAACCTATAGCGAGCTGTAATTTTGTACGCATTAATTTAATTAAAAAAGAAAGGTCAAGTTTGTAGATATTTAGGTGAAATCGAGCAACTTATTCGTTGCAATATAAAAGTTGTGATTGTAACCACATACATGCACATTGCTTAAGAATGTTTGAAGTAGAAAGCTGAGATTTTCTATACGAGATTCAATTATAAATTGTAGATCTACGAGTAAAGCCTTAAACAATATACCAAAACACCTTGTCTCAATAATTTCAAGCTGAGCTGACTGCCACCACAGTCGGCTTTGGTTAGAAGATCTCTCGGATAGAATAACAAAGGAACTATGGGGTAAACCTAACCCAAATTAAACGAATAAGCTCTTAGGACTTAACAAGCCAATCCTGAGAATTCTGGTGTACACTCCTCTCTCAGGGGTCACCTGCGGAGAGGAGTCCGAAACAGTGACCCACTTTCTTTGTCAGGCAGTCATAAAGGCGCTGGATACTGTGCTGGTAAAATCAAAATTGGTGCAGTTATGCACTAGCCTTGAGGTACTGTTACAAGGCACAAGGTGACCCTATGCTGGGTACCTGGCCATAAGGATATCTCAGGTAACAAGATGGCTGATGAGTTGGCAAAAAAATGCTTTGAATTGGATAGCTCTGCCGCGGTAGCTTTTGTGAGGATCCCAATCGGAGCAATAAAAGAGAAAATCATCAGCGGCGCCTTTCAAAAGGAAAGCCTCCGGTCGACCAACAGGAATACCTGCCGTATTTCGAGGCAATTGTGGCATGTGTAGGACAGGAAAAGGACAAGGAGCTGCTTAATGGCAGCAGAACAAACACCAAGAATCTAGTAGGGGTCCTTAGAGGTCACTGGGGATAGCGGCGAACGATTTCTCCAAGAGCTGTAAGGACTCGGAGAAAATCGAGTCCGTCCAACACGTGCTTTACGAATGCCCCGCCCTAATGAATAAAAGAAGCAGGCTACTGGGTGGCTACTTCTTTTCAAGTCTGGAGGAATTGCAAAACATGGAATTTAGATGTGTCCTGAGTTTTCTGAGAGAAGCAGGATGGATCTAAGTAAAGAGTCTTGGCGATATCTTGAGTTCCCCAAGGGAAGCAGGATTGATCTGGGGCGGCATGGAAAGGTTAACCTATGGGGCCTAGGTGCACAATGGACCCACCGGAGGTCTAAGTGAAGCAGGCTAGTTTTATTGCAGCATCCCTCTTACCTAACCTAACCTTGTCACTGACCGGCACTCTCAGGAATACGTTACAGATTCCTTGGCTCACACGTCCTGGACGAGTTACACGATGCCGGCAAGGAGAGCTGGGGGCCAATACTGAAATTTATAGGAGCGTCCGGTTTGGACCTATGAGCGATCGGGTTTGAAATCTGGTTGCGTATTTCTTGAATAGACGGTTAGCTAGGATTTAGAGTGTAGAATAAGAGTGTTACAGGATGGATGTTAATTGAAAAGGGAACCAACTCTCCTCCTACCTCGCAAAGGACTCATCTTACACCCCCCCCCCCCCCCCCCCCCCCAAATGCAATTGTTGTTTATTTTGCCAACTTACTATCATCTGCCAAAATATTTCCCATTTATTCTGAAACACTGTATAATTTCGTAATTATTTTTTTTAACTCTACATTAACTCTTTTCATTTCCTTGTACTCTAAAATTTGTCTACCAATATTACGATCATTTGTATTTCTAACTCCTTTAATAGTACCAATTGTCTCCTTAACTCAACTCATATTCGGATTATGAATTACTGATTTATAATTTACGCAATTATGTAATTCTGTATAATAAAAATAATATTAATATTACGTGATATTGGATGTGCATAGAATGCATTATTCATACATACATAACATATGTACACTGGTATCTGAATTTTACTGCACAATAAAATATTTCAAATGTATTTGTATTCTCTTATTTTTATAAACAAGGCCTAACTTACATCAATACTTATTAAAAATTATGTTGCTCTACTCTTAGCGTACCTTTTAAAAATATCTATTATGAAATTCTGTATGACTTATGTAACACATAATAATTTATTTTGTTTTTTCTTTCAGGTAAACATTTTTGAAGATATACAAGAAATTTGTATTGAAAATAAGTAAGGTAAACATTTTTAAGATTTCAGTAGGGAGAAATATATATATAAAGGATATAAATAACGCATGTGAGGAAGGATATAAATAACGCATGTGAGGAAATAACAATATAATAACGAGTTTATTGTGTCATTTATGTTTCATATTTTTTAAACTTGAATTAATCGACAGTTTCGTTAAAAAAATAAAATGAAAATAATTCTAAAATAACTTCCTCGCAGTTTGGAAAAATTGTGATTTGTGTCTTTTCTTATAAATGTTTATATCTTTGCTTGGTGAAACAAATATTCTGAATAGAGATACCTATGATACAAAGATTATTAAAGTATGGCCTTCCCGAACTATCAATTCTCATCTACGTCATATTGTAGGCATTTCCTTCATTTCAGTTGAAATCATTCGCAACAAAGTGCAAACAGATTTTCTAATTGGAAATTTATTTGTTCTCCTACCAACACTTATTAACCTTTCGCGAAGTTATTTATTCTTAGGAAGCGGAAGAAGCTTATATTTTTATTAAATATTAAACCGGGTCTTGCTTTTGTAATTTAAGATTACACAATTCACCACGTCTTTTTATAAATAGCATAAAAAAACTGAAAGCAAATTGCTCACCAAGTATATTGAGCCAAACCAAGCAAATGACACTGATACTTGCGAAGGTCATACCTCGTTAATTGTTGTACCCATCTAAATTTAGGTTAGGCTAGATTAAGAGTAGGGCCATCTAGGCCATTAGGTCCATACAAACACCATGACCAGAATTGATCTATTGTGTTTTACACTAAAGTGGCTAAGCAAAATTTAGTCTTTTCACGGACTCGATTATTGCCCTTGGAGATATATTGTAAACCTTATTTGGAAATATGATTGCCTACTCCAATACTGCAAGCGCAGGACACTCACATATTATATGCTTTCACGTGTCATCTTCCTCTTCGCTCAGTCGACACAGTTTTCTGTCGGATTTATCTATCTTCCTAAAAAAATAACGGGAGGGACGATGCCCAGTAACTGCATTAGTAAACAGCCTGAAGGACTATCTGCGAAGACCAATAATTTTGTGCATCTAGTGAGGAGAAGGACTGTCGAATTCCTTCACCTGCCTCATACCGGGCGCATTACGCCAGATAAGATCCGATTACCTGTTTTCCCATTTCTACAGTTAGGGGGCGTTTTGGTATGCCAAATTTTGGGTAGGAACCAGTATATAGACTCGCGGCTCTAGTTTTTGCCAGATCGATCGCATTTTCTTTGCTGTTCACACCTTAGTGCCCAGGAACCCAACACAACGTTACTTTGTTATTCCTAAACATCAGCTGGATTTTGGACTAGATGCTCCAGACTAGTTTCGACTCGAAGTGTGAGAAAACATTGTCCTGTGGCGGGAGGCAGAGCTTTCTGTCTAATACCTGGCTACTTCTTTCATTAATGCTTACCCGGTAGCCTCTATCGAAAGAAAATCGTTTAAAAATAACATATTTATGAACTTCCAGCCTTTTAAATTTTACCTGATCCAAAATTTTAAGATGTTCCACATCGAAAGAAGTGTGATCATCTGACCTTTACCTTCGACGCATGCCAGCCGCTGCTTCCGTCCGAATAAAGAGTGCTTGTATACCAAGAATAGCTTCAAGTTCTCATTAAAGGCATGAAGTGAAAACACCAGTAAAGCATAGACATGCTCTCTTTTTGGTTATCTGCATAATTGGAGGAACTAGACGTTTGCCCCGCAAGGAAATATGGGTTATTATACCCCGAAAGATCAATAAGGTCATTTTGGAATTTTGACTCGACTTTTCCCGAAAAGCCTTTGTCAAATGTCCATATAACTTTTTTGGTAGGTACGCTTTCTCGCCAGGATTAAATCCTAAATATTTTAGTTCTTTGGAATATTCTAGTGTAAGTCCATTTAATTTAGGAGCTTAGACCAGGAAGCTTCCTTTCCCAGTGAAAGGGACTAACATCGTATTTCTGGATTTATTGACACCGCATAGTGCCTTTAAAGGCAGTTTGCATAAGCACTGGTAAACCTGATTCAAATTATCCTTTAAGACTACAGTTTGTATTGTTCTGAAAATTCTGTGAAATTCTATAAAATTGGTTAGAATCATTTGTACTGCCGATGAACCGTTCTAGAAATTTATGCGAAATTTAGCAACCAAACTTTCACACGAAATTATATACGGGAATTCATCTACCGTATCATAGGAATTGGTCTCATGTCAGACTTTTTACTTAGTTTTAGTATGTATAATTTAGAATTTAACCACTTTTGGTTTTTAGTTTATCTATATTCTTATAAAATCTTTTGCCTCTTCTTCAATAGGACAGTCCACCTAGATTCAAACAATGTTCATTATATAATTATAGTAATTAGTTGTGCAGTCCAATTTAATTTCTGCACCACCTTTTATAACATAGAATAAAGTAACTTACACACTAGCTTTTAATTTTCTATTGAATAAGTAAAAAAACTCTCACCTATTATTCGATCTTCTGTATTTACAATGTCCTTCAAAGGATTCTTTGTATACTTTATCGTAGTGTTTTGGATAAATTGAAATGAACTCAGTCTAGCAGGGTTGGATCTCTATGCTGTTCTTCAGATATGCATACAGTTTTAGAATCTATCAGATCAATCTTTCCGCATATGGTTTCCGAAACTCAATATGTACTTCATTTGAGTCGCGGGTAAACACCTTGGCTGACCTTCTGAAAGAAAGAATAGAGACATTTGCACACTTTAAAGATTAGGGAAATTAATAGATATTCTTTGAGTTTGGAAAACACATACATTTCAATATTTGACCTAAAAATTTCTGGCAACAACCAACTTTGATATATTGTATAAACTTGAAACAATAACATTCTAGTGAAGAAGCTTATAAGCAATACCTAAGTATGTTGTACCTATTGTATACTATATTCCCAATGGAAATATTATCGCTACTACTATATCCTATGTCCTATACTATTCATAACCACCAGTGCTGATATCCAAATTGTTTAACTACTAAGGCTTCTTTAAACTGGAGTAAAATATAAAGGAGCGTTTACAATGGCAGAGCAGAGTGGAGTCACCTCACCAGATTGCGTTGTCTCTCCTTGTCTCAAGATTGATTACGATGTATATGTATGTATAACAAGATTAAAAAGTCTAAGATTAATAAGCTTTTTAAAGCCGCGTCGCACGAGAGCAGTAGCTGAGACAACTTACATCTAGATGTGTAAAACCTCACAAAAACGCGGTCCAATTAAAACGAGCTAATGGCCCTCTAATAGAAAGCTCTGCACATTCACTCTTCCTCTTGCTGTATTATACCACATAAATTCTTCGCAATGAGAGCTTTCTTTGGTTGAATAAAAAATTAAAGAGCTTTCAAAAAGTGTTCCGGGTTTATATGGAGTTTTGCAAATCTAGTTGTAAGTTGTCTCAAGCAGTAGCAATCTTCATGCGCATGTATTGTGAGAACATATTCGCTCACATTCGTAACATTCGCAGGGATGAATATACATTTCAACATTTCCAAATGTGATATTTATCTCAATACTCAGATTTCTAAATGACGGTACCATTGATTGAAACTACTAGCTGAGACAACTTACAACTACCTATAGATATGAAAATCTCCATATGATCCCGGATCACTTTTTTAGTAAAGCTCTTTAACTTTTTATTCAACCAAAAAAAGCTATCATTGCGAAGAATTTATGTGACATACTACAGCAAGAGAGAGAGAGAGAATGTGTAGAGCTTTCTATTATAGGGACATTAGCTAGTTTTAGTTGGACCGCGTTTTTGTGAGCTTTTGCACATCTAGATGTAAGTTGTCTCAGGTACTAGTATACTTTGATTATAGACTGTCGTAGTTGTCTCTTGAAACATTTCTGTATTGACTAGGAGATGTCTCTACTTGTCTTTTGCATGTTATTTTCAGCTTTAAAACTTCTAATCAAAGAGTTTTTATTAACTGGATATTGCTTTTGATTTGGTTTTACTTTATGCACTAGACAAATATGATTCGTACCACAAAATAAAATTATTTATCACATTTTTGGCAAGTGGCGACATCTCCTTACTCTATATCACATAGAAATGATATCAGGGACATATACTATATTACAGTCTATAATTAAAGTGGTATAGTGATATGTTTAAATTTAGAATTAAATAATTACGCATAGGCCAGTCATAGATACTCTTCTCTCTCCTCAATTAAGCCAATTAGCCTATTTATGTATTTTTTGAAATTTTTGACGTAAGAGGACCGAAAATAGAACCTTGGGGTATACTGCAGTCGACAGTTACGGGAGATGAGAGTGACTGCGTAATTTTTACCGACTGCCTATGGCAGCATAGTGTACAATTTTTTATGTAGACAAGAACTTTGAGTTCCGTTGCAATTTAAAAAGTAGTCTATCATAAATTACAATACAAAAAAAAAATTATTGAAATATTTTTCGACTTTATTTTATTTTTTTATTAAATAGACTTTGTGACAGTGCACAAGCGGTTTTTTTTTTTTTTGAAACATTTTGTAATTTCGAATTTCCTTCGAAATTCCTTCGTTTCTCTCATTCTCTGAGTATAATAAATAAGTCGAAAAATAAATTCCTTTTATTACTCTGATAATCTGGCTTCCTTTCAGTGTCATGATTACGATTTACTCGCAATTGCAAATCATTTTCGAAGCATGTAGGGAAGTAATGACGATCCAGAGGCAGATCCAGCTAGGTGGCGCGGGTGACTCGTTCCCCTCCCTGAAGACCACTAAAAAAATATTGCAATAGATCTTCTGAAATTTTCATAATAAAATCTATTCTACTGCACTTTTTGTTAAAAAATATTAAATATTTTTGGATGTGTTCAATTTGATAAGAATGCAATCCTTATAACTAGCAGCTCCACTTTAAGTCGTTGCTGTTAAATCCTATAGAGGAATTAGGAAGTGCTGATACCTGTAAAATTCATTTACATATGTATGAGCATATTCGGGTAAAAGCGATGGAAGGTTTGTTTTAATTGAAAACAGCTGCCAATTGATGAGTCTTTGATGTAAAACAATTACGGCTCTTAATTGGAGAAATTCAGCGAAACTACACAGCGGTAAACAAATCATTGTATCTGGTGTAGTGAGTTAATTGGAATATATAAATATTTTTTATTACGCAAAATACAATAGTTTTGCACATTAAATAAAAAGAAAATTTATATGCTGATTGGGAAATTTTCAATCAATATCTTAGAGAAATTAATTTGTGGGCCTGTTTTGCTTCGAGTGATGTTGATGAATGCACATTAGAAGGAACTTAGTGATATTTTAAGTCTTAGCATGCAAGAATACATTACTTATTCCTACAGCAGGTCTCAACAACAGCAAAGTTGCTCTTGCGGTTTAACGATAAGTTCAACCAAGTAATAAAAATGAACGAGTGTACTTTTCACGCGTATTAATTCCATTTATGTCCAGTCGACAAGACTGCTCAAAACATCTCCAAGTCCATTATTCTGAGAGAAAAATTTATTTTTAAGAGAAATGTTAAACTAAGAATCTTGGAAGCAAGCATAGCAAAGGCTTCTGGTCCCTGGTCAAAACCATCACGAACAACTTCTCCAATTCCTCTATATCTTCACTACTTAACAATGGTGAAGTGGGTGTTGACTCCCTGGATGAAGCTAATATTTTGGTTGGTAGATTTGCCTCAAATTCTCGTTTTCTATTCACTTCACAGGCACCTATTTTTCATCTCCAGCGTTAGATGTATACAAGAGCCAATACACATCCTTAGGAGAGGTGTGTTCAAGATCCTTAAGACGATAAACGTCTCTAAAGCCATAAGTCCTGATGGGTTCACACCCCTGTTAATTAAAGGGTGTACCTCATCGTTGACTAAATCTCTGTGCAAACTGTTCTACTTGTCTTTATTCGACAAGAAAATTTCCAACTGGTTGGAAACTAACTCACGTTCAACCTACTCCAAAGAAAGAAGGAGGTAGCGATCCCTCAAGTTATCGACCAACAACAATCACTTCGATTCTTTAGAAGGTTTTTGAATCATTTACTAACTCCAAATTAATGAAGTATCTAGAAACCAAGCAACTTATCAATGATCGTTGATACGGCTTCCGGACTGGACGCTCGTCTGGAGACTTTCTGGATTTTCTTACCGAATGTTGGAACCCTAGTCTTCACAATTGTGGTGGCCCAAAATCGTTATCCTAGATTTTTCAAAGATCTTTGATAGAGTCTAGCATCCAGCCCTTTTAGTTAAACGTAAAGCACCTGGTCTCTCCCTCTTCTTCTATTATAGATTAAAAGCTTTTTATCTGATATCCTAATACCGGTTGTACTAAATAGCGTTTCACCAGAGCCTTAGCCTATTAATGCCGATGCCCCCAGGGCTCTGTTATATTTCCATTCCTCTTCTTAATTTTCTTTAATGATCTTATTTTCCTTACTTTTAAGTCTATCCATAGTTTTGCCTATTACAGTACTCTTGATTTCGCTTACTGCTTTAACACTCTTAGGAACTCAAGTCATGTAAACCCAAAGCTGTCTCATGTCTTTAAATAAAATCATAACTTTAAGACTCCCATTTATTTTGATGGAGCACTGATTTACGGTACACCGTGTTTATGCATTATTGGCATTTATATTTGCTGTGACAGATCACATCTTCTCTATTGCCAAAAAAGCGTCGACATGTCTTGGATTTCTCAAAATGTATAAGAAATATTTCATCCTATCGAATATAGCGTTCCTCTACAACTCGTACATAAGAACTAGAATGGAATACTATTCCCATATCTGAGCCAGGCTAGATGCCTTTCGCTCTTTTCCCTATGTCCTTCCTACCATGCTATACTTTGCATTATAGGGTATTTTCTGAGCTTGGCTTATTAGTCAACTTTTTTAAACCATGAATTTATATACATACAATATCTGTATTTGCATCTGTTGAACGTTGATCACCTTTCTTCGTTGAGATTGGTAGTTTATGTGTTCGACCCAGATCTTTTAAATGATAAATTTTGTGCATTTCATATTTGCGAGTGGTGGCGAGTGTCTTGGAGCTTTGACATGTTTCCAGGGTATACCGTTGCTAAACTATAGTTGCGCCCCCTCCTCACAAGAATCCTGGATCCGTCTGTGACGATCCTCAATTTCTTTTACTTTACAGAAGGAAGCATGTATTAAACATTGACTCGTATGCTAGTGAAACCAGGTGAAAGAGAAAATATAGTCATATTATAGGAGCATCAAACTCATTTGACAGTATTGGCAGACGTGTTCTATTGTATTCTACTGTGACTGTGTGTTCTATTTATTTTTTTTTTTCGAGTACTGTATTTATGATATGCTTTTGTTTTGATGCTTTTGTTTTGAAAATTTTAGCAATTCATCAGGCTATGCATAATTGTTTCTTTTTATAAACTTAGTGGAAATAAATATTTCTTAATATTTTAAAAGTTTAATTTTAGAAATTTAAGTCATTTAATAACCGGTTCGCAGAACTCTGATTTTTTTAAACAGTTGTTCAGCCAAACCGGTGCGAACCGGCTGAATATTAGCACTGATAACCATCCAAGCCGCAGCCATAGTAATGATAATTGGGACTGCGCTTTTAGCATTTTATCTAAAGTCTATACCAAGCAAAACTTATGTTGTCTACTTATCATTATACACTTATGTTATATCAATTACAACGAAAATGAACTTTTATATCTATTAGTTTTCCACCTTTATTTTGAACAAGCTTTATGGTACAACATCGTTAAAATATAATATGTAGAATTACTTATTCGTTCGCCTGTTTGACCGTTATTATATCCTTTCCTAATATTAACATACATTTGCATACATACATATTTTGAAATTCAATCACTTTGAGGAACAGTCTCATCTGCTATACATATAGGCTTCTATTTTCTTGGGAAATTTTTATTTATCTCTCTTCCCAAATTTGCAAATAAAATTAATTTATGTAGGTTGAATGAGATTTATTATGGGATAAAGCCCTCATCAGATTCTATTTATAGAGATTACATAACGTACAGGTGTCACATCTATATCAATAGCAGATCTGACAGTATAAAACATATATACCTATGTAGTACCCTATATATGGAAGAGAATTTTAAATTGTATGCCACAATTTGGGTATCGTAGTTCATAGATCTGTATTCATTCCACACTTAGCATGTTTAGACGGTGCCATTTAGGACTAGTTTTACTTCGACTTACGTAGAACTAATATGCAGTAGTCCAAACATGCCGTATTACGAAAAACTAATCCTACTTCAATCTTATATCTGATGCGGTATTGACCTAAAAAATTAGTATTAAACGTTGACATAACCCTCATATAAGCAGGTGTTTTCAAACTTGTTCATATTAAGAGAGAATTTTTATTTAGTTTTAATGAAAATGACTGGAAATAAGAAGAAACAAAATGCGAACGGGGCAAAAGAAAGTATTTAGTATTTAGTAACTTGGAAATTTTTAAATTTTCTTCGATGCTCCATCCTCTTCTCTTATGCATGAGGTGTAAAAACAAACTATTTAAAAATATTATTTCTCATTTTCATCATGAAGTAGTAGGTAGATCTAACAAATTTAACAACTGTCAGAGCATTAATTCGAGCGGATTAAACGGCAGCCGGATTAGTACTACTTAAGTCGGATTACGTAAAACTAGTCCTAAATAGCTCCGGTCTAAACGTACTCACTTATTCACCTACAAAAAATATCTACCTTTAGGAATTAAGGGTTAAAACAAACTAGTTTTTTTTCTTTAATTTCTAATCATCATATTAATGGTCACACCACCATAATTTATTCTTAAAGCATAGTCACATCCCGACCTTATTCCGTTTTTTCCTTTCTGTTGAAATTTGTAAATCGAAGTTCTCTTCTGATCTTTAGTTTAATATTTTTAACCTAATTTTTCTAAAGCATATTTCAATTTACTTACTTGTATTTACATATTGCATATTTACGGAAATTTAAATACCATGTACATTTTCGTGCATGGGTGACATTTCGCTTCTCTCCTTAAAGAAAAATGCAGAAATTATCGAAGTTTTGTTCATCCCTTTATATGTTATATGTACGTGGCTTTCTGCCTAGTAATCATATTTCAAATATTGTGAATTCTTTAATTGTACACAATGTCGAGTTTTATTTTAGAGTTTTATATGTTTGTTATTGTTAATTTAATTGTGGCTATTGCTGAGAATTCGGCAGCAAGAGTTCGGCCATTATATATTATACAGTCAATAACTATATAACTATGAGTCCAATACCAGGACGGTTTTTAAAAAAATTTATGTAAAGTCTGGCTGCACTTCTTTCGCTCAACAACAATTTTCGCGCCCTCTTACAAAATGGCTCAGTCATTACTGAAATTTTCCTTGCGAGCACCTCCAGTAATTAATAATTAGCTGAGTGTCATTAATAATTTAGAGCACTTTTAATCCAAACTGTAGTCGTTTATATTTGGACATAAAATAATCAATGATAACTATGTATAGGTACAATTTGCGTATGTAGTACATATTCCAGGAGTTGTTATTGGACTCAATATAAGAATTTGTTTAAAATTTGACTAATATGTCGAAATTGATTGAGAACGAGAAGACATAATGGGCTGTTGAATTTTGAAAATTGTGAAGCTCTATGTTCTTACGAAACTGCCGTAATACTAGTCTGCTTAAATAATGCATTTTTTTTCTTTTCTGAAATATTTCCATTAAAGCTGTTGCATTTCAGTTCTCAAATAATAGTACATCGAAAAAAGGGTGGAAAATTTCACATGGTCAAAATATACCATATCACTAAAGCCAAAAAATTGCCATTACAAAATACCCCAGCTCATTACTTAATGTCCCCTAAATTATCAAAACCTGTTATGTCGATTATCTCGAAACTCTGATTTTTGAATTGTGCCACTATTGCAGCCAGTGAGCGATATATATTTTACTCTGGTAAAATGCTGAATTTAAAAATTTTAGTTACCAGTTCGGGACCCCAAAATTTTCGGATGCCCACCACCTGGTGGGGTCTGCGGGTGACTTATCTACGCCACTGGGACGAGCTATTCCCCGTTCATTAAAAAAAATTAAAAAATTTAAGCCTCGAATTTTTCTTATATAAAATCTTTCGTATGATGCTCGAGGATTATTTTCATTAATAAACTAATCGGTTGACGATTCATAAGTTTCGCAAACGTTGTAACCCCATATGCAATAGGCAAAAGGTGGCATTCTTAAGCATCTAACTGGCCATACGTATTTGTGTCAGTTCTGGACATAATTGTTTTTTGGGCTGGAGCTGAATCTTGCTGGAAAACTTTGATAATAATGCACATTGATCTTAATTATGCCTTGTTCAATATTCAACAGCAGCAACTTCTAAATTTCGCTAATTCATCCCATACCATCAGAAAAGTAGGTGATTTAAATCGAACTATACTGAACTAAGTACGTGTTTATTTCTTGCAATATTTTCAATCGATGACGTATACACATGATTATTTTCACGCTTGTAATTTCGCTGCAAATTGAAAATGTTTTTATTAGAAAATAGAATTTCTGAATTCAGCTTCCGAAATTTTTTATGTCCGTTCTTTTAACCTTGAAGTGGAACGACCACATTAAGTTTATGTATGTGCAGAATCTATGGTAGCCTTTTATTCGCTTTGGACCACAAGCTTCTTTACATCTACTGAAATCAGATTACATTTAGTGTGCCGACTAATGGTTCTCTTAATAACAAGATGGGTGTGAGGTGAGATCAATGGTAGACTTGATTCTGTTTGCTGGAGGATTCTTATAATCAGATTTAATTCCATGATTAGGTATATGTATATATACATATAATCTTCGTAGATTTGATTATGTCTCACAGCATACTTCTTCAGTCTTCGGTTGTACTATTGAAGCTCACTTGGAGCTTATTTAATTTATCAAACTTGCGCAACCTAAATACTTATTCGACTTTCTCACGTTCGCTCGGTCAAGTCTCTCTTATTTTGCCTAATGTTAGTTGCCTTGTTGATAGACGCCTGCATTTTTATCCAAGCTATCAAGTTATGGAATTATGGAATTTATTAGCAGCTTCGTTGTGAAGATCGCTTATGTCAAGTACGTTGACCAAATTCAATCGGAATTCTTTCATTCACTACTCTTCCTAGAGAAATTCAACTTTTTAAGTTATTTTTATATTTTTTTCTACTTATATAAATTTGTTTCCGTATTTTTTTTAGCGTTGTAATTCTCTTTTGTACAATGCCAATTGCTGGAATAAATTGAAAATTGAAAGTCTGCTTTTATTTTTTCCGTTGGACTGTGAGGACATATTTTCCAATGCGAATTCCTATATCATCTCTATTAATGTTCCCTACTCAAATTGTGCGGAACAGGCGTTTTTTTACCTTCCCAACAGATATGCTCTTATGTCGCTCTCGCATGGACTCTCGTGCTAAAAGGATCATGTTGTTCTCGATGTATTTAGCTATTGATATTTAATTACCTGATCTTTCGTAATATTTCATACGAATTAACTTTGTTGTTTTTTTGTAAAATACTCGTCTTCGTTTAATCATTCATACTTTCTATACCCTACTACGGGGATTATATGACATACTTTATGCCTTGAACAGTGCTATACCAGTATGATTACTTGTTTACGTATGTCGTATTTTAAACATAAAATGTCACTTCGTTATCATCCCTTGTATACGTAATAGTAATCAGTCAGGATAGTGTTGGCTGATCTGATTTCTCCTTTTGTAGTTGATAAACAAGGCAGAGGTTATAAGATTCTGAGAAATTTTGTTCATTTCAAACAGTCGTCTTTTTATCATCATTCAAGATGGTTTCATTCAAGATGGTTTATTATTTTTCGTGTCTTCTGTCCTGAAAGTAGGTACACGGTACAAAAATATAAGGACAATTCCCTAAATTTAATACACGTTTTTTCTTAAATAAAATGTAATTTTAGAAAATAAAAAATCAGTTTAATTTCCCCCAAAAGAATGGAAATTTGGATATCTGGCACCAGAAAACCTATATAGTACGTAAAATTCCCGAAATGTAAACCTTTCTCGGATATAAGGAAAAGAACATTCAATAAATTCGGTATTAGCATAGATGCCGCAAGAACTAGATGTCGCATGCAGTACCAAAAAAGTATACAAAATTTATATGGCTGGGTGGTCCATTCCGGAATGGACCACAACATTTGAAATGATGTATACGTCGAGTGATTCATTATTTTTCGTATCTGAAGTATTGAGGAAGTCGATCAAATGTATACAAAACTGATATAAAAAAACACTTGCTTTCGACACGCTCTGAAACATGTTATGATCTATTCCGGAATGCACTACCCATTTCACAATCTGTATACTATGCTCTAGTATGCCATGCGACATCTAGTTCTTGTGCCATCTATGGTATTAGTCTACATTTTTATGGAACACTTCCAAATATACTATTTTAATTAATATAGTTCACACTTTCAAAATATTAACATTAAGTCATATATTGCTTTTCACTACTTTTTTTTAGCGTGCCGAATGCCCCAGCAATAACTCCATACCACCTATATGTTTAAATGAAAAAAGAACACATATGGTAGTATTATGTGGCACATAAGAAATGAGCTATTCAGGTCATTCTGATGTTTTTTATAGGTTTAGTGCTATTACCTATTCCCTGCAATTTAGGGAATATTATCTATATTTTAGGGGAAATTTGGCTTCGTGGCACAAATTGTTGCCACTCACTTTAGGAAAAATATATTTTTCCTTTTAGTCCGAGTCCATCTGTCCGTCCGTTCGTCCATCTGTATGTCCTCAAGATAACTCTTTTTTTAAAAAGCAAATAACAAAGCTAGAATTGGTCTAAGACCAATTTTTGTGATACCCTAGATGAATGTTCGTTTGTAATTTCGTATGGTCACCCATCTACGCAAGTTGATTTTTGCAGTGGTTTTTCGCATATATTTCTAGAATGGTTCGTCGGACAGTAAAAATGGTCATAACAAATTTCGTAGGATGTCATATTCTGAAAAACTTTTCTGTACAATAAAAACGTCTCTGACTAATCGTTTTCACATTATATGTAAGAAATCAAAATGTTTATATGGCACCACCAAGAAGGGGTAATCCCATTTAGTCCATTTTTGAAAATTTATTTACTATTGCTATGAAGACACCATGTACCAAACTTCAGCTGTTTACGTTGATGCGTTCTCCAGGCAATGCCCAAATATATAGCGGAAAAAGAAATATTTGTATGGGACCATTCCATCTCAAATAGGCAACAGGTGTGACATAACCATCACCTTTTTTTTTTAATTTTACATGCTTGGAGGGTTTGTGAAAACAAACGTTAAAATTAAAAATTTTTTAATCTACAGTGCATATTTCGCGAGTTATGTCATTTTCAAAATTTCGCAAAAATGATATGCTGGTCTTCTATAAAAATTCAAGCTATCTAAGCAAAATAGAATCTTAAAAATATATTTGAAAAAGGACATTTAGGATAAGGATTTTATCCTTTATCCTTGATTATACTGGAAACGTACTTTTGATTTTGTTCATTTTTTTATATCTTGTACCTTATATTATCCAATAAAACATATTAAAGTTTTAACTTGGGATCTCAACGGGATCAAGAAGTAAAAACTTTATCAAACTCTGTACCTAAAATGTAGCCCTTTCTGCGTATTTTGAACTTTTTCTCAAGCATACCAAACGAATCTTCTGGGAATGAGCTTTTGAGCTTACAAAAACGGGAAAAAAACGGAAAAGGTTACATTTTAGGTACAGAGTGTAATAAATTATTTTAAAGCGAAGCTTTGGGTTTCCTAAATCCCATATGAAAAATTGATGTTGATATAGTGTTTTTTGATAAATATAGTAATTAAAAAAATCAATTTAAAATCCGAAGTTTTAAATTTGTTGAACCATAACTTTAAAATGGAGAAGAGCAGGGGTAAAGTTTTTACACCATTGGAGAGGTCCAGCGATTGTGTACAGAATATTAAATCATCATCATAGGCTGCAACGTTAAGAAGTTACTGGGTGATATATAAAAACATACCCAAATAGTTATAAATCCCGTTATCTCGAAAACCGCAAGGATTATGCCCCCACCTCCCTTACAATTTTCTGCTTGTCTAAGCATGGCCTATCCATTACCTTCAAATGCAAGACCACATACGGGACACCCTGTAAAAAACAAGTTTTTTTTATTTGTAAGTACCTACCTATAGTTATAGATGTATTTTGGTGAAGCTTTCTTGAGCTTTTACTCCTTAATCCCGTTGAGATCCCAAGTTAAAATTTTAGAATGTTTTAGTGGATAATGTAAAGTATAAGATATAAAAAAATGAATAAAATCAAAAGTACGTCTACCAGGATATTCAAGGAAAAAGGATAAAATCCTTTTTCACGTATATTTTTAAGATTCTATTTTTCTTAAATTGCTTGAGCTCCTAGCATAAATAGAAAAATATGTATGAATTTAGAAGACCAGAAAATTGGAAAATGTCATAACTCGAGAAATGCGTACTGTAGAAGGAAAATTTTTAATACGTAGTTTAGTTTTCACAAAATTGATGATGTGTCACACTTTTCGTGATTTTTGGTCGATTTGCTATGGAATGACCCTTTGGCAACAATACGAAGGAAAGGCCCGATGCGGCCCATTTTCGAACTTACATTTACTGTTTTTTTTTTGTAAAGAACCTTTATGTAAAATTTCAGCCCTCTAAATGAACGCGTTGTCGAATTGTCGTTCGGATGGACGGACAGACGCACGGACGGACGGAAATGCAAAAATCAAAATAACTTTTAACTTTATGTTTGGGTGTCCAATCCATTTTTCTCTACCATCATTATTTCTAAGTGTTACAAACGGAATGATTTTATCTAGGGTATTAAAAGGTAACTTAAGCTCGAAAATGGAATAAATCGATTAACTCCGTCGTCGGTGGGTTGCCATGCAAAAACTTAATTTTTTACTATATATGTATTTGACACTGGCTCAGAACGTGTCGATGTAGATAGCTGAAATATGTTACATGACATTTTCATACCAATAGCAAATAAAACTTCAAAAATGTACTAAATCTTGGTGTTGTCATATCAAAATTTAGGTTTTTTGAGTACACACTGAAGACGATAAGTCCATAGATGTTTTTTGTTTACCGATAAGTCCTTCAGAACATGAAAATCCTATGAAAATGATTATAATCATTTTTACTGTCCGACGAACCGTTCTAGAAATATATGCGAAAAACTATTTCAACAATCAAACTTGTATTGATATATACGATTTTACATATTTATAATTCATCTAGGGTATCATAAGAATTGATCTCAGACTAATTCTTGCTATTTTACTTGTTATATCGTAAGTTAGTAAATTACAGCATAAAATACCTCTAAAAATTTTATGCAAAAATCACACTTTTTATAATAAAAACAGTTTTCTCGATCGTTCAATATCGTAAATAACAAAAAATAAATCCAAACAATTAAATAAATGATTTATAAAGTATGTACCTACTTCAACATATTGGTACAAATCTAAAAAAAAAAAATGTTCAAATCTAATTAGTCGAAGCTAATTATAGAATAACTGAAAACAGTCAGGTTTCAGTTGACATTGAAAGTTCATTGGGTGTTTAGCTATCGTTGATAGAAAAATTCCGGAAAAAGCCAATTTATTTACATTTGTATAGATATGGATAAGTTCATATCGATTTTAAATGAATTGTGTGTAATGTAAATTATAAATTTTACATCACTGTATGCATGTATGATAGGTCTCAAAAGTAAGGCAGCTTTATGAAGCTCAACCTGTTGATATGAAATAAAATCGAACACTATACTACCGCTATTATGTGTGTAAGTATACTTAAATAGTTATGTAATTAAATTAGAAAGCAATTAGAAAATAGTTGAATACAAATTAAATTCAAAACAATAACTTCACTAAATATGTTATTTGTACCTATGTACATATGATATGGTTTCCTTGTGTTTGAAACTGAAAGAAACAATTCCAATAAAATTTAACAACTACTGCGCTCACCTTAGTTCAATTTTAATTTGAAGTTCAAAGTTTAAGCTCACAAACATTCAATACCTATTCCAATGGCCTTCAAATCTGCTGAGTTTTTGTCATATCCTGTCCAGATTGGTTTGGCTATCTAAGTTCAAATCTCTTGAGGAAAAAAGATACTCAAATCCCAAAATGTCATCATACCACTTTCATTCTGATTATGCTATTGATAAGGCAGGAGACTGGTAATTTATTTATATATTTTTTTTTTTTATTTTTTTTTTTGCTTTGGCGGGGCTTTCTTGTCGTCATTTACTGCTGCTTTCAAATGGTTTTTAGTCTACTGTGTGCCGTTCTGTGACAATTCAACTTAAAGTCTCTAAATGTTTCAATTGTTGCTGTGAAATTTAATATTAAATCCCCATTCATACCTACATTTGCTCCAAATGCGAATACAACTTTAAAAGAGCTCAAATTTTCTGTTATTACACAGAGCTCGAATGAATAATTTTAAAATTATCTCGGCTCCGTTGCGGTGTTCAAATAGCGTGCAACTACACTACACCACACTACACTACACATAGGTGCCTTGCTCTCGGAATTCTAGGTCATGGGCAACTTCTGTTTTAGCGTCAATTTTGTAAATTCTTAAGTAATAACACTTTTCGCAATTATTTCAGACCATTGCGTTAAGAAAGAGTGATTTGGACGAGGAAAATGTTCTCCTGTTATGTAACTATATGAGAAGATATCAGTACAGGTTTTTGTTTTTTTTACATTAGTACATACAACGCGTCGTGTCGTCTTAAAGTGATTCAACCAGATTGCCCTTTTACAGAGAATTTTCTGAACGAAAAAGAAAGAAAAGCAAATCGAAGTCAAGTTATGTCGGACGTCTTTAAAACAAGTTGCAAGATCTTTTCTGCTCAAGCAAAAGCGAAAGGTAACAGGAAACTCAAGGTCTTGATTGAAAGTTCAAAACAAATTGCACCTATAGCGAGTCTTGAATATTTGTTTACATACATACTTTTAAGTGTGTGCTACTCATATGGCTTGTCTTTGATCGTTTATTGAAATTTATATCCTCTATTCGTGTGGACTTATTATTGATTATTGTTTTTTTTTTTTTTTTTAAAGTTTTAATTTGCTTCATTAACGATAAAGGAATGCTTATAAATCAATTACACAGTTGGTGGGCTTTTCCGTTTTTTATTCAATTACACTAAACTTTATCTACTAGTACCTACATAAATACAATTTAAATAAACAATGGTAGTGCTGATAACGTGACCTTGTGCTTTGAAAGCTACTGCTTGGTGCTGCATTAAGAACTGTGACATGCAAAAGCATTCAACTTGAAGGTAACGCTAAGAACAATTTGAGAAATAGTTGAAATTGAAGTCTTGGAAAAGAAATTATTTTGTTCAATGGTCGGTGAATGACAGAGTGGAGTGAATTGAATTGTGTGTAAAATAATTATTTTTGTTTTTTTTTTGGTATGTATTCGTAGTAGATAGATGTAATATAGATATTACATGCTTTATTAACAATTATCATTTTCATTATAAATTGTAGCATTGTTAGAATCTTTTTGAATCAATTAACATAAGTAATGCATCTTATGCTCTCTATAATGTCATTCAGGTAGCAGAAAATAAAATTTGACAATTGTTTAGAGAAGATTAAATTCAACTAAATTAAAGGTAATAAAGTAAATGTAAAACAAAATCAAGAGTGAATTCTATTAATTATCCAACTCTGTATAGTTAGATGAAAAACAAAAATTCAGAGAACAATAAATTTATGATTGGCTCATATTAGCCATCAAAGATTTAATGTTAAGGGATAAACAATCGACCCCATAAAACATCAGGGGAATAGATATAAAATAATGTAAAGTATGAAGAAGAGTTATTTATTACCAATCAGAATATAATACTAGAAATAGACCTTTTATTACTTATCGAACTCCAATAACTAAACATATAAAGAAACGCTCTTAAATGCGTAATTCGATATCTGTTCGGATTCTATACACAGTGGGTAAGAAGAGGCAAAAGCATTCTGAAAATCATTGGGGCTTTTCTCGATACAATACGTCATTTCAAATGTTTTAGAATAAACTTAATAACTAATAAACTTTTAATCAAAGATAACATTAAGATCCCATAAATATCAATATCTCCTTAATATGGTTATAAAATTATAAATAATGATATAAATTATTTTTTTTAGATTTAATTAGCGTACTTTTGGTATTTTTGTTTTTTTTTTCTGAGTAAATTGTCAGCAATACAAACTTTTATTATTTTTATATTTTAGCTATTTACTCCCTTTCTAGATTTAGGCTGTTAATAAAGTTCAGAACCATTATGAGATTGATATTCCACATGTGGTTTGGTGGAGGAAAAGCATGTTTGAGGTGGTCTAATCTCCGCCAAGCCAATACTTCACAATTGCTGAAGACGTGTTCTGAGGTTTCATGAGCATCCTAACAGAAGCGGCAGGATGTAGTATCAGCCAAGCCCATCTTGTTTAGGTGATACCGCAAAGAGCAGTAGTCTGAGAAGAGCTCTGTAATAATGTTAAGCTCTGTTCTCCTACGCAATAGGAGTTCTTTTGTTTTTCCGCCAGAAGTGTCGATAAACTTTGTTGCCTGACGTAGGCCTTGTATCATTTCCCAATAAAAGGATTTTTGTATATTTTTTCAGCTATTTAGGGTAGTAAATGAAGAATTAAAGAAATAAATGTTAGCATTCTTTTTACAGGTTAATATTATTTTCTACTAAGAATAAGTTCCGTTGTACTAGGATCAATTTATATTACATAACAATTAAATTTCATTAGAAATCATTCCCTATTAATTTCTTATTCCATTATACTAGGGACAGTAGCATACCTATTTAGTGAGGCGGGAGGGGAGGGGGCAATGAGGACTGTCCTTCCGGGAAACAAAATTTTGTGACGGTATTTTTTTTATATTTTTGTCCAAATTATATAAAATTAAAAGATTAAAATAAATAATATAAAATATAATAATATTGTAATCAACAAAATCAATGATTATAATAAGTATTCAATTTAACAAAAATACGAGCTGACACCGACGATCCACCTCGACACTTATAAGCTTAATCAGTGAAAAAAGATAACTCGTGCGTCGTAAATTTGGTATTGGTGATGACCACGTAAATATACGTCGCTTTGTGGTAAAAATTAAAACTGCGAAAGAAGGTATACTTAGTTTTTAAATCTGGAGTCAGATTGAAAATTTTTAATGCGTAACTTGCGTAGCACACATTGACAGGTAATATCGAACAGATGCCTATTGTCTGGGAAGTGTTAGATTACCACAGCACGTGAATATCTCGACGAAAAAAGGAAGCGAATTCCTACTTATCGACGCAAAGTCGATCGATATAGCATCACACTTGGGAGATTGTACTGCTGCAGATTTTTTCCGATCTTTTTTTTTATTTCCAAAGGCAAAAAGTAATTCGTTAAAAGTTGATTGAGAAAGAAGAAAAATGTGAACTAATATCATTGTCCAACTCGTCGAAAATTTCAATCTGACTGTACCTTAAAGGGCCGCTTATATCAAGAGAATTATTGCAATATTGAAAGTAGACATAATACCCAATACAAACTACTACTATATTTTTGTTTGCCATTTAAAAGTAGTTAGATTTCCGTAATTTTGCAATTACTTTTATTATTTATCAATTTCGAGAACTTGTGCTTAAACTACGCATAAAAGTCAGTTTGAACACATGTATAAGCAAGAATCAACTGTTAATACTTTCTTTAGTGCCATTTTTGTTATTATGCCCTTGTTACCTCCTAATGGTTGAAGTAAAATCAACTTAAGAATAAAGGAAAGAAAAAGGGGAAAAAAATAACTAAAAAATCAACTCTCTTTACGCTTTTCTGGTTATCGAGATATATCCAAAAAACCGCTTCGCCATGGTCCGACGCATATGTTCCCAGTTTTATTGGTCTAACTTTTCACCTAGTGATTTCTTTTGAAAAATTCTTTCGGATATATATTTCTTTTCTTATTCCCAGACGAATAAAGACAAAAAATGTGAAAGCACAGCAAGCACATTTTTACTGAAATATTATTGAGAAATGCTACCAAAGTTGGACCCAAAGTTGTTGACAATGACAAAGAACAGTTCCATATTAAAAGTAGAAAAATCCTGAATTTCATATCTGTACCTTCTGAAAAAGCAAAACATTGGAAAGAGATTCAAGAGTTTCTTGAACTTCGAATTTCTATTCAAAAATATAAATTGAAAAATTCTGTTCCAAACATAGTAATATTGCTCAGAATTTTTTTAGTCATCATTGTGACTAGCTGTGAACAGAGCTTTTCCAAAATAAAATTATTAAAAATTATCATTATATGGTAAACCTATGTATATTTTGACAATGTCATTTATCATTATGTGTATTATTATTATGTCTATCATTACGTTTATTAAAAAATAAAATTTTTTATTTATTTATTTATGTTCAGTAATTGTTAATACCCATCCTTGATTTTGATTGACTTAGAAAAAAACGGCAAATTTAGGACCGCCAAAGGGGGGAAAAGCTCTAGTTACGCCACTGATTAGGGTTCCATTTATCTGCACTTCGATTAGTTAAATTTTATTAAGGTTAAATCATGTTGTGCTAGAGTATCATTTCACTAAACTAGTCTAAAATTATTTGACACTACAAAATTCCCCAATAAAAAAAAAAATACAAGCCAATCAAGGAGAGATGAAAAAATGCCAAATGCATAAAACGATGCTAATATATATTCCATAATGTAGATAAGCAAAGGCTTTTAAGAAAGCAATTTAAATATCTTTAATCATTTTACCACTCACAGTTTTTAATCATTTTACTACTCACTGTTAATAATATAAGTGTTTTTAGAGGAATTTCGCCAGATTGTTCCATATAGGTACTCTTAATATAAATTTCCTAGGCTCTGTAATTGTTGAGCAGAATTTAATCAAACTAACGAAATTGATTGCGATCTGATCGCATATTGAAATAATTATAATCTATTAAAGAGTCATTATATAAATCAATTAATGATTAGTTAATCCGTCAAGCAAATACATGACATATGATTAATAATCAATCAGTCATTATTCATTAACCGCTTAATCGCTTTCAATATATATCAATTTAGCTGAATATCAAGTAATTTAATCACAATTATTGTTTTCATAAATTTTTTATACCTGATATTGTACATTTATAAGGCGTTGGCAGTAACAAATGTCGAATAAAATTGATTTGCTCGTTAATTTATGTCGAATTGCAGTGAAACTTTTAAATCCTCCTTTCAAAAGAAAATCAATTAACCTACTAACCTACTAACTCCCAAATTAATTGAACTATCTATTATAACCAAATTTGAAATATATTTATACTATGCTAAATAAATATAAATATCCTAGCCGACTAACTACATTAAGATTTATATATTAATCTTTAAATATAAATATAAATATAATTTACTCGAAAAATGCAATAAATAATAAAAGATTAAGCAATGAAAGATTTAATGCGCCTATTCCCAGCCCTGAGAACTGAAAAATGCCGTTGGTTGAAGTAGTATGCTGACAACATACTTATAACAAAGGATCCACATGGATGTTGCTATAAATGGGTGAAATTTATTGTGTTGATTTAAAAACAACATTTCTCAGGATATATATTACTTTTCTCCATCCAGGCTACCTCAGATAATTTAAAATAAAATAAATAGTGTAGAATCGTCTCCAGTAAAAAGGAATTCAAGGTACTTTAAAAAAGTCATATTGGATCCTTAAATATTATCCCTTTTATTAACGGCGCAGTTTGCTGTTAAGAGACTTCTTAGAAACAAAAACGATGTTTCCCTGTGTGATTTAGATTCATATTCAAAACATTATATCGTTGGTGATTTTTTTGTGTTTTTAGATTTTTGAAGGAGTTCTCGCGCTTATAGTACTAATCTAGTAAGGTTTTGTCTTACCTCAAGTTAAGTTGAAGCCCGATGTAATTCATTCTTTCTTAAATCATCATCCGTTACTAAAATTGGAGTAAATAAGATTTTTACAAAAACCTAAGCTAACAGAAACAAAATAAAATTTTGAAAGAAATTTATTTTCATAGGTACATACTAAACAACTTCAATACAATCCATAACTACTCATTTTGAAAAATACACAGCAAAAGAAAATATTCACCTTCAAAACGTTTAATATAAAATTGTCACTAAAAAAGCTTATGTTTAATCAGAGGATCGATCAAGTTGTTGCGATTAATAAGCTACTCACGACCATCCATAAGAAAACGTAAAGATTGGGTGCTCTGTAGAAGATACATTTCTTAAACTATCTAGCATTATATGGATGCAAATTTTTCTTACATACAGTGAGTTTTACTAAATCAAATTATAATCAGCCAAATCGGCGAAAACCCTTTATGTATGGCGCAACATAAGTTTGCTTAGATTTTGCTAGGGTAAACTATTTACCATTGGCAATCAGCTACCTATGACTAACTATAGATGATCGACCATATATTACTTACCAGTTACCGTATATCATTACTAAATAAATTTGACACTTGTCGTTCAAAACATCGAAAATCTGAGATATTTTTTTTTAAAATACAGAAATAATAAATTTATTTATATTTTATAATTCAAAATAATCTCTTAATCATTTCTCCAAAAACGGATTCATTCAGTTTGTTTTCTATACTTTACTTTTAATTTTTATTTAACTTTCCAAGTCTGTGAATGCCATAGTGTAAAAAGTGAATTATCATAATATAATTTGTCTACTCTAAACAATTTTATTTCGCTGATTTCGTTCTTGTAATACCTATTATACAAACTTTTAACTTTTCTATGTTAAATTAACGTGATAAGGTGATTGGTTTTCTATATAATTTTAATTTGCAACCTTTTATGATAGCCACGTGAATTGAAAATCTCTAATTCCACTAGCCAATGTTCTTCAAATCCAATGTCAAGAGCCATTGCGTTCCGACACAAAAAGGTCATCAATTCGATACGATCTTCAAATCATTTAATTTTACATTTTCTTATAGGTTTGAAATTTTCTCAGAATTTTAAGACCCATTTACATTTTTTCGGTAAGGCTAGAATAATTAAAAACCTTTTCTAGTAATATAAATTTTCTTACCATAGTTTAATTAGAAAAAGTCTTTAAATGAAATATATAATAATTTATACATAACTAGGGGAGCCCGTCGGCGATAATATAAATACTTAGATGAGTGGGGGTGGGGTGGGGTGGTTCGATATAAATAATATCAAAGGTATTATTTGCCTCGATCGCTCAATTCCGTACTCTATAGGGTCTCACTCTGTGTCTGTATGGAAGTGTGTGTGCGTGTGTATGAGTGTGCATGCATACAATCATATGGGGAGTGTAACTCTCTACGTCGACGCGTTTTCATGCAGTGCCCAAATATATAGTAAACCACGAAATTTTGGTATGGGTAACCCTACAAAGTGGTTGTCCGATTGGTCCCATTTTTGAACTATATTTGCAATTTTTATGAAAACATCGTGTACAAAACATGAGCTCTCCACCTCGAAGCCTTTTCAGGCAGCTACCAAGTATATAGTAAAAAACAAAAGCTGTGTATGGCATCACTAAGAAGGGATAACCCAATTTAGCCCATTTTTCAAATTCTATTTACCATTGCTATTAAAATACCACGTAGCAAATTTTTTGTATATCAACCCTACGAAGGAGTTGCCTGATTTTTCCCATTTCTGAACTTAATTTAAAAATTGTTTAGGAAATTCCCATGTATAAAATGTATATAGTGAAAACCTACATTTTGTATGGCAACACCAAAAACTGGTGGCCCGATTTGGTCCATTTTTGAGCTTGTATTTTCAATTTCCATGAAAACACCCTGTACAAAATTTCAGCTCACCACATCGACCCGTTCTCAGACAGTTTTCAAATATATAATGAAAAACCAAACATTTGTATGGCAACGCCAAGAAGAGTTACCCTATATAGCCCATTTTTATTCAATTTTATTTACTATTTCTATGAAAACAACGCGTACCAAATTTCAGCTCTCTACGTGCACTCATTGTCAGACAGTGTCCAAATATATACTAAAAAACGAAATATTTGTTAGGCAACCCTACGAAGGAGTTGCCAGATTTCGTCCATTTGTGAACATGTTCTTTCAATTTTTATGGAAACGCTGTGTACAAAATTTCAGCTTTCCATATCTACGTGTTGTCAGGCAGTTTTATACGTCTTGAGAACAACGCCATTTATCGTGTCCAAAGCTATCCTATCTCTTAAGCTGGAACCAATCAAAAACATTCACAAAATTTCATTGAAATCGGTCGGGCGGTTTTGGAGATTAGCGTGTACAAACACAGTGACACTGGATTTTTATATGTATATCAAGATAATAATATATTTTCTATAAATATTGCGAGTTTTATTAAGAATTTAAAAGCTTTTGTTATTTTTGAAGGTGATAAGTTTTGAATAATGAAAAAAAACGAAATTTTTCTTTTAACAATAACACACAGATTAACCCATTTAATGGCATGGAAATTATTGCATGACGTTACTACAAATTATTAATCAAATGAAATGCTAATTAAATTATAAATGATATTATAAAAATATATATAAAAAAAAATGACATTGATTCAGAAAACACACCAACAGCCGACATTTTCTAATAGTCCGGCGGTGTCATGCAACGAACTTATAAAAACATGTAATCAATTTGATATTCGTTCTTTACTACAAACAACGCCTAAAGATCATACTACTTACCATGTTTCGTAAGTAAGTGGTTTTTCTGGCTGATGCAAGTGATCTAATTACTCAACGTTAACTGAGAAAGATTCAAATTTCATAGTTTCGTCATAGTAAATCCGACATGCATCACTGCAATCACAAAACAAATTGTGTCTCATGTAACTTATTGACTTTTCCCTAAAGTAAAAAAAAAAAGTTTTTAAAGATGAGGAAACATTTTTTTTCCGAATCGACCAATTTTGAATAAGTACTTGAGATTGATAATAACGTTACTATTAAAAGGCCGCAAGGCCCAAAAAAATATTGCTCAGACCAGATCGATTTTCTCATAATCTTTTGGTGTTTTATAGTTCGTATACATAGTTGATTATTTAATAGGAAAGAACTAGTTTTCCTAGGTCACATAGCAACAGGTATACCCGGTGTTGGTATTATATATGTAAATATATTCAAACTGAGCTACTTTTTATTCTGCGTTGTGTCCCGTTTTTTTATTATCGGTTTCACTCAATGAATCGCCATTCTGATCTACTAGTGTGATGCAGCGGTTCGGGTAGAAAATCGGTTTCACTTTCATTGGCATGCCAGCTATAAATAGTCCGAAAGTAAATTAATAAAAACAAACCTCAATCCATTGGGCAGATAGATATTAGCTTTTAGGGTAACAAAAATAAAATTAATTTCAATTTAACCCAGCCCTGACCTTCTATTTTTTTTTTTTCGGCGTAAATAAAACTCACGATCCAGATCACTTTCAATTTCAGCAACACCTAGCGATTTGAATATTTTCAGTACTACGTACTGGTAAGCCATGATGTACAAACTACAATCGAAATACACGTACCTACCTCTTTTCATTTTACAATTACAGGTTTCACTATCGTGGCAATTTTATATAGAATTCGTTCGGTTACCTTGCCCCTTTGACATATTATTACCTTGGAAAATTACCTATATATTTACGGTAGAATTTTAAATGTTTTTTTTTTTTGCATTTGCATTTGCATTTATGTAAAATGTCAAGCGTTACAAATATTGAACGTTGAATAGTAAATCATATTCAACGGAATTTGTAATTAAGTATTGAATTGAAAAATAATCGATTACATATACAAATAAACCGAGATGTTCACTATTAATGGGAGCCATTGATTATATTCAGTAATTTGAAGTTAGTGAAAGCAGTTGAGTAAACAATTGAGCAATATCAGCTTAATGTAAATTTTCTTAAAAGAGAACAAAGAAGAGAAAAAGCTTTAAGAGCTTATTTAATTGTAGAATGATTAGCGCTCTCCGACAGTGTTAATGTTAAGATGACATAAGAGTACACAAGGTTAGAAATGATTTGTTTGTATACTATTTATATCGTGGCTAGAAATTAACCATAATCCTATAAGGAAAGCACTGAAATGCAATACAAATAAAAAGCACGAAAGAGCTAATATATAAATAGAAAAATACAAAGCATTGATGTTAATAGAGAGTAAAAACAAATAAAGAAATACAAAATTAGATTTAGGGTAAAAATAACACAATGCAACGAGATAATGGTGATGAAGAGTTTTCCATGAGTAGGCTAGCAATCCCATTTTGTTTTCACTCATACTATCCAACCTTCGATCATTGAAATTTACAGTAAAATACAAGGCGTTTCGTATCAGCAAGAACCAATAATTCCTGCTTGTCGTACTAATCAGTCGGTAGGCTCTACATCAATTTATTTAAATTGATAACATTTTTCCTAAAATCTTCATGACTTTTCTCTATAAAATAAAGAGTGCTTACCCGAACTAATAGGTTTGCTGATTTGGAGATTTGTATGTACATGATTAGCATAAAGATGGATCTTCACCAGTAGTTGTTCCAGTACTCACCCTTGAGGTACACCTTGTATGAGATGATCGTAGCATACTTTAAATTTTTTAGTACTTTAAACCAATTTGTCAATGCGCTTCCATTGTGTATCGTGATTATAAAAATATAAATAACGATCGCCTTCTAGCGGAGTGTCAGGAATTGTCCTGGAGCAGCGTCTACGAAACTAACTCTGTAAATGATAAAGTAGGCATCCTTTCATATACTTTGACCGAATTGTTTAATAGATACGTACCTTTGCGAACGCGCCGAATTCAGCCGCAGAGATGCCCATGTATCAGACAGATGAAATACGAAACATATTATCGGAAAGAGATTACCTATAGGCAAATCTTATCATGGAATTTGCCTTATTGCGGACTCGTTTATATCTATTTTTCGCATCAGCTGAACGGATAAGTTTATATTTAAGGCAAATTCCATGATAAGACTTGCGAAGCGTGCATATTTTTGTAAGAAGCTAGATGTAAGTCAGCCCTTTTTTGCGACAGGTGTCTCGGGGCGTCTCCTTGGCCTGAAGGTTTCTCAGCTGATGGTTTAAGTTATGCTGACTCTATCTACCATTAAATCAGATGCGGCAGGACCTGATGGACTACAACCAAAATTTATAAAACTTATTGTGCCTACAATAGTGAAAATACGAACGCACATCTTCAACCATTGTATCACTACATGTCAATTCTCCAATCAATGGAAACAAGCATTGGTGGTGCCTATTGCAAAGAAGTCCACTGCATGTACTCCAAGTGACTTCCGTCCCATTAACCTTCTATGCTACTTGGATAAAGTATTTGAAAAAATAGTATACCAGCAAACCATGAACTACACAAAAAAAAACTGTTTACTGTCAACCTGGCAATCTGAGTTTCGTCCATATCATAGCTGTGAAGCCGCTATTCTGAATGTGACATCGGATATTCACATGGCCCTTTGATGAAGATCATCTGACTATTTTTGCGCTACTTGATTTTAGTAAAGCGCTTGACTCCATAGATCACTCGAACTGGCTAACCAAATTGGGTAATAAATTTTTCTTCTCTTCATCGGTATTAACCTTCATTTAAAGTTTTCTAAGTGGGCGTAGCAAATTTGTAAAAACAAATAATGTTACCTCGAAAAGTATATCCCTCTGTTGTGGCATGCCCCAGGGATCCATACTTGGTCCCCTGCTTTTTAGTGTATATATATATCAATGATCTTCCAGATGTTATTGTAGGTGCTTCCGTTCATCTATATGCTGATAATGTGCAAATATACCTTAGTAGAACAATTGGCTTAGTGGAAGATTGCATAAGTCGGATAAATGATGATCTCAAACGTGTATTTGACTGGTCTGAGCAAAATAACTTAGCTCTTAACCATAATAAATCGAACTGTATGGCGATCTATAGACGTGATATTGATTCTTTACCACTGATTTATTTGAGCGACAATAGACTAGTATATGTGAATTCGGTGTAAATTCACCTCAACTCAAAATTTTCATGTTATGATCATGTCAGTGTTACACTGAGGAAAATATATGGATGCCTCCGGCAGCTTTGGTTGAACTCCGATTGCCTAATGCATCATTTACGAGTAAGACTAGCTAAATCCCTTTTACTACCCTATTTCACATATGGCTGTGCGATATTTCCAGTTCTCGATTCAGTCGTAGGAAATTTTTGGTTGCATTCAATGATGTAATCCGATTTGTCAACAGATTGAGACGGGACTATTCTCTCCTTATGTAACGTCCTTGTTTGGCTATCCGATAGAAACTTATCTAATAAATTACAGACTAAAATTCCTTCATAGACTTATACTATATACAACGAGAAGCCTTCATACCTATTTGAGAGATTGAGTTTTCTACAGTCATCCCGGCACATGAACATTTCGAACCCCGTTGCAATTCATCCTATGGGGATAGCTCTTACTTCGTCCAGGGCATTCGTTTGTTGAATCGTTTGCCAGCTTATATACAGAGAACAGGATCCAGCGGAATCTTTTACAAATCATTATTGCCACTGAACTTATCCTAAACATTTGAGGCACAACTTGGATACATATTGTTAAAGCTATTTGATAACTTTTCTTACCCATAATAATACTAATAAAAATAGAGTCTGTTCTTAAACCTACAATTATTCGTTAGTTTAGTTAGGCTAAGCTTAGTTAGTTAAGTTAGTTTTTAGTAAATTAATGTATTTCCCCAAATTAAATGTTGCACGATTATTTACTCATTATGTACAACTCCAATTCACTTTGTACGTTTAAGATCTTGTTATCTTTGTACTACACTCAAGAAATATATTCTATTCTATTCTACTCTTTAAATTTTATTAAATCGCCTAATAAATTTCTTGAATTGGATTCACAGTAGATATAGAAGCATTCAACCTGTAAAAAGTGGACATTTTACGGAGGGCAGAATAGTCTCCCATACTGTTGAATGCCTTCCAAAAATCTGAGTAAACTATCGGATTACATACAAACTCTCGTTAGGTGCTTTTAAATTTCCTAGAGACAATCAGTTTCGGAACTCTTAGAGAAACGAACGCCTGTTAACATGCCATCAATTTGTCCTTCTTCTTCAAACCTCCACTCGAAGTAATTTTTTGTTTGTGCATATGACAGTCGTTCTAAAAATTTTCTAAAATAATGTCTGCCATGATTTTATTAAGCACATGAAAGTACGGTTACAGCTTACGATATAGTTCAGTTAGACTGGACTAATAGGCTTAGTGTCAGATCTAGGGCATCTTGAAACATATCCGTCTCTGATTTATGGTGAGATACTCTTTACTACCCACCGTCTTCATTTCTACCAGTGCTATTGCAACTTTCACGTCATTATGAAAATACATTACTGCTTACGGTGATCCATAGCGGTATCACAGTTGATTCGTATAATCTTGTCCTATCTCTTGATTTAGAGATTTACCTGCTGACTAGTACCAACAATCACTTTTCTTGGAAATTATTAAACAACTTCAGGCTTATCTGCACTACCATTAAGCTTAGATAACTTTCCGTAAGCCTAGTATACAGCAGCTGAAGTTGAGCAACCATTAATAATCCATATCATGCATCAAGTCTATCTGGACTTCCACAAGAGTCTATTTTTTGACCCCAAGTGGTTAGCACAAAAATAAATGAGAAAATCTGAAAACTTGACGGGGCCAACATATAGCGGGTATTTCCGAAAAAAGGTCAAAGTAAAAAATAATATAAAACGATCCAAAATTATTATTTTGGACCGCCATAACTCCAGCGGAGTATCGGGCTGGTCCAGCAGTCGTAGGAAAGGCCATGAGGTTCTTTATGCAATGAGTTCTTAACTGCGACCGTGTACCCTGTACTTTTTAACATACAAAGCATACAAAGCAACAAAATAAGCTGATTGCTATTTTGTTTTTTTTTTTTTGTGATAAGAATCACATTTTAAATTTACCATGCTTTCGCGAAATTTTATTTGGTAATACATGTTGAAAATATGAGCAAATTGACCAATGATAGCTGATGCAATTAAATTCATAAAAATTTTATAAATGGCACTTTAAACCTGGTTGTTATCAATCAAAAATTGAACTCTAAATTTTTACAAGGATTCTCTAATGAGTAGGGTGATAATGCGTTATGTGATGTATCCAAGTACTTAATAGAAAACTTATTTAGCTACTACTCACCACATCAGGCAACTTTCAATTTTATAAAATAAAATTGCGTAGTTTTGAAGTCCTTTAGTTTTCATTTTCATGTATCTTCCCTCAAAAATTGGCCACCCAATCGGGATTGAATAGACATCGCTTAATATTTATTCTCACAACGCAACACCGCGGTAGCAATCAATGGCGTAAAATACGTGGACGGCTGAGTTGTTATATCAAGACTTCTCCATGAAAAATTACATTAAGTGGAGAATCACTAATAGATAATTTTTTTCTCAATTACGGTATAAAGTATTTCAAGTATGCATACTTCAGAATATATGTACAAATTTACACATATGATAATAATCAACCCTCCCATTTGTCACCATGGTTGCGAAATATTCATCCAAATGTATTAACGTTAAATGCGATCGTAGTCTGCTCAGATCACGCATCAGTATAATAAATATTTTTCGTATTATTATTTTAAGCTTTAAATGTGCAGCCATAAGCGTAATATGATTTAATGATTTCATCTATAGATCGTAGAGTATAAAAATTAAATTAAAACGTCAAAGTAATGGCAGATACGATCAGTATTATTGCTTACATAACCCCAAACTTATTTTTCTTGTCGATTTTAAGCCAAAAAAGCATACTTTGAGAATACCAGCATTGAATCAAAGATTTCCTATATTTATTCATCAAATAATTAGAAAAAACCAATTATAAAAAGGCAAAGAAATCCATTTGTTTTTAATTTATTCAACATCCCTAAATTTCTAAAAACGTGATACGGACACTAATTGGCTATTTTTATGAATGAATTTTTCAGAATTATGTAACTCATCCAACGAATAAAATTTACATAGAAAAATGTTTACCTTAATTTACATAAAAACAGATGTAAAAAATGTGGACTTGTTTTTGGTTTCATCGCTCGAACAGATACTTGTTTTGGATAAATTAATGAACAACAAACACAAAAGTTGAATTGATAAAAATATCCCAAATTAAGGTAAATTAGCTAAATTATGTGACGCATCATAAGACATTAGTCTGAGTTTTTAATGCTAATTTTTGATTAAGTTTTTTTTTTGTTTTTTTGTTTTATTTCAACAAATTTTACATAACTTCAAAACAAAGTGTAACTGGATTTGAATAATTTAAATTAACTTAAAGGTTAATTATATTTAAATGAATATTTAAATTTAGGATATTTGTAACTGGGCTGATTATCTTTTTGTAATATCTCACTTGATTTATGGTTCTATATTTACTAAACAGTCCGCGGTTCAAATCTTTATGAACGTAATGTAACAACTTTGCCCACTCCAAATTGAATGACATCGTTTTTACAATTTGAAGATTTCAAATTGTATTATTTTACTAAAAAGTACGATAAGATATTCACCTTGCCGCCGTCATCAGATATACCTACCTATTATTTCAAATCTAACATTTAAGTACTGCAAGCCTACTATTAAAAGAACCCTTCGATTTAATATTCCATAAACCCCGAAATATACATAGGTTCGACAGAAGAATGCTCCTAACAAATTTCTGACCAATATATTTCCTTTCTATTGATGTCAGTCAGTACAGAATAATACATTTACGAAAATAATTTAATTTTCAGGCATTCACTGCTGGCATTGAGTTACCGCTGGTATTTCATATAAAAGTAGGTTGGATTTCATTCAACACGCTAATTTCAATAAGTTTGTTGTATCCGCTAGTTTTCTTAACTTTATTTAAAAAAAAATTCGTAGCGGACTGCAATTTGTTACAACTTCCTTCTAAGCAAGATATAGTTTCGACTGAATGACCTCTTTAAAATGCAGTAGTACATCAAGTCTATTAATTTCATAATAATTTCTTTCGGCAACAAGTCGGAAATCGGTCCGTTAGTGAATACATATATGTATGTACGTAAGAACACTTTCTTCATGACTTGTATTGTATTCTGATCTAAAGGCTACACTATGCCTGAATTGTCAAGGCCATTCCAGTACATAGACGTCATCAAATAAATTTATTTCAACACCTACATAAATACATTCGCCACCAGATCAATGCTTTACAAAAATGCCTTGATGGTATAGATTGAATCAAAATTTAGTGAATTGGATCCTTTTCTATTTGAATGAATCGGCGATAGCCTATTCAGCTTCGACTTCCTCCTAGAGTTTGGCAGGAAAAACTGATTTTCATTCCTAAGGCAGATCGTAGCATGCCCATGACTTCTAGGGGCTTTAGTCCCATCAGCATTAAATCGGTTCTTCTAAAGAATTTTTAGAGGTTGTTGGAGGTTTCCACGGACGTGAGATTTCTAGATCACAGCATGCATACTTGAAAGGTAAATCGGTTGAAACTGCGCTATATGACGTAGTACACTGTAAAAAATTTGCACAATTGTTGCCACAAAGCTTACGTATTTTTCCCTAAAATGTAATGAATATTCTCTACATTTTTGAGAATACTCCCTACATTTTAAAGAATACGTATTCCCTACATTTTAGGAAAAAAATGCATAAGCTTTGTGGCAACAATTGTGCACATTTTTTACAGTGTAGGAACCATTGAAAAATCAATCGAGAAAAAGAATACACTATATGTGCATTTCTTGATATCTAGTAAGCCTTTAATATTGTTAGATTAAAGGACATCTAGGATGCCCTGACTGGCCTAGAAATTGAATCCTATATATATGTATATGGATTAACTCATTGCTCAGTAACGGCCTAATAAACTTGGTAGCAATAAGGTTATCAGGAGGGTGTCTGGAAGTATGAATGCCCAAACCTTGCTAGACGTAGGAGAAATATGATTGGTATAGCTTCTTTTTCTGGAAACTGGGGAAATTAACATTCAAAAAGTTATGGGACCAAATAAGGTTCAATAACGAATGTTGCTTGTTTTATCGCACCCCCTAGCTCTTAGTTATTTCTTCTAGGCAGGGTCCCAATAAAATGGAATCACAATGAACCATAGATGGTCTAAGCGTGACTGATCGTACATGGCCTCCACTCGAACCTAACCTATCCCAAATTTGGAAGGAAAAGGCGTCAACTTGAACGTCTAATTTTTTAAAATGAAGTTAGTGCACCGACTTTACATGAGCATGACTTTTTCGTTATGATGTATAATTTCATACCTGATCCCATAAATTCAATTAGGCTCTTCACATATTACGAATCAATAATGTATCAACGAGGTCGTATTCTTGCTTACCTGATCTGTGAAATTAATACCCTTATTTCAGAACGGAAGTTTTTTGCAATACAACAGAGTGTCTATAGGTGTCGGCTCTGTTACTATACTGTTTTTGTTTTTTGTTTTAATGGCAGGGGGACAGGTGACCATATCCCAAAGCACGGAGGCCAAAGCGGCCCATTGTGCAGTCCAGGTTTGACACTAACTTACCTCCAAATACGTTCTGAAAGTATCACAGATTTTCAGAATCATTATAATAATAAATAATCAAAATTGATTTACAGTTTAGTTCAGATGAGCTGAACAGACACTTTTTATGTGTGGAAAGCGAGTGTATTTCATAATAGAACCTCTTCGGTGAATATCTTATATATTTATTTTGTTTGTATTGATTCTGATTAGTTTCATATCAGAGCCTGAAAATAACTCTCCATTAAGTCTTTTTTTAAGTGAAGTCCGACTGGAAACTTTTATATTTAAAAAATAAATTTTAATAATACTTTTAACTTTTATTTTTAAAAGTAAAATTTAAGAGTAAATTTTTATTGTACGAAATAAAAGTTTTAAGTCTTTTCAGACCTTTTATCTAACAAAAAAACTTTTTGATAGTATTTCGAGACTTTTATTTTATAAAAGTCTTTTTAAGAGTCTTTTGAGACTTTTATTTTATAAAAATCGTTTTAAAAGTCTTTTGAGACTTTTATTTTATAAAAGTAATTTTTAAAGTCTTTTAAGACTTTTATTTTATAAAAATATTTTTAAAAGTCTTTCGTTATGTTTTTTATTTAAATATATAAAGTATTGACGGTCTAATGTAAAAAAAAACCCTCTCCCGCTGGTTTAACATTTTAATCGATTTGATCCATACATGTACATAACATAATTAGTTTATATCATATAAACTTAAGAAAAGTCCAGACTCTGTCTGTCTGTAACGCGTTGGAATCCCTGGATGGCTTTTATTTTAATTAAAAGGACATTAAAACAAACAAACAAATAACAAAAATATTAAATTAAATAAAAACAAGTAAAAAGGCTCGAAGTAGTTTAAAAGACCAATACTTATGATACCCTATATGAATGCCCGTATGGATAAAATCGATTGAAATATTATCACAAATAGCGGAAGTGGCTGTTTTTTAAATCAGACCGTAAATATTGTACATATTTAAATAATAAGCATAAAGAAAGACTTTTAAAAAGATTTTTATAAAATAAAAGTCTCAAAAGACTTTTAAAATGATTTTTATAAAATAAAAGTCTCGAATTACTATCAAAAAGTTTTTTTTTGTATAACAGTTAAAAATAATAAGAAGAATTTTTATTATTTTAAAAATCTTTCTTATAATTTTGTTTAATTCTTATGGAATAAAAGTTAATAATAACTCGTATTCTAGAGACTTTTTGAAATAAGTCATAAAAGTTTCAAGCTCTAGTTTCATTACATTCATCTCTTCATTTTACACACCTTTAATACGTGCTTGATTGGATTCATCTTCTCAGCTGCTTCAAAGATTTTGAAACATTCGGTTAATTAAATATTAGCTACAGTTCTAAATAATATAAAACAAAATAACAAAAAAAAAAAAAACAACGTTACTATACTCGTATACCGAACATTTCAAAAGTCCATGCAGTTCTTGATAATTTATAAAGATTCGTGTATATTATCCGTATTCTAACTTGTTAGTACTATCACGTAGTTTTCCCCAAAATTCTATTCTTCTTCCGGTATTGTTCACTTTATTTATGTATAAACTGCTAGATTTTGTTCAAATTCACAATATTCAGATAATGCGGAAAATAAGCAAATATATTTCAGTAGGCCCATTGGCCTCAGGATTACTAGCCTGAATTAATGATCTAACTATCTTACAGATTATATATAATATTTACAATCTTCTTAACGTTGCGATTATCATGTTCCTTGACATCATAGACTAGTTCAGAAAAGATCTTACTTTTAGTCCAGTCAAATAAGCCGAAAAAATGCTAAAGATCGCATTTAATTTGTTTCAGGCTGCAATTTTGAGGGTTGGTGTAGGGTGGTCCTGGGAGTATTGTGTCAAAAATGCAGCCTCGCAGGGCCAAAAAAAAGGGGTGAAAGACAATAAAAACACCCCCGAACACGTCAAATTTTTGAAAAAATTAAAAATGCTATATTATTCAGAATATGATTCTAAATAAAAAAGTCTATGGTGGCCAACCCCTATCTCGTAAGGGCGCGACAGGAAAACCGAAAGAAGCTAAGGGTGGACACATCGCTAGATACACTAACATGTGTCCGATTACTTCAATTCTGCAACATTTTCGTTCAAGAGCTAGCAACCAAAAGAAGCGTGAATTTTTCATGGATGGAATGGAAAAACGGGGGGAGTGAAGAAAGTTATCGGACTATATGTTGAGCAATATTTGCGCTCCTGTTTTGCTGTGGTGACGTACTTGGAACATTTTTGAATTTTTCTTAGAATTTTGGCTGATTGTGCAAAGCAAGCCGAGATATGATGATTTTTGCTTTGAATGATTTCTTTTTAGTTCAATATGGCTGCAGTTTTGCGCATTCGATGGTTTTTAGGGTTTTAGATGACTGCGATTGCGTAGGCGTGGGAAGAAAATAATCTTATGTGATTGTATGCATTTGTTGTTTGTTTTTAATTGTTGTAAAGGGTAGGATATGGGATTGCAGGCTACACAGGAAGAATGGGATATAATAAATTAATGGTATAGACTAGATGGGTGGCATCTGGGTTGGTTAGATGGTTAAAAATAGAAGCGTTACCTTATTTAAAAATTTATTACTGACAAATCATAGTTATATAAAATTCGCACGTGCTTTCTTTTTTAAAATTTAATTAAAAAAAGGTTTACTAATTCCCAATATGATATAGTGCAATAATTGTCTCTTGCAATTTTCAAATCAAAAAATCAAATCAATTTAAAAAGGATTTATTTCATGTAGTACAAGCCATTTTTTTAGCTACAGCTATACGTACAACGTTGGGAAATAAGAGACCAAAGATCATAATTATAGATTAACAAATCAGAAAAATTAGAAAATAAGATAATAGTAAGAGCAATTCCACCATGCGGGTCTTTAGTAATTGACCATTTCATTATAAAAATAATATAACATTAAATAGTAAATGTCATAATGATATCTTTAAAAAAGGTAATGTTAAAGATAATCAAAATGGAAAATTTATTTTTTCATACTAATAGTTCTAATGGATACACATATGATAATATAGTTGAAAACAATTAATTGGTTATTCTAAGAAACATAATTTCTATAGTTATGAAACTCATTTATGTTAACCTAGATTAAGCAATTGATATCTTTATCACGAAGTTGGTATTATTAATATACATAGTTACAATTATTTATGTAGTTATAATTCTTTATGTTGCTCTATCGTATTGTGTGCCTTTAAGTTTTCAAATGTCACCCAGTAATTATAAACATAATTTTACTCCTTACATGTTTACTTCTGGTAATTTGCTGTTCTCAGTAATATATGAACCACGGTAGTGTTATTATTAGTAGTAGTGAAATTATAACTTTATCCTTTTTATATCATTTCACTTTATATCTTTGATTAGTGATTAGTTGCATAGCCTAAGATTGCTCTTACTGTTATCTTATTTGCTCTTTACTACCTATATGTATTCTAATATTACTCTTATGATTACTTATAATTAAGTGTCTGGTCTGGTTTCCAACCAGTCAAGATAATGAATCTAATGACTTTATTGTTAATTTCTCTGATTTGTTAATCTATAATTATGATCGTTAGTCTCATATTGCCCAACGTTGTACAGCTAAAAAATGGCTTGTACATGAAATAAATCCTTTTTAATTTGATTTGATTTTTTGATTTGAAAATTGCAAGAGACAATTATTGCACTATATCATATTGGGAATTAGTAAATCTTTTTTTAGTTAAATTTTAAAAAAGAAAGCACGTGCGAATTTCATATAACTATGATTTGTCAGTAATAAATTCTTAAATAAGGTAACGCTTCTATTTTTAACCATCTAACCAACCCTGATCCCACCCATCTAGTCTATACCATTAATTTATTATATCCCATTCTTCCTGTATAGCCTGCAATCCCATATCCTATCCTTTACAACAATTAAAAACAAACAACAAATGCACCCAATCACATAACATTATTTTCTTCCCACGCTTACGCAATCGCAGTCACCTAAAACCCTAAAAACCATCGAATGCGCAAAACTGCAGCCATATTGAACTAAAAAGAAAACATTCAAAGCAAAAATCATCATATCTCGGCTTGCTTTGCACAACCAGCCAAAATTCTAAGAAAAATTCAAAAATGTTCCAAGTACGTCACCACAGCAAAACATGAGCGCAAATATTGCTCAACATATAGTCCGATAACTTTCTTAACTCCCCCCGTTTTTCCATTCCATCCATGAAAAATTCACGCTTCTTTTGGTTGCTAGCTCTTGAACGAAAATGTTGCAGAATTGAAGTAATCGGACACATGTTAGTGTATCTAGCGATGTGTCCACCCTTAGCTTCTTTCGGTTTTCCTGTCGCGCCCTTACGAGATAGGGGTTGGCCACCATAGACTGTTTTATTTAGAATCATATTCTGAATAATATAGCATTTTTAATTTTTTCAAAAATTTGACCTCTTCCAAACCGCACGCACGGCAAATAGATTGTAACGTGTTCGGGGGTGTTTTTATTGTCTTTCACCCCTTTTTTTGGCCCTGCGAGGCTGCATTTTTGACACAATACTCCCAGGACCACCCTACACCAACCCTCAAAATTGCAGCCTGAAACAAATTAAATGCGATCTTTAGCATTTTTTCGGCTTATTTGACTGGACTATTTATCCAGATTTCAAGTATTTGGATCACTCGTTATTTTAATATGCCGGATGTGAATACGATTGTCCAAATTAAGAATCTTTTTTTTTCATTCTCATTTCTCTTGTAATTAAATCTTAGTAAGATGTAATCATTATTAAATTTTCTTTCTTTCTTCATACCTTTCAGTTCCTAACTTTAATATTTCATCTTCAAATATTATAATTATAGTTAATGTTTTTTTTTACCACTAAATATCAATAGAATTTGAATTCACCATTAAGCCAAGCTCAGAGGGCACCCTATGATGCAAAGCACAGCATGGCAGGAAGGAGATAGGGAAAATAAAATAGTATTTTGAAGTATAAAACCGAAATCGTGTCCATGGTTTACTCCAGAAATTTAGTCAATGATCGCCGAGAAGGAATATAGTATCTTTTTTTTTTTTTTGTTATCGCAGACTTAAGACTAGTGATAGTAGCATAGCATACACTACATTACAAAATAAAGTAATTTTAAAAATTCGTAATGCTAAGCGAGCATACTACAAAAATAAATTTGATTTAAATGTACCCACAAAAACTCTATGGAAAATCTTCGTAGCGCCAACGTTTATGGCAAAGAAAAATCCGAAAATTACATCAATCCGAATGAACATAATTCATATTTTGTTGAAAGCCCTCTACCGCGTGTTGACATACCAGCAACTAAAACCTCGTATCTAGCTCCAGAGTTTTCAGCTGGATTCTGTTTTCGTGGGGTTGATTGCACCGAAGTATATAATGCCGTTTACTCCATTAAATCGGAGGTTGTTGTCTCAGATTGTATGTCACCAAAATTTATCAAATTAATTGCTCCGTGGTTTATCAGCCCACTACTACATCTTTTTAACACTTGTATTACTAAGTCTGTATTTCCCAGTTTATGGAAAATTGCTAACGTGGTCCCTATACCTAAAAAACCTACCGCTGTATCCCCCTCCGACTTCAGACCTATTAGCTTGCTGAGTTTTCTTTCGAAGGTATTTGAAAAACTTTTATGTTATCAAATCCAGAAGCACTTACGTGAAAATGAACTTTATAGCAATCTCCAGAAACGGCTCTACTAAAAGTGTCTTCCGATATTCGCTTTTCACTCTACAAAGGAGAGGTTGCTATATTGTTGCTTCTTGACATTTCTAAAGCATTCGATAGTGTCAGTCATAGCAAGCTTCTAAATAAACTATCCAGCCGTTATAATTTCTCGAATAGCGCTGTCAACCTAATGAAAAGTTTTCTTACCCAGCGAGCTCAACTCTTGAGAATGGTATTCATTCTGATCTTCTTTATCTCACCTGTGGAGTTCCACGGGGATCTATCCTAGGTCCGCTGTGTTTCAGTCTGTACATTAATGATTTACCCTCGGTGATCCGTGATGCATATATACACATGTATGACGATAATGTCCAAATTTATCTCTCTCGTCCTATCGTGCTCATCGAAGACTGGGCCACACAGTTAATGATGACTTGAGTGAAATATGTAAATGAGCTTTAAACAACAATCTCAATCTAAATCCTGCCAAGTCTCAGTGTATTGAATTCTCTCATGGTCCACTTAATACTTCGTCGTTACCGCCTATCAAAATAAATGGCCTAACTATTCCATTTGAATCAAAAATCCGTAATTTGGGCGTTATTTTAAACTCTAACATGAAATGCTGCGATTATGTCGATTTAACTCTTTCTAAAATCTATTCTACCTTGCGTCGTCTTTGGCTATCAGCTAGAATTCTTTCTCCCAAATTACATTGCCATCTAGTCAAATCACTGATCTTGCCATATTTTACTCAAGGTTGTCTTGTAACTTCTAAGTTTGATTGTCGATGCATTAGAAAATTAAATGTAGCATTTAATGACTGCATTAGGTTTATCTTTGTGCTACGAAGGTATGATCATGTCTCTCATCTTAGTTTTACGTTGCTAGGATGCTCGCTGAAGACTTACTTTGAGCGACGAATTTTGAATTCCAATAGGTGATACAAATTTCGACTGCCTAAATATTACACCACTGTGTTTGAAGGATCTTACATTGTTCAAACCATTAGACTTTGGAACGCTTTGCCCAATGATCTGCAGTGGGTGGACTCGTTCGGCTTATTACATACCAGACTCGCTTCACCCAGTCAATGTTATAGACTTGGGTTTAGATTTTATGTATGCGTACTTACCTTATTTATATTTTTACTTATTTTCTTATCTTATTGATCTATTTAATTTTCTTACTTTTCTTGTCAACATTTTCTGTTACTTTTCAAATAATGGATCAAACATCTTTGTTAGTAGCCATTAGTTATACTTGGGATAACGTATTCTGTTTTTTATTTTTAATTCTAGTTCTTAGGTTAACTTGGTTTCTTAAGTGTCCAAATTTTTGTCCTTACATGAATACTCACTATAAGATTGTAGATCTTGAAGTATTTTTTTTTTTGCATCTAATAAATAATAATAATATAAAGCACCAGATTCTAGATCTTAAAAACAATTAAGTTTTCGAAATTTCCAATCTAACTTTATTAGTATCAAAAATCTCAAGATACTTTATCGGGAAACACTTTTAACTGTATCTTACTATCAATATCTATCAACTTCATACTGTTCGAATTATACCAATATACATGTGTATATATATTATGTGTTCGTGCATATATGGTAGGTATGTACATACAAAATAGAACGTGCAAATAATTTTCTAATTAAAGTGGATTAAATAGTAAATACCAAGCGCCACATTAAAATACCATCTCGGGAGATTTAACACATCATTATTAAGCCTGGCACGTCAAGTAATAAGCACATTTATTACCTGGTCGAAGTCGTATAATGCAACGACTGTTATTTAATAGCAATCACAGACTGTGATTAAAGGAACAGAAGTTTTGTGCGACCACACCTCAATAGTAGGCACTAATTGGACTACTATACTGCTTAGTATTCCCTTGATACATATGTATATGTCTATCGGAATTAATTGCTCTATTTCGTTTCAGATCTTATTAAAAAAATTTACATTCATTGTCGTAACTCCACTGACCACCTCTAATTAGCAAAACATGTTTTTTGATTATCTATTAATAATTTTTACGGTTTTTTTTTTTTTCTATTCATTCAGCCTTACTAGCGGAAGGTAAATATATTTCTAATATCATCTTTTCACTCCTATTTCATTTTTTTTTCCAAAGACTTCCAACCGGATTTGGTTTTCAAGGCTATATAAAAAAAACAAAAAAATGTATATATATATCAAGATCTTTAAAATTTGTCAAAATAACTGTTATTAGAGACATTATATATATATATGTTTCCATTTGTTAAATTAGTATTCTCTTACCAAATAGCAATTTATTAGCTGTCCTGCACTGAATAATATTATTTCTATAGTAGGTACCTACTCTCCATCACGCGTAGAATTATAATTTAACGAAACTTGTTATGAAAAAGCATTCAAAGCAAGACTTGTTTTGATATTTTCAGTTTATCGCAAAGATCATCCGCTTCATTTGAATAACGGCTGTTAGTATCTTCATATTATAAAATGTGTAGGTATATGTACCTTCCAATGAATGCAGCTGACTATCGTCGGCTTGGTAATAAATTAAATGCCTTGTGATCGCACGTTTCTAAAATATTAGTAAAATGCTGAGCTACAGCAGCCAACATTGCCACTTTAAATAAAAGTAATGAAAAAAAGCATAAAGCATTCATAAGAAAATTGACGTCGGTAATTACTTTATAACAACTGCAGTTAGATAACTCTGATATTAGCACGAAACAGCAAAATAAAATTTTAAATATTTATCAGGAAATCTTTTTTGTAAACAGCTAGTTATATTGGCCCAATAATGATTTAATGTGGTTACACATTTCCGGACATTACCACGGGGATTCCCAGATTTTGTTGTTTGTGAATGTAAGCCATAGTGTATAGATATTTTCCGTATGAAATAAGTATTTCTTTTGCCCAAATTAATCCTACAAGCTAAAAGCCAGGGGTATGTGGGCCTGCGAGGAGGAACATAATGATTATAGCGATTCAATAATGCTGAGGATCGCAGTGAAAGATGATCCAGCAGCCAAAAATTTATTTGCTCTTGCTATAGGTTTCTAATGGGGACACATTCCTCATAGTCCTACAAATGTAAGTACTGAATCTATATGTACACTATCGTCCTAAATCAACGTTGCTCTTCAAAAATATGTAGCAAGTAAGCGGATTAACTATCTTGATTTCTATGTCTACCTAAACTCAAAACTAAGGCAGTTTTCTACGAATGCAAAGGTGAATGTGGCTGGGCGAAAATGTAATGGAATTTTCATCGTTGGTTGAAACGTAAATGAGGATAATTCAAGAACGCATTTACATAGAGAGCTGAAATCTTGCGCACGGTCTTTTTAAAAAAATTGTAAAATTAAGTTCGGTAATGAGAAAAATCAGTTAACTCTTTCTTAAAGTTATATTTCAAAAAACTTGTAAAAAATTAGCTATTTTTCTTAATCACCCTATAACTCCTACATGGTTGATATGCCCCCCCCCCCCCCACCCCGGGCATACAATTTTTTGTTTGGCTAGGTGAGTACTATTACCTGCTGCTCTATTGACCTTCTAGGCGGAAACACCCTGTATATTTGGACACTCTCTGAGAACTCGTCGTTGTAGAGAGCTGAAGTTTTGTACATGACGTTTTCATAAAAATAATATATATATATTTTCAAAAATTGCTTGATAGCGTGTATATCAAGAAGGTTACAGTGTGTAAAGTGGAAGACGTACTTAAAATCTGACCGAAACGATGCGTCTTACCCCCCCCCCCCCCCACCTTATAATTTTTTGCTTGTCTCCAACTCAGTTATCAAACCCTTGAGTTATGTGCACCAATTATGAAACACCCTGTATAATCATTTCGAGTATATCTGGAATATCACATAGTTCTATTCTAGGGCCTTTGCTATTTCTAATGTAAATAAATGATTTTCCTGAAGCTGTTCGTAATCCATGCATTCTGTTATATTCAATTGGCATATTTTTTCTTCATATTTTTTGGAAACAAACTAAGTGAACATTTTTGATATTTCTGTACCCATAAACAATTTATTCCCAGTTCTATTAATTAACTAGTGAATGCTTCAAAATCACAGCTATAACCATATTGAAACAACTATTTAATAACCATTGAATTATCTACAACAGATTGAGTGCCGTGTACAGAAGGCTATAATCTTAATATAAAATTACATTCAGAGTAGAAACTAATAAACCTCAAGCAACTACTAAACAAAACCCATTGTGTAAATAATATGGATTCCTGACCACGTGGAAATTATGGTGAATGACAGGGTTGACTCATCAACCAGGTCTGTTAACGTTCCTAACTAAATCATCGTGTTTCTCAGCAAAGCGGATGTTTTTGCGAAGCATCAGTAGCGAAGGCGAATCTGAGCATTTGTAGCTATACAAAAAAAAAAAAACAATTGTTTAATTAGCCAAAAAGGAAACTTACCTTCTTTCCCTGGGAGCTTGAAACAAAACAATGCAGAATTGTGATCGGTATTATCATTGGCAACAGCCCGTTTCACGCTCATCTAACAAAAATGGAAGTTGTTAACAGACCTGAATGTATGTCCTGCCTTAAAGGAGAGCTTGAGATAAACTCTGTGCGGTTATCCTGCCAGCATTTATCCAGTGTAAGCAAAATGCTCTTGGGTCTGCCCTCCTATCTGCGGATGAGCTGAAAAACTGACTTGGACATGATGGGCTTCATTAAGCACACAGGATGGTATAGGTGAGCGCTCTTTTCTTTTTGTCAGATTATCGCAATGGACCGTCTTGGATTTTTTGATTGGTACTTTTCGTTCTCTGCCTTGAAATAAAAAACTAAATAACAAAACCTAAAAATATTGAGTGATAATTATTATTGCTCAAATCAATAAACCAACTGTCCTGTTACCAACTTCAAATATTGCTTGTTACCCACTTTGGGAATATTTCTACTCATAATGCTATTTTGCCTAAAAAATTATAGGTCTATCAGTGTTTTCTAGCTTAAATTTTATTAAGAAAGCATTTTGGAAAGTGATGGAAGATAAACAAATAAACTTTATAAAAAAAAAAAAAAGAACTTACAGCACCGCATTCGACGTTATTGCTTGCTTTCGTCAATATACCTCGCCTTAACTTCAAGAAGCTTTTAATTATACTCTCAAATCATTTACCTTTTTAAATTGAACTGGAGTTAATGCTAAAATATGGAATGAAAGTTAATGTTGACATATGTAGGCTATATCTTATTATGAACGTACGAACGAAACACGTTGTCACCTTTCGAGCACATTTACAAAACATGTGACAATATTTAATGCATCTACCATGAATACTATATAATCTGTTGTTGTAATAATAATTGGTGTATGTGTGTTATTTTTTCTTTAAATTTGAGGACAAAAACTGAAGTAAAAATTTTGTATGCTAATTTGCCAGTTTCAGTTCCTGTTCAGTTAAGACCGAAATTAAATACATAGTGTCACGTTTCAAACGAATGTCTTCCACTAAGCAAACAAAAAATTCAATCTTGCTTGATCTGTGGAATGCCTAAAATTTATACAACACAAAACTGGAGTGTGTGAAGTATTTTCTTGAACTACGCCAGTATTTTTTTGTTTTTTTTCTTTTACTTCCAATATATGTATAATTATAATCATCATATCATTTTAACTCTTCCAAATTTTGTTAAAAAAAAAATATTTGTAAGCGGAATTTCTTGTTTTTTTTTTTGTAACCTTGAGTAACTTACAAGATTCCTGTGTAACTTCGAATTAATTGATTCAGATCGGAAATTTCATTTAACTGTTTCAAACAAAGAAAACCTTTTTCATTTGAGATAATGTCCAATTTACATATTTCCATTTTAATGAGCTCATTGTTTTTGACATATCGACATGATTTTTGCATTTTTATTTGAACATTAAAACAAAATAAACAAATTTATGTATGTAGGTAGTGAAAAGCAATCTCCTTATATATTTTTATTAATTCACCTGATTGGAAATGAGTTGATAAAATTATTAATTAATTTTGTATATTTTAAGAAATCGGAAATAGATTCAAAAAGAATTTAGCCATGACATTGAGCTGATGCACCAAAATATGTTTCTCAAGATTTTGCATTTTGCATTACATAGTGTTCAGTTCAGCCTGGAGAATTTTGAAATGGTGTTGTTGCTCATGCAACCAGATGAAAAAGTTACAGGTATGGTAAACAATGCAAGTGCTCACATTGGCGTAGTTAAAGACAACACGTTTCAAAGCGTTTCAGATGCTGAAAAATGAAAAATCAAAATTTTTGATTTTAATCACGTGAAACCGCTTATGAATTGAGTGACTGACATTTTGTGAATTCTCATATGTAGAAATATTCAACGATATGGATAAGCTGATTAACCCTGGAATGTTACTCGTGAGTAAATTTTACTCACTTTCTACTTGAAGGCTGCACTGCCCTTCACGATATATAACGAAATTCAAATTCAAATTCAAATTTATTGAGATTAAAGAGCACAAGTGAGAACAATGCTCATTGATTTGCGCATACTATTAATTAAAGGATAATTGACATCGATTTTGAAGAAGTAAAGTAAAAATAAAAAAATAAAAAATAACATGAATAAAAATGAAAATAAAATTTAAAATTAACAATAAAATAGAGTAGAAATCAGCAATAAAAAGAACATAGAAATTACTAAAATAAAAAATAATACTAGTAGTAGCTAGAGATAAGAGACAAAGTCGATACATAGAATTATGAAATGATAGAAAATTTTAAAGAAATGAAAATATTTGAACTGAAGAAAATTAGAAATTAATATTAAACTAAATTCAATAACATAAGGCAAATAATAATAATAAAAAAATAAAATAAAAATAAAATAATAATTACATGCTAGAGAAATGTTGAAATGATAATCTCTTGAAGCTGTCAGGGCACTGAGTAGATCTAATTTCAATGGGTAGATTATTCCAGAGTTGAACACCATAAACGAAAAATGAACGACTACTGAAATAGGATCTGTATTTCGGTATGAGCAGCAGTTTTGTGCGAGCGGATGCAAGGAGTTTTACATTACTATATAGGTAATTGGGGTACATGCGCTTAACTATGCCAAATATAATGAGACATATTTTAAATTTAATATAATTGTTCAGCGTACAACCTAAGATAGCTCTGGAAAACTTAGACACATGATCCCGTCGGCGGATGCCGTAAATATATCTAGCACAGGAGTTATATGCTACATTTATTTTACCACGACATCTGCCACTTAAATTGCCCAGAACTTCACAGCCATATGTTATGATTGGTAACAAGAGAGCTTTTACCAACCGAGTCCTTGTTTCTCTGGGGGTATATATATGCATGACGCCACAGACCCTTTAAGCCACGATATATAGTATTTTACCTACTTGTGTATCAGTGTGTTTATTCCAGTTTAATGTAGTATCAAAAATTATACCAAGGTTGCGAGCTGATTCAGCAAAAGGAATGGATATACCATTAAGTTTAACACAAGGTTGTTCGGACATATCAACGTGATTTTTAAAAATAACAATAACTTGCGACTTTGAAGGATTCAGCTTAAGACAGTTCAAACTAGCCCAGGATTCAATAGCTTCCAAATCCATATTAACTTTGCTTAAGCTACTATGGAGATTTATTACATTTGAGGATAAGAACATTTGGACATCATCAGCATATAATTTGAGAGAGGATTGACAAGTAACCTCAGTTAGATAATTTATAGTATATAAACAAAACAACAAAGGACCCAAGATAGATCCCTGTGGCACGCCGGAGAATAGAATTTTGCTATTCGAACATCCCTTATCCGTCGCTACAATCTGCTTCATATCAGAAAGATAGGAACATATAAGTTTGGTCGCCGAGCTTGAGAAGTTATATTGGGATCTAAGTTTATTGCATAAGATATCAAAGTTCACGGAATCAAATGTCTTTGTAAAATCGAGCAAGCACAAGACTGTAGTCTGATTATCTTCAATATTATTCCTGATATCCTCAACTAAGCTTCTATCAGCTTTGGGATTTTTCTTCACGGGTATAATCTTTGCCAACTTCCATATGTTTGGAAAGCAACCTGTTGTGATTGCTGTATTGAATATATGAGTAATCGGCTTAATAAAAAAAAATGGAAGAATTAACTTTAAAAATTTAAGATAAAGATTATCCAAACCAACAGCATTTGATTTAATAGACCTTATGGAGAGTATAAGTCACATTTTTAAAAGCGAAATCACCCTCATAGTAATCCTTTTGAGAAAATACAGGAAAAGGAATATTATTTAAACTACCCGCCGCATTACAAAAATAATCATTCAGTTCATCCAGATCAATATGACTTTCACTTTGGGGGCGTTTTATTAAATTCATACTTTTAATATTTTCCACAGTACACGCGATGGTAAGGAAGGATTGAGCTTTTCCTTACAGTAATTAATTTTCCCCCTTCTAATTTCAGCGGTGACTTTATTTCGCAGGAGAATATAGTTCTTCCGAAGAAAATCACCTCCAAACCTTCTCCAGCAAGTATATGCATGTTTCGTTCAGCTATCAGAGCTTGAATATCTCTTGTGAACCACGGCGAGCTAGACCTTGTCCTACGTTATTTTATGGGTACAAAATAATCAAAGAGATAATTTAGTCTATTATTGAAGCAAGAAATTTGGTGATTGACATCTGCAGTGGAATATATGTATATAGCTCCAAAAAATGTCACCAGCCGCAAGATGCAATTTCCGAAGATCAATCGATTTGAAGTCTCTGTAAATAGTGCTCTCACAACCGGTTGAGGACGATAATGCAGAGATAGCAAAAGAAGCCATAATAGCTATATGATCACTAATTCCAGGAATATTAAATTGGCTATGGTCTATTACCAGATGACTAATGTCACAAAAACATCACGACTTCCGCACTTCGCAAGTACATTGCCTGAAGCGCGATTGTTAGTTTAAGGTAGGAGGGCCTGCCTTATAGGTTAGCCCTCTAATTCTCCATGGTCACCATCTTCCGGGAATCTTTGGTTGTAAATGTATAATCTACCAATTATTTGTTGAGCCGGCTATGTAGAATCTTTAGCGAGTATATCCGCAATAGAAGAAATGCAACACCTTGTTATACCTTGCTAAAACTGATACAGATATTGGCATCGGGTTTTTTTCCAGTAATAGAGGGCAGTAGGGGCATTAATAAGAAGCAATAAATTTCGGTTACATGGAAGAAGGTTTTTGAAATAAATAACGGTATGTATGAAATTTGTGTGTAAAAAAATCAAAATAACTTAAAGATGCTTAATTAAAAAATACAGAGGAATACACTTTTCGATAGCTACTATTCTTGGCTATTTAATAATCCAACAATAATCAAAATCTATAAGGTGGTTCAAAATTTATACTCATTTATACCCATCAGGGTTCACGAATATTGGCGAAATCTTCAACTGGCCACAACTCTTAAAGGAAGGTTTCTAAGGGTTGTTTGGGGAGGGCGATGGGGAGGGGGGGGGGGGGTTTATGTGGAACAATTTTTTTGATCAGCTTACCTCAAGGAATCGCGTGATATACCGGAAGGTATCTTGATCTAAATCACCCTGTATATCTATATATTCTGTTGTTTTTCTTTCAAATAATTTCTTACTAAAGATTCTTTACTTTTACTTAAATTTTTTTTCATCAGTTTGTTTTCATTTATTTTAATTTTTCTTGTGAATTTTTTTTTATTTGCCATAGTTCTTTATTTAGTATGCAGTTATTAAAGATAATAATGTTGTATATACAGACCAAAAATATAGTATTATTATTAATTAAAGAAAAAAAATCTTTCAACTGAATTTTTTTCAACATGAAAGAATCCACTTATTGACGTCATCCTCTTCCAGTTTTCTTTTTCTCTTTTCTGATCGTTCATCCTGCAAGAAAAATGTGCTTTTCTAGGGGGACGTCTTAAAATATAAAAAAAAATTCTGCATTCTCCCTTTTCCTTAGTTTATTTTTAAAAAAATCGCAAGCATTATTTAACAGCGTATGGAAATAATTCTTAAATATTCTTTAGAGCTAGATAAGAAAATTTGTATAACATTTCATTAAAAAAAAAAAAGATTAAATCGTTAAAATTGAAACGTGCATGACCTCACATGCAGCTACAAAAGAAAGAAAATTTTCTTATCATTAATCTCAACGAAACTGAATGCTGCTTCAAAACAAAATTTTCTTTATTACATTTTGTCTGTCATATTTTTGCAAAACATTGTGCAATTCTAAAATGATGAGTGCAGCAATCAGTGCGTTTTTCATTTTTAGAAAAAAAAATCGATGCATTCGGGTTTTTTTTTGCTCTTTCACTGATAAGATACGTCATGACCTGGCTAAATTCATTTATGATATAAAATGTGCAATTTTGTTGCTGCATTTCATTCATGAATTGAATAAAAGTAAACACGTGTGTCAGTTAGATCTGCGACTAGACAAATAGTTATTGATTATTTCTACGTACATACGTTTCGCGAGCAAAGTGATAATACAAACTCATATTATATGTATTGAAAGGTATCTTTTTTTTTATCGTTTGTGTAATGTTAATTAACACCTTTCTCGAAGTACACTGATCTTGCTGATTTGTTTCAAGTGTTTGCGAACAAAAGCTGCTAAAAATTCATTTGTTTTTTTATAATAAATAAAAATAATGCAACTCGGAAATTCTTAGTTTCTAAGGTATTTTAATTTTATTGTACTCGGAAATTCTTTCAGTGTCGCCGGAGTTGAATTCTCTTTTGTTTACTTTGCAGTTTGTGAAATTTGCACTTTGTGAAGAAAGTTTTTCTTTTAGCCTATAGGCATAGTATATATACTTGTATACAATTGAATTGAGTTTATGCTTGTGTCGATGCTTTTTATGTGAGTGTGATGCTTTATTTTTTGCCAATTAAAAGTGATTTTTAAGTTTATGGAAACGAATTTACTCTGTTTATGCATGGAAATGAACGTGCTACTATAAAGCTATGTATAAATTTATATAAAAAAAAAACAGTTTTGTTACACTCGGTTATCCAATCATCCAATTAAAAGTGGAACGTGCATTTGTAGGACTCACTTGTGGCGCAACCCACGAAAAGAGGGTTGAAGAGGATGTACGCCATTGAATGTTGGTTACATACTACAAGAATAGATAATCCTCTGACTACGGGGCCATGTCATGTAACTTTGTTTTAATCATATTTTAATTCGAACATGTAATTTACGTATCATCGTATAACAGTGAACCATAGCTTTGCCGGTTCTAGACTAGACTAGACTTTTCCTATTAAAGGAGATGATGACGTTTTTCTGTTTTACCTAGGAATTATATGATTTAATTCTCGTAATAAAGGTATCTACCATTACCGGTTATCACTAAACTAAAATATTGAAAAATTTATTAATACAAGTTTCATGCGGACGCTGGTTTTATAAGATTTCGAAGTGTTTAAATTGACGATTCCTTTTTTGCTCTTCTTCAAATAAATTCTTTGGGAAGGGCATGGGATCTACCAGGGACAACGTCACTGCCAGGGATGTCCTAAGTTGTTAACTGGGACCGAACGGGCTTTGTCATGGACAATTTATATATCCTAAAAGGATTTCTCAGTAACATACCACAGACACATTTCTGTTGTGTGGGTTAGTGCTGTCTCATAGTCCCTTCTACAATGTAGAGTGATCCTGACCCCTGGGCAATTATTGAAGCCCATACCATTACAAATAATGGATTTGTTGTCGTTCCTAATAAGCTACGTTCTTTATACCTATTTCCTTGTCTCTTCCGAACGAACAAAGATGTTTCGGACATCGCATTAATGACGCACTCATCAGAGAATTAAACTTTGTTAAAATTACGAAGAATAACTAATTATCACGTTTACTCCTTTATTTGGGGTAATGAATTTGTTTTTTTTTTGTTTCTTTTTAATTACCTTCTGCCAATGAAACTTTGATGCTATCTCGCCCAAATAAGTCTAGATTTTTGCATCCTTCTTGTTAAAGGTGTTTTGTTTTTAGCTGGCCAGCTGCAGGGGAGGTTTTCAGCTAAAATTTTGCGTTGAATAGTCCTCTAGCGCTTTGTATTGCTCTTTTTGTAATATAGGGATTCTGTTCTACTAACGAAACAATTTTTCTTTCCGCCCGTGGAGTTGTTTTGCGAATAACTTTGCGATTTTCCTTTTTGTTTAAGTAAAGGGTCCACGTTTTTCTTTACAGTCTTGGAGAGTTTAAATATAACTGTGGGGTGGCTTACGACTTCTAATTTTGCGATTTCCCTCGCTAAATGCCTTCCGCCTCGCATTACACTAACAATCTTTTCTTTCTGTGTCCCAAACAAATCTGATTTGGAACCCATTTCTAAAAATATCATAGAAGTATAGGGAAATTTATATTATGTATGAGAGAAAAGTTTAAATAAAACATTTGTAAAAATACTTACGCACCTGTAATTTGAATTAAAAGTATTGAAATGATTACACAAAGAATTTATGTAGATATGATCAAACAATTTATTTAAAACACAAATTATTTTTAGAAAATATTTCAATTTTGCGCTGATAATTCGCTCAAGGGAAGAATTGAAATGATACCTAGAAGTCAAGTCAAGTGTGTTTTGTGCCGTTTTCCTATTTGCATTGTCGTTGTTTCCCTCGATGTTTTCGTTATTGTCTTCTTTTGATCCTTGGGGCTCATTTTTAGCCCTCAGTCCGATTTGATATCGTCCATTGTCTTCTTGTTGACACTAGTATTTTTTTGAAACTTTTCATTTCGCTGTCTTGTTTTCCTTCACGGATGATGCGCTATATCAGCCATGCTATGTATCATTCTCTCTTAGGAGTTAGTTGTTAGTGGGATGGCGGTAATAGGAGAAAAGGAAGGATAGGAAGTGGATAGTTTGGAGAATTTAGGATTCGATGGTTCCTAAGGAATTGGTGTGCTTCAGAGACACTCTCTGAGTAAACGTGGCACGAAAGTGACTACCCGCGGTAATAATCACCTTTGTGGTCATAGAAACTTAATCTACCATTATGTAGATGGTAGATATTTCTAGCTTCGGGCACTGTTAAGAGCAGGGTTGAAAGGTATTTAAAAGTTACTGGTATGAGAAGGTCCGACAGGTTATTTATAACTGGGTTCGGGTGTTTAGGAATTTTGTCGACTTGTTTGTATGCAAGTTCGAAGAGATATTCCTTTATTGGGGTGATGTTGGCTGCTTCGTAGATTGCCCTGTTTAGGAAGTGTTTACCGTCGGTTCTTCTATGGAGCCCTGTGCATGCTCTTAGGATTTTCCTTTCGAGTATGCTGAGGCTTTCCATGTAGGTAGGAGAGATGGTGTGCCATATGGGGAAACAATAGGTGATTATTGGCCTAATAAGTTGCTTATAGAGCAACAGTTTTGTTTTTGTGGAGAGTCCGTCCCTGACGTACTATATATTATAGGGCTGAGTAGGCTGTAGGCGTAGTTGGCTTTTCTAATGACTGCTTTGGCATGCCGATTGAATCGCAGCAGTGTGTTGAAATTAACACCCAAATACTTGGAATTACTTGTGGGTTTGATTTTTCCCCCATTATAAGTGGCTTCTATTAGTTTCGATTTTTTGGGTTGCAAATTTCAACTCGTGTAGGGTCTCCGAATGCAGATCAATTCAGATTTCTGAACGTTTATTTTGATCCCCCCATTTTTTGTGGTAGGCGTGGAGTTTTTGGAGTTGCTGGTTGACTTTTTTCATAGCCAGAATCGGGCAACGAGATTGAGCGTACGTGAGAGAGTCATCTGCATAAAGAAGTGACGTCCATTTTCATTGTAAAGGTTGAAGAGAATTGGGCCTAATATGGAGCCTTGGGGGACGCCGGCTTCTACTACCTTGAGTGGTGATTTGTGATTGTCCAGCTCCAAGTAAAATTTTCCAGAACTCAGAAAACTGTGGATTAATCTGGTTAGGTGAGTGGGAAACCCGAATTGATTTAATTTGTAGGTAAGCCCTGCTGTCCATACTGAGTCGAAAGCCTTCTCGACATCATGGAAGCAGCCTACAATGCACTCATTTTTGTTCAGAGCGTTGATGGCATCTGTGTGGAATTTGAGTAATGAGTGGAGTGTGGAGTGTTTTGGCTTGAAGCCAAATTGAGACTCCTGGTGGATGTTTTTGTCTTCACAAGTGTTGAGGACTTGTTGTTTTATGACTTTTCAAAGAGCCTCGTTTTGCCAAGGTGATCGGATGGTGCATGGTGCGTAGTGCAATTGAAATTTGCTATTTGTGGAAGTAGGCTTATTATGCTTGAAGAAACAAGATAGAAATCGATGTATGAGCCAGAACGCGGAAAGGTTGGGATGGTTGGGGAGACCACAATGAGGTCATGATTTCCTTGGTTTCGATCTAGCCAGTTAGCTATGACCCTTCCAGCTGATGTTTCAACTGGGTCATTGGTTAATGAGTTGAGGTTTCTCTTTATTTGTGCTGCCCGAGCACCACATCTGTTATAAATGGAGATGAGAAGGAGGGTTTCCTGTGAAGCTAGTGAAACTTTTACCGCCGTGCACTCCATGTTGCAGAGCGGTGTGAGCCTTACCTCTTCATATTTGAGCCCATACCTAGAACATAATAATCCACGCTTTTATACCCGATCGAGGGATTGTATACGACAGGCAGCTAATACAATTAGACAAAAAGGATGTGTAAACATGTACGAACCGTTTTAAAGGGAAATTATGAATAACTAAACGAATTTCTGAGATTCCCAGGCAGGCAGATAGTAATTAGTGTGAAATTTTCAGGTGGTAGCAATAAGCTGTAAGTGTAACATATCAAAGTACAGACCGTTATAAAATTTAAGTTGTACTTTAAAGATTAAAGCACAAAGATAATGCTAGTAGAGCAAAATAAATTGGACACCCCTGAACAATATTAAAAGTTATATTGATTTTTGCATGTCCATCCGTCTCTCCGTCTAGTCTGTCTGTCTGTCCGTCCTCCACACGGTCTTTAAAAAAAAGTTAATTTATGTTGAAAAATAGGACAAATCAGGTAACACGTTCGTGGGGTTGCCATAGAAAAACTTCGTTTTTCTCTATATATGTGGACATTGCCTGAGAAGGCGTCGACGTAGAGAGCTGAAATTTTGTATACGACATTTTCATAAAAATAGTAAATAGAATTTCAAAAATGGCCTAAATCTAGTAACCTCTTCTCGAGTTTCAATATAAAAATTGTGATTTTTTACGAGAGTGTGGAAACTTATAAAATTAGTTATAATCATTGCACCGTCTAGAAATATATGGGGAAAACAACCTCAACAATCGAAATTGCATAGAGAGATGACCATACAAAATTACATGCGGGCACTTATCTAGGGTATCGTAAAAATTTCATTTATGTAGGTCCTTGAATATCTAGATATACATTTCTTCCAAGTTGCAAATTGTAATTGAATACAAAAACCAAATTAATAAAATTATCACTATTTTACATAAAATAATAATAATAATATATTTTTTTTTATATAATTTCAGTGCGGGACATTAGAAGTACCCGATTCTTATCAAAGACCCTCGAGAATGGACGCCTTTCAGATTGACGATGGATTCCATTCAGATGACGACACCGAAACCCCACCACCAAGTCCTAGCTCAGCAAGTTCAATAGCATCAACATCAGATCATGGTTCATTGGAATGTGTCGATGCTGGTGGTGCTCAACGATTGGCAGTTTTATCTTTTGAACAGGTTCGAAAATTAAATGACGTCATGAACGAAACTGTGGCAGTTCACGGTTCTGGAAATTTTCCAACATTGGAAGTCACATTAAAAGACTTAGTTACATTAGTTAGGAAAAAGTTAGAAACAGATGTACAGAGCGGCGGAGCTGGAATGATAGTCAAAGACATTCGATTGAATGGTGGAGCTGCTAGTCATGTACTAGCATCAGAAGCACAGCCATACAATGATGTAGATTTTATTTTTGCTGTTGAATTTAGCACAAGTCGTCATTTTGATCGTGTAAAAACTGCTGTACTGAATGTATTGTGCGATTTATTACCAGAAGGTGTATCAAGGAGACGAATAACACCGTGTGCACTCAAAGAAGCCTATGTTGGTAAAATGGTCAAAGTCAATCTTAATAGTGACGGAGATAAATGGAGTCTTATATCTCTTGGTAATTCTCCAGGCCATAAGAATGTCGAACTGAAATTTGTCGATACAATGCGTCGGCAGTTTGAATTCAGTGTTGATTCTTTCCAAATTTTATTAGATTCTTTGCTCCTATTTTATGATTGTGCTGCATTACCAATATCAGAGAATTTTTATCCAACTGTTGTGGGTGAATCTGTATATGGTGATTTTCAAGAAGCATTATATCATCTCCAAAAGAAATTGATCTCAACAAGGCAACCAGAGGAAATTCGTGGTGGTGGACTTCTTAAATACTGTAACTTACTAGTAAGAAATTATAGGCCTGTCGATTCAGAAAAAATAAAAACATTAGAACGCTATATGTGTTCTAGATTTTTTATTGATTTTCCTGATATTACAACACAAGAAGTCAAATTGGATGCTTACTTAAGGAATCATTTTTGGGGTTTGGATGAAGAGCCTCTTCAATATCAGTACCTGATGCATTTACGTGAAGTTGTTGAAACATCAACGGTTTGCTTAATGGGACACGAAAGACGACAAACTTTATTACTTATACAGTCTCTAGCCATGGAAGTATTATGCCGGGGGCAACAGAAACATCAACATCAGCAAGCCCAACAGCAGTCACAACACATAAATCAACAGCAACAGCACCAGCATACACAATCACAACAGCAATCAGCACAACAACAAAATCAATCACAACAATCGACAGCAGCAACACAGCAAATTCATATACAATCCCCTCCTGGATATATTTATGCCAATGGAGTTTACTATGCACCTGTGATCCCTACAACCACAATTTGCACGTGCAATTCAACATGGTTGAGCACGTGATTGGCAGTAAATTTTTCCTATATTCAACCTAATTTAGGAACGAATGTCTTCAGATTTTCACCTCAACAATTATCTTCATCTTCATTGTCTCCTATACAGACGAACTCCTCTGCTCCAACAATAACCTCTGCACCTCAACAGTCAATAACTACTACTTCATCCGAGCATTCAGATCTACTATACAAAATTGAACAGTCTCAAATTCAGTCATACGATTCCATCCCAGAATTTCTATTGACATTCTCTAGTTGATAGAATAACTGTTTGTTGATTACCCCGTCACTTTCAATTACAAACAAACAAACAAATTATAATCACATTGCAGGAGCAATTCATTACATTAAGAAAGTGTCCTGAATACTTATTCAGACACTTTATTTCAGTGAACTCCAAATTTTAACTTATGTTAACGACTACTATCCTACTTTATTATAATTTTTTTTATTTTATTTTTTTTATCCACTTTACGAATCATGTCAACCTCTTTATTTTTCGTCATTTAAACCGCAGTCCTGTATTTAATTTTACAAATAATTACAAAAAGTAGGAGTTTTCCTTTGCGAACTTAATTTAATTTTAGTCTTTTTTCATAATTTTTTTTCTTAGATTTTAATGCGAGCAAAAATGTGTTAATTTTTATCCTTAAGTCTTATCTAAAGAAAAATGTTAAAAAAATTCATACAAAAGAAAAGGTGATAAAAATAAGAATGAAATATAGAAAAATGTAAGGAATATAAATATTATGCATAATTTTACTTTTAAGTTATTAATTATTATTCGTACTGTAATAAATAAACAAGATGTATGATTTCTTAAACTCTGAGTTACGAGCGACATAATGTATTCTGAATATTTGAAAAAACAACAGCTTTTAATTTTTTTTTTAATTTTTTCTTTTTTGTTTCTTGTTAATTCTATTTTTTAGTTTGAGTAAGACACGAGAGCGAAGTAGAAGAATGCCCAGCAAGATGCATTATGTACGTTTAATTTTATGAATGAGTTGTATTTTTTAGATATTGGATTTGATTACCATTTATAATTAACTTCATTCTTTTTTGATATCGCTGTAAAAAAGAAATTGAGATTTGTAATAAATAAATGAATTTATGAAAATGGAATCAACCCCACAAAAAAATTAAAAAAAAAAAGGTAGTTTTATTTCGAACCTATATTCAAAAATCCTTTTTAAATATCAACCAAATTATGTTAAATGACATTATTTTTATATGTATGTGCTGAAGCAAGAGCTGCGCATTACCTGCCATTAGTAAGAACAACTTCATCTCTTGTATATAGATAAAGTGGTTTCCTGGCAATCGGCAACTAATTCAATCAACCCCCTGTTACAATTATAAGGGGATGACTTTGAAATAAAAATAACAAATAAATATTAAGTTTAATCCTTATGTATTTAGTTCAAAACATCATAGGGTATTAATATTGAAGGATTTTAAGTGAAAAATACACCCCACGAAATAATGATAGGACCACCAGTGTTGGGAGATTGAGGGAATTCGCCCATATTGTGGGAATTTTCTCCCTCAAAAAATTGGAAAAAGGAATAATCACGTCTCCTAGAACAAAATCGTAGGAAAAATTATACAGAAAAATATTATCTAAAATTTTACAAAAAAAAAACTGAATCCTTCTGCATAATTAAGACAACATTAATTGAGCATGGAATATTACAAATATATAAAAAATTAAAACAATTTATATTTCTACATATTTATTGAAATGATAGTTTCAAAACCATGAAATTCAAAAATGAAGCACTTCTGAAATAAAAGCTTTCAGAACTTGTATGAGTTTAAGCATAAAGTAATAAAGGCTAAAGAGATGACAAGATTAACTTTGCTTTGCGAACCAATATTTGAAAGCTCAATCTGAAAGTTTGGATGCAATCGTCAAAGCTTTTCTTTCAGAGCTCGCATCTTCTTTATTGAATTTGCAGTCCACTGTATCAGCAGGCATCACATCAGGTCAAGGCATGATGTACTAAATGGAGTAAATGCAACACTACCAAAGTTTACCATGGTAGATATTAATACGCATATGAATATATTACTTTTGGAAGCTCTTTTGATACAAAATATTATTGCTTCAGGCGGAAGAAATAGTTTGCGATGATATACAACTCATTTGGAGGTATTAGTTGCGTTCTCAGAAAAAGAATTTATTTTGACATATAAATTCAACCATGATGTTGCAGAAAATTTATTTTCTATGATAAGATATAAGGGTGTGGAAATAATCGAAATCCCTCCGTTTATGAATGTAATCATATAATAAGTAGGCTTTTGTCTATCAAAATTTTGGCACTCAAATCAAAAAGCAGCAATTGTGAAGATGATAATGAGGAATTTATATTTGAAAATTCAACTTTTCAAAATACTGAAAGTCAAGTAATACACGTGGATAATTCCCATACTTTACCTGATTCCAATATAGACAGTAATAGCTTAGAAATTGATTTTTTCGAAAGTTATAATTTTGATATTATCAATAATGATGATAAACCCGTTGAGGACTCTTCTTTGCGATACTTTCTGGGGTATATTCTTTTTAAAATATTGCATGAAAAAGACAGGAAAATATATATGTCTTGAAGATCAATCTGAGCACTTTTTGTTTTACACAAATTTTTCAAAAAATTCGGATTTCGGTAAACTTAAAGCGCCTACAGAAAAATTTTTCCAGCTAATGAAAATTATTTTAAATATTGTTTTACAAATTATTTCCATCAGTCCGAATATGAAATCGATAAAAGAAGTCATAAAGAACACATGCATTGAGAAAACAAAGCAAATCAGCGAATTTAGCGATTGGTTTGCAGAAGATAATCTGTGTTGTGAACATCGTTTAAAAATACTCGATTATTTTATAGATATTTTAATCAAAAAGCACTGCATATGGAAAAGCCAGAAACTCTTTAAATAGAAAAAGAAAGCAATTAACAAACTAAAAATAATAAAAGCTTAAAATTTGATTTACAAAAATAACAGTATACTTTATTCTTTTAACCCATTTTCGAGCAGAAAAAATGTTTTTTAGTGGTTGCCTGCATTGTATGAGGAATGTAAATTTAAAATTTCATGTATCATTTCTGGACGATATTTATCATAAAGTTTTTCAACATATGAAACCAGGACGTTTGCCCTATATTTCTCTTTCTAAAGATAATTGATATTGAAAATATTGAGGATTGTCACGGGGAATCATTCATTCAAGAATTTTAAATTCTGATTTTCGAAATCGAAATTATTTTAATGCCAGAAGATGCAAATTTAATGTAAATAGGTACAGCTCCAATAAGAAATGTAGAGAATTTGGTAAATGCTGTACATTTATATATTGAAATTTCAACCGAAAATTAATTTAGTTTAAAAAGCCAGGAAAAAGGTATAATTGGCCTAAGACTAATCCTTTCGATGCCATATAGTGTGAGCCTATAGACAGATCGCTAAGGTAGCTTTAAGCATCTATTTCTAGAACGGTTTGTCGGATAGTAAAAATCGTTATAACAAATTTCCAATTTTCCAATAAGAGGTGTTATTTTGATATTCAAAGCAAAATGCCATTTTTTGAGATAAATGATCAGATCTTTATTTCATTATAAAGAGGAATGTATGCCGTTAATAATAGAAAATAACATCAGCCAAATGACCACCACGACCAAGCCTACAGGACCATATCCTTTTCATGAAATTTTCCATAACCAAATCGCAAAGTGGCTGCCCTGTGTCCTTGATAGCCTCACGAATTCCATCTTTGAGATCTTGAATCGACGCTGGGCCGTTGGCGTAGACCTTCTCTTTCACGTGGCCCCAAAGGAAGAAGTCGCAAGGTGTTAAGTCACAAGATCTCGGTGGCCAATTGTGATCACCTCTTCGAGAGATAACACGGTCCGGAAACTTTTCCCGTAAAAGATCAATGGTTTCGTTGCTTGTATGGCACGTAGCGCCGTCTTGTTGAAAGTTAACGTTGTCCAGATCAATACCATCCAATTCCGGCCATCAAAAATCATTAATCATCTGTCGATAGCGCAATCCATTCACCGTAACTGTTGATCCAGCCTCATATTCGAAAAAGTAAGGTCCAATGACCCCGCGGGACCATAAACCGCACCATGCAGTCACACGTTGAGGATAGAGAGGCTTTTCAACAATAACTCTTGGGTTTTCCGAGCCTCACATGCGACAATTTTGCTTGTTGACGAAGCCTTCTATGTGGAAATGGGCCTCATCACTCAAGATGAGTTTTCGATGGAATTCCGAATCATTTTCATGCATTTCAAGGACGCAATCAGCAAAGACTCGACGTTGTTGATGATCGGCCGGCTTGAGTTCTTGTGTTATCTGAACTTTATAAGCCTTAAGACCCAAATCTTTATGCAAAATACGGTGTAATGACGTTTGTGGAATGCCTAATTCCAAAGAACGATGAGGAATGGACAAACCTGGGTTTTCTTCAACACTTTCGGCTACAGAAGCAATATTCTCGGCTGTTCTTGAGCGACGTGCACGGGTTTTATTCTTCACATCACTAACTTGCCCCGACAGCTCGAATTTTTCTACCAATTTCTGTATTGCGGTCCGACAAGGTGCTTCACGTCGACCCAAAATGTTCGAGTTTTACGAACCGTCTCTGCCACATTTTCACCATTTTTATAGTGAATTTTAATAATTTCAATGCGTTGTTGAATCGTGTATCGTTCCATTTTTAATAATGGCGTAGTTTCTACTCAAATATCAAAAAATGACAGCTCCAAAAGTGACATCTACCGAAATAGCGGACTAATTAAAATAACACCTCTTATTGGAAAACCCTTTATATTCTGAAAACTTTTCCAGTACATCAAAAAGTCCTCAGCTGACTGCTTTCTCAATAATTATATGCAAAATGATGTAATTTGAAACAAACCATGAATGTGTTCTTAAGTTACTGTGGTGACGGACGGACGGCAGACGGATATGCAATAGCAAACTAAAAAGTATAATAGATGTCTAGGTCGCTCGCACTCTGCTCATAATACCGACAATTTGAATATCACACGATCTCAATATGAAGTAGGTACATAAAAATAATTGATGAATTTGTAAAAGTGTTGTTTATATTTTCGAAAATGTTCCAATTTCAAGCTGTTAGAATTATTCATCAACTATTTCATTATATTTACGTCTGTCAGATAAAAACACTGTATACAATTGTGAAAAAAACATCGCCGTCTTAGAAATTTGCTTGCATATAATATGCAGTACTATTACGATTACAATGCTGCGTTCTTTTTTCCTGATCCCTATAAAAGGAGATGCACAGAAATGCATAAAAACCATCAAATTGCCAGCTTTTGAAGAGAATTAGAACCAAATATTTTAGATCTATTTTGGCATTTTGTGAATATTGAGATGCAATTTGATAATTTGCCCCCATACAAAAAATCACGGCTACCTATAGACGTTTTATAGAATGAAATTAGTTTAAATTTCCAATGAACCAGTACAATATGTATAAAAAAAACGCATCTAATACCTCCAAATAAGCTGAATATCATCGCAAAATATTTCTTCCGCCTGAAGCAATAATATTTTGTATCAAAAGAGCTTCCACAAGTAACACATTCATATACGTATTAATATCTACCATGGTAAACTTTGGTAGTGTTGCATTTACTCCATTTAGTACATCATGCCTTGACCTGATGTGATGCCTGCTGATACAGTGGACTGCAAATTCAATACAGAAGATGCGAGCTCTGAAAGAAAAGCTTTGGCGATTGCATCCAAACTTTCAGATTGAGCTTTCAAATATTAGTTCGCAAAGCAAAGTCAATCTTGTCATCTCTTTAGCCTTTTTTAATTTATGATATAAGCGACAAGCGTACCCTATAGGAAACTCTTCAGAAGAATATTCATTGATCTATCCAGAAAAATGAGTACAAGTAAGTAACTCAAGAGCTTCTATAGTTATCACTTAAAAACTCTATAGAAGAATATTTGATGAGTTCCAGCAAAGTGCAACAAGAGCTAATTTCATTTAATTCTCTACTATTGTACGAAGAAACGCATTTCTAATTTATAAGTAGTATACTGAAACATGCACCGCTGCCTTTCTCCATCTCAGTTCATTGTCTTACTAGTGTTCTTGGGAAGCAGTCTTGAAGGCCTCTTATGATATTAAGGAAGAAACACTGCACTGCGATGATTATTCAAAAAGATCAGTAAAGATTTCAAAAGACATCTCCTGGAGTTCTTCTTTAGAACAGCAGTGAAAACTCTTGCCTCTACAGACATGCCTAGGAAAAATTCGATGAAGTGGGATAGAGAAGAGAAGCGCTGACAGCTACCAGGGAAGCGCTCCGAGAATTTCTTTGGAGTACTCTTCTTATTTTGTACTTCTATAGAGTTAGAAGGAGTTCTCATGACTGACCTTTTGGCATAATTGTTGGGTAGGTATACGTATTTTATTTGAAAATTTCATCAATAAAAATGAATTTGTTTTGAAAAACTACTTTAGTTGTTCCTTTTAGTGTATTTCTTATGGCTTTTCGTCCGAGGGAAAAAAAAGTGGGAAATTTCATCATAATCTGTGGAAAAAGTGCCCTGAAATTCCAATTTTGGAGGGAATTTTCATCACAATTACCTCCCAACACTGGAGTGGAGTCACCAGATTGGATTTGGTCTCATCATCTCACCAACATGAGATTAGGAATTTTTCAAATCTGACGCTACTCTATGAAATCCACTCTGGTGGGAAGCGTGAAGAACTTACAATATATTAAAGTGTAAGCTTGAGGCAAGGAGAGACAATGCAATCTGGTGACTCCACCCTACTCTGCCATTGTAGACCCTCCTTACTGAGCGTAGGTCTAGGTACATCAGCTTGGATTTTTGTCTCAGGCCTTTATAAATTGTTTTTATTGTAGGATAGAATTGATTTATTTGTTAGAATTGAAATCGACCATATTTCTACAGAATTCGTGTGCATTATTGGTGGCTGTAGATGGTCCCAACAAATTCTGTCTGTCGTCTTGCGGGATGAGTTGGTTATGAAGAGCGGTGGGTGAATAGATGGAGGTAAACATTAATGCAAGACTTACTTCTTTTAATAGTTGGATCAGTGTTGGCAGAAAACCTGCTGGAAAATGTGCTATTTTCCTATTTTGATTGTGCTAAAAAAGTGCGCTTTTCGAGACACGTTCAAAACCATGAAATCAAAATATGACGCACCTCTGAAATAAAAGCTTTAAGAACTTGAATGGGTATAAGAGACAAGCGTACCCCATTGGGAAAAACCAATTCTGAAGCCCTATCCCATCATTTGGAAATTCTATAGAAGATTAGTCTACTGAAGCGATTCTTCGGAAGCATGCACTGTTGCCTTTCTTCATACCTATGTCCTTACCTCATAGCCACACTTATAGTTGTAAGCGCCTAGCTAATGTCCTCGAGAAGAGGTCTTGAGGTCCTATTATGACATTAAGGAGGCAGCACTGCGATGATTATTCAAAAAACTCATTAAAGCTTTTCAAAACACACCTTCAAAAATCTTCTTCGCCCATCATTTAGCATACCTCCTGGAGTGCTTCTTTAAAACAGTGAAATGGTTGCTTCTGCGTAGTAAAAAGTAATGAATTGGGATAGAGAAGAGAAGCGCTGCGAGCTTCTAGGAAAGCGTTTTAGGAAATTTTTTAGAGCACTCTTTCCCAAAGAGACCCTCCAGAATATATAGGGGAATGTTGGGTTGGCCTGTCGTCTAAGTTAGCCATCTGCGATTTTTTTTTAGTTTTGACCACTAGCGCCACCAATATACGAGCGCGGAAAAACATCTTTCAGTAAGAACGTACTTTTCATGACATTGAAGATTTTGAGCGTAAACGATAAGTATATGTGCTGTGCACTCAGTGGTTTGAAATTGCAAAAAACGGTTTTTTTAGCAGCAGTGAATACGGCCAGAAAGTGAGGAGAAAATATGCAATCATCAAGATAAGCATTGTGAATTTGTTGTGTGACTCATGTTTGAAAATAAACCAAGAAAAATGTGTCACATGATGCGGCAATGGCCCTTGTCGTCAATGTTAGCCACTTTGTATAGACAGGGTTGGCTCATTGTGATTGTGTGCTTGGAAGACGCCATAAAAACGCTCAGCATCAATCCCAACGAAGTCCGCCAATAAAACACCAGCTAAAGGAAGATTCCCTCTTGCCCTCTTTGGACAATGCAAGAGAGAAGTGCACTTGAAGTGCGTCAATATAACGACATTTGCCGGAAATGCAATTTCGAATAATGTGCTATTCAAATTTTACTAAAAAACAGATAAATGCAACAGATTCCGTTTTATATTTCATTCAATTAATTTTGCCAGGTCATTTTCAATCATTTCAGCACATTTTTCGTCAACTGGCCAACCTAGACAGCACTGGCCAACATTGACAGTATTTCTTTTTCCCAGACTATTCCACAGATGTGCTTTAATTGGCCAAATTCTTCCATAAACGGAAGTTATGGGCAAAAGTCGAAAGGAGGTCCAACCCTGACGAAACTCTCCTACTACATAAGTACAAAATATAACGAAGAATACGAATATATCACGAAAATACTTTTATAGAGGAAGAAGGCTTTCTCGTGAGTGAGCTTTTTGCTCAACTGTTAGATATGCAATTTATTTGAAATTGTTATCAGTAAAAATGAATTTGTTTTGAAATATTACTTTAGTTGTTCCTTCTAGTGTATATCTATGGCTTTTCATCCCAGGGAAAAAATGTGGGAAATTGTCTTCTAATAATGTGGGAAAAGTATCCAGAAATTCCCATTTTGGAGGGAATTTTTATCACAACCACTTCCCAACACTGGTGTCAACTTAGAAATACCCTAATTCTCTTTTTACATGATAAATACGTTCCCAAAAAAATCATGTAAAAAAAGATATTGACTAAAAATGGAAAACTAGTAGATTGGTTCTAGGCCTAGAAATGCAACTGAAAAGTCAATAAGCAATATTAAAAAATTCTTGTTAGAGTTCACTCAAGAATTTATTTCGTGCGTACACATTTTAATTCATTAAATCTTAATATATAAAAATCACGTGTCACTGGTTTCGTACGCGTTAATCGTCGAAACCGCCCAACCGATTTCAATAAAATTTTGTGAGTGTGTTTGGTTGGTTCCATTTTGAAAGATAGGATAGTTTTGGACACGACAGATCGCACTCTTAAAAACCGCCTGAGAACGCATCGCAGTGGAAAACCGATATTTTGTATACGGCGTTTTCATAAAAATTGCAAATACAAGTTCACAAATAGACTAAATCGGGCTACTTCTTCGTAGAATTGCCAACAAATATTTCGATTTTTAGTACATATTTGGAGACTGCCTAACAATGAGTACACGCAAGGCCTGAACTTTAGTACGTGATGTTTTCATAGTAATAGTAAATAAAATTTAAAAATGAACTAAATCAGGCAACCCCTTGGTGTTACTATACAAAAATTTCGTTTTTAACTACACATAAACACTCCGCGACAACTGGATAGAACACCCCTTCAAAAACACGATTTAGAGGTATTTTTATATAGAAGGGCATGCAAGTTTTTGCAGGTAGGCATTCCCGGCGACAAGTGGATAACACAAACTATATAAGAACCCACAGTTTTCTTCGATGTGGCATAATTCTAAGTTGCAGTTTGTATTTAAATCATTAGTGGGGGGTTCATTAAGAGACAATTTATTAAAACACAAAAGGGAAATTTTCGAAAATGGGACGCGGAAAACGTTTAAACATTACCGAAATTCAGTGCATTGGACGAATGCGCGGTGAGGGGTGTTCCATAAAACAAATAGAGAAACACTTAGGCCGGAGCCGTAAAGTGTGTGGGTGTATGTCGCAGGCCTGGGTGCGACCTCCCCCTCCACCACCCATCTCCCACTTCTAGTATTTGGTTATATAGGGTGGTATTACAGTATCGGCGTAAACGTTTTCAGCATTTGATGAAATGACTAAAAATTTCAGACACATAATGTAAAAAGGGGCTAAGTAAAAACCGTTATATTATTTGCTACTTTCTATGAGTGTTTAGACTTTTCGTGAAATGCTGAGTTCCATCAAATCTCTACGACATATATACACGCAATGGCCTCTCCTTTAATTTCTTACTCGTAGGTACCCTAATTATGGTTGTCAGCTGGCTTCAAGTGACACGACTGTGTAAAATTCTTAAGAATTAAAAGAAACAAAAATGAATAGATTTTAACTGAAAAGAATTAGTGAGAAATGTCGATAAGAAAAGGCAAACAGGGCTACCACTTTGATAGAAATGTATTAAAATAAATGCATTTTGCATAAAAATAATCAGTTTTTCAGTAAGTATCAGCGAAAAAATTTTATACAACCCTAAGGGAGCACACTGCCGAGTTAAATGATTGTCCAGTCCAGTCAACGACTGGTCTGTTGTTACAGACTGATTGATTCTTAATCGTTACTCATTGACTATCGTTGCATTTGCGCATCTTCTTCTGTCAAGGACGTTGAGTGGTATTTCGATTTTTGTTAACAGTGTTGTTAAAAACTAGGTAACCGATTGAAAAATTGTAATGAGAAAAATAAACCCTGTAATAATTTTGTGGTAATTGATGGGAAGAGGTAGCAAGATTACAAGAAAAAGGTTGTGGAACAATCCATCCATAACAAAAAGGATGGTATCAAACTACTTTAACGTGTTTGAAGATTTGGAAGGAACAATCCTATTTCAAATGTATCACAGAATGTCTAAAGCATTGATGAATTTGTAAAGATTGCAGGTGTTAAAAATTAGAAAATAGTTTGGTCAATACTCAAAAGTGAGTCGGGCGCGCACAATGGTGCTTCCGTACCAGAATCAATGAACAGTCGATCGATCAAATTTAAGAATTTTTAAATCTAATCCAAATTTGCCTGTGATAATTGAAAAATGAATATATTATTCTGGAAATTTTTTTTTTGTTTTTTTTTTATTATTAAGTCAAGCTCATGGGATACCCTATGATGCAAAGCATAGCATGGCAAGAAGGAAAAAGTGAAAGGAATGAGAGAGCATGAGGAGAGTGGCGGGGAAATGCGATGTACAAATGTCACTCTTAAACCTTCGTAGATTGTACACGGATAAAAGTGAATTGTAAATAGTACATTTTCCACATGTTTCTGAACATTTGTTAGATAAACATAACAGATGTATTCAAAATAATCGAAATTGTAGCTCCAACATTTCTTTTCACATATTCAATGTTTTGGCAATACACCTTAAATGTATATAACAAATGTATTAAAAAGAATGTAAATATTATCACAACACTAAATTATTTGTTATAACATATTTCTTTTAAATCTGATTTTACAAAAAAATGTGTATATTTGACACAGTTTTGATAAAAATGATAAAAATATTTAACTTGAATTTTCAAATTTTATTTTATTACTACCTACACAATATTACGTCATTGTCTTATTTAATAGAATAATAATAAAGATTATGTTAAAAATTACATACTATAATCACTTTTAATCGCAAATTTAGCAATAAAAAAGCCCACTCAAAGGTATTTTGCAAAATAGATTCATTTTTATTCAGAAAAATATATATAACTGAATTCATATGAATTCACATTTTAAAGTACGCTGAGGGCCTTGTGAGTATCTTTGTCTTCGTCTTCGATTTCGTCAACCAGAGACGTCACACATTAAGCTCAGCTATTATAAGAATGAGATGAGTTGTAACGCTTGATATTGGAATCCAACTATTTTCACTAATACCTAACCCTTTACATATATAAATCTATAAGATTGATGAGCCCCTACAATTTTTCATATGAAAAAATGAAATTAGTAAATACCAAAAATTCATGTTCTTGATTATTTTACTAATTAGATAATAAGTAAATTTAACTAACATTACAATAGTATAAAAATAAATAATAACTAAATAAAAACAAATAAAAGAAATAAATAATAATAAATAATAGTTAAATAAGTCCTGAAATGAAACAAACAACTAGAAGATAATCTGTGTGGCAGTACAACTACTGAACGAAATCAACGATGATGATTATGTGGATAACAGCCGGGTTGTTCTGACGTCTCGGCCATTTTGTAAGGGTGTTACTACATATCCAGGTTATGTTGCGTTTGGAAATTTAAATAAGAAAAGATTTTAAATTGGTTTCAAATTTGTAATATTCATGCTCTTGGTTTCACCTTTCCTTTATACATTGTAACGGTAAACACCTCCCCTAATCGGCCGTCCTACTTACAATAGGAAAATTAGCTAGGGTTTACTAGAGGTTAGTATAGCTTTCTTAATTATTATCTTTTATTTATTTTAAATTAATGTTAGTAGGGTGAAATCGTTGGGACCCATAAGGCATTTAACTTTCCTGAATTATTATTCCTGTTATTGGGATCCCTCGTGGTTATAAGTAATCCTGCTGCTCCTCACGCTGGGTTGCCTTTTTCTCCGTGACTCAGATTAACTGGTTAAAAAAACTCGTGATTTATTTTCGGGAACTTAGCTCTCCGTGAGATAGTTGATGCTTCTTCAATAATTAAAAGAAAATACTCTTCGTTTCTCAATTTCTTAAAAAAAAAAACTCGCTATTTTTTTTGTTTTTTTTTTTTTTTGTTCAGGATTTATTTAGTTATTATTTATTTTTATACTATTGTAATGTTAGTTAAATTTATTTATTATCTAATTAGTAAAATAATCAAGAGCATGAATTTTTGGTATTTACTAATTTCATTTTTTCATATGAAAAATTGTAGTGGCTCATCAATCTTATAGATTTATATATGTAAAGGGTTAGGTATTAGTGAAAATAGTTAGATTCCAATATCCAGCTTTACAGAGTAAGGTAGTCTGTCCGAAAGAAATTACGTCACAGCACATGTGTCAAAATTTAATAAGAATACCTTGTTTTCTCTGTACCGTTCCTCTACCTGATGTAAGGAAGTCTTAAATTTTTTCTTAGAAATTTACCGGAAATGTAATTGAACATAAAAAACATTGAAAATGTTCAGTTTAAAACATAGTGTAAATGCAACTTCCAAATTGTTTAATTTTTACTGTATTTCCTTGTGTGTACTTGTTATCCGTGAAGATTTGTTGAAAATTCCAACAAATTGTAGTATCTACAATATGATTATACTTCGCACTAATAGAACAGTAATAGTAATAATAGTGATGATTTTATATGTTAACACAGTTTGTTGTTGTTATTTTGCTTATTTGGTTAAAATGTTGTGTTGTTATAGGCTTCAGTTTAGTATCAGGCAATTAGAAGTGCAGTCGTAAAATAAATCGTCGTCATCGTTTAAAGTAATTTTGTCGTGCAAAGTAAGTCCTATAACAAAAATATAATAAATATAAAAAAGTTCTATAATATACCTATAATAACCATGCAAAATAATAGATATAAAGCAAAAGTAGTTGTCGTGCAAAAATAAATAGTACCAAAATGGAGACAATTATAGGAGAAAATTTTTGTCCTTGAACTTCTAAAAATGTGCGAACTGGAAGAATTAACTCATTAACCTTAAAGCTGTGTATAATTTAGTAAGAAGGATTAAGAATTTATGATTAAAAATATATACATACAACTTCAGTTTAACAAATCTTTCTATGAAACTCATGTCCCGTATTACATATGCGCAAAATTAATATCAATGTTTTATTATGCATTTGTTCAATTACAGAATAATTTTTTTTTTTTTTTAGAAGATGAAAATATGTGTTGTCTATTGTACTGTAGCATTTTGGTAAATTATATTTCAGCATTCCCTGCAACTGAATCGAGTAATGGTACTGAATGTAAAATTCTATTCAAATCAAAGCTCCTAAGAGCAGAAAATAGCAAAGAAAAGCGATTAAAGGCAAATTTTTGGCGTTGAATTTTATAAAATAAATAATATAATATACATCACTATCCTAAATGTGACAATGAAGGTGTATCATATACAGATTTTTATTTCTACGTCATTGTTTCACTTATACTTAGAAAATGTTATATTAACAAAATAATTATAAATTACTTTTATATGACAATTTAAGTGTATCTCATTTACTTTTATATTTCTTATTTATTGTATCATTTACATAAAAACTGTTATATATATGTACATCATTTTTGTAATTATTACCATGAAATTGTATCTTATACAAATTCTTATTATTCGTGAGTTGTATCACTAACAAGGGATATGTTTTTTTAACATATCAGTGTTCGATTAATTTACACTATGAGTGTACTATTAACACAGCATTGGTATAAACAACAGTTAACTGAAATGTTACTCAAACAACGAATATGTTTTTGTAATAATTCAGGTGTAAATAAAACATTTTAGAAAAAACCAGAAGATATGTAGAAATACATCAAATCATGGTTAGCTGATATTTAACTAGAGAAGTGTTAGCGATTACCGTCGTCGTTGTATACGTTTACAATTCTCTTTTTTTCATGTATGCCGGAGGAAAGACAGAAGATGGTAGATTGTTTCACATTCGCACAGTTCGGAATAAAAAAGCTTAACGGAATTTTAATGTACGGCCGAAAATAAATTTAAAGGTAAAAGGATGTGTGCGACTTGCGGAGCGAGTATTGCGTGCAGCAATCATTCGATAAGGGATCTGACTAGATATTTCATCAGACCATTGACCATACGTGTAGCAATACAGGAGCGAAAGTCATCCAACATTGCGGCAGTGATCGAGTGAATCGATAAGCCAATCAGATTGAAGGCTTTCTTTTGGACAATATCCAATGAAGCTAAAGTTGTGCGACCAGCCCCAGTCAAGATAGGGGAATTGCATTCCATTCTAGGTCTGATGTATGACTTGTGAAGGAGCGCTTGATTCAACGGGCTGAACTATTTCTTACACTTTTTCAGAAATCCAAGACATTTCGATGCTTCTTTGGCAACAGAGAAGATGTGATCTGTCCAGCTTCACTTACAGGAAATATTAATGCTAAGAATGTAGAATGATGGTATATCGTTAATCAGTGCTCCATCAAATGAAACGGGAGTGGAGAAATTCTAATCTTGTTTTAAAGAGATGAGACAGCTTTGGCTTTTAAATGCATGTATGTAGACTATTTTGTTTCCCCACTAGTTAGCTCTATATTTCTCATTTTTATTTAAGTATCTATAATATTTAAACAGATCGACGCAAGAGTGATCTTATAAGAGTTGGTTTTATTAGAAAGAATTATCTCAGAAATTAAAAACAAAAAATTCAGAAACTATAAGTCTGCTGACAAAAGCGACACTTTTTTGTTATCTATAAATACTCTACTAAACCCTCATAATATTAAAATTGCTACTCAAAAGCTCTGGAAAAAAGTATTTTTTCGTACAGAGGGTATAACATAGTATCGAGTTCAGAAAAAAAATAGCCAGCAAAAATTTTACTAATAATTTTCTGGTGTAGTACGGAGTTCACCGGTAAAAACTGACGGTTCCCTCTTTATAAAATAGATGGTACTATAAATTCTCCGCACATTTTACCAGCCATTTTAATGCACAAAGCAATGGCTGGTAAAATTTGAACGTTCCTATTTCTATGAAAATTTACAGGTTGTTTTTTGATTGATTGAAGGATTTCATTTTTGCTATCAACCGCGTTAAATTTTACTTTGTCCGAACTCGATACTAGTCACCAAAAAATATGTAAAAATAAAATGAGTAAAAAACGAGTTTTCAAACAAAACTGAGGCCAAGCCGCATGAAAAAGTACAAAATAAACTTTTCTTCACACACAGAGGTGGACTCAGATTTTATTCGCTGACAATCACCGATATATTTCAGTATAATCAATCAGAGGTAATAAGTGATTTGATTCATGAAGAGAAAGAATATTCAAGAGAAATGTCCCAATCAAAAAATCTAAGTCCACCTCCGTGTGTGAATAAAATTTTATTTTCTATTTTTTCATGCGGCTTGGCCTCAGTTTTGTTTGAAAACTCGTTTTTTACTTATTTTATTTTCTGCCTTTTTCACGTTAACTAAATTGTTTTAATATCAATTTAACCGAACTTAATTATATTTTTACTTAATTCTAATTTAATTTTAGTTTCTTACTTTATTTTTAATATTCCGTTTTCCTTTTGGTTTTCCGTTTTATTTTGAGTCAACTTTTGAATATTCGCAGTGACGACTCGAGAGTTTTCAATCGACTGACCGTATTTCGAACACAATCCAAACAGTTTCGATAACTTGGACTACGATTTACCGAGGTTTCGAAAAATTGGAAATTTTGAAGGCAGTTACGATGAGATGATTGGAAGTCAGCACCGTGGTTGCCTGGAAGTTTTTGTTCAGCTTTTCATTACCGACATTTTAAGTCATGTTTGGTGTCGATCCGAAAACAAAACTTTTTCGAGTATCAAATCGTTGAAGTACTGCAACGGTTTTCTGAAATTCAAATTATGTTTTAAACAGCGCTTTTTAGCTGTATTCCAACTTGATCCTATATAACATGAATTTTCTCGATTTTCCATGTTTTCCACAGACTTTTCCTATTACTATGATTTTTTTTTTAAATTTACATGAATTTTCCGCGATTTTTCATGCAAGTTTTCATGATTGTTGAAGAGAAAGTATTGATGCCAGTAAGACGGAAAAAAAACTTATAAAACCTTTTTGTCGGAAAATTTTCCGGAAATGTCGGAAAATTCAGGAAATTTTCGGAAAATTTTCCAGAAAATTTAGAAACTTCTGCATTTTTCCTGAAAATTTTTCCGATGATTTTCCCGCTTTTGCGAGTTTTCCATGGAGTTTTCCACAAAAGTAACATTATGCAACTCATTTCGCTCTACAACTTTGTCTTAGGTTGCAAAACGCTCATTCGCTTCCTTGGTCGGAAAAACTCCGGAAAAGCGTTTTACATGAATTTTCCTCGATTTTTTCTGCAAGTTTTCACCATTGTCGGGGAGAAAGTAATGTTGCCAGTTGATAGGGAACTTGATCCTGCATAATTTGTAAAACTTTTTTACCGGAAAATTTTCCGGAAAACTCTGCATTTTTCCTGAAACGCATTTATCACTTATCAAATTTGTACCAAATATTCAAATGATTTTTCCCGTTTTCCGGGGTTTTCCATGGAAATTTCCGGTTCAATTGTCACGTGACATGAACCTGTGTGCCAAATTTCAGCTCGCTGTGATGACGAAAAGTGGGTCTACGAGAGTTTCGAAAATAGTAAAAAAGAAATATATTAATAAATATACAGATAGACAAATTCGTGTACGAGTTAAAGGGACGGGCTGGCCTCAAAAAATGTTTGAATCCTTAAAATAGTCCACGTCATTTCGAGGAAAATAGACAGACAGATGGACACAATAGCGATCTCATAAGGGTTCATTTTTTACCTTCTAAGGTATAGAACAATAAAAGGACACAAACTTCAGGAAGCTTTACTAGTAGAAATCTTTTAATCAAACTTCGATAAGAAAATTTTCTTTCAACAAAATAATTTTCCCGCGATCTGTAACAACCAACTGATTGAAATTGTCGTTCCTGATGCAGACTGATTACAAAAGTCGATTCAATTCAAACAGTTGCCAATCGTTAACGCGCTTCTTATTTTTTAATTGCTGACCCACGTAAAATAGAGCATTTTGCGATAGCGAACACTGTTGCGTGTTAGGAGCAAAGTCAACTGACCTTTTAGTCACTGACTGCATCCCGTGATTATGCTGCGGCCTGCCCAATAAATTTTTCCAATCATTAAACGGCGGGATCTTACAAAACTATTAAAAAATATTTATTTTTCAATTATAGTTTATGATACTACGGGCATAGCGGCAGAAATATCGTTAGTTATTGTCACTCGTCTTTACGATTCTATGTCCAAAAACGAGTGAGAGATTTATTTCAAGGCTTAATTAAGCTCGAAAAGTTGGATGCTGGTATTTTATACGTCACCATAGTTAACTTTTTCAATTTATTGATTATTACCTTGTATAATTTAATTGGCCTCATAACTGATGTATGTGTTAGCAATTCCTGTAAAAAACTGCCAATATCTATAAAATAATTGGCTAGAAATATTTATAATTTTTTTTTTGCCAAGATCAAAAAGATTTTCTGGAATATTTCTATATAAGCCCACACAAAATTCTGTGTACAAAATGTTGTAAACAGAATACTGAAGCAGTGGACCGTGTGAAATATTATTCTAGTTCTTGTGGTTTTGAAGATCGCCGCTACAAAAGTAATATTGATTAGATAAGTCTTGTAATGATTTTTTTTTATATTTATTTTATTTTTTTTTATTTTTATATTATAATATAGTACCACACAGATTTTGAATGAAACTAATCGAGATTTCAGTCAGAAAAAGTGCGCATTCATCGGCTTAGTGTCATGGAACAGAATCTACTTCTCATTAAGTAATTTTATGGAAAAATAATATATATAAAACGAGCAACTTGCTTGAGCAAAATTAGGGATTGCATATTCGAAATTCGAAATTCGAGAATTCCGGAATTCGGTTTCATAAATATAGTTTCGAATTCCGAAAATTTCCCAGCGAATTCCGAATTTAAAATTTATTTTTTCGAGCTCTCTCCAACTTTTAAATTGTGTTTTCGTTTCTGTACATATTAATATTCTACATTCTATAAGAAGACATAAAGAAAACAATGCTAAATTACAGTTATTCTATTCTACATAATACAAGTAGGCATAGAGAAAAAAATTCCTAAATTTGCAGTTAAACATTTAAACGGTTTCATTTCTTCATTTCAACAAAATTTTTATATTTCGTATAACTTCGTGTTCGTGTCTTATATTTTACGATTTGCAACAGTGTTGTTGAGATTTGTTTATTCGCGTTTATTCGAGTGCGGTGTGTATTGAATTATTTGGATTTTGTTTTCTGAACAATCATCAATATTTTTTAAATAGGTAAGCAAATAATATCAGTTTTAATTTAATAACATTATTTGATAATTATTTAATTTTAATTTTTTTTTGTTTAACAAATTAAATTATTGTTAATAGTACATCCTAAAATGTCATCAAAAGAAAGTTATTCGGAATACACAAAGCAATGTAAAAATCAAAATTCTGTTTGGATTCATTTTTTGAGAGGATCAAAAAAACTAACAGCAAAATGTAAAATTTGTAATGAAATAGTAAAAACCGCTGGTTCAACGACAACACCGCAGCACACACATTTAAGAACAATACACAATATTAATGTATTAAAACGGGATGTCGTGCAAGATGAAGTTCCAGAAAGCAGCGCAACAAAAATGTTGATTACAAATTTATTTAGTCAACAAAACAGATGAATCACTTTCTGCAATCGTATCACGAATGTGTGCCTTGGATAATATGCCATTCAAAGTTTTTTGTACGTCTATCGATTTGAGAAATTTATTTTTGGCTAGAGGCGCTCGAGATTATGTATTACCAAAATCACCCAACTCAATTCGCAAAATGGTTTTAGAATACGCACAAAAAATGCGTGCTAAAATGATGCAGGATTTTATTAATTTCAAAGAAGATGGAACACGATTTTGCTTAACTCTAGATGAATGGACATCATCAAGAAACCGCTGTTATTTAAATGTGAATGTCCATGCCAAGAAACAGTTTTGGAATTTAGGTTTAGTACGTGTTGAAGGACGTTTCCCTGCAGAGAAATGCATTACGGCCCTGAAAACCACATTGCAAGACAATAATTTAAATATCGATAAAGATATTACGTCCATAACAACTGATGGGGCAGCTGTGATGCAAAAAGTTGGACGGCTTTTACCATGTAATCAGCAGTTGTGCTTCGCACACGCTATACATTTAGCTGTGATCAATGTTCTGTATAACAATTCGAATACAAATACAACTGAATTGGTGGCTCACATAGATACAGAAAATGTTAATGTAGAAGAACAAGGAAGTGACTTCGAGGAATCAGAGGATGAGGAATACGTTGAAGATGAAAGTGTTGGCTTGATTGAACAAATTTATATTGAAGTTGAGCATGTTGAGACTGAAGAATTTGGATTTGGTTTTCTCATCAAAAAAGTTCGATCGATTGTAAAGAAATTTCGTTTTTCGAGAACATCTAATGATATTCTTCAAGTATACGTAAAACAAGAATTTGGCAAAGAATTAAAACTTATTATGGACAGTAGAACTAGATGGAATAGCTTAGTCGATATGCTTGAAAGATTCAACCAACTAAAAAACTGTGTTAAAAAAGCATTGATTGACATTGCATCTGATATCGTTATTCTAGATGCTGAAATTTTGTCGATTCAAAACATTATCTCTGCACTTCTCCCAGTAAAACTTACTGTTGACGCCCTTTGTCGAGAAGATGCAAATCTGCTTTCTGCTGATGCGGCATTGTCTTTTATGCTTGAGAATTTCGGATCTGATGAACTTTCACTAAAATTGAAGAACAAATTAGAAGACCGAATAAGCCAAAGACGAACAAATGTGTCTGGAACTCTTCAGTATTTACACAATGGCGGAAAAAGTGAGATTCACGAATCTTTCACTATACCATTGAAAAATACAATAGCCAAAGTTATTGAAAGTTTTGCACAAAGATTGATATTTAACACTAATATGGAAACTTCCTCAGGCGAGCAGTCAGAAGCTGATATAGAAGTGAAAGTGATGTCGGAAGAACAAACTAATCCCCAGTCGTTCGTGGCAATATATTAGAGTCCGTCTACTCATTTTTGATTGCGATTCCGCCATCGAGCGTGGAGTCCGAGCGAGCCTTCTCAATTGCAGGTAACTTTTGTACAAAAGTTCGATCGAGACTCGGAGACGCAGCTTTAAGTGATCTATGCTTCCTCAAAGCATATTTTAAGAAAACAAAACAATAATTTTATATTTTATATTTTTTATTATTCAATGATATGCCATGTTAGAATGTTTCTGTACTAATTGAATTTGTGTACAATTGTTTTATGTTTATATTTCATTTTAAATAATATAATTTTATGTTCCATTTTTATTTTAAAAAAAGTATTTTTTATACAATAAATAACAATGAATTATCTTATATAAGTTATCTTTATTATTTGTATAGACATAAAAAAATTAAAAATATTTCGGAATTCGACCGAATTCCGAAAATTTTTAATTTCAAATTCCGAATTCCGATTTTTTTATTTTCGTCAAAATTTGCAATCCCTAAGCAAAATAAACCCGTATGCCAAACAAGATGATTTAAATTTTGAACAAACTTTCATGGCCGTGATGCAGAAAAAGAAGTAGACAAACTTATCTCGCCCGAAGTAATGCCTACTTGAAATTAAAAAAATATATTTTAAATTTTTATATCGAGCTAACTAACCACTTTTAAAACGTTTTGATTTCAGAAACGAAACGTTTAAAATATATTTTGGCTATTTTAAATCCCGAAAACATTACCACTGGCACCATTAGGTAAGCGATTTTTAATGAGTAGACAATGCTTTGTTTGTTATACCCTAGATGAAATCATAGAGTATACTAAGCTTATCATTCCGTTTGTACCGCACAAAAATAATGCTAGTAGAGAAAAATGGGTTTGACTCCACGTATAATATTAAAAGTTATTTTGATTTTTGCATGTCTGTCTGTCCGTCCGTCCGTCTGTCTGTGCGTCCTCACGATAACACTAGAACGAGTTCACTTAGGAAACTGAATTTTCGCACACAGGCTTTTTTAAAGGAAATGTGAATTTAAGTTCGAAAATGGGACAAATCGGGCAATTCCTTCGTAGGGTTGCCATACAAAATTTCGTTTTTCACTATATATAGTAAATTTGGGTAATATGGCCTAGTCGGCCTATACGGCACACCGTAGTTTTTCCTAACAGAAGCAATGCATCGGGTCGAATGTGCTTGTTGCATGATCTGCCTTCTCAACGCAATCCTCCAGTCAGTCGTAGCTGAGCTGCTGGGGAGGGCGTGTTTTTGAAGACCGGACATCGATTTTTGCAAGTTTTAATCTTATTTTTAGGTAAGTTGTGACTCATAAACTATACAATAAATTAACTAGAAATTTTTAGTTTAGACGTTACTATTATTGTCTGACAACCTATCTAGTAATTCAACAATTTGTGATATAATTCAATTAAAATTTTTTGTTTTAAAGCTTGCCACAAAGCTAATATGGCCTACCAGTGGGCCATATTACCCCCGTCTTGTGCGACATTGTCTAATAATATTTTGTTTTAGAAAAATGGCGCCAGAAGTACCAGAATCTCAAAGAAAACGTCAAACATGGGACAAAGTAGTTATGAAAAATGCTATTGAAGCTGTGAGAGGAAAGAAAATGGGTACACTTAAAGCTTGTAAGCAATATAATGTACCAAGAACTACCTTAAGATGTTAAGCTGCTAAAAAAAAAGTTTCAGTAGATTTAGTTACCCAGTTTAAACTAGGAAGAAAGCCTACTTTACCGAAACAAAGGGATTTAATAGAGAGAGCATCAGTGAGTTCTTTAATATTCTTGAACATATAATTGATCAATATAAATTTCCTGCTGAAAAGATAAACCATGTTGATGAGACCGGGATCAGCATCGTGCACTCACAAATGCCGCAAGTTTTAAGTCGTAAAGGAAAGAGACAAATTGGTGCGTTAACATCTGCCGAAAGAGGCTCTCTAATAACATGCGTAATGTGCATGATTGCGGGAGGAGCATTTGTGCTACCTTTGTTAATATTGCCTCGGAAACGAGATAATTCTCTACTAATGCAAGGTGCACCTCCAGGGGCTATACGCGAATGCCATCCGTCAGGCTGGATTCAAACAAACCTGTTTACAAATTGGTTCAAGCTTTTTTTAGAATACGTCAAGCCAAGTGCAGATTCGCCAGTTTTACTCTTATTGGACGGTCACACCACTCATACAAGAAACATTGAACTGATTGATCTGGCTCGAAAAAGTAACGATCATTTGCTATCGCTCCCGTTACATTCTAGTCATAAGATACAACCTCTTGATTCCTGATAGTTCATTCATGGGACCTCTAAAAAAATATGTGTCTGATGAAATTCGATGCTGGATAAAAAACAATAAACGACCTTGTCTCAATATGATATCATGGAAGTATTTAGTCGCGCTTATTTGCATGCCCAAATGAGTGAGATCGCAGTAAGTGGATTTCGTGCTACTGGTATATCCTACAGCTAGAAATGTATTCAAAGATCATGACTTCATAGATGACAACGATGCTTCTGGCAACAAAACCATGTCATCAACATCTCCCTCACTAATTGAAAACAAGGAACCAAACCAGATACCTTCTTGCACTAATGAAGCTAATTTTCAAGAACCTTCCGAATCTGGAACTTAAAAACAAAACGAAACAAACTCTCCTTTTTCGCCTACAGCTTCATCTTCAACTCGATATTCTGATCCGAAGCCATCCCCGTCAAACGTTCACGATTATATAACACCGATTCAAATATCCCCAATTCCAAAAGTCGTTGCAAAAAATCAATGTAACCGTGGACGTAAATCTACCAAATTCTTTTTGTTGACTGGATCTCCTTATAAAGCTGAACTCCAAACAACATTAAAGAAGAAAGAAGCTACAGTTAATAAAGAAGAAAGAGGTAAAGAAAAGTAGGGGTAAGTCGAAAGCCCTGCAGTTATCCCGTTCCCCTTTATACATGAAGCTCCAATGAAAGTTCCGATAGAGAAGATACTGAAAGTTTGTATTGTGAAAATCTCTATTCTTCGAACACTAGGGGTTGAATCTTGGATACAGTGTGTATCTTATCACATGTGGGCATAGGAGGAATACAGGGTAGTAGAAACAGATATATTTATATGTGAGTTTTGTACGACAATATAAATGCAGAACTATAGTGTAATATGGCTCACCTCAGAGACGGCCAATATGGCCTAGAGCCATATTACCCCACCACATTTTGTTTTTTCCTTTTGTTAGAGTATATGAAAAATTATTATTTTTGTTACTCATTATTATAATAAATACTTTAATTGCTAGGATAAGATACTTGACTGAATTTCAGACTGAATGGAACAATAAATATAAATATATCTCATTAACTTTGTATTTTATTACCATAAACGTTTATGGTGTGCCATAATTGCCGAACTTACTCTACATATCTCAACACTGCCTGAGAACGCGTCGACGTAGAGAGCTGAAATTTTATGCACCATGTTGTCATAGTTATAACTTAATCGGGCAACCAGTTCTTGGTGTTGTCATATAAAAATTTAAGTTTTTTGTGTATACTGTAAAAACGATCAGTCCTCGACGCTTTTATTGTACTGAAAAGTTCTTCAGAATATGAAATCCCATGAAATTGGTTATAGTCATTTTTACTGTACGACGAACTGTTCTAGGAATATATGCGAAAAACCACTTCAAAAATCAAACTTGCACAGATGGGTGACAATACGAAATTACACACGGGCATCTAGGGTACCATACGAACTGGTCTTTTAGACCAATTCTAACTTTTTCTCTTGTTTAAACATAAGAACAGTTATTTGGTGCTCAAAAAGAGGGTTACCTTGAAAATTTTCTGGGAGCTTTGAAAACAGGTATTTTTATAGATTTTGCATTTCTCCTTTCGAATTTTCGCTTTGCCGTACAAGATCTAACACTATTTAAATATATCAAAAACAAAAGTTCATTATATGAGGACCCCCCCTTAATATTTAACTTTATTTTAATTTTCATTATTTGTTGTTATAGCGGCAGTAGAAATACACACTTTGTGACATGACCATCACCAATTTTGTTGAAATTTTACATACTTGCAGGGTTTATGAAAACAAAGATACGAATTAAACATTTTCCGTATACGATGCGTATTCCGCGAGTTAGGGCATTTTCAAAATTTGCCAAAAATGCTGTCCTGGTTTTTAAAAATTCATATATATTTTTCTATTCATGCTGGCACAGTGAAATATAGCACATTTGAAAGATAGAATTTCAGCTTATCTAAGAAATTAGCATCTTAAATATATATGTGGAAAAGGATATCAAGAATAAGGATTTTATCCTTGAATATCCTGGAAGACATACTTTTGATTTTATTAATTTCTTTTATTTTTGACCTTATATTATGAACTAAAACATATTACAATTTTAACTTGGGATCTCAATGTGATCAAGGAGTAAAAAATCAAGAAATTTTAGCCGAAATACGTCTATAACTACCTACAAACAATTTTTTTTTTTTTTTTGTATAGGGCGTCCCGTATGGGCTCTTGCACCCGAAGGCTATGGATAGTTCATGCTTAAAACAAGCAAAAGACATGCTAAAGAAAAAGTGCAAAACACGCAAAAGGGGTTACATTTTGGAGATAGAGTGTCATACATCATTTTAAAGAGAAGCTTCTGGGCTTCTTAAATTCAATATGAAAACTTGGCATGTGCTTTTAATAAAAATAGTATTTAAAAAACCGAGTTGCAACTTCGAAATTTTAAATTTGTTGAGCCATACCTTCAAAAGGGAGAGGAGCAGGGGGAAAATTTAAAATATTATCAATCTAACAAATTTTAAATCATCATCATAAGATGTAACGTTCAGAAATTACAGGGTGATCTCTAAAAATGTACCCAAATATCTTACCGTTAAGATTTCCCACACCACTCATATATAGCTGCAGGTGCAAGAGCATATGCGGGAGGGACACCCTGTATAAAAACAAAAAATTTTTATTTCTAAGTAGTTATAGATGTATTTTGGTGAAGCTTTCTTCATTTTTTACTTCTTGACCCCGTTGAGATGCCAAGTTAAAATTTTAATAGATTTTAGTGGATAATATAAGCTAAAAAATAAAAAAAAAGGATGTAGAATAAAATTCTTATTCTTCATGTCGCATATATTTTAAAGATTCTATTTATCTTAGATAAGCTGAAATCCTATCTTTGAAATTAGCTATATTTCAATGTCCCGAATAGATAAATATATACGGCCAGGACAGAATTTTTGGGAAATTTTTACAATGCCTTAACTCGCGAAATACGCATGTGTATGCGGAAAATGTTTAATTCGTATTTTTGTTTTCACAAATCCTGCAAGTATGTAAAATTTCAACAAAATTAGTGATGGTCATGTCACACTTTCTGTGATTTTTGTTCGATTTGCTATGGAATGACCATGATACCCTAGTTGAATGTCCGTATGTAATTTCGTATTGTCAGCTATCTGTGCAAATTTGATTTTTGAAGTGATTTTTCGCACATATTTCTTGAACGGTTGGTCGGACAGTAAAAATCATTTTTGACTATCAGAATTAGCTTAATAAAAGCTTGCTATAGTGATACGTTTAATAACTAAACGGTTAACAATACATGCGTTTCATCACTTAGTCGGTGTTAATGTTATTATGTTAAACTAAACACAAACAAAACAATAGGTTCATACATGCTAAAGCTAGACCTTGAGGAGTCAATATGCAACAGAGGTACCCTTCTCAAATTATGCCTACTAGTTATCACGAAAAGAGATTTTGTCAAATAACAACGGAGAGTCAATATTCGCGTTTAAGAATTGATGCACAAAAGTAACATCGGCAACTATGCGACGTTTCTGAAGCGAGTGCATATTTAAAAGCTTCAAGCGATCCTCATAGGGTGGAAGAATTATTGAGTTATTCCAGGGTAGGTGCCTGAGAGCAAATCGTAAGTTCCGCTGAACAGACTCGATACGGTCGATGTGTGAGCCGTAAAATGGAGATCAGAGCTGGCTAGCTAGCATATTCAAGAAGAGGTCTCGCAAAGCAAGTGTATAAACGCAGTGTAATGTATGATTCGAGAAGTCTCGAGATCAATGTTTTATAAAGCCCAATATAGAACTACTCCTTTACTATGTTTCCATGAGCCAGAATTGAGTTAGGATTGAGTTACCGTTAAGTTTTGCTGGCTGAGTTAACTCGATGCTGTTTCCATGAACAGCTTGAGTTGAGTTGACAGATAAAATATTTCATACAAAGTAGCCAGATTTGTGTTGGATAAAACACCCATTCCGCACTATTCTAACTAATACATACACAAAATCCAACTCAACTCGACTGGTTTCGTGGAGTTAAGATGGATTGAACGAAACTGAACTCAATTCTCGTTTCCATGAGCGCTAATTCGGATTCAATTCGGATTGAACTCTGCATGGAAACATAGTAGGTACTTGATATCATGAACTTTATATGGGAGGAGAAATTCAATCTTTGGTCACATTTGACACCCCGGTCACAGACAGAACTAACACGACGAATCGAGAATTCTGAGAACTCATAATCATAAGTAATAGGTTTCTGGTTCCTGTGGAGAGTCATAAGCTCACATTTGTCGATATTAAGTACCAAATTATTGTTTTTGCACCAATCGAAAATTTATGGAGATCACCTGTTCACAATCACTAAGCGAAAAGTTTAATGTCGTCAACATAAATCAAGATTTTGCAGTGCTTCATAACAGGAATAATGTCATCAATATATTTAATAAAGAGCAACGGGCCCAAATGACTCACTTGAGGTACACTGGACGAAGCTTTCAAAACTCTACAGAAGGAATGGCGGAAATAGTTTTCGTATGTTCATTTATCGAAATATGACTCCGTCCATATTAAGAATGTTAGGCGAAACTCATACATTTCCATTTTAAACAATATCACGGAGTGAGATAAATACAATCAGTCTGGTAGACTTTTGCAAACCCACCAGTGGTGTCCGAGACGAATTCCAATAAGGTGGTGGTTGTAGACCTGCCCGAAATAAACTCATGTTGGTTTGAAAAAACTAAGTTACCAATTTCATAGGATTTTATATTCTGAAGAACTTTTCAGTGCAATAGAAACGTCTGGGACTGATCATTTTTGTGGCTGTCAAAAGTAAGTAAACACTCCACTTTAGAAAAATAAATCTAGCTTTACACTTCAAAACAAAACATTTTTATTCTTTTTAAAATTATAATACACATATAATAACACCTTTAATAAACCTAACTAGAATTTATAAAATAAAAACACTCCAATAATATTTTGCAAAGAAATGAAAATAAAAATTTCAATCACAAACAGTCAAAAGTAAGTAAACGGAATTTTAGCTTCCACAATGACCACCGTTGTTTTGCGACATTCTCGCCATTCTTCCAGGCACAGAAAGTGCATACTTCCTACACTCTTCGGGAGAAAAGGTAGACCAGATTTCTTTCACGCATTCCTTTAACTGGAGGATATCCTTTGGTGCTTTCTCGCTTATTCTCACCTTCAACCAAGCCCAGAGGTTCTCGATGGGTGACAGGTCCGGACTTTGTGGAGGCCAATTTAAAACTTCTATTTTCTCATCGGAAAGGTATTTTTTTACAATTTTTGCATTATAGATTGGGGCATTATCCTGCTGTAGTATGAAGTCGTCCCCTATTAAACGTTTACCTTCTGGCACAATTACATCCTTGAGTAAATTCAAATATATATTTGAATTTACTTTTCCTTCCAGCAAAACTATTTTCCCGATACCATATGCAGAGAAATAGCCCCACACCATTACACCTCTCTCGGAGCCTTTTAATGTTGGTTTTGTGCACTTGTAAGATAGTGACTCACCTTTCCTTCTCCACACATACATTTGGCCATGACTGTAGCGCATCCTTATCATTGACTCATCCGTCCATAATATTCTATACCAAAAATTTTCTGATTGAAGTGCATGCCGTTCGTAGAACTGCATCCTTTTCTTTCGGTGTATTTTACTTAAAAGTGGTAATTTACGAGCAACACGTCCATTGTCTCCACTTTCTCTTAAACGTCTCCTAATAGTTGCAAGTGAACGGTTACATTTTCCTTCTGCAAGTAATTTTGAGCGAATATCAGGAGCTGATAAGAATGAATTTGATAAAGACAGGTTAACAATTCTTTTATCAACGCTAGCATTAGTCTCTTTGGGGCGACCCGGCCTTGTAATTTCCGCAACACGTCCACATTCCTTGAACGTCTTTATTATTTTGAAGACAGATGCCGGTGTTTTATTAAAAATCTCTTCGATTTTTCTATACGATTTGCCTTCTTCATGTAATTTTGTCGTAAAATGCTTAAATGAAGGCATTTTTCTCTGAAATTCCTAAAAAAATGAATTTTGAGGTATTAAGATTGTACAGAAGTATTTTTTAAAGAATTTTATTCTTACCCGAACTTAAATTATTCTCTGTAGTATTTCTAGATAACGGAACAATAGAACTACAAAACAAAAATAACAGAAAATTAGGCTATGTACTTATTTTATCCTAAACAGCAACTTGTTTACTTACTTATGACTGCCTCGGACGAATGACACCGTGTAATAATGAATTTTATAATTATGGAGAGAAACACAATTAAGAAAAATTTTCCCTAAACATGTTTATACATGCATTCCCTTTCTACTGAAAGTAATCTTCAAATGAAATTTTATACAGAATTCACAGTATTGCCAGAAGTATATTAAAAATTGCTTCGTTTACTTACTTTTGACACCCACACGTAAAAAAACCTAAATTTTTATATGATAACACCAAGAAAGAGTTGCCCGTTTTAGTCCATTTTTGAAGTTTTATTTACTATTACTTTGAAAGCACAATGTGCAAAATTTCAGGTTCCTAACAGAATGACAAACTTAGTATACCCTATGATTTCATCTAGGGTATAAAAATGTTACTACATAAATTATAGCAAATTTTTTCTATTTTAATTTATCTCATAATTATGTTCATCGTAAAATGAGTCGGAAAGGAGATATTGTCAAAAAACTGATTTTGGGTGCCATTTATTCAATATGGCGGCGCGTACGGCAAAGGCTGGAAGTGGCAAAGTAAAAATTCGAAAAGAGCACTACCGAATGACTGTACTACAAAGAGTTATGAGTTATGAGAGGATTTTAGGAACAATTGAAAATTTATAGAGATGCGTATGGCAAGCCTACTTTCAAAAATTTATGCTATTTTGCGGTAAACATTTTAAGTTTTCTACATAGCTCTGCAGCCGCTGAATGCATATTTTTTCGGCTGAATTTAATACAAAAATAAAAAATTCAATAGATTTCTTCTGACTACTGTAAGGTTTATAAAGTTAGCTAAGGATTTAAAATAATAATACTTACTTACTTTAAATTAAATAAATTAAGTCAGTGAAATAAAAATGTGATTTTCGCAGTACAAAGTAGCTCCCCAACGTTTTTGTGTGTCGTTGTAAACTAAATTATATTTACATTATTAAAAAAGTTGCAATAAAGAAAATACTTTTGTTTTATTAAGCATTCTATATTTCTGCATATTTTTTTTATTTTTAGTATGATATAAATTTGATACCATAATCCATAATTCAATAAAAACTTGATATAATTCATACATTTTTCTTGGCATTTTGGATGCCCTGAAACTTTTTCGAATAACACCTGACCGTACATTTCTCACTGTTTTTGCTGCTGCTGATGTCGAATTTTATATCATTTGTTAAATGTTCCTATGAATTTTACATAGCCAAGTCAATTGAAGTGATGTAACAATATGGAAATATAGATATACATTGCACACTTCTAAATGGCAGTCTCTTGCGGTCTATTCACCAAGTACCAACTGAAATAAAACTGTAAACAACATATAAATAAGTGGGTTCGTCGAAATAAATGTTCTTAAATTAATTATTTAGGGTTATTACTTTTATAAAACGGTTTTTTACAAAAGGCAATATATTAATGAGATACGCAGCAGAAATTCGAAAGACTTTATTAAAATCACTGTTCAAGCTGCGCCTGTATCACTTTCGACCGTCAAGTGACGTCTCTCTGCAGTCAAGTTGAATGGGTACTTCGCAGCCAGGAAACCATTGCTGAGGCCCCAAAACAGGAAGAAGAGATTGGCATGGGCCAAAGCTCATCGACACTGGACACCTGAGCAATGAAAACGAGTGCTTTTCACGGATGAATCAAAATTTGAGCTTTTTGGTTCTAAGCGGCGTGTATATGTCCGTCGATTGCCTGGAGAGCGCATGAAAAACCAATGCATACAGCCTACAGTCAAACATGGGGGAGGTTCAGTCATGGTCTGGGGATCTTTTGGAGGGGGTGCTGTTGGTGATTGCATCAAAATAGAAGGTATAATGGACGCTAGGAGATACCACAGCATTCTGCAGCAACATGCAATCCCCTCTGCCACACACCTTATTGGCTGCTGTTTCACACTACAGCAGGACAATGACCCGGAGCATACCTCCCGGTTGTCCAAAAACTACATCTAACCCAAAGAGAGTCAACTGGTGATCAAAAACATGATTTGGCCTTCCCAGAGTCCTGATTGTAATCCAATCGAACTCTTGTGGGATCACTTGGACAGGTGTGCTCGTAATGTGCGAATTACGAACAGAAATCAACTTTGGGATGTACTAAGAAATAAATGGCAGTACATTGGAGCCGAAACCTTAAACAAACTAACCTGAAGAATGTCCTGAGTTTGCGCCGCAGTGATCAAGCCTAAAGGTGGATATTTTGAGGAGAGCAAAATTTAAGATAATTATAACTTATTTTTTTCCTTTCTGCTTTTTTTCAACAAAAAATGTATAAATTTGAAAAAATACTATGGTGTTAATAATATAATGACGAAAAATAAATCAAATCTTTCATTTCTTCCCTCTTAATTCCATATATTTCAGCATTTATTGAAATTACTGTATCACTGATCACGTAGTCTTCAGTATAAAGTTGAATTATGTATTGCGAGGTAACTATGTCCTGTATAAAAAGGAGTAAAACAGTGGAGCTCCTTAAGGGGATCAAAGCCGGCATAATGTTAGAAAACTGGGTCTAAAATCAAATAATTTTTGTCGAAGCTTTAAAGCTCCTATTGAAATCGAATCAGTTCGAGATGTGCTCTACGAGTGTCCTGGGGGAGATGATTCTGATTTTTTGTCGTACTATTTAGACGTAGAGTAGTCTGTAAGAAAGTTTGTCAGATCTACCAATTAGCATTTCCCCAGGGTTGACTTAACCCATTATCCGCCAATGTCGCATTTTTGGGACGCAACTTTTAAACAAAATATAGCCGTTTAAATAATGAGATCATATGATGTACTCCATGAAGTACTAAAGTTCCTGGTATTTTGTTTTAAATCATTGCAAACTTCAGGTTGAAGCTACTAACCTCAGTCGGCCTTGTGCATATGTTTGTTTCTGATATCGCAGAGTGTTCACAATACTTCTAAATAAAGAAATTTTGATAGAAACTTGTTCTTTGGATGTTGTTTTATATATGTATCAAGAAATAATATTTCAGATATATCCTGGGGAAGTGTTTTTCAGTTCTAAATGCAGTATCCCATTTTTGGGACATTGGCAACAAGTATATAAAATAACTATTAGAATTATTTTTAGAAATGGGTTCAAAGAGAATTTTAACGATTTTTGAACTTACTGCTACTTTAGAAGACGAAGAATTTTTGGCAGACCTTGAAAACGAAGACCCTAGCGATGTGTATGTTGCAATTATACCACCAGATACGGACGAATTGACTGATTTGGAAGATATAAATGAAAATGACACGAAGAATGAGAGCGGCGACATTGCAGGAAGTTTCGAGTTATTATGTCTGTTCGCGTACTCAATTTTGGGACAATGCATTGCAATGAATTTACACGAACGTACACATTTTCCGTTCGTTTACTTTCTCGTGCACACAAAATTACACGAGTTTTGCATATGTCACAGCTTCCCCTCTCGCATGAATTTACCCGAAGTTTTTAGTTACTGCACAATTCTTGCAAGGAAAATTGACAGCTGTCATAGGAAAAGTTCATTTTTGGAATTTTCTGAAAAGTTTTTAAAGCGTAATCAAAATGTCAAATGAAGATAATTTAAGTATTCAACTCTCATGGACTTTTCAAGAGTACAACAAATTAAAAACAAAATAAAACAATACTCATTCGCAAATGTTATTCCACACTTCTTCTTCTTGTTTTTACGAAGTTGCATGAAAAGCGTTCGTTTGCTGATATTGACGAAAATCAAACAAAAAAAGGAGTGCCAGTAAGCCTCAGTCAACCAAAAGAAGAAGAAAAAATCGAATAAATCTGTTTCTAAGAAAAAGAAAGAGGAGAACATAAAGTTGGAAAATGTCTCCCCAATTTATAACAAAATTTGAAGAAATTTTGTGGGATTTTGCTAATTAGTGGCTATCATAAACTACCACAAGAAGATATGTATTGGGAACAAGCACTTGATGCTGGTGTACCGATTATTTTTAATTCTATGACAAGAGGTAGATTTCGAGAAATAAAGCGACATATTCATTTAAATGACAATAGTAAACCGGTCAAAACAGACAAAGTTTATAAAGTTAGCAAATTCTTTGATATGCTAAAAGAAATTTTTTCAAGATTTGGAGTTTTTTATAGCATGTTATCTATAGATGAAATGATGGTTCATTACTATGGAAAACACTCAACTAAGATGTATATGCAAGGAAAACCAATTAAATTTGGATACAAAATTTGGTGCTTGTGTAGCTCAAATGGATATCTTTATAATTTTGATCTTTATAGTGGTAAATCAGAAAACGAAACTGAAGGTCCCCTAGACTCCAGAGTAGTGAAAAACTTGATAAAAGTAATTAAACTGGACACTATAGAGGACCATGAGGTTTTTTTTGACAACTTCTTTACGGGGCATGAACTTCTAAAGGACCTAGAATTTATAAAATTGAAAGCAACGGAAACTATTCATGAAAATCGAACCAAGCACAGTGTCCGCTAATGTCATCCAAGGAAATAGAGAAAAGAGAGGAAAGAGGATATTTTGAAAAACAGTTTGACAAAAACGACGAAGTTCTTATGGTACGATGGAAGGACAACAAAACCGTAACTATGGCATCAAATTATAGCGACGTATTACCCCTAGGAAATTTCAAACGATTTTCAAGAAAAGATAAGCAAAAAATTATTGTTCCAATAGCTCGTTTGTTTAGGGAATATAATAAAAATATATAGGTGGCGTCGACTTGCTAGATAGGCAAATATCCTTATATAGAACAAGAAATCGTTCAAAAAAATGGTGGTGGCCATTATTTACTCAATTCTTGGACATAGCCATAATAAATACTTGGAGATTGTACCAATATCGCATCCTAATGAAAAAATATCACTCCTTGACATAAGACGCAAAACAGTTCTTGGTTATTTGTCAGGTGTGAAATCAAGCCACAAAAGACCAGGTCCACAAAAATCAAAAGTTATTGGAGGCATAGTAAGTTTAGAAATACGCTACGACCGAATGGATCATCTCGTAAAACCAATATGTAGACACACAGCGAAGATGTGCAGCTTGTGGAAAAAAAACAACAAGAATATGCGCAAGATGTAATGTTCCGTTTCACGACTAATGTTTTGAATATTTCCATACTCCATAAATATATTTGTTTGTATTATTTTCTAAAAAACTGAATAAAATGAATACATAATTTCAATTTTGTTTTTGTTATTAGTATACAATAGTACATTCTGCCAATGTCCCAAAATAGAACGGGCTTTAATTTTTATATTGAAATAAAAACAATAACAATTATGGAAAAATAGTTCCAGTTGGTAAATATGAATATCATTATACAGTTAATCTAATTTTTTGTTTATATTTTTGAATTACGGCGGGTAATGGGTTAAGATAACAAATAAATAAATATAAATCATTGTTTAAATATTCCTTTCCCCCACATTCTGTCCTGGAGTCTTACCAGGGAATTACACGAGTCAGTAGAACTTACTTTGACACTAATACAAACGGGTGTATTTGCGAAGCGCACAAGCCATAAAAAAACACTTCTCCTATCGCCAAGCAGGAGTTTGCGAAGCGCACACCTATTGTTAAGGGATTACGCATTGTTTTGGAAACGCGCGGCTATGGTTAAGGTCAACGCATTGTTGTAGCACGTATCTTTACCTGATCTATGAATTTTGCCTGATCTATGTAAGTTAAGTTTTTAAACCACTAATATCAATAGGAGGAGTACGCTCTGCGCCAAGTGCAAAGACACACACACAGGCAGGCAGGCACACACACACACACACACACAGAGGCAGGCTGCCTGGGGCACATACACGCGCGCGGAGCGAAGCGGAGCCAGCCTACCTCTGTGTGTGTGTGTGTGTACGCGCCTGCCTGCATGCGTGTGTGTGCCTGCCTGGGTGTGTATTTCTTTGCGCTTGGCAAATATACCCTACTGGGGTATGTATATTACTTAGGGCAGGTAAAGATATGTGCTAGAACAATGCGTAATCCCTTAACAATAGGTGTGCGCTTCGCAAAGTATTTTTGACTAGATTAATTTTGGGTTGTGCGCTTCGCAAATATACCCATACAAACTCGTGATAACCCTACTAACCAGTCTTTTTAACGGACAGAAGAGAAGGGGGGACATTTGAACATGAGGTACATTTGAACAGAGAATTTTCTGAGAGATGTGAGCACTACAGAAAAGAATCACCTTAGGCGTAAAAGTTGGCAACACTGCTACCTCACTCTTATGTACTTCAAGATCAGTCTGAGCTCAGCTTTCATGGAAACGAGTTTTTTTTTTTGGATTCGTGTAAACGTGCTTTGTAAGTATTTTTGTTATCGTCTTCCATTATAAATATCGCAAATTTATTGAATATATATGTATTAAGAGAAAATCGTGTTTGATTTTTATTTAAGGTGGGGGGTACCTTTGAACATTAAAAAGGGGGCACATATGAACATGTTCAAACGTGCCCGCTCTTTATTTAAATGTAACATTCCCTTTATCATGCGATGTGTTTTTTATAGGCTGAGAATATGGTGCATACTTACAAAAAGAAGCGTCTCAATGACGTTGTAGAAGACGATATTGATAGAGCTAAAAAGGCAGTGAAAGAAGGAATGTCACTCCGTCAGGCAGCCAATATATACAATGTTAAGCATACTACATTATACTACAGATTAAGGGGAAAAGCCGTAAGTCATAAACCAAAATACTCATCTAAATATACTGCTCATCAAGTATTTACTTCGCAGCAAGAAAAGGAGCTGAAGAAGTACATAGTTAAATGCTCACAACTTAATTACGGGCTTAGCTACATAGCTATTAGAAAATTGGCATATAGTTATGCGAAAAACTTAAGCCAGTGCCCACAAAAATGGGAAGAATCCGAAATCGCTGGTATAGAGTGGATGAAGGGATTCATGAAGCGGCACAGGAATTTGTCCCTACGTAAGCCCGAAAATACCAGCTTGGCTCGGGCTACTAATTTTAATAAAAAAAATGTCACTGAGTACCAGCAGAATTTAATGGAAGTTCTTCAGAAATTTAAGTTCACGGGTGACAAGATATTCAACTTGGATGAAACGGGCATTACTACTGTTATTCAAGCACCAAGAATAGTAACTCGAGTTGGTATTAAGCAGGTGGGGCAAACTGTATCTGCGGAGAGAGGTCAGCTTGTGACTATGTGCGCAATTATCAATGCGGCAGGGAATGCTCTTCCACCTGTATTTATATTTCCTCGGGCAAAGATGGTTGATTCCTTGATGATAGGTGCTCCTGAAGGATCTCTTGGTTTAACAAATAGTCCCTCAAGTGGATGGATGACAGCTCCACTCTTTCTTAAAACACTGCAACATATTAAGAACTTTACTCGATGCAGCCGAGATGATCCAATATTAGTATTGATGGATAACCAGGGCGGATTTCCCTATAGGCCGAGTAGGCCCGGGCCTAGGGCGGCAGATTTAGGGGGCGGCGATTTTTTCTTGTAGTTGTGGGTATTTCATTACATTTTTATACTTTTTTCGTTTTTTTAAATAAAATAATTCGTTGGAAAGTATTATTTTTAATTCTACTCCATTTTTTTTTTCAAATCTACTCCGATTTATGAGGCAGCCTACTCCGCTAATTCTAGCCTGGGGTCCCTTCACTGGATATAGATCATTCAATTTTTCGTGTTTTACAGGGAGTAGGGGGGCGGCAATCTTCCATAGGCCTAGGGCGGCCAAGTGATCAAATCCGCCCCTGTGGATAACCATGAAAGCTACTGTACACACTGCACGCATAGACTACAGCCTTTGGATGTGTCAGTAATGAGGCCATTTAAAACTAAGTTAGCAGTTAAACAAAATGAATGGCTCCTTAATCATCTGGGAAAAACTATTACGATTCACTATTTAGCAGGAATTGCAAAGGATGCATTTGAACAGGCATTCAATAGAATAAATATACTAGCAGAATTTAAAAAAACAGGCATTTGGCCTTTCAGTACCACCGTATTTACAGATGATGATTTTCTATCTTCGACTGTCACGAATTTATCTTCTAATGAAGGCTCTAATGCAGCACTCACAAACACTAATAATATTAACGACGTTACACCTGCTTCTGTTGAAATTGGGCAAACTGACATAATATCAAATAGAAATATTCCAAGTACCAGTAAAAACGTTATGTCTCCGGAAATTGTCCGTCCATTTCCACAGGCACCGCGAAGGGAAAGCACAAATAAAGGTGTAAGGAAGAGAGGCCAGTCCAAAATTCTCACTGCAACACCCGAAAAAATAGGATTGAAGCAGAGACCAGAGAAAGGGCAACAAAGAAGCTGAAAGTTCGAACTAAAACCGTAACACCCGCAAAAATTAGGATTGAAGCAGAGACCAGAAAAAGGGCAACAAAGAAGCTGAAAGTTCGAACTAAAACCGCAACACCCGCAAAAATTAGGATCGAAGAAGAGACCAGAGAAAGGGTAACAAAGAAACTGAGAGTTCGAACTAAAACCGAAACACCCGAAAAAATTAGGATCGAAGAAGAGACCAGAGAAAGAGTAAGAAAGAAACTGAGAGCTCGAACTAAAATATGAACTAAAAAGATATCTACAAAAAATTAAATAATGTTTTTTTTTACGAATGAAATAAGTTTTTTAATGATTTTCGTTTATGTTTTCATAATAAAATGAACTATTTTATTAATTTTCGTTAATTTTTTTATTTCTGTAGCCGTTATTATCTTAGTTCAAATCTACCTCACATAGTGTTAAAATGTACCCCTGCATGGGGTAGTTTTGAACAGATGAACGTAAGGCGATAACTGTTATTACAAATCAAATCTATTTACAGAATTATTTTTCACACTCATTACAAACTACAACCAAGCGTCCAACTTATCTATTAAAAATCCTGAGGACGAGAAAAGTGCTAATCGGAATAACCATAAGGCAAAATACTAAAAGTTGTTCAAAAGTCCCCCCCCCCCCTCTCCCCTACTGAAAATAAAAGGTAGATGCTAGTAGAAATGTTTATATTTTTAATCTTCTCTCTTTTGAGTGAAAATGACTAAAAAGAGTTTAATAGATATTGTAATTTTTATTTTTCAGAGAAAAGTGACGGAATAAGGAAGAAATCATCAGCAATCCATACGGAAGAGGAATGTCTGCACCGCTTGACCACATTTTATAATGAACTGACTAGTTAGTTGATCGAACGCAAAGCGTTTTTAGTCAGGAGAATTGACAGACAAAATCAGTACTGTCCGTCAGCTCTACTGGCTAGTGTATCGCCGAATTACTTACCCATGTCGGCCGTTATTTATACTTTCAGAAAGAGGCATCCATATATTTACTACAAGGTCCCACTGGTACACATATATACAGAATACATAAGAAATACAATTTATAATAATCATTTCTAAATTAATTATAAATCAGAATTATATTATTGAATCATAATTTCATTCACCTTTAATACAATTGACAAAATTTCGTAATGCTTAGTGTCAGTAACGCGACGACCACATACTTCAGGTGAGTGAACCTATGATGCATATTTTATTTACAAAATATGTCGACATAATTTTCTGTAACAACAACTTCTCGTGTGATTAACTTTAGTGCTTAAGTAAACAATTTATTATATATACATATATATATATAGATTAAATTATTATAATAAAGAGTTCAGTTCAGCTCTTAAGTAACGACTACAAACGTAACATGAATCTTTTACTGTACTTTAAGTATACTAGATTGGTCCAGCGGGCTCCGGGCCAAAGAAGGTAAAACCAGAACCGGACCTGACTAGCCGTCTCTGCCCCCATGATCCCCATGTGCTCGGGAAAACATTAAAGGTACAACTTGTTGTGGATACGCAGCTAATCCATAGACGTCCTGCAGTCCTCCAGTAACTTAGATGTTATATTAGGGGCCCCCGGAGCAACTAAGGCTGCCAAACTATCCGAGAGGATCGGAATGTCCTTCCCATTGATTTCCATTTCAAGGGCTACCCTTTGCGATGGCGAGACAGTGGTGTGCATTCCAAGTGAGTAATCCAACCCAATGTCAGATTCAAGAAAGTAAACAGCAGCACCGGTTCCCGTATTAGAGAGCCGGTGGTGAAAATTTTAAGACTGGATCTGGGAAAGCTCGATAAAGCAATTTCCTCAGCCCACAACTACCTTTCAGGATAACCCACAGAGAAGCGACGTCCAAAACGAAGTTCCGGTACCATCGCATCAAAAGGCATGTTGTGGGCCAGAGAGTTTTTCCAATCCAGCCCATACTCAAATAAGCAATGGAAAGATCCAGTCCAGTCGTCCTTCCAACATCTCATGAGCAAACACAGCCCTTTTGCCATTTGCCTGAATGACAAGATCCAGGGATGTAGAACATTAAGAAGACCTTAATAGCAGCAGTAGGCGTGGAACGCCTGAAGACTACGATTCCCAGGCAAGCAAGACTTCTCAGGCCGGCCAGCTACCGCATCGCAACTCCGTCTTACGTCCACTATACGCAAGAGGCATTGGCAAGGACCGTAAATAACCGTTATGTTTGACAATAAGTTAAAAAAGACCAAATAGTTAATAATTGCTAAAAAAACAAAAAGCTTTTAAAATTTATAAAAAAAATTGAAGTCTTATGAAAATAGTCCTAAGACTTTGTTTTTTATCCGGATCTGCGGAGTATAATGACATCCAGAATCAAATAGCAAAATCTACAACAATAAAAGATCTGAGATGAATCCATTATGGAAATTAAATAAATAAAAGTCTTCTATAACTATTATAACTGACTGTAAAATATAAAAGACGCGATCAGAGTGTCTTATGAGACTTTTATCATGGGACTTAAGGAGGTCACCCCATGTAACAGCCGGTTTTTTAGCTTTCTTTGGGATTTTTTTCTTACGGACAATAAAAACATAGAAGTTTGAACTTTTTACTATATATTTATTGACATTGCAACAGTAATTCAGAATATTTTAAGATCAAACTATTTATCACAATGTGTATTGCACCACTCCAAAGGCTTATCTGAAATCAAAAAAGCAAACGGCATTTCAATCTATGAAGCTGTGACTATCGAATGAACTAGAATCATTCGAAAATATTGATAATTGAATAATTGACATGTTTTTTGAAAAAAAAAATTCTCAAATTTCGTGATTTTTTCGATTATTTTGTTACCAAAAAGAAACGGCTTGGAGTTTTTGCATTATTTTAGTTCACTAGATGACTATACAAGTGCCGAGTCTACCGTTAAAATTTCAAAGTAATCGTTTCAACCGTTTTTGATATCGCGGAGACCAGTCCGGTGCCAAGCCAAGACTAAACTTACCGTTATATTTGAAAGTAAGTTTGGGAAAATCTCTCTCTATACACATATATATGAGTGTACATGAGTATTGAAACGTCTCAGGTAAGAAACCGAAGCGTCACAAAAGGCCCGGTGCCGCGCTCTTCCGAGCCCTTGAGTAAGCGCTCCGAACACCTGGTCTTCTAACTGCTGTAACTTTTCAATAACTTCGAATATTGTAAATTCACTTTACCAGCATATTCTACATATGTCTAGGAACCAATTTAAGCAAAACACACGGTATGACCCCCTTAAGTGTATAAATGTCTCTACTATGGACTGACTGAAATTTATCAAAGCCTTCTAAGACAGTTATCTTGAGACTAAGAAAATAAAATGGAAGTTTTATGAAGAGATTTTTATTAAGAAAAGTCTGTGATAACTCTTAGCCCTGAGCTAAAAATACAAAAGTCTTTTAAGACTATTATTATGAGACTTAAAAAAATAAAAGTTTTTTGGGAGTCCTATCATAAGCTGAAATAAATAAAAGTCTGCGGTAATAGTTATGACTAGCTAAAAAAACACATTTAATGAATAACTATTATCTTATGATCTAAAATTTTTAAAATCTCTTATAACAGTTACATAGACTAAAAATAAAGGTTAAATTTTAACTACTATATCGAGATTTAACAGTTACGGCCCCTAAGCATAGGTGAGCATGGGTCTTACTATCGAGGTGTACATCTAGTGCAAAATGCTCGGTTGCATGCCCCATTGTGCAGCTAAAGGTTCTCCTGAATTGGGCAAAAACCCTCATAGCCGAATTAACTATTTTCCTTACATCCATCCACGTCAGCTTCGAGGCTAAATACGAGGTGCTTAACATGGAGAGACAGCTGTAGACTATGTCCAAAGAGCTTTGGAAGAATAAAGTCCCCGAGCTTACATATCTCGGATAACAGCTGAGCATTGGCGCCTCGTTGCATGACGGCACAGGCAGGCAGCGATGCTATACCTGGTGATGAGCACAGGGATGCCATCCGTATACGCTTCACATATGAGAATTCCACATTTTTCAGTACCGTTATGGTTGAGTCGATGAACTTACACCAAAGTATTAGGGAGTACACGCCACCCTGAGAGCAGCCCCCATTCACCAGTTCATTGAGAGAGGTTGGCCGCCCAGCTCCTGCTTCCCCCCCACCAATGACAAGTGCTCCTGCAACATCCGCAAAGGCTCCTAAAGTAAACAGCCTACGGTCCAATCCCCGTTCAATGATCGCAACCATATATGGTGCCCCACCAGGCTTCAGGACGAAGACAACCGTCACCATCCTCCAAACCTCAGGGAATATTACTCGTTTTCTTTTTTTCTCTATATATCCAATCAGCTTTTCTTCAAGGCATTTGAATGAAGCATCACAATTTTTCGACAAAAATACTATATTGAAAGAGAAAAAATCTCTACACAGGTATTAAAAACGGTCATGTTCTTGCTTCGGCAGAACATATATTAAAATTGGAACGATACAGAGAAGATTAGCATGGCCCCTGCGCACATTTTTCAGACGAACATCGCCCAGCTTGAAACGAGCTATCGCAAATATCCCGGACTCCCTCCGAACCATTCCCCTTACCCCTGATATACAAAATCCTGCGGGCTCCCATCCGCCCTGGAGAGTTCCAATGGGGAGTATATTAACAAGCGAAAAGAGCTACGAACATGTGGACCACAAAAGCAAAACTAGACTTCACATTGACACGTACAGACGAATTAACGCAGACATTAACACTTATACAGACGCCTCAAAAGAAGGAGAAGAAGTGGGCATCGCCATCTTGTCTAAGGACACTGATGAAGAACTCTCTCGCACGTATAAACTGCCGACGTGGTCAGATGTTTTTACGGCCGAGCTGACGGCTGTCTGGGAAGCTGTTGGGTGGGCCGTCAAACACGAGGGCATATGTGCCATCTTCTCGGACAGCCTGTCTTCGCTCAAGGCCATAAAGAACATTAAAAACAAAAACCCGTTGGCATCAAAAGCGGACATGCTGGCCAAAAGCGCACTACGCAACGACAACACATACATAACACCACCAGGCTATAAAGCAGTCAGAGCAAAAGCTCGAAGGCTACAACATGAATACAGAAACGTTACCTGGAGCACATCCAACACATTCCTTGCCACTCACCACAAAACGTCGGACAAACCCATTATGCCTGACTCATCAAGAAGGAAAATGATTTCGATTGCGAGACTGAGACTTAGCCAATTTCTACCGGTCAAGAGACATATTTTCTGCAAACAACCTTGTCCTTTCTGCCCATACTGCCGTAATACCACCTTGACCGCAGCCCACATGCTACAACAGTGCATAGAACTACAAAGACTACTCAACGAACTTGGAACAACAAAGACACCGACAGAACTCCTCACATATAGTGGGGAGGACACAGACACACTACTCTATGCACTGAGGACATACCTACGGAAACTTGGACATCAGACTGTAACGACAAACATACGGATTTTACTTTTTTATTAAAAAAAAAAACAAAAAAAAAACACTTGAAAACTCCTATGATTAAAACACAAATCAATTTTATTTATAAAAAAAAAAAAATTTAAACACATAATTGTCATCCTTAACTGAACATCATTCAACTTACTTTGTAAACATAAACCCTATATATAAGTTACCTTAGCATAATCACTATCAACTGAACTTTTTATAAATCCTTAACTCTTAAATACTGTCATTCGTCTCACAGATGAACGTGAAACTTTCCCCGTTCTCATATTGTTTCCACTGCCCACACTAATTTCAAATTTTCAGTACCTTCTAGTTCTGCTACGTTCAGTCAGCGTTTTTTCACGCATGAGTGTAGTCATAGTAGTTTTTGAACAATAAGGGTAAATTTGTCTGTGAGACGCACGACAGTACTTAAGTAACTTTTGTTTTAAATCTCGTATTAGCTTCCAACTGGGTTTAGAATTAGAAAATGGAAACTAATCAGCCTGGAACCTCTTCTCCAACTATCTTAAATGCTGGGCATCAAGATTACGCTGATGATGTTAACAGTTGGATGGACGAAATGGATTCTGATAGTGATTTTTCGGGTGATGATGACCAGAAATATATAATGAGCGAGCATGAGTCGGATTGTGAGCTCTCTGAATTGGAAAAGACGCACTGTCGTGAAGAGCAGTCTTGTTCATCGGATGAAAATATAGAAGATAATACTGCGCCAAGATATTGTAGAGGTAAGAATAGAACGAAATGGTCAGGTTTCGAGCCTTCTAGAAACGTGCGTACTGCTTTTCGGAACATTATTTTTTCCTGCTCCTGTTGCAAGTATGGGGCTCAATTTAACGCCATCTATAGTATTTTTTCAACTTCTCGATGACAATATCTTGAACATTATTTTGAAATGGACAAATAAGAAAATTTGGGAAATTCGGATTCGATATAAAAATAGTAATAAAGGCGAGCTAAAAGATATTGACCTTACTGAATTAAAAGCTTTTTTTGGTCTACTTCTTTACACTGGTATTTTCAAGTCGAATAACGAGGATCTACGTTTGTTATTTGCAACCGATGGAGCTGGAAGAGATATTTTCCGGGCTGTCATGTCTTGAGAGAGATTCGCTGTTATATTGCGCTGCTTACGCTTTGATGATAGGTCAACGAGAAGTGAACGACAGGTTGGGGATCGATTGGCGGCTATATCAGAAATATTTGAAATATTTATTAGTAATTGTCAAAAATATTATAAAATTGGGACAACTGCCTGTATCGACGAGATGTTAGTTTCTATTCGAGGGCGATGTAAATTTAGAATGTACATGCCTAATAAGTCGGCCAAATATGAATTAAAGGTATTGTGCCTTTGTGATGCTACAAGTCATTACCTCTGTAATGCTACATACAGGGTTGCCAGACAGACTATTGAACTTTTTCCCGTCCGAATAAAAATTTTCCCCAAACTACTAAGGCAGAATAAAAAAATTCCCCAAGCTTTATTATGAAACTAATTCATTGTATTCTTGAATTTAAAATTTTTTTTTAGATACTTATTTAAATATATTTTGCATATGGATCCATACATTCCATATCCATACATATGTTCTTATAGGTATTTTTAATTATAAATTCCTGTAAATAATCAAAAGTACATATTGCGATATTTCACTTCAGCATAGACCAAAATAATTTACTTAAATTTATGAAAATGCTTGGAGCACGTCATAATCTTCTTGAAAATTACTTTTGTAGAGCTCTTCAGAGTTGAATTTTTGTAATATCTGTTTGATGAGTTTAAAATGTGTACAACCAAGAGATGTAATTGAAAATCGGAACCGCATTATTTTATTTGCAGTTTAAATAGCTGTCTATTTCTCAACTTATTTTTTATACAATTGAGTTATAGAGAAAAACTTAATAAAAAACTCAATAAACTTGTAGCTAGCTTAGATATGTTACCAAATTGCAATCTATACCAGCATTTTTTTTTTATTGAGACAGACAAAATTGTTAAGCTGTATTGAGTTCTGACCATTGGTGAAGATGAATAAAGTTTCATTTATTAATTGTGGAATCAATTCTTCCTACGCTAACAGCATTTTAAAATTTTACCGTAATATCTAATATATCCGCCATCATTTGGCAAACAGCTGTAACCGGAGAAAACATACAAGGTTTTTCCAGCCATAGTATATTTTCGGGAACTCTACATGTAAATATTCATATAACATTACTAAAAATGCAGAACATCTTTTTTTGATTACTTTTAGTTCCTATTTATTACGTAGGTTTTATTTACTGCGTAAAAATTAAATAAGATTTAAAGTTTTTTGATACTTGAAATATCCCCATTTTTTCGCAATTTTAAAAAAAATTCCCCATGACTTTTCGCAATATTATCCTTTCCCCAAAATTTTCCCCGGGAAGAAATTATTCCCCAAAATGGGGAAGAAAACCCCCAATCTGTCATCCCTGGCTACATATACCATGGAAAAGATTCAGATGGCATTAGACTTTCGACCGAATACAGGAAGCTTGGCAAACCTACGCAACCTGTCCTGCGATTGTGCAAACCAATTTTTGGATCAAATAGGAATATTACTGCGGATAATTGGTTTTCCTCACTAGAGCTTGTTAATAAGTTAGACAAACAGCATTTAACTTATGTTGGAACTATGCGTAAGAACAAAACTGAAATTCCTCGAACATTTTTACCAATGAAAGATAGAGAAGTTTCATCATGTTTATATGGCTTCACGAAGAAGACAATTTTAATATCATACGTCCCAAAACCGTCAAAATTAGTTGTATAGATATCATCAATGCATCATTCAAAATCCGTCGATAGTTCAAATGACCAACCGGAAATTATTTCCTTCTACAACGCGACCAAAGGAGGAGTAGATGCTTTAGATGAAAAATGTTCTAAGTATACTTGTGGGCGAAGAACTCGAAGATGGTCAGTATCGTTATTTCTTAAGATCTTAGATATATCCAGCGCAAATTCATATATCCTATATCAAGACTTCGCAATTCAGCGGGCAGATTTCGTTAAAATGTTAGCGAAAGAATTAGTTCAGCCACACATGAAGAGTCGATTAACTACTACTTTACAATTAGGTAAAGAAATGAAGATGTGCATTCGGCGTATTCTACAAATAACTGATGACATAGCTCCTGACTTGGAATCTGGAACAACGAAAGCAAAAAAACGAAAAACATGTCACCTATGTTCATCAAGAGAACGACGTAGCACAGCATATATTTGCCTGGTGTGCAAAGAAGCTGTTTGCTTGCAGAATTCTGGGCCAGTATGCAAAGAATGCATAAAATAATAGCTCATATTGAACATGTGTCATTTTTTTTCTGATGAAATTTATGACCTTTTTTTCTTTTGAATTTTGTCACAGTATGTTTAGTTTACGTTTTTAAAGAAAAGAATATACATATATTAACGGTTATATTTTTGTTAATAATAATTGTTGTTAAATAAATAAACCTTAAAAAACAAAAGCCTTAAGCGGATTTTTTTTTACAGTGTATAGATTATCTTAAAATAATATATTTAATTGAAGTTTAAAGATTTTGTGGTGATTTAACTATGTTTTCTTATTAATATGTCACTTCGTCTGTGAGACGAATGACAGCGCAACGTTACTATTTTACAAGACAGTACTTAAGGGTTAAATCATAATTCTTTAATCACTATTACACAATGTACATTAAAAAAATACAAAATACGCATATCTATAAATAACTATAAGCACTCTTAGTCTAGCTGTAAATTTACTTCCAGTTTTCCTAGCATAGCTGCAAATTTGTTTCCGTTTCTTTTCTCTCATGGTTAGAAAATCCTTAGGTTCTCTCTTTATATAATTTCAGTATTCATTCACTTAGTCATAAGAACTTTGTCCTTGAACTCTCCTGGTATTATTTCTTCATCCCATAGTATCCACCGCTAGATATCGTAAGTCCCGTATTTGTAAACGCAATAACGGCGTCATTAGGATAATAAGCATAGATGAGATAGCCACTTGAAAAAAAAAACATGTACTAAATATTCTTTAAGGAAAAGGAAGAAGCAATGTTAAAATAAAAAAAAAAAGAGGAAAAGTAAAATACAAAAACCACAAAATGTAACAAATGGCCTATAAAAAAAATGTAATATGTCGCGTCCCAACGCAGACTGACAAAACAGCTGACCGCTGCCCAGATGGCCTTGTAGCCAGGGGCCTAAAAAAACATTGTTTGTAACTAGATGTAGGCTTAATTTAAGTTGTATATTTAAGCTAATAATGTGTAAATAAATAAATAATTAAAAACGGTCATTTTTCCACTTTAATAAAAATGTAATTTTCTCTTTAATATTATTTTTTCTTCTCTTCTACAGAAGTTGGGGTAGTTGTGATCTTTATATATGTTATTTAGTTGCGGGCCCCGATGAAATATCCAAGTTTTCCCATGGACGAAACACCCTGTATAAGGGGTGTTATACGTATACATTTTTTTAGACTTACAAAAAAAGTCTTTATACAAAAACTGTACGGAAATTAGTCTCCTTCAAATTTGTATAAGCCATTTTTATCGTAGGATCAACCGTTGAGGAATTATTTGAAAAAAATAAAAAAAAATTTTGTTGTACCTTTAATCCAAGATGGCGGACCCGTCCAAGGTTGAAGGCTTGGATTTTTCATCGGGGCTCGCATCTAAGTAACATATATCAAAATCAAAGCTACCTTACCCCACCTTTTCTAGGGCAGAAGCCTTATTTAGTCCCTATTGACTGAACTAGTAGTGAATTCAGTGAATACATCGCTATTAATGTACATAGCTTGTAACATCGTGTTGAATTGAAGTTAACACTCGTTTCTCTTTATTCAAATTGGACACGGTATGGACCTTGTTCATTAAAGGGAAATATTCAGACTTTACTTTAAATATTTTAATCTTTAATCCATAAAGACAAATATACTTATAACAAGACGTCGGACTTTCTTGAGATTACATTTTGCTACTAAAACAAAAACAAAAACTTTTGTCGTTCTCTTTATCCCCCTCCCAAATTATACTTTTATCATATGTTTGACTATATTTACATGTCAGTATTATCTAATGCGCCACTAATTAACTGTTTAATAGTAGTACCACAACAAATTGTAGGCGTCATTTGAATTTTATTATCAATAAACTCGGTATAAAACAAACTTGTACAAGACTTATTACACGTGATTTTCTACACCCCGCTGGCTTTTATTTGCAAATTTGAAATTATTAGGAGAACGAACGCGAAAAACTTTTCTAGGTAATTAGGTAATACATCATGTCTGCCAGCAGTCGCAGATGTACTGCATACAGCTTATAAGCCGTCGACCGCGTCTAAGCTGTCGACCGCATCTAACCTGTCGACCGCGTCTAAGCCATTTACTGATAATTATATTAATTACTTTACCTTACTTCCTTCGAATCGGTCCAATTCACAAGTATGCATGTAGGTATGTAATGTTTGTTGAATAAATGTTTGCGAATTTTTGTCAATAAAGCTAATTTTAATTCTATTCACACACTGTGCTCTTTCCTAAACCATTAATTTTAATTTTACCGAAACTCACATCACCTGCATTATGCCTATGAAACGACAGGTTTCCTACAGTATTCAAAGAAAATCATTAGGTACACCTACTGAACTATAGTCATTAAAGTCACCTGGAAAAAACATGCACTATTATAGTGTACAAGTAAATAAATAACCATTTACGTCAAGCAAACTATTGGACAAATTGATTCCCATAAATCGTTACTACCCGAACCCTAGGAATTTTATGATAGCAACATTTGAAATCGTGGACCACTTAATAAAGCCTGCAGCATCGCACTGATGTAAATTGTTTCTCATCAATGGACTAAAATGAAGGAAAAGAAGCAAAACCCGATTACGCAATGTTTCGCTTAGCAACCGTGTACTCTTCATATTATATACAATAGATCAAGCGAATTCCATAAGATTCCAATTATTGCACAATTTACAACATAAATTAACTGACTAAACGTTTACGTAGGTTTTTCATTTCTAATGAATTTGTTCGCGTTTTACTCAGCACCGCTGTATTTATTGTTTCTAAAAAAAAAAACACTCAAAATCTGCGAATAGTAAAAGTAATGGTGAAAGAAAAACGACTTCGCTGTCGAGTTTCCTCCTTTCCAACTGCATTCATAGAGGCTAAGAAACTTTGTGCTATGCTGTACATCACATTATCAGTGACCACTGACTACTCTAGAGCCCGTTCAGAGTTCTCTACATCATTAGTAAGTTCAGAAAATTGTCGAACGCCCAGCTAACTACATATATCTAGTTGAATTGTGGTATTACACCATCAAAGATGATCACCGACCAGTTCCTTAATGACGTCCTTAATTGAAATGCTGAAAATATTGGAATGAGTGTTGAGAATGAGATATCATCAATTGCGTGCCGATACGAGGTCGCATGCTTCTTCATTTCACATGCCAAAGAATAACGACATAATCGGCGGACTTTTCCTTTCCTTAAGACTATACCGACCAGCCTTTGGCTACTGACAATATGACGATAAATTACTATTCACCTTTGTGATTTTGTTTTCCAATTTTGATCAGAACTGTGTAAATCACGTGTAATTCGCATTATTTTTGTTGTCGCCTTTTACCTGTGTTGCAAGTTTTTCTACTTAGCAGAAGAGTGCACGTTAGCCTGACTGAAATTGGCAAACTTAAATCGATAAAACCAAACATTCAACTTTTTCATTTCCGATGCCTTTAAAGCTTGTTTTATTAAATAATGAGATAAAAATAGAAAGGCATTGCTATGAGAGCGTCATAATATCTTCATTCTACAACCTTTAGAGGTTTTTCGTAAAATCACAGATATATCTACAAAATGTGGTAGATATATGGTACCTACTATAAACGAAGTGGTGACTTTCCTATTACATATATTATTACAAGTGTAAGATAGAATTGAAAAAAATTTTAGGCGTTGATCGATTCAAATTAAACTTAAATTGGTCCCGATAACAATTAGTTTTAAATTAATATTATCGAATGACTTAAGTACATATAGGCAACGAATATGATTACAGTTTATAGATGTATTCCCCGCATAAAATCACAGGAACGAAGACCCAAATTTTTATGATTTTAACCGGATATTGCTTATAACCAATAACCCGATTATAAACATAAAATGTGCTTCTATGAAAATCCCCGAATTAAATCACACAACAATCGAACTTGTTACTTAGCGAATCCATTCCCAACTGAAAAGTGATGTCCTAGAAAAATAAATAAAAATATAATTAGCGAGGATATAATTATAAAAACAAGGGTCACTTATGTTTATGTGTGTCGACCTCTTTGTACACTGTAAAAGATTTTCAACTAGATCCGTATTAAAAGTGAACTAGAGTGGATCTCCTAGATATTCTAGTGAAAAATCAAGTTGGAATCATTTAAGCAGAAGTCCAGTTGAATATTTCAATTGTATTTCTAGTGAATATTTAATAGATTTCTAGACATAAAAACTATATATCCAGTCTTATTTAATGAATTGGGTTTCAAGTAAATTTAAATGTTATTTCCCATATGTCAACTACACTGAAAAAAATTAGTGGGTCATATTAACCAAAAGTCTACGTCAAAACAACAATTTTCGCATTTAAAATGGCGCCTACCACAAAAATGGTTAAAGATTACTATTATTCATGTTTATTTCAAACATGCAAAATTTGAACAGTTTTCATAGCAAAATAATTGGCCGTACCCATTAATTTAAACAAAACTCATATTCGTTTTTACAATCACTTACATTTAGAACAAATAGTCTTTATAGCTAACAGAAACGTTTGGAATGTTCAATAGTAACTCTTTGCGTATTTGATTTAAATGCTTTATGTGGTCACTTCCAAACGTAAAAATTATTCTAATCATCGACACTGGATAAGGTCTAAGGTCATTCTTAAGTGTTCAGCTTTGGTAGAAAAACTTTAACACATTTTCTGTAGAAAATAAAAAAAGAATTCTTTTTCAACCTTTACTTTTTAGTTTCAGTTAAAAATCCTTCAGAGATAAAATAAATATATTATATAAAACAGCAACTTTAAGTAGATAAAATGAAAATTAACTTTATTCAACATATTCAACATGGTCAATTTGTGGTTATTTACTAATTTTAACATAAAGTAATTCGAAAACATTTTATAAAGGCTTATTTCTAATGAAAGATTTTCCGTTCGTCACACTATATACATGAATTGGAAAACTTGTGAAATAACAACTTTTTTGAATACTTTGTTCCCCGCTATACAACATTTTCAAGGGTTAAAGCAGCAGAAATATCCAAATTGCTTACTTGTAGAATGTCCTTGTATTGTTCGGTTAAGTCGGTAGTCGTGATTTGTCTTGCATCATATGTAAGGTCTTGGCGAAATAGGTTACTATTTCGTAGAAAATTCGAAAAACTTATAGAAGATTTAATGGCCAACGCGTTTCTATTGGATAGTAATTTTAAACATAGACGCGTCTATTGGATAGTAATTTTAAACATAGATGCGTTTGAAACAAACTATTGCGTTTTCAAAGGACTTAATCCAAAATCAAACATTTTTTTCAAATGCCACGTGCGGTCGCATGGTCAAAGAAAAGCGTTGGAATTGAACGCGTTTCCGTATATTCTAATCAGGAAAGAGTTGTTTTAACAATTATTCTTCTAACTATGTTATCAAACGCGGCAAATATTTGTTATAACATCTGAAATTTTTCTCAGTGTAGATTAACTATTAAATTTCAAAATGCTTTTCCAGTTAATTAAAGTAAATTTCTAGTTTAACCAACCGACCTAATCAGTTAGATATATCACCTAAGTTTACAGTCAATTTAAGCCGAATTCAGTTTAATTAAACAGGGATCCAGTTTTCAAAATCAAAACAGATTTCTAATGAAATTAAAAACCTTCATTTAATTTCACCGGAAATCTGCTCTGGTTGCGAAAATTTCATTCCTGTTTATCTTCGTCAATTTTCATTTCCAATATCCTGCATCCTGTATAATAAATATACTAGTATACATGTCCATGCATAACATTTTGCTTATTGATTTCTAAGACTTTCACTTGATAAAACAGAATTGGGTAGTCGAAAAATGCTTATATGGCATTAGTTCTTATCAGGAAATAATTTTTTTATTATTTAAGGGGAAAGAATAAGCCAAAACTGGATAATTTAATTATACACTAATTTATTGACTTTTAAAGAAACGCTAGTTGAAATACATGTGTACTTGTACTGTACATGGAAAAGACTAAAAAATAAAAAGAAAAAGAAACTAAATTTTCAATCAATCAGCCAGAGTTTTGTGAAATAAAGATATTACCCCTAATGGATTTACTTTTTTGCTTTTATAGATAAAACCGTCAAAAAAATTAAAAAATTTTGTCAAATGTGTGCTGTACTTAAAATTGAATACATAGTGAGACTTATACAAAGGCATGGCACATCGTCCCTGTTGTATAGAATACAAATATCCTCTAAAGAAACATAAAAAACTCCCATTTCAAAAAGCCGCCCTGATCTATAGATGATTCTGAGTTGATCACTATTTTTTTTATAATGGTGTTGATGTCATCTTCAAGCTGAAAATACGAAAAGTACAAAGTACAAATTTATTGTTGCATTCCTACATTTTTTTCAAACTTATATTAATCCATTGTGTTAGTTGCATTAAACATGTTTTGAAGTTCTTTTCTTCCCAATCCTCGATATCTGAGGAAATTTGGCGGGATGACCGTTTTATTTGTCGTTTAGGCAGTGTTTTTAGAACCGTTGCAAGCATCCTTAAGTTATCTATGTAAGTATTTAAGAAAAAAAGAGAAAAAAACTTATTAGAATTAGAATATATATGTAAATATATTACAGATTGAAGGAAAAATATAGTTTAATTTCTGCGTCAAAAATAAGTTGAAATAAGAATTAACTTAATTACAATTTATGAACTAATTCAAACTTTTAAGATAATATGAAATCTTACCATATTTAAAAATTCTGGATAAGTATCAATTTGAAATATTTTTATTTGGCACATAACAAGGTCATCAATGTATTCTTAATGCAATCCCATATTTTGGAAATCTAGGTTAATCTGAATACGAATATAATATGTAAAGATGTCAGTAGTAAATTTTGTATAATTTCTAACCAAAGCGCCTTATTCTTGGGAACATGTCAAAGATGTATTTCACCGATTTTCGGGATAATGGGTCATTCCACAGAAAATCGACAAATGTTCTGAATGGACCATCTCCGATTTTGATAAAATTTTACAGGTGGGTTGGTCTTCTTGTTGATAGTACTTTTCTGAAATATTTTTCGTTTTTGTCCATTTTTGACGGCGATATGGTATGTATTTTAAAATTTGGAAAAAGTGGCTAATTTTGCTTGGAAGCTGTAAATTCAAAACTTTATATCTTAAGATATATGCATCGTAAGCCCATGAAACAATTTCCATTTGTTTACGGAAGCTTTAAAGCTCCTGAAAAAAATTAGCTGAGGTCCTTTTTCTCAAAATTTGTTTTCAAGGATAATGGATATGTTCGTTATCCTTGAATATCTCAAAATTCGCAGTCTCGATTTCGTTTATTTTTTTTTAATTTAATCTTTAATGGCTTTTGAGGAAACTGTAGAAAGGAGAAAATGGAACTCCTTGAAGTTTGGATGGAGCTATTTTTTAAATATATGTAGTTCAGAAAACTTTGAATGAAAATTGATGTTGTATGGTGCGTTATCAAATACTTGTATGCAGCTGGTTTTAAAAATTACAGTGATACAGGAAAATAAAAAGAAAATACACATACTACAACTTTTAGATTGATGTCATATATATACATATGAATATAGTTATATCAGAAACCGCAAGTAAAGAACTCATTGTTTACTCAATATTTACATATGAAAATAATCTTTGAAAGTTCTACCTACCATATAATAATTTAAACCTGTTATAATTTTGCTCAACGCATCCTTTCTACATGTTTTTCTTTTATCGCATATATCATGGCAACAGTTTCCATTTTACCTGATCGAACCTAATATATCTAGACTATGTATATGTATAAAAATATATGATCCTAACGAAATTTAAGTTGGAAAATATTATAAGATATAAAGTTAATGACTGAAGCTATCAAAAGCAAAACACGTAGCCAACAAAATATTACCAATTATAAAAGTTGCATATCCACGATGATTTGCAATCCACCAGACACTAAATGTTTTTTAAATAATTGTCCACAGTGCCCCGATTTCTTCCTTTAAAAGAAGAACAAGAAAAGGCTTTCGAAGAGAATTGCGTGAAGGCAATTACATACCAACAATGGATATCACCGGACAGATCAAATTTGGAAACAATCACTGAAAATACTGATGATTTCTTAGACGCATTTCAGAAAAGGATGACTGTATTAATTCCACACTCTTTCATTACAGAACGACAAGGCAGCTTTCTCAATGAGATAAAGGATTTCTTAAATCAAAACGGGTTTTTGGTTATTATGGATTTTTCGGAGAATTATTCTTTTGTGATTTAAGATGAATTTCAGAGTTTTCATTGGACAAATTCACAGGCAACCATACATCCTTTCGGTATATATTTTAAAACGAAAGTTCAAGTTAACTGACAATCAAACAATAAATTATAGAAAATTTTATTTTCTAAGCACTGTAAACAATATGTTAGACCAACTAATATACACTTTATACACTAATTCACACTTTAGCATGTCCGTTGACTTTCACATCACAATACTAAATGAACACAACTCAGTCCTCGTTTATTCTAAAGAATGAGGACTCTATTGAATTTTTCTTTAGTTTTATATAGAATTCGTTACATTTGACTGGATTATCAGTACAGCATAAGACAACACAACTAGAAATCAGTTCACTGAACCACCAAATAATTAACTGGAAACACATTTGCAAAAAACTGAATTTCTCGAATTCCGAAAAAACCAGAAATAAGAAAGCATTTATTTATATCCGGAATCCTAATTAAATTTTAATTTTAAATAAAAATCCAGTTAGTTATTATAACTAGACATGCATGCAGGTTAATTTAACTAGAAAATTTTTCACTGTATATGTGTTTCGTCCTCGGTAGGAGTGTCGTCATGTCCTCTAGCATCGTATAAGAGTAATTCTGTAAAGGAATTTAAATTTTCAGATGAATGAAACCGCAAAGAGGCTCCTAAAGGGTTTTCCAATAAGAGGTGTTATTTTAATATTCAAAGAAAATGCCATTTTTTGAGATAAATGACCGAATCTTTATTTCATTATAAAGAGGAAGGTATGCCGTTAATAATGGAAAATAACATCAGCCAAATGACCACCACGACCACGCCTACAGGACCATATCCTTTTCATGAAATTTTCCATAACCAAATCGCAAAGTGGCTGCCCTATGTCCTCGATAGCCTCACGAATTCCACCTTTGAGGTCTTGAATCGACGCTGGGCTGTTGGCGTAGACCTTCTCTTTCACGTGGCCCCAAAGGAAGAAGTCGCAAGGTGTTAAGTCAAAAGATCTCGGTGGCCAATTGTGATCACCTCTTCGACCGATAACACGGTCCGGAAACTTTTCCAGTAAAAGATCAATGGTTTCGTTGCTTGTATGGCACGTAGCGCCGTCTTGTTGAAAGTAAACGTTGTCCAGATCAATACCATCCAATTCCGGCCATAAAAAATTATTAATCATTTCTCGATAGCGCAATCCGTTCACCGTAACTGTTGGTCCAGCCTCATTTTCGAAAAAGTAAGGTCCAATGACCCCGCGGGACCATAAACCAAAACCAAACAGTCACACGTTGAGGATAGAGAGGCTTTTCAACAATAACTCTTGGGTTTTCCGACCCCCAGATGCGACAATTTTGCTTGTTGACGAAGCCATCGAGGTGGAAATGGGCCTCATCACTCAAGATGCGTTTTCGATGGAATTCCGGATCATTTTCATGCATTTCAAGGACCCAATCAGCAAAGACTCGACGTTGTTGATGATCGGCCGGCTTGAGTTCTTGTGTTAACTGAACTTTATAAGCCTTAAGATCCAAATCTTTATGCAAAATACGGTGTAATGACGTTTGTGGAATGCCTAATTCCAAAGGACGAGGAACGGACAAACCTGGGTTTTCTTCAACACTTCGGCTACAGCAGCAATATTCTCTGCTGTTCTTGAGCGACGTGCACGGGTTTCATTCTTCACATCACTAACTTGTCCCGACAGCTCGAATTTTTCTACCAATTTCTGTATTGCGGTCCGACAAGGTGCTTCACGACGACCCAAAAATATTCGAGTTTTACGAACCGTTTCTGCCACATTTTCACCATTTTTATAGTGAATTTAAATAATTTCTATGCGTTGTTGAATCGTGTATCGTTCCATTTTTATTAATGGCGTAGTTTTTACTTGTCAAATATCAAAAAATGACAGCTCCAAGAGTGACATCTACCGCAGTAGCGGGCTAATTAAAATAACACCTCTTATTCCAATTCCCTTTAGTTTCCTGTGTCGTAGCTGGGAAGAATAGTTCAGATCGACGAGCAATATTTTCTTCATTTTGGTCATACATTGAGACTTTACGCCTTTAATCTAGCGTTCCCTGCTAATATCATGATTCGAAAACGCAAATCGTATTCTCTGGTTTAAACTTCGAGATCGAACTCTATATCGAACAGAAAACAGACTACCAGCGTAATAAAAGGAACATGATTCTCGACTTATCAACCCGAGATTCTCTCTCGATAACGAATTGCTTTAGATCCTAAGACGAACCGAAATTGATGTTAAAACGAAGTTATATGCACAATGTGTTTGTATTAGTGGTGTTACATATTTTTTATATATACGAAGGGAAGCGACACTTAATTAGAGCCGTGGAAATGGACATTTATTCATTTTAAGTGGAAAATAAAGTCCATGAACATTATTGTCTTGGTCACTTCATCGCACCTTTAATTATATCACTTATCAGATAAACATAGAAATTTTAGAACATGCCCAATAAACAGATCAATTATTTTTGTTTTGAACATTATCAGTAAGCGATGAGTCATTTGATCTTACTCAGAGAAACGAAGGAGTCTCGCAGTAATTTCGAAGCATAGGCGCACGTAGTCTCATTTCATTGTAAAGGCCGGAACACAATGTGTCAAAATTTGAAAGCACGGAAAGTCTATGATGGCGTTCCAATGTGTAGCAGGCGCTGGCGCTGTAGCTAATTTTTGCCAAATTTTAATAAAATTTTAATATTTTTCTTGTAAAGTTCGTCATCATTCTCCTTTATATATTTAAATGTTTTTTCGTAGAATCCTGAACTCATCCTCTCTTGATATAGAGGTTTAACCCACCACTTTCTGCGCAATTACACTACACATTCTAAAAAGGCCATTTCTTGAATTTCTTCCATATTAAATAATATTTTCAAATTCCATAAATTAAATAAAAGTAAATAATGAGGTATTTCACCATCCGTACCATTAGCTACAAGCTGCATCATTGTAACCAATGTTAGCTACATGGCGCGCGCCAGTGCAAGCTACAGCACCAGCTACCGCGCCAGCTACGAGCTACCGCGCCACATTGTGTTCCGCCCTTAATTCCAAAATCAGAGATATAGATAAATCTTGGGCAAAAAGTGGAATTACGTGTTGAGCTCTCTATATTCCTCTCATTCGTAACAGAATCAAAGAAACGAGAGAATCTCGGGATAAGCTCGAAATTCTCATTTCTTGCTCAAACTCGAGATTACTTCGAGAAAGCGAGCTCTTCGCTAAAATGTTTGCAGGGTTGCTGGTACTACTGGATTACTGTCAGAAGTCACCTGCAATTCAAAAATTTATAAAATGAACCAACAAATTATAACAACGCTCACCGAATGGATTTATTGTGAGCTATTTTATTTTACTCATGCCTACTTCCTGGAATCTAAAGCTTCGGCATGCGTTTGCTGGAAATACATTTAAAGTGGAAAATGAACTTGTATATAGGTTAGATAGATGTAGATATTATTACATATATAATTAGTAAGTTAGATGAAACATGAAATACTTTTGTTAAGATGATGTACGGCGAGTAGTGAACTGTGCAATATGGAACCAGTATTCTAAAAAGGAAATGTCAAATCTATAAGAAAATGCAGTAGTTATCGCGAATCAAATAATATGTATGTACAGCTACAATATCTTACCTTCACGGTTCAATCTCCTCTTATAAGCGGAATTCATAGCCTAAAATTGAAGGAAGAAATTATAGATACCATATCAGATTCGCACTTACCTGTGACATCAGCTATTTACTTGAGTTGTTCGTAGCCCAGAGCATAACTTCCCAACCAACAAAACTTAAAACGACATAAATACGCCTCAGCCAAAAGAAGAAAACGTTAAAATGCAAATTCAAAACTTCACGAAGAGCAAAAAAAATTGCCGTATAATATCAAGCAAGCAAGATCAAAAGGGGAAAATGAATTTTAAATTCAGATCAATTACCGCCATGTTTCACCAATTGCAAAAATCCTTCTATATAATACGGGGAACATTCAGCGGAAACAGCAAGAATTGGTGATTCGAGAGGGGGAAGGCTTTGATAGGTGAAGCGATCAGCTAAATTCAAGTCGAAAAGTCAGTGATGTAGGTAGAGTAACGTGCTGCTACAAGTTTTGTTAGAGAGAAAAAAAAGAGAAAATATTTAAATTTGCAAGGAAAAAAGGAAGTTGTTATGTCCTAGCGTATTGCATATAGCAATATGCTACATTGAGATACTGCAACATGTACGCCGGCCTGCGGTTAAATGATAATTGAATGCACCCAGGGATCGACAACGTCCAACGTCATTCCCAAACTAGAAAAGAAGAAGAAGACAATCTTCTCTTAACGTCAGATCATCTGAGAAACGATAGTGGCGGTTAATTTATAAGTGAAAGAATTCTCAAACATCCGCGTGGAAATACAATCTGTAAGTAGATTTAGGATATTTTGCAGATTCTATACTGATATATTTTCAACCAACCTAATTAGTTTCATACCTCGCGCACTTTCAGCCGACAACAAAAAGAAAATTACTGCAACTAGCCGGATTGGAAAATCTGAAATATTTCTACAGTGAGTACACTGAAAAGCACATCGGCAATCTGGGCGAATTGCTACACCATTAGCACAACTTCAGGTAAAACCCTGTTGAACTCTTGGGTGCCTGTTTTATGGCGCTTCATGCACAAATTTCTACTGCTCGAAATGTTGCCAGTTGAAGTGTGAGCTGGATTACTTGTTCAAAATTCTCCAATGATTCTACACCATCTAGTACAATATATTCACCAGCAACAGCTGCAATAAATAAAAAAGGTAGCAAAATCAGGATTTAAAATAGTACTCGGACTAACATGGCATTTAGATGATACAAAATATTCCCTACCTGGAGAATCAAATAATCTCTTCTACCAAGAATCTCTGGAACAAGCAACAAAAATGTTAGGAAGTAAACGCCGAAATAGTAGTGAAACTTCAGAACATCCCTTTACAGAGGGGTAAATTGTAGCGGCAACACAGCTAAGTATCATTAATAAGTAATTTAATAATAGAACAACAAAAAGAAAGAAAAACAACAAAAGCACGGAACCAATTATTAAAATGTGCAGCTAAAATCATTAATTAAATAATTATAGCTTAAGATTTTTTTTGGTAATTTATAGCAAATATACAAATAGCATTTTCGGGAATTAAAATTATCACTCTACGTACGCAAGCTACAATTATTATTATTAAAAAAAATATACATACATACATTCATTGTCTCAAAATCAAGAAAATAATTAAAAGCTTTAAAGATTCTTCTTAATTTATTAATACATATATTATGGATTATATTGAATCATTGAATACAGTAATGCTCACATGCAATACGTACATACGTACTTGTTAAATTAGATACTTACTTCAAAGTTATATCATCTTACAATCAATTAAACTTAACTGAATTTTAATATTTAAGAGTGATTCTACACCCACATACACAAAGCAAGCTAAGGTTAGGGATTTGTGGGCACAAGTTACTTCTTCTTTACTTACTTTGAATCTCTTAACAGTTAGCAATATATTCTCATTCATTTTCCGTCTCATATCTTACGTATATGTTAGATTATCGCCTCACATCGCGGCATATTTTTGAGACTATGAAACTGGCATACACATTTATATAAATAATTTTTAAGATTTAATTTCTCTCGTTTAATTTAGGGTAGATAGGTAGGAAAATGCACCATCATCCAAACGTTTATGTACATACATTTCGAAACATTTCTTACGATAAATTAGTCTGAAATTAAAAGCTTAAATTTATGAAATATGGCTGCAGGGCAAGATTGAGTTGTTTTTATATGGAATCATTTTTTTAAATGATATTTATCCTTACTCTATTATTATCCTAAGAAGTTCATTAATTTTATCTTTATTTGTTTTAATGTGAACAGCAGAATTAAACACATGTACTGAGTCTTGCCATGAATGCTGCGGCGATTTAAAATTAAAAATAGTTATAGGAATCAGTAGCAATTTTTGTAAGAAGGAAACATTTGCTATTATAACGTGAACATGAATCTTTGAAAGTTTTAATTCTTCCTTCACTATCCTGGAGCCCTCTCGTATGAAGGTCGTTTAGGTTCGCTCGTTTATTCTCCCTTTACAGGTCAACTAGGGACTCTGAAAAATCTTGCCCTCAGAGTCAGATGGGTGGATGGGGCATGCAGGAAGGCAGAACATCTGCGCCTTCAAATATATATATATATAGGTAAGTGACGTAAGGGTCCCTTCAGGACCGAATGTGTGCCGGCTTTTAGTTTGTAGGCACGAATTTTTTTTATTATGGCTGACGGCAGCGGCAGGTTTTTTTTTCGTGGAACCTCCCCACACTCTCCGCTAATGAGCCGAGCCGAGCTAGCGTGCCGCCCTGCAGTAAACGCTGTCCGTCGAGTGATCTGTCCGCTCATGCTGGCAGTCTGGACTTTACGTCCACAATATCGGCCGAAGAAAGGAAAACGAGTGGAAAAGAAGGATAAGACGAAAATTATCAGAAAAGAAAGATTTTAAAATGGAGCTGAACCAAGAAGGAGTGAAGTAGGTACGTGGTATGAAACCCTCCTCAGGAGACGAAGCTAAGTACTGCGTTTTCTTTTTGTGTTTTTTATTATTTGGTATTTAGGTGATTTATCGCATAGTGAAAATATTTATGTTGTAAATATCTAGCGAATGAAGTAGTTGATTATTTGCTGAGTGCATCTCATGCATCTGATACCTGGCCAGATTTGCTCGGAGATCTGAATCGTTTTATTAATAAATTAAGAGTTTTGGACTATCTGGGTTTTTCTAATTTTTCACTTTCTCAGTTTGAGTTCGTGGACTCTAAAACCGTATAGTGCCCACAGGTGTTTCAGGCCCAACCCTCTTCAGTCTCGATTCCGTGTAACAAATTATTGGACATGGCGCCAACCTATTAGATCTGTTTCTAACATCTCATCCTGACAAGGACTTTACGTCAGTGTCACCTACTCTTGGCAGCTCGGATCATTGTCTCGTTTCAGCTCAATTTCCATATCATCACAGAAACCCAGCAATCACCCTCGTGAAAAGCGATTGGTGTGGCAGTATGATCAAGCTGATGGGTTTCACTTAACAAATTCATTAGAGAGTTAGACTGATCTGAGTGTTTTTCACTCGCATTCCGCACAGATACAAGAATATTAAACTTAATAATTCATTTTGGTTTAACAATGACTGTTATATAGCCATTAAAAACAAGAAACCTGCATTTCAGGCATAAACTGTGTCATTCAACGAAATTGAGACAGATCTATAAAGAACACTTGCAAATCTATTATTCAGCAAGTAATTTCCGATTCGACCAAAATATTAGACAGAAAATCTTTACTAGTCGATAGAGTAGTAAGAGTTTCTAATCTCTTGTTAAAACAGTGAAGAAGACCTTCACCAGTTCTTCGATACTGCGCCTAATTCACAACGGGGATGTGTACACGGGCTCATTGGACAAAGCTAATTTGTTTGCAGGTAACTTTGCGGCGAATTCTTTCTTGCCACCTTCTCCACCAACATGCAATTATAGACAAAGACCGTTATATTTCCGGACGAGGGAGGTCTTCAAAGCTTGCAAGTTGTCTCAATGTGTCTAAGGTTGCTGGGTCTGACGGTATTTCGCCCCTGGTACTCAAGTGCTGCGCCTCCTCTTTAGCTAAACCTCTACGAAAACTTTTCTCCTGTCCTATTCGACAGGAGTCTTTCCTTCGACATGGAAACTTGCACATCTTCAGCCAATACGCAAAAACAAAGAGAGGCAAGCGATCCGCCAAATTTTAGACCCAACTGATGAAATATCTAAAAACTAATCACCTTTTTAACGATCGCCAATACGGCTTCGGTTCTGGCCTCTTTACTGGAGATTTACTAACCTTCCTTACCGAGCGTTGGAATCAATGTCTCCATAATTTTGGTGAATCTGATATCATCGCATTAGATATCTCGAAGGCCTGCGATAGAGTCTGACATCCTGCTCTTTTATCTAAACTTCAGGCATTAGGTCTAGACCTCTTTTCTTAAAATGGATTGAAAGCTTTCTCTCCCGCCATTCAATTCAAATTATATTCGACGGACTTGCCGGTGTACCGCACTCTCACCTACTCTCTACCTCATTTTTATTAATGATCTGCTAGCTCTCACATTCAATCCTATTCATAGTTTTGCAGACGACAGTACCCTTGATATCGTGTACTCGTTCGACTCTATAGCTGATTCCCGTGGGAGTCTTATAGCTAACAAACGAAGCCAGAAGTTTAGTTCACTAAACTATAACCTCACAATAATACTTGCTTGGGGCAGATCGAATCGGATCTTGTTTAATGCTTCCAAAGCGCAATGTTGTCTGTTATCACCTAAACGTACTCCAACTCCCACTCAACCCATATCCGTTGATGGAGAAGATATCTCGCAGAAATATCCAATAATCTTAGTTTGTCTGATCACATTTATGGTATTGCGAAAAACGCGATGAAATACCCAGGCTTCTTGTAAAGATGCAAGAAATATTTTACTCGGTCAGACTTGGCGCAAATCTACAAGTCCCATATCAGGCCTAGATTATAATATAACTCCCATATTTGTCAGGAGCTGGACGGACTGCATTGTCCGCGTTAGACAAAATCCAAAACAAGGTCGTCCGAATTATTAGCTATGACATATAAATAGCAACTATTGATTCCCTAGAGCACCGACGTAATGTATAAATTTAATAGTTAGAATTTATTTCATTAATTTATTTATTTATTATATTAATTAGTTAAAAATTCATTATTTTCTTTAGATATTTTTTATATTAATGGTTTCTTATAACAATATTTCTTTAACATACTGCCCGCCTCTAAATACTTGAGGTATTTCAGTTATCACTATTAAGATTGTTTATGCTTAAATTTAGTAAATATGAGTTTCACTTATTCCAACATTGTAACTGGTTTAACTCTTTAACCACTGCGTCCAAAAGTGTTGTTGTACCCATAGTATACGCTGCCAACGATCAAGCGTATTGAGACAAAGTTCTGTGAGACTTGGATCAATAACGTCTTACTGCCGTTATTGATCCAAGTCTCACAGAACTCTCCGATAATAAAGTGTCCTGGAGTCAGTGCTGTGAAGTCATTTGGATCTGATGACACTGGCTGGATTGACTTTGAATTCAATACCGCTAAAGTTTGATCTGCAAGCGTGTTTAGTTCAGAAAATCCTTGCACAACTTTCCGAAGGAGGTACTTCACTGATTTCACTACGGCTTCCCACAAACTGATAAAATGTGTAGACCTGGGTGATATGAAATAGAACGATATATAATATTTGCTCCAAAATTCAACGATTTCCAACTTGTTTCAGTCGCTAGAAAGATATCACGTACGTATTTCCCTTAATTCTGAATTTGCTCCCACCCCATTAGTGGCACTATGGCATTGTCATCCAATAAAGCAGCGAGAAAAGCAGCTGTAGTCAAATCACTAACTAGCTCAAAGTGTACACTGTACAGCTTTCGTCGCAAAACAAATTAAAATAGCAATAAAAGTTTTCGTTGGCTGCTTTCCTTTTATTTTGAAATGTGTGTAAAACGGACGGCAGAAAACAATCCCAGAGTTTACGAATGATCGAGCTGGCTGTACTCCTTCCGGTAGCAAGTTACCCACCAGAGAATCGCTGCAAGTAGCTCATTTCGTGATCTACTTGAAGTATTTACTGCCTGTAGGCATATTCATGTTCATTCATATTCGAATCTTTAAGGAGCGTTTACAATGGCAGAGTAGAGTGGAGTTACCAGATTGCATTGTCCAACCTTGCCTCAAGCTTGCACTCTAATATACATAAGTTCTTCGCGCTTCCAACCAGAGTAGATTTCACAGAGAAAAATTTCTAATCTCACGTTGATGAGATAATGAGAGAAAATGCAATCTGGTAACTCCACTCTACTCTGCCATTGTAAACGCTCCTTTAACCATGAGCACTGCAATGATTCACTTCCTTGCCACAACGTCAAATCAAATCTGTCTTGCATTCATTCAGTAGAGACACTCACACTATTCATTTTACTTTGAATGAACGTATTGAGTGTGAGTGCAGTAATTGTTGAATTCACTCAATGATTAGAAGAAGGATAACGGTACAAGTGATATCGGCGTACCAATTTTACGCTCAAATTTTGAATATTTCGAGTAATTGATTCCCATGATTGCGAGCTTTAAAAAAACTCTGATGCATGAGCCATGAGCTTAGAAAAGCTTATTGCTCCTGAATTCGAGTATTTTACAGTTTGGCGTCGCCATGAGCACATCTCACACTTCCGTATTGCTATGAAAACAAATGCCGGCTTTAGGCTCTTTTTTAACAAGGTAGCTCGAAATTATTTTTGAATGGATTCATGCAGATCTCTGTTATCCACCTATAAGTTGCTGAACGTTCTTTGGTTTAGTGTGAAAGCATCGATTGCAGGAATGTACTACATACCTATTTGTTTAGCTTAATTACCACCATTCCCAGCAAACATGGCGAAACGCAGAAGATTCACTTTCTTATTACCTGGACGATAAAATATCTCGCGGATGATAATCATATTCGTATTGCATTCTTAGCTTCCAACGGGAGAAACTGTTACCCCGAAGGTAAAACTTCTTGAAGAAACGATTGCGTATCCCCTACGCGATACGTTGAAGTAATTTGCCAACATCCCTTCCTGGCGAGTTATTTTCATATCATTAATAAGAAACGTATTCGTTTCTTCGAGATGATTCGCTTTCTTATCGTCTAAGCACATCGTTCAAGAATCGTCGAAATAAATCCTTTGGAATTTGTAGTAAGGAATTTAAGAAATATTTCTTTAAAGTAGGTATATATTTATTTAATCAATTTTTTTTTAATATGAATTGGTGGAATTAAAATTACTAGTGAACTCACAAATTAATTACTGTCATGGAGTCTAATGACGCGTTCTTCCAAATGATAAACTCGTGTATTATAGAGATGACATATAAGCGAAACTATTGTCTTTTTGCTTTCTCATTTAAAATCAGTAAACAAAATTGTTTGTAGTTTCATCTTTTTTGCGTCTACACAAGACAAGGAAGAAATCATTTCACAGTATTTGCTTTAATTTCGTATGGAAGATATTTTGGAAATATCATCCACATATCGCCCGGAAGATTTTTCATCCAAATGTTTGCTGGGATTATTGCGCCAAAAGTATTTACAATGTATGTAAGTTATTAGTGCCTTTGTAAAGTAATGGAAGCATGGTATGAGTATTGGATGCTTTGTATTGTATGATATATTAGCATTTTCTATACATACTCCAAACTTTTATAGTGTCGATAAATGGTCAAAAATATATTTTTTCTTGTTATCTATCGAGTCTTTGTTAGTGATCGATGATCATCTGCAAAGGTACTCTGCTGAATGAGTTTAATAATAGCCCTTAAAGCTTCGTCTATTTCATCTAACCTTATCATTCGAAAGAAACGTTATTTTATGAAGCGAAGTGACGAGAGATCACAAGCACGGAGGCCAAAGCGGCCCAAAATATGTTATCCTGCTAGAAACCCCATCCCAAAACCTTTCAGTCCTCTTCACGAAGTGCATCAGATCTTGATAAGGAAGATTTTTCAGTTCATCTATAGATAGGAAGACAGACCCTAGAGCATCCAGTCTACCCCGGGCAAAGGCCGGATAAGCACACAGAAAGTGTTCGGTTGTTTCAACCTCCCCTTCCAGGCACGCCAGACGCTGAGAGCTGTCAAGAACTGTAATCCTTGTTACATGAGCGTGCAGCGAGCTGTGTTCGGTGATGAAGTCAACCACAGTTCTACATTGTTTCCTTCCGAGCCCCATGAGAAAATCAGAGATATTTTTATTGGGCCCATCAAGAAGTAGTTTTGTACACATGCAAGTGCTCACGTTCTCCCATCTCTGCTGATGCATCTTATGAACATCCGCTTTGATGAGAGACCGAATACTCGAGGTGGCAACGCCTACGGCTGGTTCCGGTCTGAGCAACGTAGAATCAGAGCCAACCCTAGATAAAAGGTCAGCCCTTTCATTCCCCATGATCTCCATGTGTATCAGGAACCCGCTGAAGTGACACGTTCTTGGGGATATGCAACTAATCAACAGACGACCTATAACCCACCAGTTACTTAGATGTTATCCGAGGGCCACTCAGAGCCATCAATGATGTCTGATTATCCGAAAGGATAGCAATATCTTTACCCTTGATTTGCATATCAAGGGCTATCTTCGCTGCCATTGCGATGGTGAAGACTTCAGCCTGGAACGCAGTCTTCCAAGTGAACACTCCATCCCAATGTCAGGTTCAGGAAAGTAAACGCCCGCCCCAGCTCCCTCACTAGTGATAGAGCCTTCGGTGAAAATTTTTAGAGTGGACCGGGGACGGCTAGATAAGGCACTTCCCTCAGCCCACGATTCCCTTACAAGAAAACTCACAAGGTAGAGACACCTAAAACGAAGCTCTGGTACCATCGCTCATATGGCATGCTGGCCAGAAGATTTTCCAGGTGCAGCCCATACGCCAAAGTGCAATTAGAAGAACCAGTCCAGCCATCCTCCCAACATCCTCATTACCGCAATCTGCACACATTCCTTTTGACCTCAGCCTGAATGACAAGGTTCAGGGGTGGACATCAAGAACAACAGTAGCTGTAGATCCCATGGAGCCCGTAATTCCCATGCAGGCAAGCAGTCCACACAAGCGTCCCTGGCCACTATATACAGGAGGCATTTGTGAGCATACGTCTAACAATCGAGGTATACATCCAGTGCACAACCCTTGGCCTTATGCTACATGTGCAGCCAAAGGTTCTCCTGCATTGGGCGAAGACACTCATAGCCGCATTAACTTTTTCCTCTACGTGCAACCCACACGTCAGCTTCGAGTCAAGGTAAAATCCAAGGTGCGTGACATGGGGAGAGAGCTGCGGAGTGTCTCCGAAGAGCTTTGGAAGAACAAATTACCAAACTTAAGTCTTCTGGAGAAGAGCACCAAGCTGGTCTTTGTTGGGTTTATTGTCATATCATAATGGGTGCACCAGTCCTCAACAATATTGAGGCCTCGTTTCATGAAAGCACAGCCAGCAGCCATGCTATGCCAGGAGATGAGCAGAGGGATGTCATCCGCATACGCTTCACATACGAATCCCGCATTTTTAGGCACCGTGAGGAGTGAGTCAACCAACATACACCACGGTACCGGGGAAAGGACGCCACCCTGCGCGCAGTCTCTCTCTACCAGCACACTGAGAGAGGTTCGGCCGCCCACCTCTACAGTTAATTATCGTCTTCTTAACATTTGGTCGATCCATCGCACTACAGTGCGGTCAACACCATGTCGATTAGCTGCCTCATATAGAGACACGGGTGTGGCCCTGTCAAAAGCCCCCTTGATATCCAGAAAGGCTACCAAGGTAAACAGTCCACGGTCCTGTAAGGTGTTTAAGGGAGAAGTCTTTAGGTCTACTTCCTTGATATATTCATCCACAAGCCTCTCTAGGCTTTTCAACAAGAATGAGGAGAGGTTTATGATTCGAAAACTCTTCGGGTCCATGTATGAAGCCTTCCCAGGCTTCGGAACGAACCTCAGGGACATATCCAAAAGCGAAACATGCCCTGAAAATGAAATATTGAATCATGCTCCTTTTAAAATGTGGGCCCACTTAACCAAATGTGTGAGTTCAGGAATTTTTCTGGTAATACACCAACATGACCCTAATATTCCAGAGAACTCTTGTAAGTTAGCTACTTGTGTATATTGAACTGAGTTGTTGTATTCTAAATTCAAATTTCGTTTCCTAAACAAAACCTATGTAAAAAACATGTGGGCGAAAAGTGCCACGAAAATTTCGGTTTGAGATTGTGTAAAGTAGTACGCTGTTCGAAAGAAAAAATCAATGTTTAGGTATTGGAATGCAGATGGCACAAATATGAAGTGGAGACATTTTTCCGCAGACATTTTCCAGACATTTATTTTGCACCGAAATGTTGACCGTTGATACCGTTTGATGTTTGGCGCTTTGGCACATATAACCAATTTGTGTTATTTAATTTCTCATTTTACGTTTTATTAGTTCAGTTTAGTGTTATTTATTAAAATTTTTAAAATGGAAAATATTGAATTCTTAGAAGAATATTATCTGGATATGTTTGAAGTAGATACAATGGCAGAAATAAATTACGTAGATGAAAACGAAATTGAAAAAAAAAAGAGAATTAAAGATAGCTTAAGATTTCGTTATTTATAATTCCCATCACAAAATTTTTTAAAACCTTTTGACAGTGAGTTTGCTTGACAATTATTCACTCTCCATTTCTGTTTTACATTTTCTGCACAACTCTTTTCGGTGTAGAATTATATGCCCAGATTACAAGCGAAATTTTCGCGTCATCAGTGTACTAGGTTTAAAATAATACAATAAAAAATATATAAAAGACATAAACAAATAATGTATTAATTTTTACAAACCAAAACGTCTTGATATGTTTTTTTTGCTAATGTGTACAGTGGAGTGTGTCTGTCATTTAAAGATTTTTGAAAGTTTTCAAAGTGTTTTTAAAACTCAGATTCAAATTGATTTTTCACAGTCGGTACAAATATTAGACCGACAAATGTAAATAAAAAAGAAAACTCCAACAAAACTATAATCTAAATATGTAGCTTCCGCTACATATATGTCCAGTAAAAGATAGAATCTACTGAAATATTCAATGTCTGTCCCACACGAGCGACTAATTGTGGTGCTGCACAGAGCAACTCGTGACTTAGCGCAGATTAAATAAACATTTTAAAATTTATCACGAGATTTGCGGCAAAGGCAGCTTCATACCCCTTTTCGCTAGAATCTGAAAAGGCATGCATTTGGATTTTAGATTAAATGTGTGAAGTCGCCTTGGAACTTCAAATGATTGGATTTGATTAAGCTGGCTCCTGTACTTTAACTAGCTTTTATGAAATTCTAACGGCAGTGACTGATCCCAGTTAAGCTTTAATTTCCACAATTACTGCATAAATATTTTTACAAGGACAACAACTGGATTAGTAAACCCTAAAGGCCCAAAAAAGCTTCCAATGTCAGTTAATACTGCTGGCTTTATAACATTCCAGGAGATTAATTTTAAAATTAGATTTAACTTGCAGAGGATGCCAAATAAGAGCCAGCGTTATAATACGACGTGCGTTTCATGAAACTGAATATGTTCAGGTGGTATCTACTTTATTTAAAATTTCATTGTTGATTGAGCGCCATTTCCTTAGCATGAATTGTCCACTTTGGAGTATTCTTCAACTTGTCGTCTTATTTTGCTAGCTTCATGCAGCGTGTTAGTACCTATGATCAAGTCTTCTGTTATGAATCCCTAAAATAATCCAAATAATATGATCAAGCAATAAGCACTTCAATTGCCTCTGATTCATAACGCATTACCTAAAAAATCAAGCAAGCATCTCCCATCCATAAATCACGGTTATCCGATCCCACAATGAGAATCAAAACAATAAACAAACAATTATGCGCACACGACTGTGGTCAAGTTACAGCACATAATGAGTAATCGTTAGATTCACCCATGTCCACGGTAAAAATTCTTAGGTAGGCAAGGCCTGTCACCTTTCTACACGTAAATAAGAACCTTTGGACTTCTTGCTTGAGAACAATCAGCCAAACGTATAATGGATCCACCTGATTAACTCAAAGCGATAAGAAGTAAAGCATGTACTCGCTAAACGATTTTACCTCACACCCGCTGTGCAACATATTGACCAAAAGAAATTGCCTTAGCAGAGGCGCCGGCGTCAAATTACTTTTTGTCATTTGTACGTAATAAAGCAAGTGAATTATTGTTTTGGGACTCGTATGGAAATTGATACCGTTGTTTTCATACAATTGATCTCAATTATTTTTTATAATTTGCGGGTGAAAAATCAAATTGCATTATTGCAATAAATTTTGCACCTTTATTGGAAAAAATGCTTGATAGGTGATTTTGGATTGTTTTTCACAGAAAAATGCTCAATAGGTAATTTTTGATTGGTTACCACGCATATTGCTAAATAATCAATCTGCAAGTGGAAGAGAGTATTAACTACTGCAGATTGATTTTGAATATATAGAGAGTTCTGATGCAAGGCAAATCAGAAATATTCTAAATCCGAAGCTAAAGAGTCCCCCTACCCAAGGTAAGGCCTCTAGTGGAAACTCGAAGAAAGTTGTGAAATAGAAAATATAAAAACAGAGTTTAATTAAAGTATATATTTTGTCAAAGTAAAACTGTTTAAAGTAAAAGGTTAAAAAAAGTGTTAATAAAGAAAATCGTGAAACCCAAACTCGGCCTTCTCAATTTTTGGAACCAGCACATTTCCCTTCGATACTCTACGGTTGATTGACCCTTGTTGCCGGCGCGCAACAATAACTAAAATTGGACCCTTGTTGCCGGCATGCAACACTTCGACATAGAAAACTGACTGTATTATATTCGATCAAATCGGATTAATTCTTTCTTCATTGACAATCTAGTGGCTAAAAATCGTGACGCTATTGCATCATAGATGACATTTTATAATTGAAAAAGTTTAAGCTCGTGGCTAGGATGATTTCGCCACAAGGGCGGATCCAGACGTTTGCTCTAGGGGGGTCGATCGCCCCCATCGCCCCCTATAACCGCACTTGCCATCAGCTGTGGACTGCTCTGTATAGCTTTCTCATTTCGTTTTGGGATGAAAATTTCATTAGCATTCAGATATCGCCAGAGTTCTTTTATCTATATAATATAAGTTCTTGATCCCGTAAGCATAGTAAAATTTAATCCCACATAAAATAGACATTGCTTGTGCTACTGGTGTTTTTCATACATAGGTCGCTTGCATTTCGCTCAAACACCATAATTTCTTGTTCTGGACTGCAATTTCTTGCAACTTAAATGGTGGAAGAAATTTTCGAGGAATGCTAATTAGATAGAGTTAATATATATATTATCCTATTTGCCTTAAATTAAATATTTGCAGGACAACTGAATCTGAGATTAATTACCCCGGCTATGATAATTTTCCCAACATACTACTTTTCATCAAAATACCCGGCTTTTGTGAGCTTTCGATCACAAAAAAGTGCAACAATGCTTGTACTGAAAATTCATTAATGATATAATTTTAAATTTTTTGAGAATAATTTATAACTAAAAAGGAAAAAAACAATAAATATATCAAATAACTATCTAGAGTTTTCCATTTAATCAAATTACATTTGTATAAAAAATTTTAAATATTCATGGTACACAAAGAAAGCATATTCAAAGGAAAGTAATTTAATTAAGTATTTTGATAAACATTAGGAGTTCCAAATTTAAATTTCGGGAAATTGTTATTCACTGTAGTGTAATTTGAAATGTCCAGATCTTGTTTTCTCTGTATACCTTGAAAATTTTAAAATTTATATGCAAATGTAATATAATTCAAAAATTTAATTAAATGCAAAACGAAGGGAAACTCTGGAGAAATGAAGGGAGAAATTATTTTCTATTTTTTTAACGCCGGTTTAGAAACGGTCTTTTTTAAAAATTTTTTGTTTTGTATTTTCTATTTCATTGGATTAGAATATAAGTTTTGATTTATTATTATTAGAGCTCTAGGGCTTACTTTGAATACTCTGAATACTTCTTGTTGTATAACCGAGCCCAACATCATAATATCGTTTAAGAGGAGTCAGTACTCAGCAATAGTTTCAATTTAGATACTAGCGAGCCTGTACGCAATAACAGTTACTATATGTGGGTTTGTGTCCTGAAAGTGAGAAAATTCATATAAAATGAGCCTAGACTTAGACCACAACCACATTAGAGATATCTAGCTTAAAAGAGAGAAGCCCAACATGCGACAATTTAAGACAAAAAATTGCAGTTCAAATAAATTGAAATTTTTTAACGACTATTAACTCTCCCAACTCTCCTATTTTGCTTTGTATTTCAACAGCTTTCAACGAAATATTGCAATCTTTCGTCGGTGAAATATCGGGAGAAAAGGCAAGTACTATTAGATTCAAATCATTAAAATCAGCGTCACATAAAATGAAAAATCTCGACGTTATTTGCTAGATCTAGGTTTTATCTTTCTAGAATAGTCACAATCTAAATAAATGAGAATACCTACAAACAGGAATTTGATTTAAAAAACTTCAATTTTTACCATTTTTTAGAAGTTTCCGAGCTAATATCTCTATTCCAATATTTTTTTTTAATTTTTGTCGACGTTATTTAATAGATATCTTCGTTACCTTTAATTTATGATAAAAATAATTATTCTGGATAAATGTAAGAAGCTTGTAAATCTTGGTACTGGCTCCTCTTAAAGAATAATTGGTTATGGATTTGGCCGACGCATCAAGGACTACTCTTAATTTTGTACTGGAACTGTCTGCCTTAATGACGCAGTGGTGTGGCCAGACATACTTAATTGCTGGGATTTCATTTTTTTTTTTTTTTAAATTAACGCATGCTCAAACATTATCCAGAAAATCAATCAGCTACTGAAACGTATTTGGACATCAGCTTTCATCAAATCGTTTACAAATACGTATGCTAAATAATAACGATGCGAGAAATATTCCTTGCGGAGCGGTGGGGACTAGATATGCTATTTTAACCCTATCCTGTCTGTTTGGAAACTCTGTATAAGGAAAGTTGCAGAGGCTGAAAAATCAAATAGGGACCAGAAGATGATAATGGTCAACACTGTCGAAGGCCTTGCAAAAATCTAAAATTACGAAAACGCTTACAATATTCATATCATTCATTCATGCATCATCCATAAACTCCTTTTATTGTTTAAAGAGTGCTTGGGCTTTGTGAAGTCGACGTTCTAAACTAAGAAACCATCTTGTAACTATTTGTAAAGAGTCTCCTAAACAACTTGCGCTTTGTCCAAATGGAATTTTTACTATCAGTCGTCTTGAAGAACATCATTTATGATTGTCACACAGTTTATCTTTACTGGATCTGTTAGGAATTGTATTCATGTAATTTTCAGGCTCCCAGAATATATTCAAAATTTTCGAAAGTGGTTCATTATTATCTGATCAATCAGGAGCCACATTACATATACTTGTGTGTGTCATAGGCAGTGGCGGATACAGCGGGGGGCGATCGGGGCGATCGCCCCCCCTAGAGCTCTAATAATAATAAATCAAAATTTATATTCTAATCCAATGAAATAGAAAATACAAAAAAAAAAAAAATTTTAAAAAAGACCGTTTCTAAACCGGCATTAAAAAAATAGAAAATAATTTCTCCCTTCATTTCTCCAGAGTTTCCCCTCATTTTGCATTTAATTAAATTTTTAAATTATATTACATTTGTATATAAATTTTAAAATTTTCAAGGTATACAGAGAAAACAAGATCTGAACAGCTCACATTACACTACAGTGAATAACAATTTCTAGAAATTTAAATTTTGGAACTCCTAATGTTTAGCAAAATACTTAATGAAAATACCATGAAAATTTAAAAATTGTTATACAAATGTAATTTGATTAAATGGTAAACTCTAGATAGTTATTTGATATATTTATTGTTTTTTTTCCTTTTTAGTTATAAATTATTCTCAAAAAATTTAAAATTATATCATTAATGAATTTTCAGTACAAGCATTGTTGCACTTTTTTGTGATCGAAAGCTCACAAAAGCCGGGTATTTTGATGAAAAGTAGTATGTTGGGAAAATTATCATAGCCGGGGTAATTAATCTCAGATTCAGTTGTCCTGCAAATATTTAATTTAAGGCAAATAGGATAATATATATATTAACTCTATCTAATTAGCATTCCTCGAAAATTTCTTCCACCATTTAAGTTGCAAGAAATTGTAGTCCAGAACAAGAAATTATGGTGTTTGAGCGAAATGCAAGCGACCTATGTATGAAAAACACCAGTAGTAAGACAAGCAAGAAGTGTATAACGTCAATTTTATGTGGGATTAAATTTTACTATGCTTATGGGATCAAAAACTTATATTATATAGATAAAAGAACTCTGGCGATATCTGAATGCTAATGAAATTTTCATGCCAAAACGAAATGAGAAAGCTATACAGAGCAGTCCACAGCTGATGGCAAGTGCGGTTATAGGGGGCGATGGGGGCGATCGCCCCCCCCCCCCCCTAGAGCAAACGTCTGGATCCGCCCTTGGCCATAGGCTAATGTTCGACCAATAATAGGTTGTTCAACCTGGCTTTATTTGCTGCAAAACAGGTACGTTTTCTCAATCTGATCAACATGTAGGAGTTGAAAATATAGCTCCGCGCCAATCAGAAGATCTGTTCGGCGAACTCATGAAGATATATTCACTTCAGTCGATTTTGAAGTGCAGTAATACTGGGAAAAACCATTGCATTCAACCAGCTGAAAAGTTGTTGCATCTGGAAAATGTGTTAAGAAGGTGTTTGAAATTGTCCACGATATCGTCGATCAATGTTACCATTTTCCTTTCTCGAACATCAAGTCGCGGTACTAGCATTTCAGAAACAAAATTCAACTGTTAAGTGGAATCTAGAATTGCTCTACACGGAGTAAGATTGCCACGTGAATCCTTTATGTTAATAATAACGGGTAGCATAAGAACATAAGACATATTATTTACGCGAGGTTGAATTGTGTGGGTTTGATTGATCTCACTTGAGATAGAAGACTTGTGAAAGGTAGAAGAATGCGTTGCACCTTAGCCTTGTTTCGTTCTCACCAATGTGAAATTTTGCCTTTCCTTACATACAATCATTCACAAAATTATTTGTACACAGTAGTTTCGAGACTGTTGCTGTACAGACATCTGTAATTTGTAACGGATATATGTTTCCTAAAAACTATAAAAAACTGATCCATGTTTGTAAAGCTTTTATTTACATGTATCAGTTAAAAAAATTACACAAAATTATTTGTGCATCCAATATTCTTCACAAAATTATTTGTGCACACATAAAAAACAACAGCGTTGTAACTATGTTAATGTTATACAGTGTGGCCCGAATGTGGTGTTACACTTGAATGCAAAGAATTGTATGGGTGGGGGGGAGGGAAATCCCGAGATACGGGACTTTTTGTGAGTGTGTGTATGTTTTTATAGATTGATGATAGATGAAAGATGATGTTTTAAAATTTGTTCGATTGACAATCGTTGGATCTTTCTAATGGTCTATAAACTTATCCCCTCCTCCTCTCCGTTTTGAAGTTATGGCTCAGCAAAGCTAAAATTTCGGAATTTTAATGCGATGTTCTTTTATTGAAATACTATTATTTTCAATAAACACGTCATCAACAACAACTTATCATATCAGTTATAAAAGACGAAAATCGCTTCAAAATGTACCCAAAATGTAACACTTATAACCCTTATACGTTTTTTGCACTTTTCCTTAACCCTAGCCATGTGAATAGAATTGGAGGCACAACCAACTCAAACTCACTTAAAAGTTTGGGCATGATTTGCAGTTAGACAATTGTGATTATAGTTATGGATGCCCATACTTTTAAGATTTAATCTGAGTTGTAGCATTTCTTTTTTTGTATTAAGCTTTTTTTGTTTATATCACTGAGAAAGAAAAAAATTATTTTTTACTTTTTAGTCCATTTTATTTACAAAAGTTATTTATTTTAAAAGTCTTTTTAATATATCTTATTTTCTACTTTATAGTCATACCTGCTCTCGAAATTCGACTCTCGAATCTCGAAAGCTCCCCATTCGCGTATTCCAATTCAAAACACCCCATGTAAATCCATCCACGTTTACTATACTAAAACTCTTTTGTCACGAACGGCACTCTCAAAGGGTGGTAGTTACGACCCAAACCCAAAGCCCCCAACACGTAAGAACATTTTACCTCATCGGAAAGCTCCCCATTCGCCCATTCTAAATCAAAAAAACCCATGTAAATCGATCCACGTTTACTACCCTAAAACTATTCCGGCACGAACGGCACTCTCAGGCGCTCAGGCGCTTAAACACAAACTATCTGAGCCAGGGGTCTGTAAGTTGATAGAAAGTTATTAAATAAAGGATCTCTAATGTTATTGCATCATAAATCAGAATCTAATTACCGAAATTTATAGAATTTAATTTGTACATATGTATATGAACTTATGCACATCTATACGTCTGTTAAACTACGATTTGTAGCACTGTATCGCCAGTTTCTATACATCAATTCTTTTCTGAAAAGGGGAATTAGCTCGAATTAATTTCACATTTGAAAGCAGCAAAGCAAAAATTATGAATTGATATTTAAAGTGCATACACACAAACGCATTTTGAAATTAATTTTGTGGCCGTTCGTAAGTTATGACGGACAAATTACGCGAGCACCTATGATTTATTGACGGACAATTTTGATTAGACTTTATTGAATATTTTTATCACAAAAAACATATTTTGTGCTTTATTGTACAAAGACAATTTATCAATTTAATACTCCAACTATTAGAAAGGCTTTTAGACATTTCACAGATCTTATTGGAGTCCTTGACGAACTTTGGGATGAGTTTAGGCAAAACAATTCTCACTTAGTTACGCTCGCGGTCAAGGATAAAGAGTTTTATAAAGAAGAATATTTCGTATATAAGACCTCCAATAGCTTCGAAGATTTGTATCTCGATATATGGTGAGACGTGACTGATGTGTGCTCAGAACTATAAGAACAAAAAGTCTCTTAGCAACAGTCTGATCACGTTACTAGAAACTAAGAATCATCCCAGTTTTACCACTAGTAGATATTTCCCATTTTTCTGAGAATTATCAGGCTTGGGTTTAATTTCGCGATATTCATATATACATCCTTAATTGACAATAACGAGAGTGTAATGCGGATAAATGATTGTCTAAATCACATTTCACATAATTAAAAAATTTAAAGTAATTACTAGCAAAAGTGTATTTGTGCAAAATACACATTTGCCAACAATAAAATATTACACTATAGCGCACTTAACAAATCATCACGTGCATGATGACCCATAATCGAAGAAAGTAAACAGTGCTTGGGTCAGACACCGCTAAGAAAGCGTTGACACAATATAAACAGAAAATCGTCATAATTTGATATTTCATTGATAGAAAATTCTTTGTGTAAATTAATTTGTAAGGTAGAATCCCCAATAGTTTTCTTTGTCATTCTTTTAAACTTTAAGCTGAACTTTTATATAAATAACTGTAGAAGAATCGATAAAGACAGTTAAGTTAAGTTATCAACAGAGACTGCATCCTTCCAATCTAATAAAGATTCTTCTTGCAATCCCTGCTTCAACTTCTGCATCTATTGTTACATTAAATCTCATACATTGGCATGCTTGCGTGACGAGAATTGTATAGCAAGGGTTAACAAAATAGAATAACATCTAGCATGCCTTACGACGACAATAAAAACTTTACAAGAGTATTCCAAAGATCCAGAAACCGCCCAGTTTTTACGAAATATTCAAGTAACGGAGACAAATTATTACAAGTGTGGAAAACCCTCACAGAGCTATATAAGAACAAGCGTATCATCATCTATTCTTTACTGAACACATTAATTGCGCAGCCCATCCTGAATACAGAATTATCGTCAGGAGTTAGGCGGTTACGTGGCGTTACCACTGGGCGCGTTTAGGCGGAGACCAAACCGGTCAAAATTGCCGATTTTTCCTCCGCATAATTACAAACCATACCAAAGTGGTTGGTACTTTTAAATGGTTCCGAACAAGCGCTTCCAAACCAGTTTTATACGTGCGCAACTGCACGCAACTTAAATTACCAAAACGTAACCTCAAAATACATCTCGAACACTTGACAGTAAGCATAAGAATTTTATATTCGGTGGGTGAATACACAATAATGTAACATGAATCGTTGGGGCTTTGAAGAAACAGCAACATTACTGGACTTGTCTATTGAGCAAAAGTTACAAGAACAAATGGATGGAAAGAAGTATAGACTAAAGGATAATACTCCATTTAAAGTACCAATATATTATCATAAAATTTGCTCTCTAAAATAGTATTAATATTTTCAGATGATGTAAGAGATGTTTGCAATTTAGATGAGGGCGAACGTAATACTTTGACACAGTAAACAAAAGGTCGCAGTGGTACGTGAAAGCCTTGGAAAACGCTGTTGAGGTTTGGGGTGCTGCGCAGGCGAATCTTCAAGGCAAATGTATGCAAGAGCAAGAAAAATTAATACATCAACAGCAGGCCTTTGAAGAGCGAATGCAAAAGCAAGAGCAAGACTTTCAGAAGTGCGTTTTTTTAGTATTGAATTCTTTCTTTTGTGCCGTGCTCGGTACTGAAGACAGATATCTACCATATAAACTGCTGTAGATATGTCTTGCCGTCTACTTAAATTCTCAGTTTTCGTAGCGAATACTGTAGTACAGTCAGAATCTATACCTACTCCCAAAGTGTAAGATGGATTACTTTGTTATATAGTATGTATAGAAGTAAAATTTGTTTTTAGTATTAAATTCATTTTTTTTTTGTGCCTTAAAATCACTGACATAGGGCGTGTATCTTTATTCTGCTTAGAGCACTCTGAGCGCTCTGAACACCGATTTCTTGTATCTTTATTTACTTTCAGAGTACTCTGAGCGCTCTGAACGTGTATATTTATTATTGCTCAGAGTGCTCTAACTAATCGTAGATAAACCTCGGAGCATTTGGAGCAATCCGTCAGTAATACCAATAAAGCGCAAAAAAATCCTATTAAAAATGTGAATACTTTTTTAAATTCCATATTTCCTTTCTTTCCTTCACGCCTTATTTATTTTTATAACTTTATTATTATTATTTATTTATTTTTATAAAGAATTTTGTATTTTCAATAGATATTTCACAAATCATAAGTGCTGCCAATATAAAAAAAAACTACCAGAACACTCAGAGCACTCCGGATTTGTATCATTTTTTCAGAGTGCTCTGAACGTTCTAAAAAATCTGTTCGATCTACGGAGCGGAAAAAAGATACACGCCAATATATAACATGGACTGCCTGATTTTCTATTTCATATGGGTCAACTTTTGTTGGCAGGGTGTGACAGTTATCTTAATTTCAAGTTTTACTTTCGTTTTAATATTCATATAAAATTTCAGCAAATTACAGATGCATTCGAAATTATTTCTATTCTTGGAAGCTTATCTTCTACAACATCAAATATTTTTAAAACTTGAGTTTTAAAGAAATAAATTTTCGCAATTTTTGTCTGCCTGTCCCTAAGTAGGTATGGGGGACAGAGAAAGGATTACAAATACTGTATTGCCATCTATTTCTATTCTATATATTCATTTGGAGAACCACTGAACTGAAACTGGACTATGTTGGGTTTTGTATAGAACTTATGATTTATAGTTAAGCGAAAAAAAGTAGTTGAACCAAAAAGAGACAACTATAGAAAAGTGATCCCATAATAATGTCATATAACGTAAGCAATTTTGTAGCGTCAGCAGTCCATTGTATATATGTCAGTGCTTAAAATCTTAGTTCTCATGGCGACTACTATAGTATAGTCAAAAGGTACCTACTGCCAAAGTATAAAATGGTGATATAAGACACATTTTCTGTTGTTTTAAATACATTTTTATTTTTTATCTTTAAGATGTTTTATTGATAATTCCACCTGTCTCCGTGACTTATCTTTATGTATTCGTTTAAATGATCACGAATTTCGAACGCCAATGGGGTAGCACGTTCTACATATATTTGTTCTCTTCCAGGCTGTTCATCGCAGACTAGTTCTTCACTTCTTTCTTTGCATGAATTTCCTTGAGAATATTTAATTACATTTTGAAGTGTATAGCATGCTGCAACGATTTTAGGCATGGTAAGATAATCGATATCGCATTTTTTGGCTAATATTCTCCAACGATTCTTGAGGTGACCAAACGCTATTTCAACCTTAACTCCGGCTTTATTTGAGCAGACGTTGAAGTTTTCTTCATCTGGTGGTAAGTTTCGGCTAACATAATCCTTCAGAAATATCTTTTTTTCGATTTCACAGTTTAACGCGTTTAGTTAAATAAAATTTCAATAAGTTTTCAGGATTCATTCTAGTTGTTGACAGTTGTTGCATTTACAATTTGAGGTTATGTTACTGGACCGCATAAATCGAAACCTTATGCCTACCAAACTAGTGTGCGAAAACTGGTTTGGTTTCCGCCTAAACGCGCCCACTGAAATATTGACTGCTTTATCTAATTTAGATATTGACAAGTTATCGTGATATCCCTTTATGGTATTTTTAACCGTTCAGAAATTTGATGGAGAAAGCAGAAAGCTATGGGAACAATAAATGAGTCCATTGAGTTATTTTCTTCAAAAGATCTTAGCCACCGCCATTGTCTCTGTACAAATACCAACTGATACTTATTTTTTACGGACACTGATCGATCAAAGATCTGAAGTATCGTTCATAACAAAAGCAACCGTTTGGTTATTATAACTGGCCGACAACTCTGTTCTATGTGGATGACGTGATGTTCGGTGCAAATGAATAACGAACCGCTCTCAAGCTGCAAGGCGAACTCATTCAGCTGTTAAATAAAGGCGGCTTCAGTTTCAATCCGAGAAGAACTTTTACAAGAGTTACCTACGAAAGATCGTGAATCTGGTTCGTTAGGAGAGGGCAACACTATTAAAAATTTCGGAGTCTATTGGTGTTCTCGCAATGATGGGTAAGAATTTAAAATCGAACTACCCGAAATCTCGAATTCTTCACGAAACGAACGATACTGTCACATATAGCAAGTCGTTTTGTTCCTATGGCAAGGCTTATACCTCACCTTACCGCCACGATTTTTTTGCAGCAAATATGATTACTGGGGTTAACTTGTAATCAAATTTTACCTAACGACTTGTGTAAAGACTGGCAGCAGTATCGTACGGACTTGCCTATTTTGTCTTATGTAAATTTACCAGAATGGATAGGTTTTCAACCTACTTTACACCAAGCTCGACTTCACGGCTTTTCAGATGCCTCAAACTTATGTCTATGGAGCTGTTTTGCATGCACGACAGATAAATGAGATTAGCAACATAAATCTGTCGTTAATTACAATGAAGTATATCCGAAAAATAGATATCGTGTGATTGGCCAGTATTCCTACTTCAAACAACTCCAAAGAGGAAAATAAACGGTTTCTAGATGACAAAAGTCAGGAGGTTCGCAGAAAAACCCTTAATTACCGCGGTAACTCAAATTAGGTTTATAAAGGATACGTCTCTGTACCTAACTATAGGGACAGATGTTGTTTAATTTTTTTTTTTTTTTTTTTTTCTGAAAATGCACTATATCGCTTTGCACAGCTATTATTGACGTGAATGCTGTCGTAACTAAGCACTACATGATCTTTAAGATAGCTGAAGAGTTGATACTTAATCTCCGCTTAAGAGTTTTGCTAGACTGAGAGGGGATAATTTTTGGCAAAAGGTAATGAATAATGCTTTTACTTACATAGGTGGGCCACCTTGTATATTCCGACTAGTGAAAAAAGACAATATTACCCAGATATTTTTTCAAATTAGGAAAAGCATTTATGTTTTATCTATTTTGGTTGTGTTTTATAGAATTTATATGTTTTATTATAAATCATTGCGAACAAGACGAGTGAGGACACGGGATGAAGAGTAGTCAATATTTTAAAATAAGTAACACTGAAACTAGAACTGCCATTAAATATTGTATTTTGTTTAAAATAAAAATGAAGGAGTTTTTACTTTGCCCTTAATAATAGTTTACTTTTGTAAAAATATGAATAAAAGTTTTCTGTTGGTAAAAAAAATATAATTTACGCGCTCTCCCGGCAAAATTCTTCAAATAAGAGATATTGAATGCTTATGCGCCTACAGCACTGTTAGAAAATCTACTCGCCACAAATTCGGGATGCTACAATATTCCATTATTTTCAATGCATCATTGCTGTTTGCAGATAAGTTTTTCCACACATCCTTGCTCTGTAAATGAGCCTTAGGAAAAGATTTTGGATACTGCGTTCTCGTAATTTCGTCAAGTGACTAATACATCGTTCCGTAACCTGCGTCAAGCTGCTGTCGAAGTGCACGCGGGGCTCAAAGCAGATCTTGTTAATACGACAAACAATGTGAGAAGATATTTGAGTGTATGCGAGACGCGCTTATAATTTTGCATGTACTTTTTGGTTTCAGAGTTAGTTGTGACATTGGAAAAGTAACATTATGGATTCGTCCGACAAGAAATATTTTCTTTTGCAAAATATTTGCAATTATTTGTTTGAAATAGAAAAATCATTTTCTGCGTATCCATTAAATTTTGCTACGCTACATAAAACTGAGAACGTAAAGAAAAAAACATCTTTGTTTAAGCCTAGTGCTAAAGTCCGCGCTAAGCTAAATTTTATATGAAAATTTAGTGCGCTAAAAGTTATTGGCGGAAATTTATCCTGAATTTTAGCAAGAGCAATACTAAAGTCAACGCGCTAAATTTGGATTTTGGAGTTTGATTAGAGATGGCACCACCAGTAAGTCTCCAAAAATATTAGCTTGAATTTATCCGCCCGAGACTTTCTTTAGCGTGCTAAAAATATTTATTGTCAGAGTTCTGAGATTTGATAAATTTTTGGACTGGATTTTTGTAGTTACGTAGTTTTTTTGTACGTCTTTGCTGTAAGTACAGATTGGATTTCTTCTCGTGGCCGTATTTTCAATATCATTGTTTTTTTTTTATTGTATAGGTACATTATGCATATTATTTTTATATTTTTTAAATTTCCAAATAAATTTAATTACTGTTTTTAGAAATATTATGGCCGCGCGTTGTATATACGTAAAAAAATTGCACAATGCTTCTTCTTATTTTTACTATATCTTTTCTCTGAATCATATTTTAGCTGCTAAAGAACGGCCCGATATTCGATATTGGTGAGTCGCTAAAATTTAGTTTAGCGCGGACCTTAGTAGTAGGCTTTCCGCGAGAAAACACTGCCCTCTTTGTGTTTGGAATGGCTAAAGTCAAAGGAAAATTTGAACAGCTAATTTTTTGTTAAAAATGTTTGAGTTTTCGATGATATCAAAGTTCTATTATGAAAATGTTTGTATGGGGAAGTTAAATTGTTATTAATGAAATCATACTTACTATATAGGAGGAGGTATTATTAGGCCAAGAAGTTATAATAAAAGTCAAATGGTTTTTTTAATAACAGCATTTCAATTAAAAAGCGCTTTTTCGTTTAAATTTGTATTTATTTTTAACTTTTAAAAAAATTTCCAGAGTTTTAATTGGCATAAAATTAAAGTAGAAAGTGGAAAAAATCTTTAAAAAAAAACCATTTCATTGCAAAAAAGGGCGTTTCATATAAGCACTCAATTCTCGGGCTGCAGACTTAGCAGCAAACTGAGTCAATTTTAGATTTTCATAGCAAAACTCTCTATGAAGTGCTAGTCCCGCATAGGGCTAAATCTTGCTAGGCATTCAAGTAAATACGTAGTATTTCGCCTCATATAATTCACACCTAAAATTTATTTTAAGGCAGAGCTGGGCAAGTACCAGAGAATAAGTACTTAAGTAAAAGTACAAGTACCGAAGGCCGAAGTACTTCAGCGTAAGTACAAGTACCGCATGTATGAAAAGTACTTGTAACTAAGCACTAAATCTGTAAAAAGTACTGAGTACATTTTGAAGTACTTTTTAAAGTACTTTTTAGAATCTTTGTACGTTGGCAGTAATATAATGAAGTTTATCGAGTTCAGTTAATAGATATTAATAACTAAACACCTCTTGAAAACTATATGATATATATAGTAACCAGTGGCTACTATTTATAATTTTTTATAGTTTTCAGTGCTGCACGTCGAGTAAAACTTTCACCTCTCATTGCTATACTCATAAAAGCTATTAGAAGTCCGCCCAAGCACCCATTGTATCCTCCAATAATGCATAAAAATTCTAAGGAAAAAATTTCCAGTAAATTTATAAGAAAAAATTGAGGCCTTCCGTACATCAGGTCGATGCATCGCTTATTTTATATTGGAGCGAGGTATTGCTTGCTTGCTTGCTTGCCTGCTTGGTTATGTCATCAAGTCGAGACATCGTCGTTTTTATATTCAAGCGAGACGTTACTGGTTTTTGTTCTACTTACCCAGTCTTGTTTGTACGTTATTAGGTTGTCTAATGTTCTGCTTTAACGCGTGAGTGCTGCACATGCCTTGACAGTTCTTTGCATACTTTAAAACTCAAGAAAAAGGAGTTGCGCTAGAGATTGTGTTTGCTTTGCTACGAAAAGTTAAATATTTGTAGGTACTTAATAGACTCAGAAATACTTAAGTAAAAATCTTGGTACTTAAGTACAAAACTAAGTCTTAAGTACAAATAAATAGAAGCAAGTACTTATGTTCAAGTACTAAGTAGGGCATTTCAAAAGTATTGAGTAATAAGTCTTAAGTAATAATGTACTTTAAGTATACTACTTAAGTATTTTTTTATTTAAGTACTGCCCAGCTCTGAAATGAGGTCAGCTTGGCTGTTTGCTTTGTCGTATACGGCAGGCAGGAATCAAGCCGTACTGACGATTATACGTTTCCTGCTTATATAAAACGCCCTCTATTTGCAATGAAATTTCTTTTTCCAAAGATTTTTCATTTGCATAAAGAATTTTTTCCATTCAATTCTCGAGCTGCAGACTTAGCAGCAAACTGAGTCAATTTCAATTTGACTTATTTCGCTATGAATTTTCATAGTAAAACTCTCTTAAAGTATAAACCCTGCAATAATAAAAAAAAAACACTTTGGCTGCGACCACCTACGACCGTCGGAGAAAATCGTATTTGAAGTAAAGTCTACCTTGGTGTCGTGTGCGTATTTCCAGGCAATGTTCCCAGGAATTGTAGAAAATGCAGGAATTTCATCACTTTCAAGACTGCATAATATTTGTTTTGGAAATAAATTATAGTTTTTCTAATAAAACGAACTAATATGATCTTTAAATATAAATGATGTGATTAATCCTAAAAGCTTATTAGAAAAACTGTAATTTATTTCCAAAACAAACATTATTCACTCTATAATATATTTTTGCGTTTTGTGACAGTTTTAATTTTAATTGATTTTGACTTACTCTGCATGTGCACCCTATTCAGTATGTGTTTAGTACTTTATGACATCCTCTGGTAAATACATATAATGATTATTGACTTTGCTTTTTATGACAGGTCATTAATATTATTATAATTACCTGTGATAAGGGAAAATTGTAAGTTCTAAACGCTTGTGTGTTTAAAAGCATAAGTTGCAGTTGGTGAAAGTAACAAAAATGTTAGCTACTTAAAGGAAAGATATTTATCGTATTGAACATTCTCTATCTTAATTGAAAAGGGGAAACACAACACTGCTTTGATTAATTGGCATATTCCAATTTGATAATACGATATGAGTATTTTGAGCCAGGAGAACTTTCAAGTGTACTATACTTATTTGATAGTGCTTGTTTTTGCTTACATTTATTTAGTACAAAAGTGCTACGAAGAAATCAATATTCAGATTTGTATTGTGAACTTTATAAAATAATCCGTGATAACAATTTTATGGAATACCAAGAGTTTGTGCGTGTTCTTTCAAATACATATAATGTAAAAATTCTGGACGAAGAAAGAGTTCGACGATTCTTTCCGCCTTTCAAGAAAAAGCGCGAACTTAGTACTACACTGTAAAAATGCACAAATATATTTTAGGGAATATTCCCTTAATTTTATGGAAAAATAGCTAACTTTTGTGCCAGCAATTGTGCAAATTTTTCACTGTGTAGAAAAGCACGAAAGTTTGAACAAAATAATGAGTCGTCGTTGAATACTGTAAGAGAAATCAGTACTCAAGAAATAAAATCTTCCGTATCATCTCAACCATCAACTTCAACATTTTAGATGCCTACATCTTTACCTTCTCCATCAACATCCGAATTTTCTACACCAGCATCGGAATTTTATTCATGAACATTGAAATCTTCTGCATCTACATTGGAACCTTCTACATCATCCGGCAGAGGCAGACCAACTAAATCCCTCGATCAGTGCTGGGAAATCACCAAAAAGCGAAAACTCAAAGAGCACAGCGAAGATTTGTCAACGGAATTAATACCGCAATCACTTTGCTAACGATAATCGTCCGAGAAACTAGTTAAAAAAAACCGTTATTGTAAACATCCTTGATGAAGCCAGTCCAAACCGTGTGAGTAGAATTAAGGATAGTATCCCCACCCCAAAAGATGAGCCGCAGAAAGTCACTCTGGAGGAAGCTTTGTCCCTGTTTTTAGACTTGTAACTTTCTGAAGACAAATATAATTTTCTGAGAAATGAATTGAAAAAGAGAAACCATTCATTACTAAGCTATAAGAAAATTGTCGCAGCAAAATAAAACAAGTTTGCCTGAAATTATGCAGACTACCGAAACTTTTGCTTCATTGCCTCTTCAAAATTTGCTTGATTCAACCGCGAACAGAATTTTAAAGATAGATCACAGGATGAAATCGAGGCCTTAGATGACACCACTTTAGTGTTAGTAAGTAAATGGGGATGTGATGGCTCTTCGAGGTAAAGCGAATACAAGCAACAAAGTTCTGGAAATAATGACGAAAATATAACAGACGCCAATTTATTCGTAATGTCATTGGTTCCTCTTTGTCCATTATCTGCACACTTTTGTGGACCTATTAAATTTAAATATGTAAACGAAACAAAAGAATTGGTTCAACATGAAGTTGACCTCATTGAACAAGAAATGAATGCTTTACTGCCGACGAAATGCTTAGTTAACTAGAAAGAAATAGGTTTCACTTAATAATGTGTGATGGCAGAGGAACTGAATTTGTAACAGACACCAAATCGTCGGCAACTTGTACTATTTGCCAAAAAAATCCAAAATACTTTCGAAATACAGAAGAAAAATGCGATGTTGAAGAAAACTATCAATTCAGGCTTTCGCCTCTTCATACAAAGATTCGATTTATGTAATATATATTACACATGAGCTACGACTTGAGTTTCACTGATGAGGGTATACGAATTAACCCTGTTAATAAGGAAAAGACTTAGAGCGAAAATATACTTTTGACGGGACATAGTGTAGGTTGTAGGTCTAGTGGAACTAAAATTAGTGGCATACTAGAAATTTCTCATACACCCTCTAAATCTCATTTTAGACCAAAAAACCGTTATACGGCAGGTCCATGAATATAATCATTTATAACTTCGTCATTTTATATTCGATGTCGAATTTTTTGTGGTTTTTAAAAGAAGAGAGATAGGCCTTTCTAACCATATATTCCTTATTTCATTGCGATGAAAAGTCACGAAGTTACAGTCGAAAACATTTCCAAATTTACCATTGTTTACACATTTCTTCAACTTTGACAACAATTTGATGGTTTATTTTGCTCTACAATTTTTTTTTGTTCATATCACTAATAGCGAATTCGATTCCGCATCTAATGAGCATTTGTTAACTAAAATCGGTTGAAATTTGACTGAGTTATCGATGTTTTCTTCATTAAGCAGCTATAATTCCGTATAATATTGAACTACAGAGAAAGTTGAAGAAGCACTGGGCTTTATCCGCGAAAACTGTAAAAACATGAAAAAATGCAGCAAATAACAACAGCAAATACAGGAACACCAACGTAGAATTAAATTTCATGACGCATGCCCAAACGTATGATTCAGTAGTTTTAATGACAATTTTGTGTGGAATGTAAGGCGGTAATATCAAGTATCCTTGTTACCATTGTGAGTGGGATAGTCGTATGCGAAATAGATGTAAAGGAACTGACTGAGTGGCCACCACTTACATCGTTTCAGAAAGCAAAATGTTTTGAACATTCCATTGGTGTGGCTTGAAGATGTCATCCTACTGCCACTGCATTTGAAGATCAGCTACATAAAGAAATTCGTGAAAATGTGAACATCGACAGCGAAGCATTTTGTCAACTCAGAATAAAGTATCCTGGATTCCATATACCATATATCTGCATTTGTTGGCAAAGAGTACTTAAATATTTCAATTGATTTCGGCTAATTTTCAGGCATATTCATTGGGTCACAATTTCAGAAAAATATGCGGGACAACGATTTTGCACCCAGACGTGAGTACTGTGGAAAAATGAGTCTGGAGTAGTTTCTTTTCATTGTGCAATAATTTCATGCCAACAAGAAAGTTCGACTACGTAAATGTTGTACAGGATTTTTTTAGTGCCTACGGTGAAATGGGCTACAACATGTCCATTGACCATCAACATTCACTTCTTCCACTCACATTTAAAATTTTTTCAGGACTATCCCACTCACAATGGTAACAAGGATACTAGGTACTATCGCCTTACATTCCAAAGAAAATTGTCATCAAAACTACTGAATCATACGTTTGGGCATGCGTCATGAAATTTAACTCTAAGCTTGTGTTGCTGATAATAGTTTTTTAATTTGTTGTTGTATTTGTTGTATTTTTCACGTTGTCACAGTTTGCGCTGTTAAAGCCCATTGCTTCTTCAACATTCTCTGTAGTTCATTATTATACGGAATTGAAACTGCTTATCGAGAAAAAATTGGATAACTCAGTCAAATTTCAATCGATTTTAGATAACAAATGCTCATTAGACGCGGAATCGAATTCGCTGTTAGTGATATGAACAGAAAAAAAATTGTAGAGCAGAATAAGCCATCAAATTGTTGTCAAAGTTGAAGAAATGTGTAAACAATAGTAAATTTGGAAATGTTTTCGACTGTAACTTCGTGACTTTTCATCGCAATGAAATAAGGAACATATGATATATAAAATGACGAAGTTATAAACGATTATATTCATGGACCTGCCGAAGAACGGTGTTTTGGTCTAAAATGAGATTTTGAGGGTGTATGAGAAATTTCTAGTATGCCGCTAATTTTAGTTTCATTAGACCTACAGCCTACACTATGTCTCGTCAAAAGTATATCGATTTTATCTTTTTTTGTAACATAGTGTTATTGATACACCTAGGCAAGGATTTCAAAGTACAAGTGCGGGCAACACAGTGGGGAAATTTTTTGAATACCCGGACATAACAGCGGATATTACCAAAGTGGACGTGGAAATTATAAATAGATTTAAGATCATATTAAATGTTCCTTCCCGTGGCCTTCCTATAAGTGCCGATAAATTCGGAACATATGCAGAACAAACAAAAATAATACTAAATGAGAATTATCATGAAGAAAATTAACAGCAGCAGTTCACAAAGTTTTAAGGCATGGAAAAAATATAATACTTCCCTGTCTTTTGCCAATTAGCCAATTGTCGGAATAAGCCCCAGGAAACCAAAAATAAAGACTACAAGCGCTACAGATACCACAGCACCAGAAAATTTTCAAAGAAAAAGCAAACCGTTAATCTCATGAATATGCTGCTTATATCATCAGATCCGTACATCTCATCATTTCGCAGAATACGGGACAAATGTTTTAGAAGCAGGGAGTATCCAGATGGAATGGCCTATTTACTAAACACAGATCAAAATATAGATAATATGTTTGAAAGTGTTCTAGCCAATTAGTATTTGAGTATATATAATTTTTTGTAAAATTTATTTATTTTAATTAAAAATTTTTATGGAGATAATAAAATAACAACATTTTGACTTAAAAATGTTGTTAAATCTGTTTAAATAACATTAATAATTCATTTATTGACTACTTCAAATTTTGTTGTTTTATTTTTAGGCACCCTGTAAACCAATTGAACTTTTTTTTTACCAATTAAGGGATAATAATGTCAACACTTATTTTCCAAAGTTGTGCGGCATTGACTTTGCAGGCCCAGTGCTGATCAAAATTACGAGAAGATGCACCAAAACTACACTTAAAGGCTACATTTGCTTATTTATATGTTTGGTAACAAAAGCCATACACTTGGAATTGGTATCCGATTACATCCTCGGTGATTCCGCGACCAACTTTGTCGTCTTTAGATCTTCTGAGCTAAGGAAATGGTTTAAGAGCGCCAGTAGAGCCTTACCTGAAGATATTGCACACATATGTATATGCAACATATTATATATCGTGACACTTCATACCCCGTCGTCACCACTTTGGTGGACCTTAGAAGTCCGGAATTACATCAACTAAACGTTATCTCAACAAAATCATAGGCCATGCAGCTTTCACATTTAAGGAATACATTTGTAACGATGATCCAAGTGACTATTTTGCATTAACCCGGGTAATTTTTTAATTGGGGAGTCATTAATCGCAATATCAGAAATATAAGTTCTAAGTTCTCGTTGGCAGATGACTCACCGATTGGTACAACAATTCTGGCATAGAAGGTCAGCAGAGTATCTAACCAGACTACAAGAACGACTCAAATAGTGCACAAAACAGGCCAAAGTTGCTGTCGAGGACTTAGTAATCGTGAAAGATAAACGACTTCCTCCAACAAATTAGTTATTGGCAGACTGATGTCCACCTGGTTCTGATGGAATGATACGCATAGTCACTATCCAAACCCAGTTGTCTGTACTTAAGCGTCCAGTAACCACCCATCTACTCCCTATCAGCTACGCTGATGTCAACCCTGAGTCTACCTAGGCAGATGAAGGCCGTTTCAATTTCACTTCAATTTAATTTATTTAGCTGGATTGGTACACAAGATTTACAATCTTTTGTAAGCACTCGAAAATATAATTTTAGAAGAAAACAAATGTTCAAATAGTTACTAATAGAGTTAATGTCATATGTTGATTAAAATAATAATAAAAACATAACCAAAACTAAATTTAAGGGAAATTATTCAATGCAAAAATACAAAAATATGTTAAGGGAATAAATGATTCCATTGTGTTTAATCACAACTATAAAAAACAAGAACAAAACTTATTATTTAATTAATTAATTAGCAGCACTCTTGAAACCATTCAGACCTGTATTGAAGATAGTGGCCTCTTAAATTCACCGACAGTAACCGCTCTCTACAAGGTTGCAGGTAACAAGTTCCAAAGCCGTGAGATCTGAATGAAGAAGGAGTCTTCCTGAACCAAGCGACTATGACGTGGAATCAGAAGATCCCAACGTCGCTGAGATTGGAGAAACTGGATCTCATCCATTAAGTAATCAGGGCGTTTAGTATGTATAAGCTTGAAGAGGAATAGAATTGCCAGACGTCTAAGGTAAATATTCAGTGGGCAGCTTAGTATTCTGGGAATAAAATTACAAACATGGTCAAATCTGCGTAAATTGAAAATAAAGCGAATACATTCATTATAGGCCACATTTATTCGACGAGAGCAATAACTATCCAATTTAGGAAAAATCAAATTCCCGTAAGAAAAGTAGGGCAGGATGAGAGTTTTCACCAATCTACATTTGATGTCCACATTTAATAATTTAGCATAGAGCCAGAGTCGACACAAACCTCTATACACCTTACTCAGCACTGTACGTAAATGATCACAGCATTTCATTCTCTCATTAAGAGAGACACCGAGATTCGTAACTTCGCTTACCCTAGTCAATATTTCACCCCCAAACATGATCTGCGAAATATCAGTCTCCCAGCTGTTATTGGAAAAAATTATATATTTCGATTTATTGGCATTTAACATCAAAAGGTTACGTTGAGACCAATCGTAAATTCGCATTAAGTCATCGTTAATCCTTACAATGGAACCTTCAATCAGCCCGAGAGATCTGCTATTGTATATTTGTAAATCATCAGCATATAAATGGGCACTAACCTCTTGAACAATGTCAGGTAAATCATTAATGAAGAAGGAAAAGAGCAGTGGACCTAAAATAGACCGTTGGGGAACGCCACAGAAAAGCTGTAAATCAGAAAGATGATCGCTGACTGTCACTTGCTGATACCTATTGCCTAAGAAGCTCTGTATCAATTGGACGGCACTAAATGAAAACCGGAAAAATGTTTGAAGTTTTTTGAGGAGCATAAAGTGATTTACATAGTCAAAAGCTTTTGAAAAGTCGAGTAAAACCAGTATTGCAATCTCGTCGTTATCCAGGCCTTTTCTTATGTCTGTAGTAATCTTTAGGACAGCCGATTGACAGTTATAACCTGATCTGAAACCTGATTGACAGCGCGAAAGCATTCGTTTGTTATCCACAAACGATTGGATCTGAGTGTACATCACCTTATTCAAAGCCTTCGCAAGGAAACACAAAATGCTGATGGGTCTAAAATCATATGGGTTAACAGCAGATCTTATTTTAGGGATAGATAGCACAGTAGCAATTTTCCATCTAGAAGGAAAGGTAGATGATGTTAGGGAGGTATTAAAAATAAATAGTATATAGCGACTAATGTAAGGCAGCAATAATTTTAGGAACTTAGGAGATATGTTATCAGGACCAGTGGCACTAGATTTAATAGAAAATATGGACTCATAACACTCTGCATTATCAATACACCGAAAGGAGAAAGAATTGCTATGCTCAGGGTTATTTAAGCATGGTGTTCTGCCAGGTAATGATGAGTGATTCATATTATGTGACACATAAAATCTATTCAGGTCATCAGGATTGAGTGAGGTTTCCTCCTTGGTACTTCCACATACTCCAGCTTGCTTGAGATTTTTCCATAGAATCTTGTTAGAAAGCATTGGGTTGAATTTTTGTTTGAGATAACCTCCCAATAGAAGAACTCCCTTTCTGCAATTAGACGGCCAATATTGGGTGTGAACCAAGGGCAGGCATTTAGCCTAACTCTTCTATATCGAACAGGTAGATACTTTTCATACAAATAATGGAATAAGCTCTCGAAGATTTCGACTTGATCATCTATTACACTGAAAGATAATATGCTATCCCAAGGCAGCCTATTGCACTCATCAGAAAGCTCAGAAAAATTAATGTTGTTCAAGTCACGATAAAGAAAATAGTTTAATATTTGACTGGGACAAGGTGCAAAATCATACGTCAGAAAAATTAGATCATGGTCGAGAAAACTTGGAGCATTGAGCCGGTCTTTTAACCGGAATGTTCACGTCACCTGAAATTATATATATGTAAGGTTAATTTAAATTAAATTCACTTTAAATTATAATTATTGTACTTACAAAGTTATATTTTTTTATTATTTCTGATAATTTTTCTTCTTGTATAACAATTGCTTAAGTCGAACTTACCTTTAATTCTAATCAATCGAACTCTTTTTTGTACTAGACAATAGTAAACTAATTTGAGCACTAACCGAATTGTACTAAACTAATTACTTATGCCTAGAAACCTCACTTCTGAGACTAAGCAGGCATCCATTTAAGTTCTTGAGTCTGTGATGTAATTTTTAAAAACTCAAAAGTAAGAAAAAATAAAGAACGGCATTGGATTCAACTAAACGTCCACTATTTTAATTGATTGAGTATAAACCTTGTTGCAACATATCGAACAGGTTTCACAGGAAAATATCCATATTTTTTCATTATTAAATCGAAACGATAATTAAAACAGATAGCATTCATTGTGACTAAGTATATATTCGAATTTACATATATGTAAGTGCTAACCAGACGTTCATAGCATCAGTCAAAACCAACTGGGCAGAATAATTTATAAGACTTGTTAATTCCCTTAGGATTTGATGAACGGAAGCAGCGGTGACATTTTCGTTATAGCGTAAATGACCTTAGCCAACACCAGGAAATTCAGCATTATGAGAGAAGAGAAGAGATTGCGATTATACCTTTATCTATACCTTTTAATGGTATTCATAAATGTTTTAATTTTGTACAGAGCCAACACTACGTTCAATGATACTTTACAGAAATCAGTGTTAACAAAGACATTGCGAGGATAATTTTCGCAACGGTCGGATGCCTCCTAAGTTGAAAATCAGTGAGTTGTTCACATTATGTCCCTGACATTCATATAAATTTTCATAAAATTAAAGAATTTGTCGTATCACAGCTAAGTAGACTTCCGATCATATGCATATTAAGCAGCTTTAATATGATTATATGTTGTGCATTAATGAAATCGATGTAATAAAGTTCTTTCATCCTCATCTTTAGACTTTTATTTAATTTAATCACACTGTAAAAAAACGTAAGACAATTCCCTAAGTTTACGACACATTTTTTCCTAAAAATACATATATGTCATTTTCTCTTATAGAAAGGGAAAGTCAGTTTAATTTCTCCAAATCAATGGAATATTCAAAGAATTTAGGTATTTGGCACCAGAAAACTTATATAATCTATAAAATTTCCGAAATGTTATGCTTCAATAAATTCGGTATTATAACAGATGGCACAAGAAATAGATGTCGCATGGCATACTAGAGTATACAGAGTACACAAATTGTGAAATAAATGGATAGTGCATTATTGAATGGACCATAACATATTTTAGAGCGTGCCGAAAGTAAATGTTTTTATAATAGCAGTTTTGTATACATTTGATCGAGTTCCTCAACACTTCACTCGACGAATACATCATTTTAAATATAAATTTCGTATACTTTTTTGGAACGGCTTACGATCATGCACGTAACGAGGTAGGGGCACGGCTGGGCAATGCCCCCCCCCCCCCGAGACATCCGTGTAGGATCGGTGCTTCTTCTTTTATGTAGTAAGATATACATACAAGCGTAATTGATTTTATTCAATTATTTGCAAAATTTTGAATAGTTCAAAATCCTTTCAAATTATTCATAATAATGAATTTTTCGTATATCTACTCTACCTCAATTTCCTGTGTAAAGAATTTCAATTCAAAGGTAATTAATTTTGAACATGATAATATACGTATGTATACATTGTTGTGTAAAGAACGATCGGCTATACAGCGTGTGATCATCATATTAATATGATTAATATTTTCTTTCAATTTTATTCGATATATTGATATTTAAAAGCCTTCGTTGCTTTTTTAAATGAACAAAAGAGATAAAATAAACAAAACATCTGTTCTTGTTATCAGTGCAGATTCTGATCATCAGAATCTGGTTTGTGTGTAAATCAGTACAAGCTGTATTGTGTGTGCTGTCTATTCATACATATATATATGCCGCTATGTCGATCGTTCTCGATTTAATAATTTTGTGAAAAAGTCAGTCAATAAAGTCAGCTCGAGTTGAAAACAACTACGTGTTATTACTTAGGCCTTTTTCCTAGTCCCCTCCAACAAAATGTCTATCAGTCAAATAAAATTCTCATTTTTCCCAAGCCCATCAGAGAATGAGTTACAGTACCGTTGGGAGATTGTTGCGGGTAAAATCCTCTCGAAAAAGGGAATTTTGGGCGACTTTTCCCACAAATTATTATAAAGCGAATTCCGACCATTTTTATCCTAGGTACCAAAAGCATAAGAAATACACCAAAAGGAATAGTTGAGTTCATGTAACTTTCGAAAACTAATTAATTTTTATTGATATAGGAGAGATTTCATTAAAAGTACATTAGCAACTATGCGCAAAGTAATCAGTGCTACTACATATGTATTAATTTACTACTTTTCAATATCTTAATGGCAGAAATTGCCAGAATATGGAATTCCCACGATCTCCCAATACTGATAACACCCACCCTCTTTAGAGCAAAGCGTGTAAACAGAAGCATGTTCTGTTCAAATAACATAGGATTATACAGCAACAACTTTGGAACAAACTTTGGTGACCTCTTCCAATATCTCAGAAAAAAGTGCTTTCACAAAAGCGCGGTATTACATGAGAGTAACACTGAAAATTCCGCCACTTGTCATTATCATTTATTTATGAAAATTAATCCATTTGCCGCTCTGTTTCGTTGCATGTAAATCTGCGATATCACATTTTTTGTCTTTATTTGTTCTTTATTCTTTTATCATGAAAACTGGAAATTAAAAGGCCGGCTACAGCCGTGCAGTAATAGCTCACTCCTTAGAATGTATAGAAAACAGGAATGGTGATAAGCCAGATTTTGCGTAATAAATTTCTGGTTGTGTTGGTAGTCGATTTTTACATCTATTTACCCGCCATCCCTATTCTAAGCAACTTGTCAATTTGCAAAAAGTAAACAAAGGTTTTGTGCGGAGCATCTGAGGTAAAAAATGTTCTTTTTCTGCTTTATTTTGAAACAATTCACATAATTAATTAATATAAATCTCTGCTTCTATTAACAAAAAAGATAATCTAGATAGTGCAGTTGTCTCAAACAGGATTTCCCTAGTTTTTAATCCAATTTATATTTGCAAGCACCGACCGAACACTTCATTTCTGTTTTTTTAATAACTTTTCAACTTACAAGGAAATGGTGGCAATGGAAACATCTTAAGAGAACTTGTCGCACCTGGGTTTGCCGCAGCCATAGTTTTTACAAGGGAGTTTCAATTGGGAGATCCAAGTATATTAACCCTAGAATGCCGAATATCAAGAAAATAATACCATTCCTTGCAAATCTGAAGATAAAGAGCTGATTCAGCAGATCTGCAACCTTGCAAAAAGATTGAAAGATGAAAGATGCCCCACTAGTTTTAATGGGGTGGTAACTGGCAATGGATATGTTTCATTAATCGACTCGAATAAACATTTCGATAGATATGGCGTTTAATGATTTAATACAGATCTGCTTAAATCTCGTCTATCTCACTGGGAATATTAATTATTTGCGAATTTTGTATGAATTTAAGAAATTGAACTTTGAAGTTAGCACTATTAACTTGTTGAAGAATTGTTGAATATGTTTGAACAGCGATAGATTCTGCAAGAATAATTTAAATCTGTTTAAAGTTGTTTTTGTACGTCATTTATATAAAGAAAATGGATATGTAAATATGTATCTCTAGTAATATTTCTTCTTTATTTTAAAAATGAATAAAAGTACTTTTAAATCAATTCGTTGCTGAATCTTCATCCACTTAAGCGTATCAAACAACCACTTAACAGACGAATATCTTGCACACCACAACAGTGTACTTCGCATCGCTTTATTCTGGACTGTTTACTGAATATTATACCCTAAATGACATCTATTGAATAAACTGAGTTTGTTATTCCGTTTGTAACACATAGAAATAATGAAGGTATAGCTAAATGGATATTAAAAGTTATTTTAATTTTTTCATGTCTGTCCGTCCTCACGATAGCTCCAGAACGGATTTACTTAGAAAGCTGAAATTTTGCACACGAGCTTTTCGAGAAAAAAGGAATAAATCAAACAAACAAAATTTGAACATTCCTTACATTTTAGGGAAAAAAAACAAAATTAAAAATTCTCTACATTTTAAAGAATATTCTCTGCCTTTTTGGGGAATTTTAGGGATAAAAACCTAATCTACGTTTTCCCAGATGGAGCTTGCCCTAATCTTATCGAAAAATATTTAAGTTTTGTAGCACAAATTGTTACCACTCACCTTCGGCAAAATTGTTTTACTGTGCATGAAACAACAAGATTTACTGAAAATCTTATAATCATATTCTTCATTTTAATACCGGAAATGTAGAAAAGGAATAATAAAAAACGTCGATTACTTTAAAACTAAATAATAACAATTAGTCTAATCTAGCTAATAATGAGTTACCTAAATACTCACTTAGGAATTTAATGAAATTCGTCCAAACGAAAAGAAGATTCAAGCAATAATTGACGCAGCATTCCCGAAAAATGTAAAATAGTTGTTGAATGAAGAGTATTTGGAAAATTCCTAATTTATACTCATTGTTTCGGGAAAATACGAAATATGTCATGTCAAATGAGAACTCAAAACAACTTTAACAAAAAAATCACGTGTTAAATTTATACGATCCAATGAGGCCTATTGTTGTAGCGTATGATGCAAGTCCATACGAAATTGCTAAATACCTCTATGGCAAAGAGCTTACTATAGGAACTGATAATCAAAGTATTAAAGAGATCGTAAGTCCTGGAAAAAATACGCCACCTATAGCAGCTACAAGATTTCAACGTGGGGCAATATTTCTTTCGATGTTTAAATACAAAACTGTGTACTAAGTAGGTTCCAAAATGGTGAATGCATTATCTAGACTTCCATTGCCAGTGAAAGTACAAATAGTAGGTAAGTGAAATTAAACGAAGGACATAGTCAATACAAAGTGGCCGTAGTGTGCGCATTCTTTATAGCGCATCAACCTAGATGTTTTTTACTTCGAACAACATACGCTTTTAATAAACGTTGATGCCTTTAGAAAGTATTTAAATATTGATGTAAGTACTTCTGCTGTAGTCGCAATTTCTAATCTATTAATAACGTTTAGCACCTTTAGTTTCCTGGAAGAGCTTGTGAACGATAACGGTACACCTTTTACATCTACTGCATTCAAAAATTTACAACGCGGCATCTGTCTATAACTCATAGCCCTAATTATAGATTTAATTAATAATCGAAAACAAAACTTATTAAACAAAGAGAAAAAAGTGTCATTTGATTTAAAAGAAGATATTATTGAGGTCGAAAGAGATAGGAATAGTACAACAGAAATATCGTTCCAAATAGGTGAAGTAGTCCTTTACCGAAATCATTTCAAAGATTCTACTAAGTGGATTTATTGTAAAATTTTGAAGAAAATTAAGACTTATAAACTTGAAAGGTAATATAAGAAGAGCTCATTATAATCAATTAAGAAAAGTTAAAATTAATTATTATGATCATTATCGAAGCCGTATAATATAATAATATTCCTAGTTTTGAAAGGAAAAGAGTTGTAAGTAGTAAAAAAGCCACACCCTTCTTTAGTTATGATGAGCTCAGGAGATCAAAAAGAATAAAAGAAAAAGAAGACAGTGAAAGGTTAAGAAAAGACACAGTTGACTTAGGTGGGCATTGTAATTGTAAGTTCTAGTAGCTTAAGTTAGACTTCTTTTTGTAATTATTAAGAGATAGAAGGGATTTGTGTACTAGTTTTTCATCTTAACATTTAACTAGAACTATAGTAAGAACATTGACATCAACTAGTACCCACGTCGTCGTCTCTTCTCTTATAGTACTTACACTCAGAGAAACTCTGTTGTAATATTAAAATAAAACATTTTGTCAAGCTTGAGAATAAAAGTTTCGTCCACGTGGAATAATGTTTGTTAATACTATTAAGCTTTTGTTGGAGCAATTATCGTTAAAGAACCAAAATTTGTTGATCCCACAAACTAGATTTTGTTGAAAATAGGGAAATACTTCTTAAAAAAATTCGTTAACATAAAATAAATATTTTCCCCAGAAAGAAAGAATATTTTCCGTTAACAATTTGTGTAGAAAATATAATTTTGTGTTGAATAAAAATTTATTTTGTACGAAAAAAATAAATTAATTTCAAAGAAAAATTATCTTTTTCAATTGCAAAAAATCGAAATTTAAATCACATAGTTTTTTTTTTTAAATAATTTTGTTAAATTACAAAATTTTTGTGTTTATTGACAATTAATTTTGTTAAAGAACGAATTATTTGTATATCCTAATGATTTTTTTTCTTTTTGCGTCAACCATTCTCATTCAATCTTCATTACAGTGCGACTTCTTGTAATTGACGGTCACGTTTTAGGAGGAACTGTTTTGTTTTTATTGTGTAATAGCGCAAAGTGAAGTGTCAGTATGCAGAAGTATTAATTGATTGAAATAAGGTGAATATAATTCATATTTTATATAATATTATATAATGGTGCTTTTTATTATTTGAAAAATAACAGGTTTTTCTAAAATATAAAGTAAGTGACTTTAAATTTCTAGGGAACGCAAATTTTTTTTCCACTTTAGAAGTTCTCCACGTAAAGTGTATATCTGCATTACAGTAATGATCTGCTTTATTTGCAATATAAACGCACTAATTATACATCTTCGCATTTTCCATGGATTAACATCATTCAGTACGTATAAATGTTGTGAGAAGATAAAATATTATCATTATTTCAGCTACCTTTATAGATAAACATTGATTATTGTGGTAAATTTGTTGAGACCAAAAGTAAAATCCTCAAAATATTTCATCAGAAGATGAGAGATCCCAACAATCGCCACATTAAAGAACTCAACTGATAATATAACAGAAGTTCCAACTCATTTATTAATGTTATCCTTATTGCGCGAAACATGAGTTAATAGAATAATAGATTGTTTATAGTGGAATGTTAATGGAACACTTTATGAACCATCTAGACGCATTGTTAAATGAAAATACGAAATTGGAAATTAATCTAATCTAATTATTTATAGATGGTTATAATGCTGGATTATTTTGCATTCTCCATGGACTTCTGGTACCATAAACAAAAAAGGTGACTCGTGATGAAGATGGAACTAAATCAGTTATAAAATATACAATTAAAGATTCCCAAAAATATTTTATTTTTTTTAAGAACTACCGCAGAAGTTGAAGCGCATATAAAAAGCCTTCAAGAAGAAGAAGACCCAATACAACCACTTATGATTATCATTGGAAAATCTTTGACCGATCCCTCAGATATCCTATTATATTTTGATGCAACCAAATACCAATTTTATAATGTTTTGAGGGCAGTGGATACTTGTTTCAAACTGTTCCAAGTTTTTAATTTAGAATATCCCTTGCAATGTTATTCCGTTTGACAATTTTTGCAAAACTATTTTTGTAACATTACCCATAAAAATGAAAAAAAAAAAATGCCAAATATTTTCATGCTACTTACAGAGTTGCAAAAAGAGCAAAAATCCTAAATAAAAATGTGACTAAGTTAAACATGAAACGCCAACGCTAAAAAACCAGATTAATGAATAATGAAATTAATTTTACTTTTTTTTTGTATTATTTTAAATGGAGACAATATTGAAAATTACAACTATTGATTTAACATTGTATAACTTTTTATTTCATAACCTACTCCTCCTCCAAAATTCGTTTACAGGCTGTGAAGGTATCAGAGCATATTCAAAAATGTGTGCTACATTGCTACAATATAGAGGTTCTAACAATATTCTTCTATTTGACAAAGTATGAAAAATACTAGAATTTAAATAATAATTGAATTTCTTTGGTAGTCATCATGCGCTACTAACGAAACCAATCCTTGAAGCCCTGATAAAATTCGGGCAGTGGTGAATAATCGCCACAAATGTTATTGTGAGATTCACAGAAAGTTTCGCTTAGAGTAAAACAACAGCATTGTTGATTGAAATGAAACGGTTTTTACTATTTACAAAACGAAACTGAAACGTTAACAATAACATTTTTATTTATTTATATTTAATATGCAATCAAAATTTTGTTTCACTAAAAAATATATTTTGTCTACTTTAAAATATATTTCGTAGAATATGGAAAATGTTTTAAATTTAACAAAATCGTTGTTAAATAAGATTCGATATTCCGTAAGTCGAAATGAACTTAAATTTTACTATTAAAAAAACTATTATTTTAAGTGACCAAATATTTGTTGCTGGAGAGGGAAAGTGGAATTTAACATAACCGAGTTTGTGTAAAGAATGAATAGTTTTGTCGGTTGTATCACAACAAAATTTTTTTTATGACAACATCATTTTTTTATTATTTACATAGATATTTCTCTGGGTGTACATAGTTGTTCTTAATTGTAAGCTCTTTTGTTGTTGCCTACCTACCTACCAAATACTTATTACACCATTAAGCATAAATTCTAATTTAGATAACAAGTATTGTAGCATAGATGGAAAATTATAATAACAAAACGATTGTATATATTTGAAAATAGTCAAAAACAAATTATAAACAATTACTAATTCACCAAATACTTTTATCTAATTTTTTAAATATCTCACCACTTGCAAAATCTTAAACATTTATCAGTATTCTCTAATGTAATATTTAGCAAGTTAAGAAGTTCGAATATCCTTTTAAATTGGAATATCCATGGCATCATATCGATCAGACCTGTAAAATTTCAAGTACAAGTACCAGTACAGTACCAGTACCTGGACTTGAAATAATTTTAAGTACAAGTCCCGGTACTGGTACTTTAAAATTTTTCAAGTACAAGTTCAGGTAACAGTACCACTAGTACTTAAGTACCAATGTACTTAAGTAATTTACAGGTCTGTACCTGTAAAATTTCGAGTACAAGTACCAGTACAGTAAATATTTTAAGTACAAGTACAAGTCCCGGTATTGGTACTTAAAAACATTTCAAGTACAGGGTGGGCCAAAAGTCACCATGGGGTTTAAAAATTTAATAACTTTTTCGTTTATATATTTTTTTTAGATTATAAAATATACAAAATGGAAATTTTTTTACGCTAAGTATGGAAAATAATGTCACTTAAATGACCGCCGTTATTAGCTTCGCAATGATGGGCTCTTTTTAGAGCATTTTCCATAACACCTTTCAACATTTGTGGCTGTAGCGCTCGAATTTCTGCAACAATGTTGGCCTTGAGTTCAAGGATTGTCTCGGACTTGTTCACATATACTCGCTCCTTCAAATAACCCCAAAGAAAATAGTCGGGTGCTGACAAATCTGGCGAACGCGCTGGCCAATTAATTTCCGAATTTCTTGAAATTATTCGCTGTCCAAAAATTTGCCTTAAAAGTGCCATTGTGTCTCGGGCAGTGTGGGCAGTGGCTCCATCCTGCTGAAACCACATCTCAGGTCTGTTTTCAAGAGCAGGACGTAAAAAATTTTCTATCATAAACCGATACCGCTCTCCATTTACGGTTACAGCACTTCCATCTTCATTTTCGAAGAAGTAAGGCTCAATGATATTTTCAGATGTAATGCCACACCATACTGTACACCTAATGGGGTGCAATTGGCGTTGATGAATTGCTCTTGGATTTTCAGAACCCCAGAACCTACAGTACTGCTTATTAACAAAGCCATTCAGATGAAAATGAGCTTCATCACTCATAATCAGATTTTCAATAAAGTTGATTTCATTTCTGGCCAACTGTTGAAATTTAACTGCAAAATTTAGACGTTGCCGATGATCTGCGGGCTTCAATTCTTACACCAATTGCACCTTATATGGGAATAATAGTAAATCTTTTTTTAAAATGCGCCGTAGTGACGTACGAGACATCCCTAGCTGAGCAGAACGCCTTCTGGTAGATGTTTCTGGTGTTTCGTTAACACTTTTCTCTACACGTTCAATATTTTCCGCAGTGTGAATTATACGCGGTCTACCGGTTCGAGGCAAATCACTTACGGTGCCATGTTGATGGTGACGATCAACTAAGCAACGAATCACGGCTTCAGAGGGCGAAATTCTGACGTTAAAATGGCGACGATATGCTCTTTGCGATAAAATAATTGATCGCTGATTTAAGTAATAAAATTCTATTATTCTGGTTCTTTGTTCAGTTGTGAATCTCTCCATTATTTATTCTCCAGATGTTATTTATATAATCTAAAAAAAAAAAAATAAAAAAATTATATAAACGAAAAAGTTATTAAATTTTTAAACCCCATGGTGACTTTTGGCCCACCCTGTACAAGTCCCGATACTGGTACTTTAAAATTTTTCAAGTACAAGTCCAGGTACTGGTACTGTTACTTGCTACTTAAGTACCAATGTACTTAAGTACTATGCAGGTCTGATCGATACTAACAGATTTATAATCTTGCATTGGATTGCCGGCCACAACTTTTTCTCCAGCAGAATTTCTAATTACAATAGACTTTTGGCGTATATAAAAATTCTTATCAACAAGAACTTTTATTATACGATATTCTGTGTTTGATTTTATACACTCTAATTCTTTTTATAGTTCCTGTGACTCATTTACATTGACTGATGCCATTAAAGCAGCTGAAATAGCACTAAGCAAGTCAGATATTATATTTTCAATGCTTATTACACCTTTCCCTGGTAGGTTCTTTTGTAAATAGAGCTTCCGTTCCAAATATTTGATAATAATGTCAATGTTACCACCTTATCCTGTACACCTTGTATGGAAATAATAATCCAACTCGGAATCGAAATCGGTAAAGCCATGTTTCTATTAGTCGATTAAGTTGGTTTACAGCTGATTAGAGGTTTCCAGCTGGTTTTGTTTTTGATCGGGTCTATGATGTAAGGTTTGGCTTAATTTCTTAAGGAAAATTTACAAAGTACAATGCGAAAACTGCACTACAGCATATATATAGGACAAAAATAAAAAAAAACTCAAAACCAGACTATCACAACATAAAACATATATAGCCAAGAAAACACCAGGATCAGCATTAGCCTCCCATACAATAGAAACCGGACACGCATTCGCATTTGATAATGCCACAATTATAAACATTGTGAAAAACAAAGCAAAACACGAATTCAAAGAAGCATGCCACATCTACATGGAAAAAAGGAATCTAACTAATTTAAGACAAGACACAGATTTAATAAATAAAGACTACCAAGAGATACTTAGAAAACTGAAACTTGACATGACAACATAACAAAGATCTTCGCACACCAGTCATCTGTGATCCTTTAAAGAAAACAGTAGTCCAAATTTTACTTATTTATTTGTTTAAATTATCTATTTATTTATTTATATGTTCAGTTAACTTTTTTACTATATTTTTAATGTGTATTTTTGTGAAATATCTTTCAATAATATCTTTTTAAAAAAAATGTCATCATATTGAAAACAAGAGCAGCAATTATTTTAATTATACTTGATACTATGTCTTCGTGTATTTTAATGTAGCTAACTCCTCCTTAAGAGAGGTACCAATCCAGGCCCGAAACGTCGAGTAAATTATAAAAAAAACATTAAATAAAGATTGGAGCTTTCCTTAAGAAATTAACCCAATCCTTAGTTGATGAAGTGAAATTTTGGATTGCTTTTTTGGTAGATCTAAATAATATGTTTAAATTATATTTAGAGTTTTCTGAACATCTTATCTTATCACTTATCACACTATGTGCAATTGTGATCTAAAAGGTTTGAAAATATCCGTCTTGTTTGCACTGAATTTTATTGTTATTGGTCATAAAGTGATAGCATTTAAAATATTTGTATAGCATTTAAAGAATTCATACATATTTATATAGTATTTTCTAAGGAGTCTATAAGATTTAAAATATTATGACACTTAAAATCATATTTTGTAATATATTCTAAAGAAATTTTTGAATGAAAAGCCAAGTATTTGGCAATCTCGTGGATATGCTAGATGTAAAGTTTTAAATATCATAAAACAGCTATATAAACTTACAAAAAAAGTGTCGAAATTGTAGAGTGCTCTATCAAATCACAACTGTACTATATTATTAATCTCACTTTCTACAATAATAAATGGTTGAATTGTGATGCCCGAAATAAAATATTTCTTTATTAGTAGTTCGTGAGCCTATATTTTTGAAGTGGTGCAAGTCCATTTGTTTTACGATGAAATATTGAAATATTTTAGTTTAAATTCATTTAAAACATAATTTAAGAATATTTGTAGGATCCAACAGTGAACTTTCGTGTGATTTAAAATTAAAGGTAATGAAAATTTATTAACCAATTATGTTTACTAAAGAATTCTGAAAAAAACAGAAATACTATTACCAAATGGACTTGTACCACTTTCAAAATAAGCGGCTCATTTATTGAACCCAATTAAGAAGATATGCTAGGCTGTCACAAAATACCCTGGATCTGAAAAAGTACAGGGTGTACAGTCACCGTCCAGAGCTCATTTTTTTGCAGAACTTCATGGCCTTTCCAACGACTGCTCTACATACTCCTCTCTTCTCAGAAGTTATGGTGGTATAAACTACAAATTTTGGATTTTATTACATTTTTTTTTTTACATTGACTTCTATTTTTTTGTTCGCAAACGGTGGTTAATATAACTTTTTTTTATTAAAACTGTAAACTGTGGACTCTTTTCTTTAATTTGACCTATTACCCTTTTCCTAATTGTAGCCGTTAAACAGTTTTTAGCTCATAACATATACTTTTTCAGATAAAGGGTATTTTGTGAAAACCTAGCATATTTTGGTAATCACACTCAGAAACGGTTGATATGCCCCCCTGCCATACAATGTTTTGCTTTTCTAGGTCAGTACTATCATATTCTGCTCTACGGACCACCATGGAGGAAAAATCCTGTATGCTAATGCTGTTGGAATTTTACCAATTTCCGGATATCTGCTAGGAAGGAAAAATATAAGCTGGTTAATTTTTAATGTATTTCAGTAGAGCTCGCGATAGAATCAATCAAAGAATTCTAATTCACAAGCAGACTGTTCATAGTTACTCCACTGTTTTTATACCCTAGATAAAATCTTTAGGGTATACTAATATTGTCATTACATTTGTAACGCACAGAAATAATGATGATAGAGCAAAACGGATTGGACTCCCAAGCATAGTATTAAAAGTTATTATGATTATTACATGTCCATCTGTCCGTCTGTCTGTCCGTCCCTCCGTCTGTCTATTCGTTTGTCTATCCTCACGATAACTCGACAGTGGCTGTATTTAGAGAGCTGAAATTTTGCACCCTGGCTTTTAAAGAAAAAAGTAAAATTAAGTTCCAAAATGGGACCAACTCCTTCATAGGTTTGCCATACAAAAATTAAGTTTTTCACTATATATTTGGACACTACCTGAAAACGCGTCAATGCAGAGATCTTAAATTTTCTACACGGCGTTTTCATAACAATAGTAAATAAAATTTCAAAACGGAATTAATTCGGGCAACCTCTTCTTTGTGTTGCCATATAAAAATTTATGCTTTATACGTATACTGTGAAAACGATCACTCATAGACGTTGCTATTGTACTGAAAAGTTCTTATGAAATCCTATGCTTTCGCTGGGCTTTCGCAATTTTGTAACAAAATGTATGTTAGTTGGGGTATTTTTAAAAAAATAACGGAAAAATAAAAATACAAAGAATTTAAAAACCAAAATTTTGAATTTTGAGCATCATAACTGTGGAGTGAGGTGGGGTACGGGGGTGGTTTAATATTCATATGAAAGACCTTAAGGTTATGCATACAATGCCGTCTTAAAATAGACAGTATCCAGGGTACTTTTGAAGATTAACGGTGTTTATTAAAAAAGAGCATATTTCACTAATCACCCGTAACTCGGTAGGGGACATTTTGCACCCCCTCCTACCATACAATTTTTTACTTGTCTGGACGAGAGGAATCATTTGGCAAAATCTAGTCATATTAGTCTGGGATACCCTGTATAAGCATAAATCTAGAATTTTATATGCATAAATCAAGATTACTTTCAAGTAACTGAGTTATTATTACAAACTTCACTATTGATCATTCTTCAGTGCATCTGCTTCATATAAATTTTTTCCACAAAATACCAGTTTCGATATATACTAATTTTTATGTGAGCTATGTACATATACATATTGACATATGTTTAAAAAAATATAATAAACTGATGAGAGATGAGATAAAACAGGCTAATTAAGCTAACTTGTGGTATTATGTAGAACTCGAATTAGGACGCGTCTGCGCTATCTTATTGAATGCCAACTACTTTTGGTTTAGGTATGATTGTGAAGAATGCAGTTAATTTGACTTTTAATACAGCTAACTAATGCAATTTAGATTTAAAATTAATTATGGATTAAATGAATTTCCACATTCACATCAGACGAATTTATGTGTCCATTATTTTATTACTTTTCACAGTTTAGTCGTAAAAATAATTTAATACATTTTAGATTAGAATTAAGTGAAGCCAGATATTTTGGGTAACTTAATAAACGAGTTAAAATTCATAAAGCTACAGTAAAACAAAACATACGTATCACAAGTAAAAAAGCTCAAATTGGTGTAATATCAATTCTTAAGTTACCCTAGACTAGATGAATGTCCGTATGAAATTTCGTATGATCACCCATTTGAGCAATTTTGATTTTTGCAGTGGTTTTTCGCATATATTTCTAAAACGGTTTGTCGGACAGAAAAAATTATTATAACCAATTTTATAGGATTTCGTATTCTGAAATAGTTTTTAGTACAATAAAAATGTATAAGACTGATCGTTTTCACAGTATATGTAAAAAACCTAAATTTTTATATAGCAACATCTAGAAGTTGTAGCCCGATTTATTCTATTTTTTTAAATATTATTTGCTATTGCTATGAAAACACCATGTACCAAATTTCAGCTCTCTATGTCAACGCGTTGTCAGGCAGTGTCCAAATATATAGTGAAAACGATTTTTTTGTATGGCAACCCCACGAAGGAATTGCCCGATATATCTCATTTTCGAATTTAATTTTACTTTTCTTTTTTAAGTCCTTACACAAAATTTCAGTTCGCTAAGTATACGCGTTCTCAAGTTATCCTGCGCACAGACAGACAGACGAATGGACGGACGGACGGACATGCAAAAATCAAAATATGTTTTAATGTTATGCGTGGGTGTCCAATCCATTTTGCTCTATCATCATTATTTCTGTGCGTTACAAACGGACTGACAAACTAAGGGCATGGCCACAATAGCGCACCGCACCAAGCACCGCACATCGCATCGCCCTAAGCTTAGTGTGCGATGATAAAATTTATCCCTTATCTTAAATGGAAATGGCCACAGTGGCGCACCGCACCTTGCATCGCCCCCCGCACCAACCATTGCACTGAGCCTAGCACTGCACACAGGAAATGAGTTGTTATTTCTTTTGTGGGGTGCGTTGGTAACATTTATCCCGACTGGGCTGAATTTAATAGATTTAACGATATTTTAGTAAATTTTCTTCTGTGGAGTACCTTAGTAACATTTATATCGAGTAAATTCAGTAGATTTATATATGACAGTAAAATATGAATCCTCATTGTCCTCCTTTCTTGGATGAGGAAAGAGAAAAACTGCAACACCTTACGTGAAAGGAAAATACTCTCCAGATGCGGATGGAGAAAGATATAGATGACAACATCACATTTTTTAATAGTCTGCTAACATATTAGATCATTAGCTCCTTGGCAAAAGATAAGACTTCGAAATAAGGTTATGCAACTTCTCGTGGAAGAATTTGATGATCACGCTATGGAGCCTAGTAATTGTAACCACCCCTGGATCTTGTCTTTCAGCCAAATGCCAAAAGGGTCGTGTGAAGATTTCGCGCATGGGGTTGATGGGAGGACTGCTGGACTGGCGCTTCCCATTACTCTCTGACATATGGGTTAGACTTGAAAAGCCCTCTGGCCAGTGTGCCACTTGATGTGATGGTACCTGCGCCTAGTTTTGGGCGTCGCTTATCTGTGAACTTTCTTGTAAGGGAATCTTGGACTGAGGGCAGTGCCTTATCTAGACTTCCCAGATCCGCCCTAAACATTTTCACCGACGACTCTCTTACTAATAATGGAGCTGGGGCAGGTGTCTACTTTCCTGAACCTGACCTTGGAATGGAGTACTCACTTGGTAGACACACCACTGTCCTCCAGGCTTACTTCTCTTACAGTTAATTTAAAGAATTCCACTTACTAGCTTCACAGAAAATGTCGTCCTCTTCAGAGGAACTGCAACTAAAGTATTGAATTCTGTCTATACTCGTTAACGAAAACTGAACTGCGCGCTCGCAATATCTTAACTTACTTCAGAACTCAAATATTCGAGGTTGCTTTAGGCAATGTGTAGTGCTTCACTGTGGCCATTAATTCCGCGATGTGCAAGGAGCGATGTGCTAGGGAATGATTGGTCTTGTGCTGTGCTATGCGCGGTGCTAGGTGCGGTGCGGCGTTGTGGCCATACACTTAGTGTACTGTATAGATTTCATCTAGGGTATAAAAATCATAAAGCTCGCTTATATTTTTGAAAATAACTGTGTCATTTTTCATATTTCGACCATATTTTGTAAATCTTTATATCAACATTAAATGGATCTCCTTAACTAAAATAAACATTTAATAAATTCAATATGGAGCATATTGACCTGTTATTGACCTGGCAAATTGTTCAATATCTTGAAACTGAGAACTTGCTAAAGTCATGTCAATCTGATTTCCGCAAATCGCATAGTTGCGAAACGGCTCTTTTAAGAGTTATAACTGATATACGCAGCTCGCTAGATAAGGATGAATTCTGTGTCCTTTCTCTACTTGATTTTTCTAAAGCGTTCGATTCGGTAAGCTACTCTAAGTTTCTTGCTAATCTGTCCACTAATTTTCAGTTTCATACGACTGCAATTTCCCTTATTTTCAGGGTTCAGCTGGTAAGAATAGCGGACAGTTTTTTTTATACTTAGCTTTTTACTTGTGGTGCCCCTCAGGGATATATCTTGGACCCTTTCCTCTTCAGTATGTGTATCAATGACCTTCCTGAGGCTATAGGGGACTGCAAAATTCACAAATTTTATGCTGATGATGTACAGTTATATATTGGTCGTCTCATTGGTCCAGTATAGAATTGTATCGAAGGATTAAATTCTGACTTGAGGAATGTCTCGAGTTGGACGATTAATAATAGTTTTCAACTAAACCCCGAAAAATCCCAATGCATTCATTTTGTCATATGTTGGGAAAAGTTTATTGTTGTCTTCTGAGGCTGTGGTTGTCCTCTGCATTTTTACCTTTTGACATTCGTTCAATGCTAGTAAAAGCTCTGCTTCCACCCTACCTTACAGCTAGCTGTTTATTATTCCCTCACTTGAATTCTGTATGCTCGATGAAATTAACAATTGCATTCGATGACTGTATCAGGTTCGTGTTTACTCTACGAAGATTTAATCATGTTTTTTGCATGGTAAGCATCTGCTTGCTTATCCTCTGATGGAATATTTAAGACGTTGATTTCTTGCATCTCTTCACACAATTGTTCACACCAAAAACTCTGGCACACGTTTTAACTTATTGAATAGCTAGGTTTCAACATTCTATAATGGAGGACTCTTACTTTGTTCGAGCTATTCGTGCCTGCAATAGCTTACCAGCTGATGTTCAGCGTGTGGGCTCTGGTGGAACAGAGTCAGTATGTTTACATGCATACTTGAAGTATACGTACTTGAAGTATGCTTGAAGTAATTAAAATATCATGAAAACGCTCATTCAACGCGTAAATTCCAACTTAAGTAATTAGAAAATTAAATTCAAGAAAAATTCAAGTCAAGTAATTGGAATTAATTCAATAAACCGCCCTACCTGAGCTTTAAGTGGATTTCAAGTCAATTACTCAAGTATTCATGTAAACGTACTGACTGATACTGCTATGGCTTAAAAAATGCTTCCGTTCTGTAGTAGGTGGGCCTGGCAATGTGCTATTGTTTCTGTAATTTTGGTTTATGATTTCAATGTAAGTTTTTATAATATTATATTTTATAACTCCTTAAATTTATATATATATTTTTTGTCTTATTTTTATATTTCACATGTATGTTTTGCATTTTACATTATGTATTTAGATTAAGTTTTTAAGTGAGCCAGCCTGTCCGTTATTCTCTGTACTAAAAAAATATGTACCTCAACCGTTTAATAAATTTGAATTTGAATTTGAATATCATATAACCTTTCAAATACACATAGTGAGAAGTGTAATGTACTATACTATATATATATATTCGTACAAAAAGCACAAATTATTAATCAGAGGCAATTGCGAAATTCCCGACCTGGTTTAATATGCATTTGGCAATCAATCCAGTTTCAAAGCAAAAGGCATTGACCTCTTGCAACAATAATAAATGAAAGTATGCTCAATTCTGCTGATTCGTTCTGATCGTAGAATTGGGTCACGAAATTGACGAAAGTTAAGTGCGCTCGAGGAGAACCAAGAAGTGAAGACAGTTTGATTTGAGTTTTTGATTTGGCAGTTTGAGCGGAAAACGGTGAACAGGTTTCGGGCTTCAAAAGTAATAAATAGAATGAAACAGAAAAAAGAGGAATGAACGTGGTGGAAATATAAAAAGAGTAGTTTAATAGTTTAATGATAATAAATTGGAAATAAGGAAGTTTTGCGGATTAAAAAGGTGTTAATAATGAAAAGTTGTTTTAATTATAATTATCTGACCCGTGAAGAAAAGATACCTTACAGAACTAATGATTGCAATACCACAGCAAAGCCACGGTATCGGTGTTTTGATATTTTTTATCACATAATATCGGTATACCGGTATTAATACCGGACCGGCAAAGCATATCTCCCATTTCAATAATAATTTGTAATTTAATTAGGTCAGTTTGATGAAACTGATCTCAAACCTGCATTTCCATTTCCTTCTAAGCACGATTAAAATAAAAAAAAATAGACCGAAAATAATACTATCCAGAGTAAATAACGGTATTAATACCGTATTTTCTTTGGATTGCATTAAATACCGGTATGTGCTCTGAATTGTATTATTTTCGATCTTTTTTTTTTTTTTAATCATGAGTAGAAGGAAATGAAATGCAGGTTTGAGATCAGTTTCATCAGAGTGACCTAATTAGATTACAAATTATTCTTGAAATGGAAGATATGGTTTGTCGATAGTCAATATTCGGCTTCTCTCTAATTTATGAAGGTATACAAGAATACTATCAATAAATCAGTACAACTTTGTTATAATCGAAATTTTAGTGCATAATACAATGCCTTAGATTTTTGTTCAGCTAGAAATTTCATCATTAATTGTATACTCGCATAAAAAATTGCGGTATTTCAGTATAGAAAATGGTGGCAGTAAACCGGTATACTGGTTTAGGATATATCGGTATTACAATCCCTAGTGAGAAGGGCTTGGTCTTGATGATTCGTTTTGTTTTTTGTTTTCTAATATGATTATTTAAATTGTACTTAAAGGTTAGATGTGGAAAATTATATTGTTTCGCCAAACTTTTTGACCTCATGGACCAGAAAATTCATAATTTAAATCCCGCGGACCACTTACAGGAATTTTGAAGTGTTAAATATATTTATAAAAAAAATGTGATCTAAGAGCTCATAAAATATACCTAGTTAATAAAATGAAACTATTAATTGTAACCAAATTATGATAGCTTTATTAATAAACCATAATAAAATAAACAAAACAATTAAAAGATGGTTTAAGTATATCAAACTTTCAGCATTATATATTCCTAGTGTGATGGATGTTCCTGCTTACTTGAAATAAGATTTTGGATATTTGGATCCAATGTTGTTACTGCAAGACGGAGAACTGCATTTATTTCAAGCCGAGATCGGTACCGTGTTTTGATGGCCGTAACAGATGAAAAGGTCTTTTCACATAAGAGAATTGAATCTCATTGCCTGTTCACTAAGAATAGGGTATTCACTTTTTATGGAAAGCCAAAACTGAGACCTTGATAAGGATGAATGAAATTTAAATTTGAGAGTTTCGTCGGACGATAAGTCGATAAGGTTTTCTTTTAGATGCATGCTTAAACTATTATCCTGAATGTTCGCTGCAAACGGATCTATTATCCACATATTACCATGTCTGAGATCTTCATTCTTTGGATAATAATGAGCGAAAGATTCTGTAAGTGATTCCAAGTGCTTTTTAACTAGGGCTACCACTTGCTGGTTAACACCATTCTCCTTCATGTATTCATCAAAATTAGAAAACATTTGCAGATCGTTTTCAACCAACCGCATTTGCCACAGTAATATTTTCTTTTGAAACGCATCCATTTTACTTCGTAGTGTGAACACGTCCTTAAGTTGTCCTTGCAAGGATATGTTTAGTTCATTTAACAGGGAAAAAATATCTGCCAGGTATGCAAGCTTTGCTAGCCATTCATTGTTGGACTAGAATTTTTGCAATTTCGGATTATTTTGTTCCCGGAAAAATAATTTAACTTCTTCCCGCAAGGCGAATAGTCGGGTCAGTATTTTGCCCCTCGACAGCCATCTCACCTCAGCAGAAGAAGATGAGAACCCATTTCTTCACAAAGTGCCTCAAATATTCGAGAATTGAGTGCTTTGTGTCGAATTTCCTTTATAATTTCAATGACATTTGATAATACTTCGTGTAGTTCTGGGGAAATTTTTTTCGCTGCAAGTTGCTCTCGATGTATAATGCAGTGTGTAGATAAAATGCCTGGGTGACCAACATTTTTCACCTTTGCAACAATTCCCGAAAGATGTCCAGTCATATTTACGGCACCGTCTGTGCATATCCCAATACATTTTTCCAGTCAATTTCATGTTCCCGGAAATAACTATTAGGAGCTTCAAAAATCTCAGACCTGGTTGTTCTACCCGGCAAATTAAGCGAACAAAGTAGTTCTTCACATAACTCTCCTTCATACTCAAACCTCACAAAACAAAGGAGTGCTTTGTTTGTAATGTCCGTAGATTCGTCTAGTTGTATTGAATAAATTGATGAATTTTTCACCATTTTTATTATCTTATTTTCAATGTCTTCGGCCATATCTTCGATTCTGCGCTTGATAGTATTAGGAGACATAGGAATTGCTTTCAATTTCTGAACAGCCTGTATTCCCAAAATCTGTTCACAGGCTTTTAACATGCAAGGCTTAATTAATTCTTCTCCAATCGTGTATGGCTTTTTGCATTTCGCGATCTGATTTGCCACGAGATAGGAAGCCTTTAGTAATGATTTATCTTCCATGGTCATTTTTCTTAAAACAGTAACTTGCTTTTGCATATTTTCATGCATTCATTTAAAATATTCTAGCGGTTTTTTTTGCTAAATCCGGGTGTTTTGAATTCAAGTGTGTTTCAAGTTTGGAAGGTTTTAATGCATCGTTAGATAAGCTTTCAGAACATACAACACAAAGGGGCCGTGGATCCAGCTCACTGTCAGGTTCTTCAATGAATCCAAATTTTAAGTAGTAGGAATGATATTTTTTTGATACTTTGCGTTTTTTCTTGTCTCCACCTCCCGTTCCAACGTTTTTCCTAATGGTGCCTAATGAAGACTGTGGAGAGTCTGAATTATTGATCAGTTCACGGTTAGGTGAAGTACTATCAATGTTATTATTATCGTTCTCAATACTTTTTGAATTACTAAAGAAATGGAAAATGCTCTTTTGCTTTTTTTCACTCATTATGGGTTTAATTTATTTGAATCTAAGATAAAAAAGAGAAGAAATTTAGAAAAGTCAAACTAATTTTATCCCAATAAATATCAAATAAAAGAAGATATGCACATGGTTAAGATTTAAGATCATACCTGTCTTAAAAAAACACCAATATACAAAAGAAAATACACAAAACTTCCTGAATAACCCAACTAATATATTGAATATATTATATATTGAACTCAATACGTCCGTAAGCCCACCTTTAAATGCTACAACTGATATAAATATACGACATACAGGAGAGTGAAACATTAGAAGAGTGCGAAACGAGACGAGACAAAACATGTAGCTAAAACAATGCAGCTACAGCAGTAAGACTTATTTACCATGGCGTTCAAAGTTAACCTAATAATAAGTTAAGAAGCTGGTGAGATTTCCGAGTGTTTTATATTTAAAATGCACAGGGCAAGAAAAGGAAGGAAGAAAGAAAAAAATCGAAAAAAAATCAAACTCTCTTTAAAAATTTTATGAACAAAGATAAAAAATGTGAAAGCGCAAGTTGCATGCAACGAAACAGAATGGCAAATGTTTCATTTTCGTAAATAAATGAGAAGGGGTGGAGTTTTCCAAAGCGAAATTTATCTTAAAAATGGGAGGTAGTGTGGCCCGAAGTACATTATTATGAATAGGTTGAAAGGACTTTGAGGGATTTTATAAGATTTTGTCGTTCGGGTAATCCTACGTTCTCTCGATTTTTGTTTTTAACTCGTTGTCTCAGTTGCACTACAATAGTGCATAGAAAAGTTCTTTTCCCCCATTCACGCAAAAGACGAAAGTATACGAAATTACCTGTTTCATTCTAAAAAACACCAGTAATTTTCCCAATTTGCTCTACAGCTTCTTAACTTATTATTAGGTTAACTTTGATGGCGTTATTCTACACGACAAAGATGGAAGACCGTTCATCCAATGGCCAGTGTGTACAGTATGCGACGAAAGTTTTTATAACTTTTCACGTATTGTTATGAATTGAATTATGTTTCGATGCATCTTAAAACATAACTTAGGGTGACTAGTAAGTATATTCCACATTTTTCTGTGGACCAGCGAAATTTTCATGCGGACCACTAGTGGTCCGCGGACCACAGTTTGGCGACCGCTGTTTAGACGATTGTGATTTATTTTTAAACATAACTCCATCTAATATGAGCTGATGAAATCAGTTACTATTATCCCGCAGCAAAACTTGGAATAGAATTTGAGAACCCCATATTTGAATATCTGATATTTTCATTAAATTTCTGTTTAGACTGAGTAAATTAAATGAGGGACTTAAGGAATTTTTGTGGAAAGATACTTCAGAGATAGTCTGTAGGTCAAAGAACCATGTATCTGTCGAGCATAAAGTCGATGAATCATCAAACTATCTAGCAAAGTATGTTCTATTTAGTCTAATCTTCATCGAAGTAAGAAGGTCTTGATTAAAAAACTGTCAGGCACTCGCTAAAAAATAAATAAAGAAATAAGTCAGAAAAATCAAAAAGAATCGCGTTTTATTAATTGCATCAAGCCTCAAATCGAGTTTGTCTAAACCGCTACAAGTCGAACGTCATCTTCTTTGTAAGTTCCAGGGATTTTAATATAAAACCAAGTAACAAATTTTTTTACGTCGTAGGTTCGAAACCATTTAAGTTACACACATTGATCTCTCTATTGTTTATCTCCTTCAATCCCAATCTGTTAGTCACTAACTTGAATGGAAAACTTAGTGCCAAGACAAACTATTTCAATGTATAATGCTTACAACTGCTGTCATTGTATGATATAAAAATGTAAAACATTGAAGTAAGCAAATGAACAAAAATTTTTTACATATCTTTAGAATTTAATTTTTTATTTTATAGATTTTTCTCTCACATTTAATGAATATCTTAAAGTATATATAATAATTTTCATTCTGTCAAAGTAACCTCCACAGCTGATACATACATAGTTCGATAGATCAATTTGTATTATATAAATTACAAATGTGGTTGTACTCCCAATATTCTTAAATAAAAGAGACAGTCATATTTTTATATTATTTCACTATTTCTTTAAGTCATTTTGTATTACAGTCGTATAAAAGAACGTTTTACAATCGAACTAAGACGAAAGTTAAATTTGAAAAAATTTACATCCAAAAGTGTATACACATTACATTTTATTCTGTAATTATATTTTGGTCTCTTCGATCTTTGTTCGTAAAATCAACGCGAAGAAGCACCTTTACCTACAAGATTTTTACTTATTACCGGATATATTCCCAATATAATAATAATCATAAAAATTAATCTTTGGAACATAGCATTAAGTATAAATAAAATATACGTTAAGTGGTACGAAACCTTAGAATTTCATATAAAACTATACAAATAAAAATAAAAAAAAAAACAAAACTCATGCCGAATTAACTTTTATAGTTGAAAAAATAAAAAAGTTAAAAAAAACGTTAGAACTAAAAATGACAAGTAAGAAAACTGGAATTGGTCTAAGTAAGACCAATTCTGATGATACCCTAGATGAATGCCGGTTTGTAATATCGTATGGTCACTCATCTATGAAAATTTGATTTTTGAAGTGGTTTTTCGCATACCTATATTTCTAGAATGGTTCGTCGGGCAGTAAAAATGAATATACGCAATATCATAGAATTTCATATTCTGAACAATTTTTGGGTACAATAAAAACGTCTAGAACTGATCGTTTTCACAGTATACGTAAAAACCCGGTATTTTTATATGGCAACACCAAGAAGGGGTTGAGCGATTTAGCCCATTTTTGGAATTATATTTACTATTTTTATAAAAGACTGTGTGAAAAATTTCAGCTCTCTACGTTGATGTGTTCTCAGGCAACAGGTCGTGGAAAACGAAATTTTTGTATGGCAGCCCTATGAAGGGGTTACTCGATTTGTCCCATTTTGGAACTAAAATTTACTTTCTTTTAAAAAAAAGCCCATGTGCAAAATTTCAGCTCTATAAGTGAACTTGCTCTCTAGTGATTGTGCGGACAGAAAGACGGACTGACATATAGACATACAAAAATCAAAATAACTTTCAATTTATACATAGGTGCCCAACCCATTTTGCTCTACTAGCATTTATTTCTATGCATTACAAACGGAAGGACAATCTTAGTATACCCTATCTATGATTTCATCTAGGGTATAAAAATGATTTCGGTACAGTTTTATTTATCGTTGAATTTAATACATACCGATTTTATTTAAATCAGTTGAAAATGATCATTCGATTACAAAAATAGTTAAGTGTGGAAAGACGAAATCAAAAGAAAATTTATTCTGTGTTTAGCAAACTTCGTGCGTAGGAATTACAGCTATCCTTCGTTATTAAAGCAATTAATTAGCATCAAGAGGTTTAGGAGGAAAAATAAAATCTCATGGACCCTTATTATTCTACTCCTTTTTTCACATCATTTTACTTGCAGAGCCGTTATTTTGCATATATTTTGGGGTGATATTGCTGGCACACAGTTACTCATAGATATGGAAAGATAAGGAAGTAACTCACTTACCTTTTTTGGTAGATTTGAACATTTTTTCAGAGAAATTTCTTAAATGTTCACTATAGCTTGGCCATGCTACTCATCCACTGTCCTCGGTGACCTACTTTCAAATATTGTCACCTTTATGGAAACGCAGTCATTTCAATCAATGCACCCCCTGTTGCTTAACGCGGCAACTTAGCCTCGAGTTACTATACTCAGTCAAGTTACTAAGTCACAACTAATTTTGACACATAGTCATGCTGTTTTCGATACTAAACCATTATCCTGCTCAAATAAGAAGAAATAAGAATAAGAACATATAACATTTAAGTTATAGGGTCTTTGCTTTAAGTCATATGATAAATCGCGACACTTAGCCACTCACTTTCTTTTTTCAGATCGTTCTCTAAATTCACATTACACACATTAAGCAGGATTTACATTATGATGGCATGCAAGTTTTACAGAAATTGTGAGGGAGATAGTACATCGTATACGGATATTTATTTATGAGTGAGAGAGAAGCAAACGCACTCTGCATTTTTTCCAGATATCGATTTGTCTCTGTGTGCGTGTCCGGAATCATAAAAAGACCTCAAGCATAGTAAGTTTTTATAGTTACGGACACTAAAACATTGTTAATGGCAATCCTAATTTGTCAACTGCGACTACTCGTGCTGCCATATTGTTGAAATAAATACAAGTAAGTGTTGAGTTTGTAATTAAATATTGCGAAATTGAAAGTTTTTAAATATTTCTTTATAGAAAATAATGATATTATTTCTTAGGTAGTTTTCCTTCCACAAGCAGGAAACAGTGCGTCCACAGATTCACTGTAGTGGTCTTTTTCCTTTATAATTTGCTAGAAAAATTCCGCGAGATAATTTCGTTATCGTACAAAATGTTGATTATAGAACTGAATTACAGTACCATCTGATATTTTCAGAGAAATTTTTTCTATATATTCTCATCCTTTGCTTCGAACTGCTTCGTGCTTCCATTCAATATTTTAGAAATTGTAAAATTATACTTCTTTCTATGATCCGTCTTTCAATAACTACGAAAAAACGATTAAAAACTTGACAATTTGACAGTATGCGATTTTTACCATAAAAACTAGAGGGAAGCGTACGGATGAGGTATTGCAATGATTGCTTCGGCAGCATTTAAATTTAAATAAGCTATCTCCCTCACAATTTCTGTAAGAAATGCATGTCATCATAATGTAAATCCTGTTTTACGTAAATTGTGTTGAAGCTTTGCTTTATAAATTGAATTCGTTTTCTAATTATGTAACCTTCATTTGACCTATTTATGTCGTAATTCATGTCTCCTCAAGTTCACTTCCACAACCGTCATAACTCACAGCATACCGAGCACTTTGGGGTACTTTTTTAACAGATACGGTCTACAATATCTCGGTTACAAGTAGCATCTCCTTTGGTTGTCCAGTAGAAATTTGTTCGAATTTAACCAATACAAGATGGCACTCTGCATAATTCTTTGATGGTTTGTGTCATTCAATATACTGCTCTACTTATTTATTATATATTCTAGACCAGTGATTCCCAACCTGGGGGCGATCGCCCCAAGTGGGTGATTAGGGTTATCAGGGGGGCAATAAATAATTGGTGGGCGATTTGGCGGTGATGAGTATTCACTGTACAGTAGAAGTTGCCGGGTAGCACGAGTCACTGGCACTCACCCCTCTCCCAGTCCCCACTAGTTTTTGTTCAGCGCGGCTGACTAGACCCCCAAAGGAGCAACCGATCTTGACAAAAGTCCTCTAGCTTCTTACGAGGTGTCTGTATTTATACAATTGGCGAAACTCTTGTTTTACAGGACACAAAAAAAAATTTTGAAATCATGCTAGGCGAGCGCCCTAGTAATAATATAAGTCAATCGGTTCCTTTGAGCAACAAAACTGTTTCCAGCCGAATTGACAAAATCGAACGTTGAATCCAAACTCACCAGTTTCTTGAAAAAAAAAAAAGTAAATTTGCATTGCAGATTGATGAATCAACTGTGATTGATAACAAAACAATTTTATTAACTTGTGTGCGGTTTATCAAGGAACAAAACGAAATTACCGAGGAAATGTTCTTTGCCAGAACTTTGATCACTGATACGAAGAGATCATCGATTTTTAAAGTGGTGTAAGATTATTTTGAGGAAGAAGAGATTCCCCTAACAAGCGTTAGCGCTTGCGCTACATACAGTGCTCATGCCATTTTATGCAGGGTTTCAAGCCCACCTTAAGAAAGAAGTGCCAGAGGTCATCACTATGAACTGTGTCATTCATTGTCAACACGTAGCTACGAAGAAATTGAGTGCTGTCCTGCATGAAACCCTAAAACTGGTTATTACTGGTGTTAACAAGATCAAAGCTAATTCCTCAATGACCGTCTGTTCCGATAACTTTCCCATGAAAATGATTAGAAATTCGAACCCTTGCTTCTACATACGGCCGTGAGGTGGCTTTCCAAAGGAAACTGTTTGCGCCGTTTCTTCGAATTATTTGACACGGTTACCGAGTTTCTCAACACGTCTGATCCTGTTGAGAATTTGAAGCAACGTAAGTTCGACCTTGTGTATCTTACAGATATTTTACAAAAAATGAACGAAACCAATATAAGGCTTCAAAGAAACAAGATGAACCTTATCCAGGCTAAACGAATTATTTCATCATTCGTCGCTAAGTTTTATATTGACAATATTCACAATATTGGCTGTAAAGAGCTAATGCAGTTGCGATCCTTAAAAGTGTTCAGTGTGTGACAACGAACTCCTAAACTCCCAGAAAACAAAATCATAATTTTTACTGATCACCTTGACCAGTTAAAAATTGACATGGAAACAAGATTAGAATATTTACCCAAGTTACAAATTCCGGATTGGATTATTTCACTTCTTTGTTCTTAAAAAAAAATCTGTAAAAAATGTACATTTAAAATTTTTTTTCTATTTTATTTAAGAGTAACCGGATAAAACTGTTTGGTTGCTTCTAAATATATACGATAATAAATTTGATTAAAATAATAAAACTGCTTTATTATTTACGCTTTACTTCAAATTAAAATTGGGCATACAATAAAAATGAAAAGAGGGCCATAGGTGTTAGTCAACCTCCAGAATGGGGAAATGGACCACAAAAGGTTGGGAACCATTGCTCTAGACCAAGGCTGCCCAACCCCAGGCCCGCGAGCTACGGAGTGGCCCGCCAACTCACACGGTTCTGTTGCACCAATAGCCTGCGAGCGCAGAGTGAACGGGATTACCTAGGGGACAGTCGCCACTTTGAAATATAAACCTAAACAAACAATGAAATAATGAGACAGAGTTATACGTAATTACTTTCTAACTCTTCGCCTTAACGAGGTAATAACTAAAGAAGATGAAAATGAGCAAATATCATGTAGCTATTTCTAACACATTGACACTGATATTGTTTGTACATAAGCGCTGTAAAACTTGTAATTTGTAAAAAAATTTGTAATTAGGAAAAAAATTTCAGTGGTACAAAGTTTGTTAGTAAAATTTGTTTTGCTCCCTTCGGTTATTTCAAGGTTTTTCCTGCGCCAATGCGTCAAGTCCAAAACAAACCAAAACCTTCCACACTATGAATTTGAAAGGGAAGAACAAAAATGATGGAATGAAACATATACAAAGTCACAAATTCAGGGCATTTTGACTAAGCTTATGTACACGGATCGCTTGCTTCTTCGCTAACATGTCAATAATGTGAGTGAGTGAACTTTTGCGTTGACAAACAGATTCAAAAATTGAAAATCATTTTTGGTTCGTTTCGTGTAAGTTTTTTACCTTTATTTGAATTCAGTTACCTATCAATTGGAGTGGTTGGCTGGCACATTAGCAGTTATATTTTGAAGGACCTAATACTGAAATTGGTGTTTTAGTAAAAACAAAAAGCAACTAGGTAAGTACCTTCATACGAATTTACAGTTTCGAAATTTCATACCGGTGTTGAAACTAGGATCTACGAGTTCCTAACCTAACCGGTTTTTGGAATCGGTGACTTCACAACCTCAACCGTCGTCAAAAGACTATGAACAATTTTGGAAATTAGTATCAAAAGATAACTACCCAGAGATGCGCGACCTAGATTTGCAAATTATATGCAGGTTTAGCTCAACATACGTATTTGAAAAAGCGTTTTCAACGCTTCCATATCTGAAAAGTAAATGCCGCAACTCGCTGTCAGCGAAACATATTTCTGATTTGATGCTGTTATCGACCTCCAATTTGAAACCAAATATTGAAAAATTATTAGCTCAGAAACCTGTTCATAAATCCCATTAATTTTTTTATTTGAAATAAATACCTATGTATATATGTACTGAACAGCGTGATTTTTTATTTATTCACACACTCAGCCTTTCACATGTTAATAAAATTAGGTTAGGATAGTTCCGTAGTTTCAACGTGGCTCTAACTGTTCCTATACATCTTTAAAATATCTTGATTGCCAAGATATAATGGATCCACCTACCACTTGCCTACAATGCTTAGAGTTACAGTCGTGAGCTTGATTGGTTGTTTTTTGTTTTTGGCCCGTCAATCGGTAGTGAATTGAAAAAATGGCCCACGTGGAAAAATAGTTGGGCGGCCTTGCTCTGGAGCTAGACGAAGGGTATACTAAGTTCCTCATTCAATTTGTAACGCGCAGAAATAATTTTGGTTGTGCAAAATGCATGATACCCTTGCAAAATATTGAAGGTTGTTTTGATTTTTGCATATCAGTCCATCTGTCCGTCGCCACGATAACTCAAAACCGCGTTAGAGAGTTGAAATTTTGCACGCGGGCTTTTAAAAAAAAACGCAAATTTAAATTCGAAAACGAGACCAATCGGGCAACTGCTTCGTAAGATTGCCATATAAAAATTCCGTTTTTCACTATATATTTGGCCACTTCCTAAGAACGTGTCGATGTAAAGAGCTAAAATTTTGTACATGGTCTTTTCATATCAATAACAAATAAAGTTCCAAAAAACGGGCAACCCCTTCTTGGTGTTGCCATACAAAAATTTCATCTGTCACTATACTATACTTAGACACTGTCTGAGAAATTGTCTACGTAAATAGCTGATATTTGATGCATGATGTTTTCATAGCAATAGTAAATAAAATTTCAAAATTGGATAATAAATCGAGCAACCCTTTCGTGGTGTTACCATATAAAAATTTAGGTTTTTTACGTATACTGTGAAAATTATAAATCCTAGAGGTTTTTATTGTACTGAACAGTTCCTCAGAATATGAAATCCTATGAAATTGTTTATGACCATTTTTCTTGTCCGACAAACTGTTCTAGAAATATATGCGAAAAATCAATTTAAATATCAAACTTTCACAGATGAGCGACCATAAGAAATGACATACGGGCATTCATGTAGAGTATCAAAGAATATATCTTAGACCAATTCTAGCTTTTTTCCTGGTTTTATATTGTTTTCACAGTTGCCCAAATTTAAATACATTTTACTTTGCTTTTTCCTTTTTCGGACTGGTGCTCTATATAAAGAATATATTTCTAAAAACGACAATTGTTATCTTGAAACGATGGAAAGTTTCAAAAAATTTGAAAAGGAATGAAAAGCTTGTGTACTTCAATAAATCAATACCAGACGTAGTAATTATTAATAATAATTATTTTCTGTAGATTTCAAGCAGTATAATGTTTTACAAGTAAATAAAACCAGTGCACCGACGAATAAGCGAAAATATGAATAAAACAGAGGTGGCAGAAAACTCGAACGAATCACACTTATGTAGGTACATTATGCATGTCTGATAAGAAAAGTTTTGACTATGCAGTCAAGGTTTTCAGCGTTCGACTTTCCAAAACCAGTTACATTTGGCCTGATCAGATTTTTTTTTCTTTTTTTAATTTGTTAATTCTCTGAAAGTAAAAGTGGGCGAGTCAATTCCGGAAATTACATTAAACTCTGTTCGAACGTTCTAGATATTTTTCAAGATACTTGATATAGCTAAACGTGTAGAAGAACAACATTTTCCAATTTGCCTGCCTTTTAATTTAAACTTTAAATTGGACATATATGTATATATATATGTGTATATAACATTACACTTACTAAAGGAAGTATAGGATACAGTTCATTCGTTAAAGATTTTTAAAAGACATATAAATTATGTATTGCTTTTATTTTGAAGCTAGGTTAAAGCATATTTTACCTGCCCGGAATTATAATAAATAATAACAATGAGCCGACTCCTTTTATATGCATTATTTTATTATCCTTATCCTACATAAAATCAGATTAAGACTGTTCAGTTATTTAAAAAATGGTTAGATCTACATATGTGAGTTCAAGAGATGTTGAAAACAAGCTGCCAAACGTATGGTTTTGATCGTATTTGTACGGTTTTCTTAGCCCAAAATGTACGGTTATTTCACTTTTAGCGCAAGATATACGCTTATTAATTTATTTATGATCACGTCTTGTACAACCATAGTGCGACGCATTGATAACGAAAATTCACTTATAAGTTGATGTAAGAAGTTGCGGGAAATTTTTTTTTTACATGCGTATTTTTATTGCCTATTGTGCCGTCAACGTTAAATTTGTTCAGTATTCGTCCGCTTAAATAATTTAAATTTTTAATTATATATCTTGAAACATAGAATTTGCAAAACCTCACCTGCAAGAAGACAAAGGCAGCTGCGATCAGTAAAAATTTAATAGGCTTATATATATATTAATAAAACATTTGAAGCACACTAAATTCATGTCATGATCATTAAATAAAAAACTGACAAAAAAAGGGTATCATGCGAATACAGTGTACGTGTGTAAGCCATTCAATGACAGTCGGATTGCCCTTGGTTTCACTTGCTTTGACGTTTCTGAAAGTAAATAATTGAGAGTTCCGGGAGTTCAGTTAAATATTTTTAAATTTATTGGTTGTAATAAATATTAAATATTTGATATTATTTTATTCCGGACGCGTCAAGTGCATGTTTTGATAGAGTTCAATATTTTGTAACATTCAAGTATTAAACCAATAATTAGAATGATGAATTTTGCGGTCCAATGTTGTAGAAACAATCGCCAAAATTCAGGCGGAAAATCGTTTTTTAGGTAAGTGAATATATTTAAGAAGAGTCAATACTCAGCAAAAGTTTAAATTTAGATACCAGCGAGCATGTAGGCAATAACATTTACTATATGTAGGTTTGTATCCTGAAGGTGAGAAAATTCATATAAAATTATAATAATAATTTTTGCCGACGTTATTTACTAGACTTCTTCGTTATCTTTAATTTAAGATAAAAATCATTATTCTGCTACAAATAATAGAATAGAATAGAATTAACATTTATTGAATGTACACAAGATATTATATCTTATATATAAGTACATTAATAAAAAGGACAAAGTAAGTATATAGGCATAAAGAGATGGCATTATTAAAAAATCTATATCCTAAATAAACTAAGGTATATAAAGCAAGTAAACAAACTAAAACTAATAACTAATAAACTAACAACTAACAAAAAATAACTTAGACTAAAAAAAAAAAACAAACAACAAAGCTCAGCACATAAAGTTAAAAAAGTTCAAAAAAGTTCAAAATACAAATCGCGAGCTTACATGCTAAAGGAATTAATTAAAAATAAATAAAAATACATACTCAATAAAAAGAAACTTAACTTAAATGAAAAAATAAATTAAAAATTCAAACAAGCTAAGAAAGAAAAAAAAAGAAAAAAAATTACACAACAAGGCAAAAACTATACTATTTCAGGAAAAGTTACAATATAAATAAAACCTATAAAAAGCCCAGTTCATGGCAGAGTCGCAGGTCGTGACGAACGTAGCCGAAAACTGAATGACATTTAATTATTTATTTTATTTTATTTAATATTCAACAGAGAAACGGTATTTTAACAGTGATTTGAGCTTATCGAGGAAATGGCTACAGGTAGCTCATTCAATGAGCGAGCAACCTGAACGAAATAAGAGCGCTCTAGAATGGACCTATGGAGACGTGGAATGAGTAGATTGTTATTTCGAGAAGCATTTAAAAACTGCAATTGATCATAGAGATAACACGTGGGGTCCTAGAGTGCGTCACAGTATACAAAAAGACCAGCATCCTCAACGCTCGATGGTCATCAAGAGAGCATTCCAGCAGATGTGATCAAAGCATCGAAGTCTGAAAATAAAACGGATACAGTGACAGTCGTTAAAAGCGACATTGGAGGATATATTAAGCTACCAAAATTAAAATGAGAAAGAAGAAGTACTTTGACTAGTCTCGTACGCATATCTTTCAATAAAATATCAACTGATAACAGGAGCTGGCGAAGGCCTCCATATATTTTCCACAGCATGAGTTTGATGTAAAGGGTTTTCCAATAAGAGGTGTTATTTTAATTAGCCCGCTATTTCGGTAGATGTGACCTTTGGAACTGTCATTTTTTTACATTTGGCAAGTAAAAACTACGCCATTAACAAAAATGGAACGATACACGATTCAACAACGCATTGAAATTATTAAAATTCACTATAAAAATGGTAAAAATGTGGCAGAAACGGTTCGTAAAACTCGAACATTTTTGGGTCGTCGTGAAGCACCTTGTCGGACCGCAATACAGAAATTGGTAGAAAAATTCGAGCTGTCGGGACAAGTTAGTGATGTGAAGAATAAAACCCGTGCACGTCGCTCAAGAACAGCCGAGAATATTGCTGCTATAGCCGAAAGTGTTGAAGAAAACCCAGGTTTGTCCATTCCTCGTTGTTCTTTGGAAATAGGCATTCCACAAACGTCATTACACCGTATTTTGCATAAAGATTTGGGTCTTAAGGCTTATAAAGTTCAGTTAACACAAGAACTCAAGCCGGCCGATCATCAACAACGTCGAGTCTTTGCTGATTGGGTCCTTGAAATGCATGAAAATGATCCGGAATTCCATCGAAAACTCATCTTGAGTGATGAGGCCCATTTCCACCTCGATGGCTTCGTCAACAAGCAAAATTGTCGCATCTGGGGCTCGGAAAACCCAAGAGTTATTGTTGAAAAGCCTCTGTTTGGTGCGGTTTATGGTCCCGCGGGGTCATTGGACCTTACTTTTTCGAAAATGAGGCTGGAGCAACAGTTACGGTGAATGGATTGCGCTATCGACAGATGATTAATGATTTTTTATGGCCGGAATTGGATGGTATTGATCTGGACAACGTTTACTTTCAACAAGACGGCGATACGTGCCATACAAGCAACGAAACCATTGATCTTTTACCGTGTTATCTCTCGAAGAGGTGATCACAATTGGCCACCGAGATCTTGTGACTTAATACCTTGCGACTTCTTTCTTTGGGGCCACGTGAAAGAGAAGGTCTACGCCAATAGCCCAGCGTCGATTCAAGACCTCAAAGATGGAATTCGTGAGGCTATCGAGGACATAGGGCAGCCATTTTGCGATTTGGTTATGGAAAATTTCATGAAAAGGATATGGTCCTGTAGATGTGGTCGTGGTGGTCATTTGGCTGATGTTATTTTCCATTATTAACGGCATACCTTCCTCTTTATAATGAAATAAAGATCCGATCATTTATCTCAAAAAGTGCCATTTTGCTTTGAATATCAAAATAACACCTCTTATTGGAAAACCCTTTAGTTACAGCCATCATAGTAGACTTGATTATTACTACCAGATTTTTGACCCGCTGCACTAGAGAGACAGACATTTAGTATAACCCCAGGAAAGTCATCGATGTAGGAAATAGCGTTGTTATGAAGGACTATGTATTTAGAAATTTATTTTTAATATATTGTTAACTTTCTGGGTGTTACAATTTCGTAAATATATAATATATATATAATAGAGTGAAATTGTCAATTTCTTTAAAAGCTGTTTGTTGCTGCTAGTTCTAGGTGACTGTACTTGGCCTCAAAACAGTCGAGCTCGAAGTTTTGTGTGGGTGCCCCGTGCCTACTACAACCTACGTGTAATGTGCAAACGATATGAGAGTGTGGGCCAGTCCCTTAATATGTGGCTGTCAGCTTGTTGTTTACTTTCTAAAGTAAGCTAAGTGAGAATGCCGGTCGCATAGTGGTCGAAGCTGACAATTTAATCGTCGGCGTAGTGCAGTGCGGGAATTTATTAAAGAATTAACAGAAATAAATTAAATTCTGTTTTCTGCAGTTTAATGCGTGAAACAGATGCAATATTTCGGGAAGCCTTGAGGCACTTGTTGTGTTTGTGAAGGGCAGCGCTAGGGCTCCTTGATATTTAAACTGAAACGTTAAGCGAGGGATTTCGACATATATCGGATGACGATCAGCCAACAATTCAGGTAAACTCAAGCCTGATAACTATGATGAGTACCAATAGTTTCCCTTTATTAACATAAATTGTTCTGTTTATGATTATATTAATTAGGTTATGTTTTGTTTTACTCTATTGTGCGTTGAAGCGAACCAAATGAGGTATTACGATCTTGTTATAATTATGTCATGCAACGTCAACGGCATGAGAGTAGATTCTATCGAGCTAGTTTTATAGCTTCTGCGTAGATTTCTGTCAGTGCTAACTCGCACTGATTCTGTCCCATGCGATAATGTGGTTGGGATATTAGTTGGTAACTGGCCAACTGATATATTTCTTTTTCGGCCTTTTTTAAACAAAAGGATATACCTTAACTTAATTTAATTTTTACTTCAATTAAATAATAAATTATAAACTAATATCTTGGTAAAACAAATTTTTGATGCTGCAAGTAAATCCTTATGAATAGCCCCAATTGACAAGAGTCGAGTTTTAAATAATAAATTCCCTGGCAATTTTTGTGTGTGCATGCAAGAAAAATGCAATAAAAAAAAAACTTACAAAACTTAAATTCAGCAGCCTTTATTTTAGTCCTTATTAGATTGCGTTTTCCAAAAATGTTGCTCTAAGTAATTGATCCCTTAGTTCTTTGTTAAATTTCTTCACTATGAAAACTCAGACTTTTTTTTTAACACAACCACTAATTAAAACAATTCATTTCAAGCTATTGCGGGAACTAAAATTTATTTTACAATTTTTATTGCAAAAATTTACTCTTACAATTTTTTCTTACAAAATTTTAACTTCTCGTTTAACTTTTTAGATGTGGTGCACATGAAGGTCAGACTAGTAGAGTCAAGAGAAACAAGGACATCGGCCTGTGTCATGACCTTAGCGGTGATCGACAAGGTCATCGAGTGTCCTTGGTGCTTAATGTCGTTTCCCACATATAACTTTTCTTTTTCCAGGTTTTCTTTAGGAAAAATTATGCAACAAAATGTATAAGTTAATAAATTCGACTTAGAAAATTTGAAAAAAAAAATTAAAACAATAATTTTTATTTTAAGTTTATTTTGACCGAATTTAATTAAATGTAAAATACAACTGAATTCTGTACGTATTATAATCAAAGCAAAAATATTTTACGTTTAAATTTCCCTAATTACTAAAAACGTTGACTAAATGACAATTCTATGTTAATGAACTGCAACGTGCCACTGTCGTATTGCATCGTGAGGATGTAATATGATGCTCCATATTTTTCTATGGAAAAGTTATGTGATTGCGTGTTAACTCTTCCCCTTTTAAATTCGAATGCCAAATTTAATTTTGTTGCTGTTGTCCCTTTTCCCAGAAGAATGGCGTTTCGTAAAACTTCCCTTTGGATATTGGTACTTTCGTTGTTTTTGTTTCTGATGCTAGGTTTTCGATCTGGATGCTCCAATGATGTGATTGTTTCGAGATGGTGTCCTCCTCTGAATGTTGTACGGTTGATGCATTGCTCTTTTGTAGAAGTTCGATTTGTTTGGTGTTGGATTTTCTTTCAGTATCATATTTCTAATTTCGTTGGCTATTTTCGTAATATCATTTAATCTTTCATTACCTTGCCTGATACTTTGAAATTGTTTGGTGTCTACATTTGGAGCTCTAATATAATAAAGTTCTACCAGTTTTTATCCTGTACTAGAATGTTTTGAGTGATTATGTTCGTAGATTCACCTCTCTAGTGATTTTCAAGGAGTCTTCCATCATTAAAACTGTATAATTAGAATTTAGGGATTTTTCTTTATCAATAACAACTACTTCTAGGACACTAAAGAAAAAACGGATGTCTCCCAAAGGTTGTTCTATATCCTCTATTGCTCCAGGTTTTATAGGTTTGCATAAAGCTAATTTAACGAATTTGTCGATCGCGGCTAGAATTAATTTGTTCTCGGTTGAATAGATATCGATATGAAGGGTATGGTCAAGATAGTTTGGAATCGGTATTGGTTTCATTATTTGATTGTTCGTATGTCGATCATATTTAATTTCCTTACACGTGGTACAGCGTTTTACTAATTACCTGTTTTTTTTTTTTTTGTCATCTTGGGAAAATGTATTTTTCCAGTAATTGTTCTCTGTTCTCTTCAGCGTTGCGATATGCTCTACGATGAACAAAGAGAATATTTTCTTCCTGGTCATTTTCGTCATTGATGTCATCATCATCATAATTTGTTTGAGACGTATCTTATAATTTCGGAAGTGTGATGGATAAATTCCTTGTATTTTTCCCATAATTAGTTCTTCTGTTTTAAGTCCATTAATAGTGTTTGGCTTAAGGTACTTTTTGAATATGTTAATTATGGCGGTCTCCGAATAATCGAGCTGAGTAAATATATGTCTGGTGTAATTTGGGAAAAGCTTAATGATTTAACAGCTACTGCTGTCTCCTGGTTTCAATATCATTTGCTTTCAGAATATGTTAATAGTTATTTCGACTGACAGAATTAAATCGAATGAAGAGCTTTCGTCGCTATGTTGACGGCCAGACAAAGTTTTGCTTGGAAATTGGCGTCTGCGACGACATTGGTTTTACCCGGTTTATATTTTAACTCGTAGTTAGTTAGAAGTTTCGAAGTTTTCGATTTAAAAGGCCATATTTTCTCAAGATTTTTTTTTTTCTTTTGCTGCATAGTTTTCCTTTGTTTTGTTAAACGTTCTAGACAAGAATGTAATTGGCTTTCCGTCCTGAGCGAGGACTGCTCCCAATCCGAAATTCGATGCATCTGTGGTAAGCTCGAATTCCTTATCAAAGTTCGGGAAAGAAACTAAGTCTTCTGAAAGGAGGGAACTCTTGACTTTATTGAAAACCTCGATTGCTTTGTCGTCTTTATTTTGAGAGTTTTTTGGACACATGTCCATCTTATCCTCTTAAAAACGCAGTCGAGAATTTTGTTCGCTTAGCATAATCCTTGACGAAGCGTCGGTAGTAACTTACCGGTCCAACGAAGGATCGAAGGTCTTTGACGATTTTAGGGAATGGAAAATCTGATATTGCCTGTGTTTTTTTCTTTTTAATTAATTTTAATTCCATTTTTAGAAATTACAAAGCCTATAAATTCGACTTAGTTCTGAAGGAACTCGGATTTGCTTAGTTGTATGGCTCCGGGAAATAACGCCCAATGAAATAACGGCCAAAAGCGATAAGTGAAATAAGAATAAGAAGATATAAAATTCAAAATTTTTGAATGAAATAAAGTCCAAAATTAATCCTGATGAAATAATGCCGAAAAATCATATCGGAAATTGAAGGAAATATTTCCCAACGACGTGTGTAAAGTAAGAACGTGACAGTAAATAAGATCCAAACTGGAATTGTAACTCTATTAAGTTTTCTGTAGGCGATAACTAGTCTGTATTTCCTTTTCCCGGACGCGTCGTCCTTTTTCGGGACGATCCAAACAGGTGATTTAGATGGTCTTATAATGCCATCATCTAATAATTATTTGACTTGTTTTTCTACTCCGTCTTTAAGGCATAAAGGGTAAGAGTAAGATTTCTCCCTGAAATGTTGTAGTGAAAGGTGGTTTTTCATCTGGTTGGAAGAAACGGTTATGGCAGTTATTGATAAATCTATTCAGTTTTTTCTTTTATTCTGTATGTAGGTGAGATGTTCGAAGGTTGATGTTATTTACAAAATCAGAAATATGTTGCTATAACGGGATAGTTAAATTTGGGTGAATTGTTATAAATCCTTTATTCATATAAATGTTTGCTCCAAGTTGTTTGAGGCTGTCATTACCTATTATTCCATCGAAAGATTTTAAACAGAGAAGAATGAAGAATTTCAGTTTGCGATTCGGTCCGAAAAGACCTATTAATGCATGATGAGTGATATTTAGAATAATTCGAATTAAATAAACGACTTATTTAATTAACATACAAAAAAATATAAAAGCTTTATTTCAAGACTTAAATCATTGTTGATCTTAATTATATGAGTAGTGATCGAGTACTGAAGTGACAGTAATTCTTCTGTCGTTGGTTTTATGATTGGTTGGCAGTGAGGGTATTGCCATGTCAATACATCCTCCCTATCTTAAAGCACTGCTTTAATTAGTCATGCTTTGGGAGTATGCAAATTTCTCTGATGGTACAAACTAGCTCTGATGTACCGTATCGTTGCTTAAAAATTCGAATTAAATTGTCCTTTCCAGGTATTATGGATATAACCTTAGCTTGGGACCACTTGTATGGAATGTTAGACTCTTCTTTTAGCAGGACTAGGTCATCTGATTTAATGTTTGACACTCCACTTAGTCCTAGCCTGCAGTTGCGTAAGATACTCAAGATGCCATCTCTTCCAGAACTGTTGAGCTAAACGAGACAAGTATTGCCATCTAGATAACCTCTTTAACGATACGTCATTAATGTAAGGTTCAGGAATTTCAATAAGAGGCTCTCCTATGAGGAAATATCCAGGAGTTTGAGGATTAAGGTCAGAGGAAATTTGGCTGTTAGCAATGGGTCTTGAATTTAGGCAGGACTCAATTTGGACTAAAACTGTGTTAAATTCTTCATAGGTTAGTTAATCATTACTGAGCACACGGCGAAGGTGGAATTTTACACATTTTACCTACGCTTCCCAAATTCCACCAAAGTTGTGTGATGCTGGTGGAATGAAGTGCCACTAGGTATTATATTCTGCCAAGAATCTTGAAACGTCAGCATTATGTTCCTTTGACTCCAATAATATACGCAATTCTAGTACTTTTCTTTGTGCACCAACACAGTTGGTCGCGTTGTCACTAGTGATGTCAGCATAATGCAAGCATCTCTAATTAGTTATAGAAACAAAAATAGTTAGTTCGGCTTCATTCAAATCAAATGGAAGATGATAATGTAAGATGAGTGTGCTGTTGGATCCATGAATGAAGACAAAACTATTCATTTAAGATAATTAAGCATAGCCATTAAGATTCCTTTTAACATGAAATAAAATAAATATATTTAGAATGTAGAAAACTACGCATTAAGTTTATGATCCTTAAAAGGTTTAGAGGTAATTACTACCAGGAAATATAAAGAAAAAGGAAAAGGTTCAATGAGAAGGGAGCAGGTGCGATATGTTGTCGGATCCTGTGAAGACTTCTCAGAAAAATCTTTTGATGATGAGATCAGGGAAAAGCAGATTAAGAAATATGAATCGTCAGTATTGAAAAAGTAGTTTTCAAGGAAAAAGGATGGAATATTGGAGTGTTCAAATAAAAAGTGTTTAATTAAGATTGATAAAGAATTTGATTACAATAAATCGAAAAATTAACCTATATATGGAATCAATTTTCATCCTAAACTGTCGATGTCTATCAAAGCAAGTAATTCGAAATATTGTGATAATTTTGCAAAAGCAATAGCAGGTTTCATCAAGGAGGATCCTACCTTCCAGTTCTTTTATGATGCGGATAGTAAAGAACCTATTGTATCAAGAATTGCTAAAATTTGTATAACTAATTTATTATCATAACATGATATTGCTATATAGATATACGGGTGTCCCGTAAGTCGACGTCAAGCCGAAATCGGGTGATAGACCAAATCATAACAGTTACCAGAAAAATATAAAAAAAAAATCTAAGTCATATATTTTTCTAATTATAGACATTTCTTTTGTTTTCGAGAAAATGTATACCCTGTGTTAGTTCCTGTTGCTACAAATCTTTACTTTTTTTCAATTTTATTTTTCTTATGTATTCCCGAATAGTGCTTATGTAACCTGTTGCTTTAAATTCTAAGCCAACTGTTCCAGCTTGGAAGAAAATGTCACATTTTGCCGAACCAAGAATAGAAAATTAATATTTCACCCAACTTTAACTGACTGTAATGAAAAAAAAAATGTACTACGCCAGTTTGGCAATTAACTTTAAAAGTTGACGTATTTAATAAGGATTCTAAAATGGTATAACACTTGCTACAATATTTCTTAGATTACGGAAAAAAAAAATTTTTCTTCAAGAAACCCAGTTTTGAAAAAAAAATTTTACCTACTAAAAATGATTCTAATGTACCCAAAGCTTGCCGTAAGACCATTTGAGTGAGATGGAGAGTCATTACCTGAAGTGCCATACAAAAATTTCGTTTTCCACTATATATTTGAACACTGCCTGAGAACGCGTTGACATAGAGGGCTGAAATTTGATACATGGAGTTTTCATAGTAATAGCAAATAAAATTTTAAAAATAGAATAAATCGGGCTACCACTTCTTGGCGTTGCCACATCAAAACTTAGGTTTTTTATGTATACTATGAAAACGATTAGTTCAAGACATTTTCTACTAAAAACATCTTCAGAATACGAAATCCTTTAAAATTGGTTATATAATCATTTTTGCTGCCCGACGAAGCGTTCTAGAAATATATGCGAAAAATCGAAATTGCTCAAATGGATGACCATACGAAATTTCATACGGGCATTCATCTAGGCCAGGGTATCATACACCAATTCTAGCTTTTTTACATGTTTTTTTATTATTTACAGTCAACCGTGAATTCGAATGGTTGATTCTAAAATAAAGTTTCAGAAGTGCAACAAGGGCTGGGCTAATTTCATCTAATATTTACGAATCTGTGGATTTTTCACTGTTGTGCGAAGTTTATTTTGCATTTTCAATATGAAGTTCAGAATGTTTAGCAGTGTAATCTGAAAGTTTAGTTATTAAAAGTAAAAATAAAATGGAGAATATTAGGTAATTTATTCAACTTCATAACATTCAATACCATCAATAATCACAAGCAAGTCCAAGCGCCTTACTACTGTTCTCAGGAAGCAGAGTGTTGCCACTGTGCTGCAATTGTAGCAAAAATTATATTTTTTTTATGCCATTCCAAAAATGCTACTTTGATACTTTTTTTTCTATTATTCTGTCTAAAATGCTACTTTTGTATAAATTCGAACAATTGAATTTATTAGATACTCCCAAGTAGAGGAAGTTCGAAATAAATTTTCGATAAAATTCATGTTTTTAGTGATAAGAATTTCACTTAAAAACTTTCGTCAGACTGTGAACTGTGAATAATTCAATGGTACTGATCTCCAATACACCGTAATTACATAAAGCAACTTAAAATCGCGATTAATTAAATATCTGGAGATAAAATGTTTAATATATGTAAATATAAAATCTTCAACCATGAAAATGCAAGTTGAGATAACAAAAAAAAAAGAAAAAAAGACACTCAATGTTAGATTCAATACTTCTTTTAAATTTTATTCTCGATAGTGTAAAATAATCTTCTCCAAATCCGCACACTGAACCTTGCTAATCGCTCTACCAGCCCGTCACAAATCTAATCATCATTTTATTTCAAACGAAAAATTAACCGCTTTTTTCATTTCCCCAATCACTCTGTTGCACCAATCCACATGTCTTTTCAAATCATGCCCTAACTGACCGCTTGAACAGCTGCTTCTCCCAAGGTTAATAACCGATGATAAATCAATCAGGTTGATCTTAGCTCACAACCATGGCAATGTTCATAACTTCGCCCTTTTGTAAATTATGCCCCATTTTGGAAGCTTTGGCAAAGCTTAGAGCTTTGTTTTGTTAGTGACGTGCCAATGACAAATGTCAATAGTTTCAGTAGGCAATGATATGATAAAAATGTCGAATTATATTTGGTGTCGCGAGTGTTTGAATAGGAAATTAATTATAATAAAACAATCCGATGTGTTCTTGCTATAAACAAAGTTCAGTGTGCCAAAATAATTAATTTTTAGAAGTTTTGATGTAATTTTAAAGAAATTCAGAAATACAACAGTGCAACATAACCTATTCTACGGATCTTTAATGGAATACATCTCAGATAAGTGATTAGTATAATTAAAATGATAACAATGATTCTTTGGTTGAATTTCCAGGTTGTTATATATTCTACAATGGGATGAAGAAAATGTATATTACCTTATGTATGTACGTATGTGATGTGAAATATAATGGATTTATTTAAGCAAAGAAAATCAATCTTTTTTGTTCAACAAGGCTCTAGTTGTTTTTGTCACTCATCTACATATATGTATTCTCAATTTTTTTTTTTTTTTTTTTTTTTTGTATGTATAATCTTAATTTTTATTTTTTATTGTTAACAGAAAGGAATTTTGTATTTTTTTTAATAAAATGTTACTATTATAGGTTATATTTCGTTTTCTTTAGGACTGCTTACTTTTTCTTTTACGAAAGCAAAGTAGTTCTTTTTTCCTTGATTGCTGCTACTTTTTTCCTACCTCTTGTGGCAACACTGCTCTTATGAATTAAAGAAGAAGCACTACGATGACTATTCAAAAGCTTATGAAAGCTTTTAAAAAGATACCTTCAAAAAGCTTTTTGCCAATCATTTAGCGTACCTCCTATACGCTTCTTAAGAACATTAGGCCTCGCGCAGACTAAAAGCGTAGCATATATTATCCAATTAAAGCTTGAGCGTATAATTTGCAGACTGAAAGCGTATTGCAGCGGAGCGTGATCATCATATGCAAGCCAAATACACACTTCACTTATTAAAATTTCGCAATCCATTTTCACTTTTCAACCAATGAATCACGACTGTCGCTTTCTGTGAACGTAAAAATTTGTGGTTCAAATTACGCTCATCTACGCTACGCTACTGTACACTACGCTATGTTTGCAGTATACGCAATATCAAAGAAACAATGGATTTGACAAAAACGCCCAATTACACTACGCTGTGCTACGTTTTAAATCTGCGCGATGCCTTACTGAAGCGCTTGCCTCTGCGCTCTGCGGACATGCCAAGAGAGCTAAGATAGAACAAAGAAGCCATGCGCGCTTCCGAGGAAGTTCTTCAGAAAGTTTCTTAGCGCTCTTTTTCCCTGGACATACATGGCACAAATATAGAATACTATAACCTGTGAAAACCCTGTTATGATACTATGTTGAGTGATTAAATTGGACGTGTGGGGGGTGGGGGGTCTACGAAAACCTGCCGCTGGCACCTGCCGTATATAAAAAGATATCGTGCCAAGAAAAGCCGGCGCAACACATCCGGTCCAGAAGGGAGCTTTACACCATTTACCCTTACCCATGTGAAGGCGCAGATGGCATGCCTTCAGCTGCTTGGCCCCATCCACCCAATAACACTGAGGGCAGCAAGTATCGTATTCAGTGTGCCTAATGATGACCTGTAAAAGAGAAGTAGAGGAGCAGAGCTAGTCAACCTATATCCCGAGGGGGGGCTCCAGGAGGGTTAAAGGAGGAGAATCAAAAACCTTAAAGTTCCATTACGTTATAAGTGACTTTATAAAAAAATTCAACGATAACAACGGAGGTATTCAGCAATTAGTTCAACTATGGACTTAACGCTATAGTCCTATATCATACGGAAGCAATTAGACATTTTGTAAATTTATAATACTCTACGCACTATGGGTCAACACAAAATTGCTTAAATAAGTTTGCCATTTAGTCTATGGAATTTATCTTAATTTATTTATGGAGTCTCTTACGTTGATGATAGTCACATACCTACAGCTATCTAAGCTTTATAAACCAAAACGAAGCAAGCGTTGACTATCTTAAGCTTCTCTTCCTTTTTTAAAAATGTTTGAGTTAATTCATTTCGCTTGTTTTTTTTTTTTTTATCCTTTTGGTCTTTTCATTTAGATTGACTTATGAAGAGAAATACTCTAATTAAATTAAATTCATTTATTTAATATAAAATAAATAACGTCGTAATGCGTATTCTTTATGTATACAGTTTTCACATGTGTCTTTTTCTTAATAAGAACAAAAAAATCGCTTTTTCGCTCTTCTAATCATATGTTCCATCAAATCCTAATTGCATATACTATATTCTGTATATATATTAAAATCTTAGCTAATGGGTTCAGCCTTGCATTAGTGTGACTGTATCTTATTCGGTATAAATAAACAAAAAATGTTGCAATAATGGTCCTGGAAGACTTAGGTACTGTGATGAGTGACGGTCCCCCGCAGAGGCGCCTCAATGGATGTTCCATTCATACTTTGTACATTCCTAGATAAATTTTTTTTTAAAAACGAATTAAGTTTAGCCTACTCAAATCTAATGCATGTTACACTTCCCTTTTTAGTATTTTAGATCTTAACTGAACTAACGGTTAATCTAATTGCTGGACATCTATGATTATTTTGATTTTAACTTCTTCGTTGATCTGCATTTATTTTCATCGAGTACTTTCATTGCTTGGACGACCTAGTGCATTTCTCCGTGAGAGCCTTATCTTATTTGCTGAACTGAGTTCCAAGTTGACCGGCTGGGGTTACTGAGGCAGCTCTTGGTCTTGTGCCTCGCACAAATATGGGGAAAATCCTCGCTAGTTAAATCAGCACAACTAGAAATCTTTTCATTCTGGGTTGACGGACTGAGAATTCACCATATCCCAGAGATATTGTGTACTCTGAGGTGAATTCTAGCAGCGCTGCCGAGCAGCTCGGTAGTGTTGATCGAAAGTGTACTTTTCCAATTGATGATGGAAAAATCCTCCCGGAATACAATAGTAATTCGCCAGATATAAATGCGATTTTCCGCTATGAATGTAATTTTCCAGCTTCCGCTTTCTTGTCTTTTTCAACGTGAAAAATTACATCCGAAGAGCAGACGTCTTCTCTTTTATCGTCTTCTTGTCTCAATTTTCCGATGCTTAATTTTCACCAAGATTCTATTATGGTCGTAGCATACTACATGTAGCAATATGCTACACTGAGGCGAATGCCAGCAACGAAAAAGAAGAAGAATAGGGTAGACATCTGTCGTGTGCTTTTAGAAAAGTTACGCTCGTAAAATCGTGAATTTTCTTTTGGCATCGTTGTCGTAATATGATATATTCAGATTTGGGAAGAATACCTGATAAGCAGAAAAAGGGAAAGCTGCTGAGACTGGACAGTGAAGTTTTGTTTTAACATCATGCTAATAAAAAAAAGTAAAAGAGCAGAGATAAATTGTGTAACTAAAATATCGTAGTTCCGATAAATCCTAACCAACAAGTTATTTTAATGCAAACAACAACGGGATGATTTACTGATTGAACTGATATAAAGTGGTCCACAGGACATGTAAAAATCCAACGCGAAAGATAGCAAGCAAAATAAATAGCGAGGCAAAATCATCACAGGGGCTATGGTAAAGTCTTAACCTTAGAAACATATACAGGGTGTCCCGTAAGTCGACGTCAAGCCGGAACCAGGTGAGACCAAGTCGTACCAGTTACCAGAAAAATATAAAAAAAAAATCTACGTCATGTATTTTTCAAATTATAGGCATTTCATTTGTTTTCGAGAAAACATACAACTTGTGATGGTTTTTTAGCTCCTGTTGCTACAAATTTTTACTTTTTTTCAATTTTATTTTTCTTATGTAATCCCGAATAGTGCATGAGCCCTAATATCAAAGGCGGCAATCTCCACTTTTTGACGAAATCGAGTTAGATACATGATATTTTTCGGTTTTTCTCGCTTTATCTAAATACATGGTTTGCGAGTATCGAAAGCGACTTTATCCCATTACAAAACTGCATTAAAACATCACCTGAGAATCAAATCCGGCAATCTCCATTACGCGCTTAGAATCAGAGTCGGCAATATCCGTTATGGCCAATCAGATGGCTCGCAGCGAGAACAGGTGAAGCACCTTCAGAGAAAAGAGGAGGTGACAGAAAACAGCAAAGTGCGAAGGGAAACAAAGCGCTGTCCAAAGATTTATTAATTCGTTTAAAAGCACCGAATCTCATTATTGTCGTTCTTCGTCACGTAGACATTATTTGTTTTCGGATTTGTCTATAGAAGAAATGTCGAAAATGTATAATGATCAGTGTTCTTCAGAAAAAAGAGTTAAGACGTCATACTTTCTAATGATTTTCAATACGAAGTACAACCTCAGCTTTACTACTCCTCGTACCGACGTATGTTTCACATGTATAGAACTCTCTGAGAATATTAAGAGAATTATAGATGAAGAGGAGAAGAATAACTTAATCATTGAGAAGAAAGTTCATAAGCAAAGAGCAAATGCATTTTTGCTGTTGCTTCAAGAAGATAGGGATAATTTGATAACATTATCTTTAGATGCTATTTTCCAAAAATGCGACGGTTATCCATTTGCGACAAAATTGCAACATATTTAATTGGAAAGAAAACATCTCAGATGTATTCAAACCGACAAGAACATGGCATTTTTCTTTCAGGAATACAAAACGGTTTTTGTTAAAGAAATGTATTGTATTACAAAAATGATTTACAAACCTTTAAAAGTGTCCTAAGGAAGGGAAAAAGTCTTCACATGATCGACCGTGCTATTATAAAAGGTGGTTTCAAACAAGTCAATACGCTGAAGCTTAAAGATGTTGAAAAAACTTCTTACAAAACACTTTGGGGCTACTTGGAGATCCCTGGAAGAACTCAGTTTTTATGCAACTATTCTCTCTAATAGAATTCTTGAGCCAGAGCAACCAGGTCAGGAAGAAGAAAACGTATTGACAAACGTGGAAGAAACGGCAGAAACAGAAGAAATGCCATTTCTACTTGTATAATGTGTATTATTATGTTCAATCAAATATTTTTGATTACACGTTTTCTCGAATTAATTTGAATATTGTATTCTTTTGTCCGTAAATTCATTCCAATTCATTTTACAACTCAAGTTAGTGCAACCTTTGGTATCAAACACGGCATTCTCCACTTATTTTTGTTCATTTTTTCAAAAAAGATAAAAAATTTAGTTATATTGACCTTAAAATCAGATGTAGTTTAGCATATTCTTTAATTAGAAACTATGCTCGCTTTGAAATAAGCAATAATAAGAGTGTAACAGTTTTTTGCACATTAACAAAAAGTGAAAATGGTGGAGATTGCCGCCTTTGATCCTAGGGCTCTCAGTAACCTGTTGCTTTAAATTCTAAGCCAACTGCTCCAGCTTGGAAGAAAATGTCACATTTTGCCGAACCAAGAATAGAAAATTAATAATTCACCCAACTTTAACTGACTGTACTGAAAAAAAAAATGTACTACGCCAGCTTGGCAAGTAACGTTAAAAGTTGACGCATTTAATAAGGATTCTAAAATGGTATAACACTTGCTACATTAAAACCCAGGTTCGAAAAATTTCTTTTCACCTACTAAAATTGATGCTAGTGTACCCAAAGCTTGCCTTAAGAGCGTAACTTTAGGATTCTAGCTTGAGTGAGACGGAGAGTCATTGCATGAAGTGTGAGTGAGACAGAGAGTGACGCTTTCAAGTTAGAGATGCTAACTTTTTGTTAAATTTAGGACAAATTTTCCTTAATTTTAAAATTAAACACCAATTATTTGGATGCTAAGATTTATTATTTACAAAAGATGTTCAAACTGCCTTCCTTCAGCTTCAATACAAGTTCGACATCTTGTTAAAAACGATCGGGTTATCAGATGGGCAATTCTTCCGTTGTTGACAAATTCAACTGCTTCCATAATTCTTTGTCGAAGCTCGGCTAAGTTTTTAATTGACTTCTTATAAACTTTCTCTTTCACTGCTCCCCAGTAAGTGAAATCTAATAGATTTAGAACAGGTGAACGGGCTGGCCACGAGATCGTACCAGACCGCCCTATCCTTCTGTCCGGATATTATGCATTGAGATATTCTCTAACTGAAAGGGCATAGTACGCTGGTCAGCCGTCTTGCTGATACCACATCTCTCTGTAAATACTTAGTGGCATGTCTTTCAGTAAATTAGGTAAACGGTTTTGTAAAAAATCTAAATAAACTTCAGCATTAAAGACCTCGGCAACTCAAAAGGTCCTATGACTTTTCCGTTTAAAATTCCGGTCCACATGTTTATTTTAAAACGATATTGAAATCTATTTTGTCTCATTAAATTCGGATTCTCTACGTGCCACTCGTGTAAGTTGTGTAGGTTCATGTACATCTTTTTTATATGTCGATTCATCCGACCACCAAATTTTCTCGAAGAATCGCGGATCTTCCCGTTGTCTTTGTAGCATCGTTTGGCAAAACACAACCCGAGGTTGATAATCCCGAGGTAGCAGGGTTTGTACTCGCTGCACATGGTATGGGTGTAGCTCATGGTTTTGTAATATTCGGTGAGCTTCGCTTAGAATTTAAAGCAACAGGTTACATAAGCACTATCACTAAGTCACTATCTGTCTCACTCACAATTCATGGAATGACTCTCCGTCTCACTCAAACTAGAATCTTAAAGTTGCGGTCTTAAGTCTGGCTTTGGGTACACTAGAATTATTTTTAGTAGGTAAAATGAAATTTTTCGAAACTGGGTTTCTTTAAGAAAAAAATTTTTTTTCCATAATCTAAGAAATAATGTAGCAAGTATTATACCATTTTAGAATCCTTATTAAATGCGTCAACTTTTAACGTTACTTGCCAAACTGGCGTAGTACATTTTTTTTTTTTCAGTACAGTCAGTTAAAGTTGGGTGAAATATTAATTTTCTATTCTTGGTTCGGCAAAATGTGACATTTTCTACCAAGCTGGAGCAGTTGGCTTAGAATTTAAAGTAACAGGTTACATATGCACTATTCGGAATTACATAAGAAAAATAAAATTAAAAAAAATTAAAGATTTGTAGCAACACGAGCTAAAAAAACAATCACAAAGTGTACATTTTCTCGAAAACAAAAGAAATGCCTATAATTTGAAAAATACATGACTTAGATTTTTTTTATATTTTTCTGGTAACTGTTACGATTTGGTCTATCACCCGGTTCCGGCTTGACGTCGACTTACGGGACACCCTGTATATATATATATATATGACGGAGTATAAACAGCTCCATGGGATTTCACAGCTTCAGCATGAGACTCCGCAGATCTTGTGCAGTACTCCAGCCATACCACTGGCAGAGCGACGTATGATGAAGCATTTACGATATGTGATGTATCTGCATTAATTATGATCCGGAGATCTAGCGACAGCCTTTTCACCATTTATTGTATCTTCTTTGTCGCAACGACAAATTATAGAGACGTACAACATGTGTAGTGTATAGTACAGGCAGACGTCAGCACCACTTTCACCTTTCACACCAGCAAATTTTTAGTACAAGTTCAAAAAGAAGAGGATTTAATTTAAAAAACAATTTATTACGGCATTAGTTACAACTCATTTAGAAGTCAGCTTAACAAATTTCAGTTGATCTTAGTGTATGTTTAGTATAGCTTAATGTAAAAAATAAGGAAAAGGGAACTAAACAAATTTTAGAGACGCATAGTCTCAAGATTCACTCCAAAATCGAAGATGCTTGACAAATATAGGTATTATTCGCAAAATGTTAGTGTCGTCCAGAAATTTTCAGTGGTCTTCATGAATAAGCCCGCGTAAACGTCAAACATTCTAATTGTTAGCATTCCGCAATTTGCTTAAGACCCAAGTATATTTTTTTTGATCACGAAATCTCGAAGTACTAGAGAGAACAGAAATATAAAAGCTATTTAGTGGCAGCGAAGCATCTAAGGGGCGTCTCTTCAATGGATCCTCAATGAAAATAAAACTGTAAGTGTTCTATACAATAAAATATTAAACAGAGATTAACTAAAGACAAAATGGGTGAAGGAACCCCAGTTGTAGCTTTAAAAGGAACGATCTGGTGCATTGATCGAATGCGGGAATAAAACAATTTATTATGGTCTTACTGACACTTGCGTTCTTGAATACTCCCAGTTTCAAAAGGTGTACCGCGTCAAGTTAAATAAAGGGTTCTCCAATAAGAGGTGTTATTTTAATTAGCCCGCTATTTCAGTAGATGTCACTTTTGGAGCTGTCATTTTTTGACATTTGACAAGTAGAAACTACGCCATTAATAAAAATGGAACGATACACGATTCAGCTGCGCATTGAAATTATTAAAATTCACTATAAAAATTGTGAAAATGTGACAGAGACGGTTCGTAAAACTCGAACATTTTTGGGTCGTCGTGAAGCACATTGTCGGACCGCAATACAGAAATTCGTAGAAAAATTCGAGCTGTTGGGACAAGTTAGTGATGTGAAGAATAAAACCCGTGCACGTCGCTCAAGAACAGCCAATAATATTGCTGCTGTAGCCAAAAGTGTTGAAGAAAACCCAGGTTTGTCCATTCCTCGTCGTTCTTTGGAATTAGGCATTCCACAAACGTCATTACACCGTATTTTGCATAAAGATTTGGGTCTTAAGGCTTATAAAGTTCAGTTAACACAAGAACTCAAGCCGGCCGATCATCAACAACGTCGAGTCTTTGCTGATTGGGTCCTTGAAATGCATGAAAATGATCCGGAATTCCATCGAAAACTCATCTTGAGTGATGAGGCCCATTTCCACCTCGATGGCTTCGTGAACAAGCAAAATTGTCGCATCTGGGGCTCGGAAAACCCAAGAGTTATTGTTGAAAAGCCTCTCTATCCTCAACGTGTGACTGTTTGTTGCGGTTTATGGTCCCGCGGGGTCATTGGACCTTACTTTTTCGAAAATTAGGCTGGAGCAACAGTTACGGTGAACGGATTGCGCTATCGACAGGTGATTAATGATTTTTTATGGCCGGAATTGGATGGTATTGATCTGGATAACGTTTACTTTCAACAAGACGGCGCTACGTGCCATACAAGTAACGAAAGCATTGATCTTTTACAGGAAAAGTTTCCGGACCGTGTTATCCCTCGAAGAGGTGATCACAATTGGCCACCGAGATCTTGTGACTTAACACCTTGCGACTTCTTCCTTTGGGGCCACGTGAAAGAGAAGGTCTACGCCAACAGCCTAGCGTCGATTCAAGATCTCAAAGATGGAATTCGTGAGGCTATCGAGGACTTAGGGCAGCCACTTTGCGATTTGGTTATGGAAAATTTCATGAAAAGGATATGGTCCTGGCTGACCTTATTTTTCATTATTAACGGCATACCTTCCTCTTTATAATGAAATAAAGATCCGATCATTTATCTCAAAAAATGGCATTTTTCTTTGAATATGAAAATAACACCTCTTATTGGAAAACCCTTTAGTTGTGGAAAATATGTGTTGAATTTAATTTTGATTTAGCTCCCGTTTCTTGATAGGGTTACTCATCATCGCGTTATTCTTACTTAATTTTTGTCGGTAAGTTGTACATGTCCTAGGTACATAGCTTTTATTTTCTTGTGTTTAAATGAACTCACAACTTGCTTTCACTATGAACTTTACAAGTATACTTTTGATTCCTAGTTATATAGTAATAAAACATTAGTAAATAATATAAGAATTGCTGATAATTTTTAGGTAAATTTTAAAGTGAAACTGTATTTAGATGTGCAAGGGGAATAGAGACTTGGAAACGGTACAATTAGATAAGCACTTATAATTAGATGTTGTCCTTATATGGAAGGATTTTTATATCTCCTCTTTAAGAGCATATTGTAATGCAACTAAAATTTATTGCCATCAGGAAGTAATAGATAATTACGGCTATCCAGTACGACAAATTAGTTCCCGAATAAAACTATTATAACGATATTAAATCTTAGGAGTCTATTTTTCCTCTCACTCTCCTGGAGCCCTCTTAACATGGAGGTTGACTAGGCCCGCTCTCGTGTTCTCTTTTCAGGTCAACAGGGACACTGTAAATGATCTGCCCTCAGTGTCGATTGGGTGGTTGGGGCAAGCAGAGGAACGCAAGACATCTGCGCCTTCACAAGGATATTGATAAGTGGTGTAAAGCTCCCTTCAGGAGTGAATGTGTGCTACGGCCTTTTGTTTAGCCAGGCACAAATTTATATTATATATGACTGCTGGCAGCGGCAGGTTTTCGTGGAACCTCCCCACATTCTCCGCCAATAGCCGAGGCAAGCTAGCGTGCCGCTCTGCAGTCAACGCAGTGCACCGAGTTATCTGTCAGCTCATACTGACAGTCTGGAATTCACGTCCAAGTCAATCAATCTACATACTTCCATAACAATTCTTGCCGATTCTTGATCTAGTCTTTTTCGTTCTTCGAACTTTTCGTGTTTTACCTCGCGTCCACCCAAAAAGAAACTACACAAAAAAGGAGTCCTCTCCAAAGTCACCCCCTTTTTTGTCCGCCAAAAACTCTTCTCTTCTCTGTCACTTTCGCTCGGGGCTATGCCTCAGCCAGGCTCACTCGTGTGGTCGTGCCAAACGTGGCAGCACCGTGGCCGTGTATCCCCTAATGCGTACTACTTCTAGCTGCAATGTAGCATACTGCTGCATGCAGCATGCTACGACCATAACAACCCTTTATTTCGTATAATTGTACACCGATTCATAATTTATTATTATTTGTCGATTAGAAACACTAAAGATGTTGAAAAATAGTATTGCATAACATAAAAATTGCTTTAACTAACACACAAATTAATTGTAAATATTACTGAAAACTGTGTTCCTCTACAGATTTGATGCCAAATATGATTGAGCTTGTAAGAGATAGACGTATGGAAACAATATATTTGTCTGAATTTTTATGTCAATTCCAATGCATTCCAATTAATACAGCCATACTATTTCCAGAATTGGTTACAGTTCAGTGTACATTTTCAGCTTGTCAGTGGTGAGAATAGTCTACGATTTTCAGTACACCCGGCGACACTATTTGTTATTATTTAATTTTGATAGACCACTTTATTTTTCATTTGTTTTCAGTAATTCATTTCTTTTTCAGATGATTTTTCATTTGTTTTTAGTCAAATTGGCTTCTTTTTCGGATGATTATAATTACACGGTGCTTTAAAGAGCGAGATCTTAGAAACGGTATTTCGTATCCACTCCCTTTAAAACATAGTGTACACAAATATTGCAGAACAAAGGGCTTAGAATAATTTCCAGCATTGATGATAAATAAAAACAAAATTTAAACTTAGAATCAGTTATATTTGTAAAAAAAAATGGATACATCCTTAAATCATTTTGAGTGAATATAATTACTGTTTTAATACACACACACAATAAACTTTTATCACATAGATATACCGTGTTCATCGCAATTAAGATAAATTAAGTACTGCAATTAGAAGCAAGTGGATTAAAGTAGGTACAGAAAACCCTCGAGAATACTTCCCAAGCCATGAAACAGAAACCTATATTTGTGCGTTCGGAGTCCGTTCTCTAAAATGTTCTATATTGATGCTTATGGAAAAGTACCAAACATTGATTTTATAAATGCTATAGAGCCCAAACTACTATCCATACAGGAAAATAGTCTTCTAGTAATTTACTGCTTGGTTCCTTATCTTACCACAGGCTGCACTTACTACATACCTTCCTTAACAAAATAATAAAATAGTTTTGATTACAAAGTAACCTTACCATTTTAGGCTCAATTCCTCTCAGCTGTGCATGTGTATGTGCAGCCGGAGTTCGAATCTGTAGGCAGCTACATTCGATATCACCAGCCCAATGGCATCGCATGACGGCACAGCGACATTACAATGATTACTCAGCTGAGAATTTTTATTTGAGAAATCGTAGTCATTTGGCTAAGATACATTTTTTTAAATAATTTTGTTAGGAAAGTATGAAAATTTTATTACAGTTCGGAAGATAAGAAAGCAAGCTTGAGATTATCAGAACACCATTTTTCGGTGTGAATAGTAGTATAGGGCGGAGGAGCTATTCAAATCAAACGTTTGTCAGTTTTACACAAGAACACTGCAAATATTTTATGTAAGGACTACGGTGGGCCTCGCATGTGGTAGGGAGGGAGTCTCTTTCATGGCTTGTGAAGTATTCTCGAGGGTTTTGAGGTATAATGAGGCTAACTAAAAGTTAGATTGAAATGGAAAACTGCCCGACCAATCCTCGAAAGTACTGTACATCAATTCCTACTTCATTGTTGTAAACTTCCATGATATGCTCAATGATTTCCCAATATTTTCCTTCCTTTGTCAAATCATTTACAAAACTCTAGTAAAATTTAAACGTACGTAAGTAATTTAATGTTCTTTTTTAGTTTATCTTGTTAATGAAACTTACATAATACCACGTTGTGGATACATCATTTTCATCAGTCAGGGGACTTTGTACTCCGTAGGTCTGCAACGCTAGTCATCATAGTCGGCATATAGCAATATGGGATGCCATATATTCAAAATTACTGAATTACGGTGGAAGCTCTCTGATATCATATCAAAGTTTGCTTAGATGTCAAGATATATATGTATGAACTATTTCTGAAACATATATGTACTACATAGTATATCTGCAGTTAATACATTTTTCGATTTAGTTGATATTATATGCAAACGGAGCTGTGAGGAATGTGAGAATTCTACTACTGAATGTAAAATATAAGGACACAAATTTACATAGGTATGGTATTAGTATAACCATTGAGATCCTGCCGAATTAGCTGTTTACCAATTCCAGATTGAGAAACTTGATGCACTGCCGCATTCAAGCTGAAGAAACCGAAGAAATAATATATGAGCACACCACAGCTATACAGATCCCTCTGTAGTAAACATACATATGAAACTACTAGAAAAGTACTTTATTTACAACGTTTCAAAGTGCATAGAATCAATCAAAGTTTACATATCGAAACGAAGAATTTTTGTTTATACTGTCTTTCACTGATACTCCGAAACAGAGTGTTCTTATAAAGGCACTTTGGATTTTTTCGATTATGGAACCATCTTGAAAACTGTTGAAATTTTTTACTCGACAAACATCTCTAATCAGCGATACAGACATACCGAAATGTTTGTAAATTGAGATAAATAAAAAGTGAATAATTTAAATGTAAAAACACGCACCTGTAGAAAAGCTGCAGTAGTTTTTGCAATCGGTAAAGAATTCCACACATTCGGTCCAAACCAATATACTGGAAACATAAAGCCAGAAGATAGAAAAACACAATTATGGATAAAGTAAATCTGAGCGTACTTAATTTGGGTGTGTAAAATTGTAAAATTAAATTTAAATTTTAACATTCTGGATAGCATCTCTCATGGACCTATCGGCTAGAACCTCTATTGAGCGTATTATGTTTAAAATTAATCACATCACGGATTTTTATTTGATCGTCTTTTATTTTTCCAGCGCAGTATTGTGTAGTGGAAGCGATTAACTGAAATTGTAAAATTGTAAAATTTATGAAAAATAACAGCTGCACTTGGTTTTAACTTGAGCTTTATGGCAAATTCAATTGGGAACCGGGTTCCAATTCCTTTACCAGCCTTTTTCTTGAGTAAACATCCGCGGCCAATCTCCGATTTTCTTCAAACTTTGCTCACTAGTTCTAATTTACTCACAAATCACGAATATCAAAATAATTTTGAGCGGAAACTTATACTTTCCGAGATATTCAAATTTTAAATTACTGAAATTTGCATTTGAGATTATAGTTTTATTGGGAGTTAGATCGTAAATACTGTTTTAATATATTCACGGAATCACCATTTACACTAATCATATAAAGTTTCATCAAGTCTCGGTCGGCAGTTTGCTTTATTGAAATTTGATTTCCTGCTAAGTGAGGACGCCTTGTGGCGCCATTTTGTAATAGGTTTAATTTCATGATATTTTGTGTTAAACTTCTAAATACGCCCGAGACGATAGAATATTTATGCAGAAATACCCACGAATAATTAAGACTGGGAAGAGATCTTTGAGGAGACGTCGGATTTATTAGCAAAGCTTGAAGATTACAAGGTGCTGCTGCTTCCTAGCTTCTATGGAAGACTGTGTAGTTTTGGAAATCCAGGGACCGGCCTCTCTTTAAAAACGATTAATTACGCATCACTACATATTTCGCTGAGACTATGGTTGCAACCACGGACATCAAACTCAATCACAACTAAGAAGATTTAAGTTGAACCTGGAACAAGCCAGCAATAATTCTATCCATAATATAATTAAGTTTGAGATCACATTTGGATATGAGATCACATTTGGATATGAACTCCTGGGAAAACAATCTGATACTAATCTATTAAAACCAAAACGACAACTAAAGCTGTTAGATTAGATTTAAGATTGCATATTGGCAAATTGGTAAGTTAAACTTTCGCCAATATTTTCTACATTACAACTAAATATTTCCAATATTGATTTATTAAATTAAATTAAAATTAAAATCCAAATTTATAATCAAAGTTTAAAGCTAAATTTTAAACAGAATTAAATTAAATTAAATCCAAAACTATAACTAACTAACTAAATCCGAATCGATTTGATTGGAAGCTTGAAAATTGAAAAATCAAACTATTGCCTATATTTTAATTGGAATTAACAGGACCATCAGACATTTAAATTATATATTGGAGAGCCGATTTGAGTTAATATTGAGAATTTGAATGTTGCATCGGTGCCGCAATATTTTGAAACGGCCCGTAAGACAGGTATTAAATAGCAATCCCCAACATGTATGGTCACTTCCTCATTTTCATTTTTGTGCATTTATGATAGCGTTTCTAGTTTTAAGGTTGTATATAACAATACGACAATAGAGTCAGAGAGTTTACGTTTTTTCCTAATAGATTTTTTGCTTAGAATACGTGGCAACGGAAATGTAGGTAGTTGCCTCGCCTAGTGTATATGTATAGTATATTTCATACTTGTTTGGATTTTGAATTATTATAGTTCAGTTCAGTAGATCTTTTCGGCTGGCATCTCTAGTGATGTAGAAGCTGGTAGTTGCATCACCATGTATTTGTGTTCATACTTGATTTTTTAATGGGTTCTTTCTCTGCTAATACATTAATAATACATAATCATAACTCATAACACATAGTCAGGCACTGAATGATGATGAATCGGATGATCAATACTCGCGATCTGGTGCTAAGTCAACATACACAGATTCCTTCACTGCCCCTGGTATGCCAGGTATGAGGACCCGGCTCTCCACTCCATTAACGCTGGGAGCGCTAATGCCCCAGATAGAATAAAGTCAAAGAACTCGCATAAATTATCCACCCCCGCCATTAGCGTTAAACCAAACACTCCGAGGAATAAAAGCAAAAACAAAACCAAAAATAGAAATAAAGGGGAAGATCCAGTAATTAAGCGGGATACAGAATTACATATATGTACCATTTTTGACTGCTCGGGCGACCCATCCAAAAAGTACCCGAAAGAGAAAACAGTTGAATGGATACATTGCTTATGTTGCAAGAAGTGGCGTCACGTTGTCTGTGCAGGAATTGACTACCCTACATATTTCGCTAGTTATAAGCATCACTGTGACCTAATTTGGGTCTGTAGTAGTTGCATTACATTGGCTAGATCTTATCTGACACCAGCAACAACGCGTGTAGCCAAACAGCAGTCCCATCTTTATTCAGATCTAATAGATAGCACCTGCTCGTCACCGTACATCGATTCCCCCTGTCCGCACAAGATTCAGTGGACTCCCCCCTGAAGCGAATCATATCAACACAGACCTCAGCAAGCAGAGTCTACCAGTGTGCTCCTCTTAGCAGTGGGTGAGTACCCACACGTGGTCTACCCTCATTCATCGGATAGAATTCTGGTTCTTACCCCTATCCAAACAACAACATCAACTAGCAATATTTCAGCATCATCAATCGGCTTACCTAAGAGTCATTCGCTAACAGCTATTCAGCATTCCTCACAGTCTCAGAAAGCTGTTGGAGGTGTATATTGTGACGAATCTTGCACGAGCATTGAGGCAAGACTCCTACAATTATCGATGAGGGTGGATTCTATTACTGGCGGCAGCACCATTGATATTGGTGCGTTGTCACATATCTACGAAAAAAAAGAACGCTGGTAATCAGTAATCTTGCTAGTGCTTTGACGTATAGTAAAGTCAAGGACTTCTTTTTACCTGCTCTATGTGCAAGTATTGACCTGCCAAAATCATTTTGTGATAGTGTTGAGCTAATCTCACCTATCCGACCTAAGACCGGTCTACCTACTCCAAGTCTATCTAAAGTCTTCATCAGGTTTTATAGGGAGGAAGACTGCTGTGCATTTAAATTTGTGGTGTAACCGTAATAATTTATTTCTTAATATTCTCAAATGTAATGTTATTGTCTTTAGCCGTAAGTTTTCTCCTTTTGCGTACCAGTATCACATAGACAATGTTTCTATAAATGTAGTAGACCACATTAAGGATCTGGGCATTATCTTTAACTCAACTTTTCAATGCTCATTCGTGAGGTCTATACTGGAATACGGCTGTCAAGTGTGGAGTCCTTATTACAGTGTACATATTAAACAGGATTGAATCTATACAGAAAAAGTTTCTACGTTTTGCCCTTCGTCACTTTCCGTGGATTGATAGGTTTGAGCTTCCACCATATTCTGATCGTCTGGTTTTAATTAATATAACGTCACTCCATAAGAGGCGCGAGTTCTTATTGTGTGTTTTCATTCATAAAGTTTTGACTGGATTAATAGATTCTCCTGAAATTCTTAAATCAATTTCGTTGAATGTTCCTGATAGAATTTTAAGGTACCGCGACATTCTTTTCATTAAGAGTCATCGAACGAATTATGGATTTTATGAGCCCCTCAGTAATATGTGTAGAATTTACAACAAATATTCAAATATTTTAGATTTCAATATTGATTCAAGAGCAATTAGGAATTTGATTCTTTGAAGAGGTTTGTGATTTTATTTTTTATTGATTTATCGCAAACAAATTTTATTTTTATTTATTATTTTTTTATTTACACACTATGGTACTTTATATATAAGTCAGATTATATTTATATATGTTGGCTAAATAAATAAATACTGTACGCTACGCTATGTATGTTTGCAGTATACGCAATATCAAAGAAGCAATGGATTTGACAAAACGCCCAATTACACTACGCTGTGCTACGTTTTTAAATCTGCGCAATGCCTTACTGAAGCGCTTGCCTCTGCGCTCTGCAGACATGCCAAGAGAGCTAAGATAGAACAAAGAAGCCATGCGCGCTTCCGAGGAAGTTCTTCAGAAAGTTTCTTAGCGCTCTTTTTCCCTGGATGTTGATATCGTCCACTGACATACATGGCACAAATATAGAATAAGCTGTGAAAACCCTGTTATGATACTATGTTGAGTGATTGGATTGGACGTGAAGTCCAGACTGCCAGCATGAGCTGACAGATCACTCGGTGGACAGCGTTGAGGTATAGGGCGGCACGCTAGCTCGCCTCGGCTATTGGCGGAGAGTGTGGGAGGGGGGGGGGGGGTGGTCTACGAAAACCTGCCGCTTTCACCTGCCGTATACAAAAGGATATCGTGCCAAGAAAAGCCGTCGCAACACATCCTGTAAAGAAGGGACCTTTACACCATTTACCCTTACCTATGTGAAGGCGCAGATGGCATGCCTTCAGCTGCTTGGCCCCATCCACCCAATAACACTGAGGGCAGCAAGTATCGTATTCAGTGTCCCTAATGATGACCTGTAAAAGAGAAGTAGAGGAGCAGACCTAGTCAACCTACATTCCAGGAGGGTGAAAGGAGGAGAATCAAAAACCTTAAAGTTCCATTACGTTATAAGTGACTTTATAAAAAAATTCAACCATAACAACGGAGGTATTCAGCAATTAGTGGACTTAACGCTATAGTCGTATATCGTATGGAAGCAATTAGACATTTTCTAAATTTATAATACTCTACGCACTATGGGTCGACACAAAATATCCTAAATAAATTTGCCATTTAGTCTATGAAATTTATCTTAATTTATTTATAGAGTCTCATACGTTGACTGATAGACACATACCTACAGCTATCTAAGCTTTATAAACCAAAACGAAACAAGCGTTGACTATCTTAAGCTTCTCTTCCTTTTTAAAAATGTTTGAGTTAATTCATTTCGTTTGTTTTTTTTTATCCTTTTGGTCTTTTCATTTAGATTGACATAAGTCATAAGAAGAGAAGTACTCTAATTAAATTAAATTCATTTATTTAATATAAAATAAATAACGTCGTAGTGCGTATTCTTTATGTATACAGTTTGAACATGTGTCTTTTTCTTAATAAAAACAAAAAAATCGCTCTTCTAATCATATGTTCTATCAAGTCCTAATTGCAAATACTATATTCTGTATATATATTAAAATCTTAGCTAATGGGTTCAGTCTTGCATTAGTGCGACTGTATCTGATTCGGTATAAATAAACAAAAAATGTTGCAATAATGGTCCTGGAAGACTTAGGTACTGTGATGAGTGACGGTCCCCCGCAGTGGTACCTCCATGGATGGTCCATTCATACTTTGTACATTCCTAGACAATTTTTTTTTTTTAAAAGAATTAAGTTTAGCCTACTCAAAACTAATGCATGTTACACTTCCCTTTTTAGTATTTTAGATCTTAACTGGACTAACGGTTAATCTAATTGCTGGACATCTATGATTATTTTGATTTTAACTTCATCGTTGATCTGCATTGATGTTCATCGAGTACTTTCATTGCTTGGGCCCGCTGGGGTGTTACTGAGGCAGCTCTTGGTCTTATGCCTCGCACAAATATGGTGGAAATCCTCGCTAGTTAAATCAGCACAACTAGAAATGGGCCCACGTATCACGTTGAGCAAGGATGATTCCAAAATTTATTCCAGAGAAAAAATCTTTTCATTCTGGGTTTACGGACGGAGAATTCACCATATTCCAGAGGTATTGTGTACTCTATATGAGGCCTGAGGTGAATTCTAGCAGCGCTGCCGAGCAACTCGTTAGTGTTGATCGAAATTGTACTTTTCGAGTGGATGATGAAAAAATCCTCCCGGAATACAATAGTAATTCGCCAGATATAAATGCGATTTCCCGCTATGAGTAATTTTCCAGCTTCCGCTTTCCTGTCTTTTTCAACGTGAAAAATCACATCCGAAGAGCAGACGTCTTCTCTTTTATCTTTATATGGCCGGCCCATAGCCACTTGAGCGGCGAAGAAAATGCACGGAATGCCAGAAACGAAAAAGAAGAAGAAGAGTGTAGACATCTGTCGTGTGCTTTTAGAAAAGTTACGCTCGTGAAAATACTTAGAAATCGGATACTGTGTAAAATCGTGAATTTTCTTTTGGCATCATTCACGTAATTTGATATATTCAGAACTGGGAAGAAAACCTGATAAGCAGAAAAGGGGGAAGCTGCTGAGACTGGACAGTGAAGCTTTGTTTTAACATCGTGCTAATAAAAAAGAAGTAAAAGTGCGAAGATAAATTGTTTAACTAAAATATCATAGTTCCGATAAATCGTAACCAAAAAGTTTTTTTAATGCAAACAACAACGGGATGATTCACTGAATAAACTGATATAAAGCGGTCCACAGGACATGTAAAAATCCAACGCGAAAGATAGCAAGCAAAATAAATAGTGAGGCAAAATTATCACAGGGGCTATGGTAAAGTTTTAACCTTAGAAACATATATATATTTATATGACGGAGTATAAATAGCCCCGTGGAATTTCACAGCTTCAGCGTGAGACTCCGTAGATCTTGTGCAGTACTCCAGGCATACCACTGGCAGAATGACGTATGATGATACATTTACGATATGTGATGTATCTAAATTAATTATGATCCGGAGATCTAGCGACGGCCTTTTCACCATTTATTGTATCTTCTTGTCAAGATGCAAAAGCTGCATTCGCAACGACAAATTCTAGAGACGAACAACATGTGTAGTGTATAGTACAGGCAGTCGTCAGCACCACTTTCACCTTTTACACCAACAAATTTTTTTCAAAAAGAAGAGGATTTAATTTTAAAAAAATTATTACGGCATTAGTTGCAACTCATTTAGAAGTCAGCTTCACAAATTTCAGTTTATCTTACTATATGTTTAGTATTGCTTAAGAGGAGTCAGTACTTAGCAAAAATTTCAATTTAAATACCAGCGAGCCTGTAGGCAATAAAACTTACTATACGTAGGTTTGTGTCATGAAAGTATGAAAATGCATATAAAATTAGCCTAGACCTAGACCACAAATCACATTAGAGACATCTAGGGTAAAAGACAGAAACCCAATATGCGAAAATTTAAGACGAAAATAAAAATTTGCAGTTCAAAGAAATTGAAAATTTTTAAAGAGATTTAACTCTCCTGAATTTTATTTTGCACATAATTGCTAAATATACTATTTTGCTTTATATTTCTAAAACTTTCAACAAAATATTGTTACGTGCAATAGAAAGAGACAACTGGTGACATCTACTGGCAATGTGGCAATGGAGAAGTAAAGACTTTAGGTTCGAAGAATTGATTATGGTATCTACAGGAAGGTTCAGGAATAGAATGAATAGAACAGTCAAGAAGCTTCTGGAAAATAGAACACTCGAGAATAATCTAGAGAGTTTCTAGGGTATAAATATAACAGTTGTCATAGCCAGAGAAAGAGTCTTGTTTTAGACGTTGCAGTGTTAACAAGTGAAAGTAATAAACGTGCGAAAGTGTTGTAATTAGATTGCGATAATTGAAAGTACAGTATTAGCGATAATTAGAGTTGAGTTGATTAATAGAAAGTTTATGAATTTTGTATGATTAGAGTGAAATAAAGAACTTGTATAATAAGTATTTAATATTGTGTTTTAAATAACGAACCTAAAGGCCACGCTCGCAACAACTGGTGTCAGAAGTGAAATAAATTCGCGAAATAAAGTGGTGACAATTGACTTAAAAATTCAAACTGTGATTAATTTTGTGAAATTGTGTTAAATTTTGAAAGTTCTGGAAAATAATTTATATTCAACTTTACGTGAATTACTAAAGTAATGGGGCGAAAATTCGAGGAGCTTCGAACGCAGGATTTGAAAGTAGAGTTAGGGAACCGGTCATTACAAACGACAGGTGCAAAGAAAGTGCTAGTCGAGCGACTCAGACAAGCTTTAATAGAGGAAGGAAAGGATCCTGAAACATTTGTTTTTGAAGAGAACTTGGAAGAAATCGAAGCTGAAGAAGAGCCTGCGATGAAAATGGAACAGCTTTTGAGTACTTTAATGAGCAAAATGGAAGCCCGTTTTGATGAACAAAAGAATTCTCTCGAGGAACAAAACAATTCTCTCAAGGAACAAAAGAATTCTCTCGAGAAACACAAGAAATCTATAGAAACCCGTCTGGACGAGCAAAAAGATGCTTTTGAGCAACAAAAGAATGCTTTTGAGGAACAAAAGAATTCTCTGGAATCCCGTTGGGATGAACAAAAGAATTCTCTGCAGAATTGTCTAGAAACTTGTTTGGAGGAACAGAAGAACTTTCTGAAAGGTTCATTAGACGAACAAAATGTGAAGATTGAAGAAATCCAGCAGGAAGTGTTGGAAGTTCGACAACTACAACAATTGCAGGCTGATGTGGAACGATTAGCGCATCTTTCATACTCCAGCGTAAATGCGGATTTCCTTAATGAAGTGGCAACAGAGGCATTTGTGAACGCTATTGCAGATCAAAATTTACAACAAGCGTTAAGGCTAGCAGGAAAGAAATCAACAACAGAAGCACTAGCTTATGCATTAGCGTATGAATCCGCCAGACAAGCTTCACGGAGTGCAGTACGAGTAAGAGAAATTTCAGTGGAAGAATGTACTTGTAACAGAGTACAATCATCACAGAGCCCGCCTTCACGTGGTGTCCTTCGATGCTGGAATTGTAATAGATCAGGGCACCTTCAAAGAGACTGCAGAAAACGTCGACGAGTGGAATCACATGAAGAAGGGAAAGAAGAATGCCAAAGATGTCGAGCCAGGGAACAAGCTATTCGTGGAGAGACTAGATATCAAGCAGCGACTAGTCGCATCAGCTCTCCTGTTGAGCAATCGGAAAACTAGTAAAAACCAACTTTGTGGGGCAGAAGTTGGTTGGTGGAATCGGCAGCCCCGAAGTCATCATTCAAGTAGGCCAGTTGCAGAGAAATAATAGCAGTCTTGTTATATATGGAAGTGTAGGAAAAAATGACTGCGCAGTCACTATCGATACTGGAGCTGCAAGATCAATTATTAGAACAGATCTTGTTAAGAATAAATGGCTTCATAATACCACCAAATATCTACTAAGAACAGCAACTGGAGCAGCAGCACGGGTGTTTGGAGAAATAACTTTAGATGTTCAACTAGGCGAACTACTATTTCCTCACACTTTCCTGGTTTCAGACATAATGGATGAATGCATTCTTGGAATAGATTTCATGACCACATACAAAATAAATCTGGATATCGAAGAGCGGACTCTCAAATATGGGAACATAGAAATTCCTATGAAATTAGGAGAAGGAACAGATCATCCTGTGAAAGTAAGGACGATGGTCTGCGAAAATATAACTCTTTCGCCGTGCTCCGAGACACTAATATGGACAAAGCTTACTGATGACATCGGGACCTGCAGATTCTATCTGGTGGAGCCTAACCCCACAAAAGTCACATCGAGCATCATTGTGGGGAAGACTTTAGTGAAGGCAGAAGGTGCAACATTAATACCAGTCAGAGTGCTTAACACATCCGAAAATGAGGTACAACTAAAAGAAGGTGCTATAATTGGAAATTGTGAACCCGTTTACCAAATCGTCAATTTGGGTAATGGTAGTAATGTCAAGGAGACAAAAACTATACCAGCTACTACCCAACAGGTTCAGAAACTTCATTCGTCCAGTGCCTTAAGTAAACAACAACACAACGATACAACGATGCCAAAGAGGTGATCGATGAATTTTCGGAACTATTTGCAATGAATGATGATGACTATGGTAAAACAAATCTTGTCCAGCATCGGATCGATACAGGAGAGTCCAGGCCCATTCGACAGACACCACGAAGATTGCCATTAGCCAAACAACCAGAAGTTGCAGACATGATGAACTCTATGAAGAAACAAGGCATAATAGAGAAATCTAACAGCCCTTGGATATCGCCGGTTTTTCTGGTTAGGAAAAAGGATGGCAGCACCCGATTCTGTGTAGATTACCGCCAACTAAATAACGTGACGAGAAAAGATAGCTATCCATTACCAAGGATTGATGACACGTTGGATACCCTTTCCGGAGCGCAATGGTTTTCCACGCTGGATTTAAAGAGTGGTTACTGGCAAGTGGAAATACATCCCGAGGACCGAGAGAAAACTGCTTTCTCAGTTGGCAGTGGCTTATGGCAATTCAAAGTAATGCCATTTGGGTTATGTAATGCTCCAGCCACATTCGAACGACTAATGGAATGTGTTCTACGTGGTTTAACCTGGAAAACATGTCTTGTCTACTTGGATGACATAATAGTAATCGGAAGGACATTCAAGGAACATAAAAACAACTTACGGGACGTACTTCAAAGACTCAAAGATGCAAAATTGAAGCTCAGTGCGAGTAAATGTGCTCTATTCAAAGATGAAGTTAAATATTTAGGGCACATAGTTTCATCACAAGGAGTAAGAACCGATCCAGAGAAGATAGAAGCCGTCAAAAATTGGCCAGTTCCAAAGGACAAACATCAATTACGGAGTTTTCTTGGTTTAGCTACCTACTACAGGCGATTCGTGAAAGGTTTTGCAGATATAGCAAGAAGCCTACATCAACTTACAGAAAAGGGAAGGCCGTTCATATGGTCGGATAAATGCAACGAAAGTTTTGAAAATTTGAAGCAACAGCTCTGTGAAGCTCCAGTACTTCATTATCCAAAGCTGGGAAAAACATTTATATTAGATACGGATGCCAGCAATGAAGGTATTGGTGCAGTGCTTTCGCAGGAGGAGAATGGTCAAGAAGTTCCAGTAGCTTACTATAGCAAAGCACTTTCAAAGCCAGAGAAAAATTATTGTGCTACAAGAAAAGAGCTACTTGCTATTGTAAGTTCAACAAAACATTTTCATAAATATCTCTACGGGCAGAAATTCATCCTTCGCACCGACCATGCAGCGCTTAAATGGCTTCTGCAGTTTAAGAACCCTGAGGGACAAGTCGCGAGATGGATAGAGCGACTCCAAGCTTATGATCTTGAGATCCAACACCGAAGAGGTCGTATCCATGGAAATGCAGATGCCCTTTCACGACGTCCATGCAAACTTGAATGCAAACATTGCGCACGGGTGGAAGAAAAAGAAACAACAGCAACTATACAGTTGGTAACCGTAGAACCATCTACTGGTTGGGACAATGAGGACCTGAGAACAGCACAACGAGAAGATCCGGACATTTCACCTATTCTCGCTTGGAAAGAAGATATGGAAAGACCAGACTGGAAGGATATTTCGGAACGGAGCGAGAAGCTGAAAAGTTACTGGGCTCAATGGAACTCTCTTCATGTTGAATGTGGTATATTAAAACGCAAATGGGAAGCACCTAACGGCGAATATTTCCGAATGCAGATAGTCGTGCCAGAATCAAACGTCAAAGATGTTCTAGAAGAAATGCACGGTGGAACCTCTGGAGGACATTTGGGAGTGAACAAAACAATTTCCAAAATACGGGAAAGGTTTTATTGGCTACATATGCGAGAAGATGTGGAGGAGTGGTGCCGCAGATGCACTGTCTGCGCTGCTTGCAAAGGGCCGCAACACAGAAGCAGAGGTGAAATGCATAAGTATAATGTCGGAGCCCCCTTTGAAAGGATAGCTGTAGACATCGCTGGACCTTTTCCTGAAACGGATGGCGGTAACCGTTATATTTTAGTTGCCATTGACTATTTCAGTAAATGGCCTGAAGCTTATGCAATCCCTAATCAAGAGGCAGCCACAGTTGCGGAACAAATAATAACGAATTGGGTCAGTAGGTTTGGAGTGCCTCACGAACTTCATTCGGACCAAGGACGGAACTTCGAATCGCGGACTTTCCAGGAGATGTGTAAAATGTTGGGAATAAGAAAAACTAGAACAACTCCTCTACATCCACAATCTGATGGCATGGTAGAGCGCTTCAACAGAACATTGATCGAGCATCTAAAGAAAGTAGTTGACTATCATCAACGCGATTGGGATCGACACATTCCTATATTCTTAATGGCTTATAGATCAGCTATTCATAGTACTACCGGACAAACTCCAGCTAAAGTCATATTCGGAAGAGAGATGCGTTTACCTAGCGACCTCAAATTCGGTACCCCCAGAGGTGAACAAAAGTTACCAGAAGACTACGTATCGGAGCTCAAACAACAATTAGCTGATGTGCACGAGGCCACGAGGACGAAATTAGCAACAAATACTGATCGGATGAAGACCCGCTATGACCTACGTGCTAATTCCGCAGGATTCAATGAAGGTGATCTTGTTTGGCTCTACAATCCGAGACGACGTAAGGGACGTTCTCCAAAATTGCAACAAAACTGGGAAGGACCGTATTCAGTAGTAACTAGAATTAATGACGTCGTATACAGGATTCAGCGTGGCACAAGAGGCAAGCATAAAATTGTTCATTTGGACCGCTTGTGTCAATGCTACGAGCATCAAGACCGTGGACCACCTGTTGTTCGGGACGAACAAACTTAAGAAGGGGCAGTGTTACTTGCAAAAGAAAGAGACAACTGGTGACATCTACTGGCAATGTGGCAATGGAGAAGTAAACGACTTTAGGTTCGAAGAATTGATTATGGTATCTACAGGAAGGTTCAGAAATAGAATGAATAGAACAGTCAAGAAGCTTCTGGAAAATAGAACACTCGAGAATAATCTGGAGAGTTTCTAGGGTATAAATATAACAGTTGTCATAGCCAGAGAAAGAGTCTTGTCTTAGACGTTGCAGTGTTAACAAGTGAAAGTAATAAACGTGCGAAAGTGTTGTAATTAGATTGCGATAATTGAAAGTACAGTATTAGCGATAATTAGAGTTGAGTTGATTAATAGAAAGTTTATGAATTTTGTATGATTAGAGTGAAATAAAGAACTTGTATAATAAGTATTTAATATTGTGTTTTAAATAACGAACCTAAAGGCCACGCTCGCAACAATATTGTAATTTCTCGTCGGTGAAATATCGAGAGAAAAAACAAGTACTATTAGAGTTAAACCATTAAAAAATGCGCCACTAAAACTGAAAAAAACTCGACGTTATTTGCTAGATCTAGGCTTTATCTCTCTAACATAGTCACAATATAAAGAAATGAGAATACCTACTAAGAGGAATTTGATTTGAAATAAATCAATTTTTACCATTTTTTACAAGTTTCCGAGCTAATATCTCCATTCCAATACATTTTTTTTATTTTTCTCGACGCTATTTACTAGACCTCTTCGTAACCTTTAATTTAAGATATAAATCAATTTTCTGCTACAAATAGTTTGCTAGAAATTCGCATTGAAAAATGTATGAAACTTGCAAATCTTGGTACTGACTCCTCTTAACGTGAAAAATAAGGAAAAGGGAACTAAACAATATTTAGAGACGCATAGTCTCAAGATTCACTCCAAAATCGAAGGTCCTAGACAAATATAGGTATTATTCGCAAAATGTTAGTGTCGTCCAGCAATTTTCAGTGGTCTTCATGAATAAGCCCGCGTAAACGTCAAAAATTCTAATTGTTAGCATTCCGCAATTTGCTTAAGACCCAAGTATATTTTTTTAGATCACGAAATCTTGAAGTGCTAGAGAGAACAGGAATATAAAATCTATTTAGTGTCATTTATAATAGTGGCAGCAAAGCATCTAAGGGGCGCCTCTTCGATGGATCCTCAACGAAAATAAAACTGCAAGTGTTCTATATAATTTTTATTAAAAAGAAAAAAATATTAAACAGAGATTAACTACAGACAAAAAGGGGAAAGAAACCCCAGTTGTAGCTTTAAAAGGAACGTTCTGGTGCCTTGTTCGAATGCAGGAATAAAACAATTTATTATGGTCTTACTGACACTCGCGTTCTTGAATACTCCCAGTTTCAAAAGGTGTACCGCGTCAAGTTAAATAGTTGTGGAAAATATGTGTTGAATTTAATTTTGATTTAGCTCCCGTTTCTTGATAGGGTTACTCATCATCGTTATTCTTAATTTTTGTCGGTAAGTTGTACATGTCCTAAGTACATAGCTTTTATTTTCTTGTGTTTAAATGAACTCACACCCTGCTTTCGCTATGAACTTTAGAAGTATACTTTTGATTCCTAGTAATAAAACATAAGTAAATAGTATAAGAATTACTGATAATTTTTGGGTAAATTTTAAAGTGAAACTGTATTTAGATGTGCAAGAGGAATAGAGACTTGGAAACGGTACAATTAGATAAGCACTTATAACTAGATATTGTCCTTTTTATATCTCCTCTTTAAGAGCATATTGTAATGCAACTAAAATTTCTTGCCATCAGGAAGTAGTAGATAATGACGGCTATCCAATACGACAAATTAGTTCCCGAATAAAACTATTATAACGATATGAAATCTTAGTAGTCTATTTTTCCTCTCACTCTCCTGGAGCCCTCTTAACATGGAGGTTGACTAGGTCCGCTCTCGTCTTCTCTTTTCAGGTCAACAGGGACACTGTAAATGATCTGCCCTCAGTGTCGATTGGGTGGTTGGGGCTAGCAGAGGAACGCAAGACATCTGCGCCTTCACAAGAATATTGGTAAGTGGTGTAAAGCTCCCTCCAGGACTGAATGTGTGCTACAGCCTTTTGTTTAGCCAGGCACAAATTTATTTTATATATGGCTGGTGGCAGCGGCAGGTTTTCGTGGAACCTCCCCACATTCTCCGCCAATAGCCGAGGCAAGCTAGCGTGCCGCTCTGCAGTCAACGCTGTGCACTGAGCGATCTGTCAGCTCATGCTGACAGTCTGGACTTCACATCCAAGTCAATCACTCTACATACTTCCATAATAATTCTTCCGGATTCTTGATCTAGTCTTTTTCGTTCTTCGAACTTTTCGTGTTTTACCTCGCGTCCACCCAAAAAGAAACTACATAAAAGAGGAGTCCTCTCCAAAGTCACCCCCTTTTTTGTCCGCCAAAAATTCTTCTTCTTCTCTGTCACTTTCGCTCGGGGTTATGCCTCACCCAGGCTCACTCGTGTGGTCTTGCCAAACGTGGCAGCACCGTCGCCGTGTATCTCCTAGTGCGTACTACTACTAGCTCCAGTTTAGCATAGTGCTGCATGCAGCATCCTACGACCATAACAACCCTTTATTTCGCACAATTGTACACCGATTCATAATTTATTATTATTTGTCGATTAAAAACACTAAAGATGTTGAAAAATAGTATTGCATAACATAAAAATTGTTTTAAATAACACACAAATTAATTGTAAATATTACTGAAAACTGTGTTCTTCTGCAGATTTGATGCCAAATATGACTGAGCTTGTAAGAGATAGATGTACGTAAACAATATATTTGTCTGAATTTTTATGTCAATTCCAATGCATTCCAATTAATACAGCCGTACTGTTTCCAAAATTGATAACAATTCAGTGTACATTTTGAGCTTAAAAGAGACAAATAGATTTAGCCAAAATTTGTGCCATTTTTGACTATAGGAATTAGATAGGATGGTTCAGTCTATTCTTATTATATGTCAGTGGTGAGAATAGTCTACGATTTTCAGTACAACCGGCGACACTATTTGTTATTATTTAATTTTGATAGACCACTTGATTTTTCATTTGTTTTCAGTAATTCATTTCTTTTTCAGTTCAGATGATTTTTCATTTGTTTTTAGTCAAATTGGTTTCTTTTTCGGATGATTATAATTACACGGTGCTTTAAAAAGCGAGATCTTAGAAACAGTATTTCGTATCCACTCGCTTTAAAACATAGTGTACACAAATATTGCAGATCAAAGGGCTTAGAATAATTTCCAGCATTGATGATAAATAAAAACAAAATTTAAACTTAGAATAAGTTATATTTGTAAAAAAACAATGTATCCTTACATCGTTTTGAGTGAATAATTACTGTTTTAATACACACACACAATAAACTTTTATCACATAGATATACCATGTTTATCGCAATTAAGATAAATTAAGTAGTGCAATTAGAAGCAAGTGGATTAAAGTACAATGAGGCTAACTAAAAGATAGATTGAAATGGAAAACTGCCCGACCAATCCTCGAAAGTACTGTACATCAATTCCTACTTCATTGTTGTAAACTTCCATGATATGCTCAATGATTTCCCAATATTTTCCTTCCTTAGTCAAATCCTTTACAAAAATATAGTAAAATTTAAACGGACATGAGTAATTTAATGTTCTTTTTAGTTTATCTTGTTAATAAAACTTACAAAATACCACGTTGTGGATACATCATTTTCATCAGTCAGGGGACGTTGTACTCCGTAGGTCTGTAGCGCTAGCTCATCATAGTCGGCATATAGCAATACGGGATGGCTTATATCATAGATGTCATAAGAACTAGATGTCGCATACAGTACCAGAGAAAAGTATACAGATTTTAAATCGCTGGTCCATTCCGGAATAGACGACAACATGTTTCAGAGGTGCTGAGAACAAATGTTCCTTTAACATCAGTTTTGTATATATTTGGTCGACTCCCTCAATGTGATAGATGCGGGAAAATATGAATCACTCGACGTATCTATCATGATTTCTCTTTTATGTTGCTATACTGATCAAACTAAAGGAATGATGCACAGCACAACATATTCGGTGCGGTGGGTGGGGCGTAAACGCGCTCACAGCGATCCTCAATCAACAGATGCAGGCATCGGTCGCTGTGGTGACTGGAGACGAGCGTACGAATAGAGAAGTAAAGGAAAGGTATCGCAATTTTTGTGTACGAGAATGAAGCATTTTAATTGTGTGCAAATGTATACAAGACGTTGGCAAAGGACAGGACCATAGTGCCTCGCTCCAATATAAAATTAACAATGCCTCGACATGATGTAGGGAAGGCCGCAATTTTTTCTTAGAAATTTACTAGAATATTTTTTGCTTATTGCTTGGCTACGCGGTCACGCTCATAGCAATTGTTGCCCCCCCCCCCCCCCAAAAGTACGTATAAGTTTTAGGAAAGAATTTTCCATTAAATTTCTACGAAAAAATTGCGGCCTTCCTTCCATCAGCTCGAGTCATCATTGATTTTGTATTAGAGCTCTCGGCCAATGCATGAAAATTCGAAGGAAGAAATTTCCAGTAAATTTCTAAGATAAAATTGTGGCCTTACCTTCATTCATCGGGTCATGGTAATGGTGATTTTGTATGGAAGCGAGGCATTGCTTGCTTACCCTTTGTGCACGGAAAGCGTTGCATATTTTTGTTCTACGTGCATAGACTTTGTATGTATTAATTTGTAAATTTCTAAGAAAATTGTTAAGTTCGATAGGAGAATATTAGTTGGTGGTTGGTGCAAAACCGTCATGTAATACCATTACAAAAAATTACTCTAAGGGGCAAATGAATTTAATAAAGTTGTTGTTTCTTTTAAATCAAATCCTAATAACTACAGCAAAATAAAAAGTATGTATTTCCAAAAACGAGACAATAAAGAAGTAACATTTACGTCCCTCCCACCGCATCGAATATGTTGTGCTGTGCATCATTCCTTACTTTAATCAGTACAGCGACATGAAAAGAAAAATGATGAGAGTTACGTCGAGTGATTCATATTTTCCCGCATCTACCATGTTGAGGCAGTCGACCAAATGTATACAAAACTGCTGTTAAAGCAACATTTCTTCTCGGTGCCTCAGAAACATGTTGTGGTCTATTCCGGAATGGGCCAGCCATTTAAAATATGTACACTTTGCTACGTTATGCTATGCGACATCTAGTTCTTATGCCATCTATGCTTATATTCAAAATTACTGAATTACGGTGAAAGCTCTCTGAAATCATATCAAAGTTTGCTTAGATGTCAAGATATATATTTATGAACTATTTCTGAAACATATATGTACTACATATATCTGCTGTTAATACATTTTTCAATTTAGTTGATATTATATGCAAACGGAGCTGTGAGGAATGTGAGAATTCTACTACTGAATGTAAAATATAAGGACACAAATTTACATAGGTATGGTATTAGTATAACCATTGAGATCCTGCCGAATTAGCTGTTTACCAATACCAGATTGAGAAACTTGATACAATGCGGCATTCAAGCTGAAGAAACCGAAGAAATAATATATGAGCACACCACAGCTATACAGATCCCTCTGTAGTAAACATACATATGAAACTACTAGAAAAGTACTTTATTTACAACGTTTCAAAGTGCATAGAATCAATCAAAGTTTACATATCGAAACGAAGAATTTTTGTTTATACTGTCTTTCACTGATACTCCGAAACAGAGTGTTCTTATAAAGGCATTTTGGATTTTTTCGATTATGGAACCATCTTGAAAACTGTTGAAATTTTTTACTCGACAAACATCTCTAATCAGCGATACAGACATACCGAAATGTTTGTAAATTGAGATAAATAAAAAGTGAATAATTTAAATGTAAAAACACGCACCTGTAGAAAAGCTGCAGTAGTTTTTGCAATCGGTAAAGAATTCCACACATTCGGTCCAAACCAATATACTGGAAACATAAAGCCAGAAGATAGAAAAACACAATTATCTGAGCGTACTTAATTTGGGTGTGTAACATTGTAAAATTAAATTTAAATTTTAACATTCTGGATAGGATCTCTCATGGACCAATCGGCTAGAACCTCTATTGAGCGTATTATGTTTAAAATTAATCACATCACGGATTTTTATTTGATCGTCTTTTATTTTTCCAGCGCAGTATTGTGTAGTGGAAGCGATTAACTGAAATTGTAAAATTGTAAAATTTATGAAAAATAACAGCTGCACTTGGTTTTAACTTGAGCTTTATGGCAAATTCAATTGGGAACCGGGTTCCAATTCCTTTACCAGCCTTTTTCTTGAGTAAACATCCGCGGCCAATCTCCGATTTTCTTCAAACTTTGCTCACTAGTTCTAATTTACTCACAAATCATATAATATCAAAATAATTTTGAGCGGAAACTTATGCTTTCCGAGATATTCAAATTTTAAATTCCCGAAATTTGCATTTGAGATTATAGTTTTATTGCGAGTTAGATCGTAAACACTGTTTTAATATATTCACGGGATCACCATTTACACTAATTATAAAAAGTTTCATCAAGTCTCGGTCGACAGTTTTGCTTTATTGAAATTTGATTTCCTGCTAAGTGAGGACGCCTTGTGGCGCCATTTTGAAATAGGCTTAATTTCATGATATTTTGTGTTAAACTTCTAAATACGCCCGAGACGATTGAATATTTATGCAGAAATACCCACGAGTAATTAAGACTGGGAATAGATCTTTGAGGAGACGTCTGATTTATTAGCAAAGCTTGAAGATTACAAGGTGCTGCTTCCTAGCTTCTATCGAAGACTGTGTAGTTTTGAAAATCCAGTAACCGGCCTCTCTTTAAAAACGATTGATTCCGCATCGCTACATATTTCGCTGAGACTATGGTTGCAACCACGGACATCAAACTCAATCACAACTAAGAAGATTTAAGTTGAACCTGGAACAAGCCAGCAATAATTCTATCCATAATATAATTAAGTTTGAGATCACATTTGGATATGAGATCACATTTGGATATGAACTCCTGGGAAAACAATCTGATACTAATCTATTAAAACCAAAACGACAACTAAAGCTGTTAGATTAGATTTAAGATTGCATATTGGCAAATTGGTAAGTTAAACTTTCGCCAATATTTTCTACATTACAACTAAATATTTCCAATATTGATTTATTAAATTAAATTAAAATTAAAATCCAAATTTATAATCAAAGTTTAAAGCTAAATTTTAAACAGAATTAAATTAAATTAAATCCAAAACTATAACTAACTAATGATAGAGGAAAAGGTAAGGTACACTTTCGTATATAGTAAAAGTAACATCTGGGGGTAATTAAGCAATTGGCAACCGAGCGGTACATTAAAGAAAAACCATTAAGCCAGACGTTTTTCGTGAAACGGCTTAATTACCCTATCATAAAACTGGCGACAGAGAAGCAGGATATGCTGCCTAACCCCGAGGTTACACCTGCAAGTACAGCTTGCATGCAACTTGCACTGCCATACTTCTTGCACGTGTAACCTCTACTGCCATGCTGGCAGTACAGCTTTCAGCGAACTTGCATGCTGAAAAACCATGGCAGCTGGGAGATAGTAATTTGACATTTATACAGTTTTCAAAATGGCGGAAACGAAATGCTTGAGGGAAATTCATAAATTTATACCGGGAAAATGAAATTTTCTGGGATTATTTGCAATACATCATTTACCAACACCTTCATTTTCCTTTTTTCTTGTGTTTTTATCATTGTGATGCTTCCTTTATTGCCATAATTTTCCAATATGCGCAAGAGTTTACGTCTCAATGCCATTGTTTAAATGAACTTGCATGCAAGCTGATAAGACATCAACCGAACTGCTTTCCGCTGTCAAGTTAAAAATCGTGTTGGAAGGGAGGCTTGCATGCAAGCTGTACTTGCAGGTGTAACCGTGGGGTAAGGCACGAAGCAATATTCTGTATCCCTTGTGTAAGAATCAATTCTTGATCTCAGTGTTCAGTTCAGTGTCAGGCGGAAATTATTGAGTAGTGCGCGAGCAATTAATTAATAGTGTGAATTTTATTTATTCGCTCCATATCCAGATATTTTAAAAGGTGGGATGTAGCTCGTAGAATTAATAGAATATATATGTAGTTATAGTAGAATTATGTGTTGTTACAGTGTGATGTATGTATGATAAAGTGGGGAAATAGCTGGGGTCAGTGTCCGTCCGACCCAAACCACAGCAATTGGCAGCGGTTGGTAAGTCCACCAATAAGTTGCGGATCTCCAAGCAAAGCCTGGAGAGATTGGCGAGAGTCTGAACCCCAATCATATTTTAGTCCGTGTTCGTCCGGTTATGAGAATTATGTGTGAATGTGAACGTAACCTCGGTAGTTAGGATCCTCACTGAGTCGTTGTACTCACAGATACTTTTCTTTCTCTTTCAGGCGACCAGTGAAGTATAGGCAGCACCATAAGCCAGGCTATTTTATTTTAGCATAAAATAAACTGTTAGTAAAAATAATTTTAAATTGCGATTCATTTTGTTTTTGTAATTTAACAACTTCAGAAGTGGGATAAAGATACTCGCGTGCGAAGAGAAGGAAAGGTGTTTTTTTTTAGTGTTTGCTTAAGTGGATCCTAACTGCAGTGAATTTGTGTATTTAATCTTCTAGTATAGTGTATAAATAATATAGTAAATAAAGTGTAAATTCGATGAACAAATTAAGGAAAAAAATGTTACAGGCAAAACGCGAACGGAAAGGAGTTGTACCGGAGTGGAGTGTGCAAAGTTTACAAATTATGAGAAACGACGCTGTGGGAACTAGCAGTGAAGAAAGCAGTGAAGGGGGCATCTCCCAAAATCAGGCGGAAAAAAATGACACCCTTGATAAATTAACAAATTTAATGTGTACATTGACGCATAATGTTAATACATTGACGCAAAGGAAAAACTCGAATGTTGGTAGTGAAGTGATACCATCATTTTACCCTGGTGACAAAGTACAGGACATCAATATGTGGTTAGCTAAAGTGAGCGAATTGAAGCAAATTCATGGTTGGGATGACGTCACTACAAGCAACTATGCCACCAGCAAATTACGCGGGCACGCAGAAACTTGGCTTAAAAGTTTGGTCAGCATCAACTTCACTTGGGACGAGTGGAAAGACAAGCTAAGAACATCTTTTCCGGAAGAAATTGATTTCTATACAATACTAGAAACTATGATGAAGAGAACCAAAAGGAACAACGAGACAATGACTTCTTATTACTACGACAAGTTGGCGCTTTTGAATATGTGCGAGTTATATGACCGGAAAGCTGTGACCTGCATCATTGCCGGAGTACCAGACAGGAATGTGCAAATAGCTGCAAAAGTTGGGAAATATCAGAAGCCTGAAGAATTACTGAAATATTTAAAAACTATCGACGATATCGATAACAGAAGTGTAGCCTCAAAATGGGTCCGACCAGCGTATAAACGACCAAACGAATATTACATCAAAGATGGTGATGTCGAAAGAGAGAAAAGATACAGGCTCAGCGGAACTAGGAACATAGAAGACAATAATCGGCGAAAGTGTTATGGTTGCGGTAGCAGAGAGCACATTCTGCCAAATTGCCCAGGAAGGAAACAGTGTGAAAAATGTAAACGGCCTCATGAAGGAAAGTGTGAGCAGCCCATATACAGGAACAGACCCAATACGAAGGAACTAATGATCTTAGAGGATAAGGAGAATAAACGTGAGAAATTTTTCTTTTATGCTATTATTAACAATATCGAAGTAGAAGTATTTGTAGATTTGGGGGCAGAATGTAATACTTTAAAACACTGCATGCTAACACATTTAAACCTAGAGTACACTACAGATTTTGTTAAAATAGAGGGTTCGGTGGAGGCTCCCTGAATACGCTAGGCACGGTTAGGAATGTGAAAGTTAAAATAGACCAAGTAGAGGGCTATACAGATTTCCTCGTTGTACCAAACGAAGCACAGTCCGTTCCTGCGATTATTGGTCAACCATTTACAGAAATAGACAACGTAATAATATTCAAGGATTCAAATCAGTTGAGAATTTATGATAATAGTCTAAAGCATTTGCCGACAGTAGTGGATTTACCCCCACGAAAAATTCCGTTTTGGGCTAAAGTCAACACAGTTCTACCACCAAAGCATGTGGGTTACATAACATGCATAAGTAACTTCGCTGGTGACTTTTATTTTAACTCGAGTACAAGGCTGAAAGAAAATAATGAATATTGTGTTCTGCGATGTATTGTCAGTATAGAAAAGGATAAAGAATGTGTAATACCAATTATAAATCCACCGAATAAGGAGATTTTCGTGAATAGTAAAAACATTTTTGCGCGAGGAGAAAGGTGTTTCCCAGAGACAAATGAAATGCTTTTCCTTCGTGATGAAAGTAATGATGATTTACGGGAGAATTTTAAAATTGGTAAAACTTTAAATACTAATGAAAAAGAGAGACTACACGCGCTTTTTGTGAAATATAACAACTGTTTTGCTTCCTCTTTGGAAAAGTTAGGTTGTACCGCAGCTGCAGAATTAAAAATAGACTTGCTAGATGACAAACCTGTAACTTACAGACCATACCGAATGAACCCAATAAGTAGAAACAAAGTAAAAGAAATAGTGGACGAATTATTGAAATGCAATATTGTACGGGAATCCTTTTCCCCCTACGCCGCACCGGTTTTACTAGTAAGAAAGAAAAATGGAGATCAGAGGCTATGCATCGACTACAGGAGACTAAACGAAAAAAATAAAACAAGACAAATTTCCAATGCCCAGAATCGATGACCAGGTAGATCAATTACAGGGGTACCATTACTTCACAACCCTAGATATGACGTCTGGTTACTACCAAATACCAGTGGAAGAAAAATCAAGATTTAAAACATCTTTCATTACGCCAGATGGACAGTTCGAGTTTAATCGGATGCCTTTTGGAATTTCAACAGCACCTAGCGTATTCCAGAGAATGATGAATAAAATTCTTGGACCACTAAGAGGAACAGAGGCCATAGTATACTTGGATGATATCTTAATCCCCTCCATAAATTTTGATCAAAGGTTGAACCGATTAGAAAAAGTACTAGAAATATTCTCCCAAAACCAACTGACGCTAAACCCAGGAAAATGCAATTTTTTTGAAACCACTATAACGTATCTGGGCTTCGAAATAAATCAGGATGGGATAAAACCAGGAACAGAAAAAACCAAATGCATAGAGAATTTTCCAATACCAAAAAGTGTTCACCAAATTAGGCAATTTTTAGGTCTCACGGGATTCTTCAGGCAATTCATCAAAGAGTACGCGGAAGTAACTCGACCACTAACGAATCTCTTAAAAAAGGATCAAAAATGGTTGTGGTCAGACCAGGAAGAAGAGTCGTTTCAAAAACTAAAAAAACGTTTAGTAGAACGACCCATATTGGCAAACCGAAGTACATACTGATGCCAGCAAAATGGGCCTAGCTGGAATGCTTCTACAAAGGAATACGAATAATAAGCAATGTGTCGTGGCATATTATAGCCGACAAACCACACCCGCTGAACAAGCCTACCACTCCTATGAGTTAGAAACTCTTGCCGTAGTGGAGACCTTAAAAAAGTTCAGGGTGTATCTATTGGATATATCATTCAAAGTGGTCACGGATTGCAGCGCCATTAAAGCTGCAGCTAAGAAAAGGGACATGATACCCCGTATTGCCAGATGGTGGCTAACTCTGCAGGAGTTTACTTTCAATATTGAGCATCGGCCTGGAACAAAAATGGCTCACATAGATGCGCTCAGTAGAAATGTTGTCACCAATGAACCACTCCATAAAGGAAAGGAAGTCTTACGCATCGAAGTAGCTGATTGGGTTTTAGCAGGCCAACTGAGTGATGAGAAAATAAAACTTATAAATGAGATTTTGAAGAAGAAACCAACAACAAATTATGAAAAGGATATATATAAGAACTATAAATTAGAGGATGGACGAGTTTATCGAATCACTAGTAATGGACTCAAATGGTTAGTTCCAAAAGGAATGAGAAGTGAGATTGTGAGATCATCTCATGACGAATTTGGACATTTCGCTCTGGAAAAAACCCTAAGAAAACTTTGTGAGAATTATTGGTTCCTTAACATGCGTAATTACGTCCAGCGATATCTCAAAAGTTGTATCAGATGTCTTTATCACAAACAGCCTGCAGGAAAACAACACGGATTTCTTAATTCAATCGAAAAGATCGCAATTCCATTCGATATGATCCACATGGATCATCTTGGACCGTTCGTAAAAAGCACAAGTGGAAAGAAATTCCTTATAGTGTGCGTAGATGCATTTACGAAATACACTATGATACAAGCAGTAAAAGACACGAAAACACTCCCTGTATTGCGTTTTATGGATCAAATTATCGACCAGTTTGGGATACCACGGAGAGTCATAAGCGATAAAGGGACCTGTTATACATCGAAGGCTTTTAGAGACTACTGCAGACAGAAGGGAATAATTCGTGTGCCGTATCCACTCCCCGAGCAAATGGGCAGGTGGAGCGCTTTAACTCCACCCTATTATCGTCGCTTGCCATCATGGCTGAAGAGGATACCAAATGGGACAAACAGTTGAAGAAAATTCAGTTCGCCGTTAACAATTCGGTACATAGCATTACGAAGGAAACACCTAGTGAATTATTATTTGGCTACAAGCCAAGGGCCCCAGCCGATGCGCATTTGACAAGCGAAATAAGTGTGGAAGCAGCCGATAGACCAGATATTAAAGCGAAAAGACAACAGGCCCACGAACGAATCGTGGAAAGTCAAAAGAGGCAAAAGGAACGGTTTGACAAGAGGAGATTGCCAGCTAAGGAGTATAGTGTAGGCGATTTGGTTTTAATCCAGAGGAAAAATTATAATGAAGGGCAAAGCAAGAAACTCTTGCCTAAATATAGATTCGCGGTAAAGAAGAAGTTACCTGATAACCGATACGTAGTGAAGGAGATGCAAGGTTCGAGACGCAGCGGTCGAGCGCCATTCGAAAATGTGGAATCCTCCGAACATCTAAAATCATGGATCCCACCAGGAGGAAGATCAGACACAGATGATGACCAGCATGAGGAACTGGAGTAATTAGCGAACGAGGACGTCCGCTCTGTCAGGATAGCCGAGCTGATAGAGGAAAAGGTAAGGTACACTTTCGTATATAGTAAAAGTAACATCTGGGGGTAATTAAGCAATTGGCAACCGAGCGGTACATTAAAGAAAAACCCTTAAGCCAGACGTTTTTCGTGAAACGGCTTAATTACCCTGTCATAAAGCTGGCGACAGAGAAGCAGGATATGCTGCCTAAGGCACGAAGCAATATTCTGTATCCCTTGTGTAAGAATCAATTCTTGATCTCAGTGTTCAGTTCAGTGTCAGGCGGAAATTATTGAGTAGTGCGCGAGCAATTAATTAATAGTGTGAATTTTATTTATTCGCTCCATATCCAGATATTTTAAAAGGTGGGATGTAGCTCGTAGAATTAATAGAATATATATGTAGTTATAGTAGAATTATGTGTTGTTACAGTGTGATGTATGTATGATAAAGTGGGGAAATAGCTGGGGTCAGTGTCCGTCCGACCCAAACCACAGCAATTGGCAGCGGTTGGTAAGTCCACCAATAAGTTGCGGATCTCCAAGCAAAGCCTGGAGAGATTGGCGAGAGTCTGAACCCCAATCATATTTTAGTCCGTGTTCGTCCGGTTATGAGAATTATGTGTGAATGTGAACGTAACCTCGGTAGTTAGGATCCTCACTGAGTCGTTGTACTCACAGATACTTTTCTTTCTCTTTCAGGCGACCAGTGAAGTATAGGCAGCACCATAAGCCAGGCTATTTTATTTTAGCATAAAATAAACTGTTAGTAAAAATAATTTTAAATTGCGATTCATTTTGTTTTTGTAATTTAACAACTTCAGAAGTGGGATAAAGATACTCGCGTGCGAAGAGAAGGAAAGGTGTTTTTTTTTAGTGTTTGCTTAAGTGGATCCTAACTGCAGTGAATTTGTGTATTTAATCTTCTAGTATAGTGTATAAATAATATAGTAAATAAAGTGTAAATTCGATGAACAAATTAAGGAAAAAAATGTTACAGGCAAAACGCGAACGGAAAGGAGTTGTACCGGAGTGGAGTGTGCAAAGTTTACAAATTATGAGAAACGACGCTGTGGGAACTAGCAGTGAAGAAAGCAGTGAAGGGGGCATCTCCCAAAATCAGGCGGAAAAAAATGACACCCTTGATAAATTAACAAATTTAATGTGTACATTGACGCATAATGTTAATACATTGACGCAAAGGAAAAACTCGAATGTTGGTAGTGAAGTGATACCATCATTTTACCCTGGTGACAAAGTACAGGACATCAATATGTGGTTAGCTAAAGTGAGCGAATTGAAGCAAATTCATGGTTGGGATGACGTCACTACAAGCAACTATGCCACCAGCAAATTACGCGGGCACGCAGAAACTTGGCTTAAAAGTTTGGTCAGCATCAACTTCACTTGGGACGAGTGGAAAGACAAGCTAAGAACATCTTTTCCGGAAGAAATTGATTTCTATACAATACTAGAAACTATGATGAAGAGAACCAAAAGGAACAACGAGACAATGACTTCTTATTACTACGACAAGTTGGCGCTTTTGAATATGTGCGAGTTATATGACCGGAAAGCTGTGACCTGCATCATTGCCGGAGTACCAGACAGGAATGTGCAAATAGCTGCAAAAGTTGGGAAATATCAGAAGCCTGAAGAATTACTGAAATATTTAAAAACTATCGACGATATCGATAACAGAAGTGTAGCCTCAAAATGGGTCCGACCAGCGTATAAACGACCAAACGAATATTACATCAAAGATGGTGATGTCGAAAGAGAGAAAAGATACAGGCTCAGCGGAACTAGGAACATAGAAGACAATAATCGGCGAAAGTGTTATGGTTGCGGTAGCAGAGAGCACATTCTGCCAAATTGCCCAGGAAGGAAACAGTGTGAAAAATGTAAACGGCCTCATGAAGGAAAGTGTGAGCAGCCCATATACAGGAACAGACCCAATACGAAGGAACTAATGATCTTAGAGGATAAGGAGAATAAACGTGAGAAATTTTTCTTTTATGCTATTATTAACAATATCGAAGTAGAAGTATTTGTAGATTTGGGGGCAGAATGTAATACTTTAAAACACTGCATGCTAACACATTTAAACCTAGAGTACACTACAGATTTTGTTAAAATAAGAGGGTTCGGTGGAGGCTCCCTGAATACGCTAGGCACGGTTAGGAATGTGAAAGTTAAAATAGACCAAGTAGAGGGCTATACAGATTTCCTCGTTGTACCAAACGAAGCACAGTCCGTTCCTGCGATTATTGGTCAACCATTTACAGAAATAGACAACGTAATAATATTCAAGGATTCAAATCAGTTGAGAATTTATGATAATAGTCTAAAGCATTTGCCGACAGTAGTGGATTTACCCCCACGAAAAATTCCGTTTTGGGCTAAAGTCAACACAGTTCTACCACCAAAGCATGTGGGTTACATAACATGCATAAGTAACTTCGCTGGTGACTTTTATTTTAACTCGAGTACAAGGCTGAAAGAAAATAATGAATATTGTGTTCTGCGATGTATTGTCAGTATAGAAAAGGATAAAGAATGTGTAATACCAATTATAAATCCACCGAATAAGGAGATTTTCGTGAATAGTAAAAACATTTTTGCGCGAGGAGAAAGGTGTTTCCCAGAGACAAATGAAATGCTTTTCCTTCGTGATGAAAGTAATGATGATTTACGGGAGAATTTTAAAATTGGTAAAACTTTAAATACTAATGAAAAAGAGAGACTACACGCGCTTTTTGTGAAATATAACAACTGTTTTGCTTCCTCTTTGGAAAAGTTAGGTTGTACCGCAGCTGCAGAATTAAAAATAGACTTGCTAGATGACAAACCTGTAACTTACAGACCATACCGAATGAACCCAATAAGTAGAAACAAAGTAAAAGAAATAGTGGACGAATTATTGAAATGCAATATTGTACGGGAATCCTTTTCCCCCTACGCCGCACCGGTTTTACTAGTAAGAAAGAAAAATGGAGATCAGAGGCTATGCATCGACTACAGGAGACTAAACGAAAAAAATAAAACAAGACAAATTTCCAATGCCCAGAATCGATGACCAGGTAGATCAATTACAGGGGTACCATTACTTCACAACCCTAGATATGACGTCTGGTTACTACCAAATACCAGTGGAAGAAAAATCAAGATTTAAAACATCTTTCATTACGCCAGATGGACAGTTCGAGTTTAATCGGATGCCTTTTGGAATTTCAACAGCACCTAGCGTATTCCAGAGAATGATGAATAAAATTCTTGGACCACTAAGAGGAACAGAGGCCATAGTATACTTGGATGATATCTTAATCCCCTCCATAAATTTTGATCAAAGGTTGAACCGATTAGAAAAAGTACTAGAAATATTCTCCCAAAACCAACTGACGCTAAACCCAGGAAAATGCAATTTTTTTGAAACCACTATAACGTATCTGGGCTTCGAAATAAATCAGGATGGGATAAAACCAGGAACAGAAAAAACCAAATGCATAGAGAATTTTCCAATACCAAAAAGTGTTCACCAAATTAGGCAATTTTTAGGTCTCACGGGATTCTTCAGGCAATTCATCAAAGAGTACGCGGAAGTAACTCGACCACTAACGAATCTCTTAAAAAAGGATCAAAAATGGTTGTGGTCAGACCAGGAAGAAGAGTCGTTTCAAAAACTAAAAAAACGTTTAGTAGAACGACCCATATTGGCAAACCGAAGTACATACTGATGCCAGCAAAATGGGCCTAGCTGGAATGCTTCTACAAAGGAATACGAATAATAAGCAATGTGTCGTGGCATATTATAGCCGACAAACCACACCCGCTGAACAAGCCTACCACTCCTATGAGTTAGAAACTCTTGCCGTAGTGGAGACCTTAAAAAAGTTCAGGGTGTATCTATTGGATATATCATTCAAAGTGGTCACGGATTGCAGCGCCATTAAAGCTGCAGCTAAGAAAAGGGACATGATACCCCGTATTGCCAGATGGTGGCTAACTCTGCAGGAGTTTACTTTCAATATTGAGCATCGGCCTGGAACAAAAATGGCTCACATAGATGCGCTCAGTAGAAATGTTGTCACCAATGAACCACTCCATAAAGGAAAGGAAGTCTTACGCATCGAAGTAGCTGATTGGGTTTTAGCAGGCCAACTGAGTGATGAGAAAATAAAACTTATAAATGAGATTTTGAAGAAGAAACCAACAACAAATTATGAAAAGGATATATATAAGAACTATAAATTAGAGGATGGACGAGTTTATCGAATCACTAGTAATGGACTCAAATGGTTAGTTCCAAAAGGAATGAGAAGTGAGATTGTGAGATCATCTCATGACGAATTTGGACATTTCGCTCTGGAAAAAACCCTAAGAAAACTTTGTGAGAATTATTGGTTCCTTAACATGCGTAATTACGTCCAGCGATATCTCAAAAGTTGTATCAGATGTCTTTATCACAAACAGCCTGCAGGAAAACAACACGGATTTCTTAATTCAATCGAAAAGATCGCAATTCCATTCGATATGATCCACATGGATCATCTTGGACCGTTCGTAAAAAGCACAAGTGGAAAGAAATTCCTTATAGTGTGCGTAGATGCATTTACGAAATACACTATGATACAAGCAGTAAAAGACACGAAAACACTCCCTGTATTGCGTTTTATGGATCAAATTATCGACCAGTTTGGGATACCACGGAGAGTCATAAGCGATAAAGGGACCTGTTATACATCGAAGGCTTTTAGAGACTACTGCAGACAGAAGGGAATAATTCGTGTGCCGTATCCACTCCCCGAGCAAATGGGCAGGTGGAGCGCTTTAACTCCACCCTATTATCGTCGCTTGCCATCATGGCTGAAGAGGATACCAAATGGGACAAACAGTTGAAGAAAATTCAGTTCGCCGTTAACAATTCGATACATAGCATTACGAAGGAAACACCTAGTGAATTATTATTTGGCTACAAGCCAAGGGCCCCAGCCGATGCGCATTTGACAAGCGAAATAAGTGTGGAAGCAGCCGATAGGCCAGATATTAAAGCGAAAAGACAACAGGCCCACGAACGAATCGTGGAAAGTCAAAAGAGGCAAAAGGAACGGTTTGACAAGAGGAGATTGCCAGCTAAGGAGTATAGTGTAGGCGATTTGGTTTTAATCCAGAGGAAAAATTATAATGAAGGGCAAAGCAAGAAACTCTTGCCTAAATATAGATTCGCGGTAAAGAAGAAGTTACCTGATGACCGATACGTAGTGAAGGAGATGCAAGGTTCGAGACGCAGCGGTCGAGCGCCATTCGAAAATGTGGAATCCTCCGAACATCTAAAATCATGGATCCCACCAGGAGGAAGATCAGACACAGATGATGACCAGCATGAGGAACTGGAGTAATTAGCGAACGAGGACGTCCGCTCTGTCAGGATAGCCGAGCTGATAGAGGAAAAGGTAAGGTACACTTTCGTATATAGTAAAAGTAACATCTGGGGTTAATTAAGCAATTGGCAACCGAGCGGTACATTAAAGAAAAACCCTTAAGCCAGACGTTTTTCGTGAAACGGCTTAATTACCCTATCATAAAACTGGCGACAGAGAAGCAGGATATGCTGCCTAAGGCACGAAGCAATATTCTGTATCCCTTGTGTAAGAATCAATTCTTGATCTCAGTGTTCAGTTCAGTGTCAGGCGGAAATTATTGAGTAGTGCGCGAGCAATTAATTAATAGTGTGAATTTTATTTATTCGCTCCATATCCAGATATTTTAAAAGGTGGGATGTAGCTCGTAGAATTAATAGAATATATATGTAGTTATAGTAGAATTATGTGTTGTTACAGTGTGATGTATGTATGATAAAGTGGGGAAATAGCTGGGGTCAGTGTCCGTCCGACCCAAACCACAGCAATTGGCAGCGGTTGGTAAGTCCACCAATAAGTTGCGGATCTCCAAGCAAAGCCTGGAGAGATTGGCGAGAGTCTGAACCCCAATCATATTTTAGTCCGTGTTCGTCCGGTTATGAGAATTATGTGTGAATGTGAACGTAACCTCGGTAGTTAGGATCCTCACTGAGTCGTTGTACTCACAGATACTTTTCTTTCTCTTTCAGGCGACCAGTGAAGTATAGGCAGCACCATAAGCCAGGCTATTTTATTTTAGCATAAAATAAACTGTTAGTAAAAATAATTTTAAATTGCGATTCATTTTGTTTTTGTAATTTAACACTAACTAAATCCGAACCGATTTGATTGAATAGTTGAAATTTAGAATTTAAGGTTGGAAGCTTGAAAATTGAAAAATCAAACTATTGCCTATATTTTAATTGGAATTAACAGGACCATCAGACATTTAAATTATATATTGGAGAGCCGATTTGAGTTAATATTGAGAATTTGAAAGTTGCATCGGTGCCGCAATATTTTGAAACGGCCCGTAAGACAGGTATTAAATAGCAATCCACAACATATATGGTCACTTCCTCATTTTCATTTTTGTGCATTTATGATAGCGGTTGTATACTATAACAATACGACAATAGAGTCAGAGAGTTTATGTTTTTTCCTAATAGATTTTTTGCTTAGCATACGTGGCAACACAAATGTAGGTAGTTGCCACACCTAGTGTATATGTATATTTCATACTAGTTTGGATTTTGAATTATTATAGTTCAGTTCAGTAGATCTTTTCGGCTGGCATCTCTAGTGATGTAAAAGCTGGTAGTTGCATCACCATATATTTGTGTTCATACTTGATTTTTTAATGGGTCCTTTCTCTGCTAATACATTAACAATACATAATCATAACTCATAACACATAGTCAGGCACTGAATGATGGTGAATCGGATGATCAACACTCGCGATCTGGTGCTAAGTCAACATACACAGATTCCTTCACTGCCCCTGGTATGCCACTAAATCCATTAACGCTGGGAGCGCTAATGCCCCAGATAGAATAAAGCCAAAGAACTCGCATAAATTATCCACCCCCGCCATTAGCGTTAAACCAAAAACAAAACCAAAAATAGAAATAGAAATAAAGGGGAAGATCCAGTAATTAAGCCGGATACAGAATTACATATATGTACCATTTTTGACTGCTCGGGCGACCCATTCAAGAAGTACCCGAAAGAGAAAACAGTTGAATGGATACATTGCTTATGTTGCAAGAAGTGGCGTCACGTTGTATGTGCAGGAATTGACTACCCTACATAGTTCGCTTGTTATAAGCGTCACTCTGACCTAATTTGGGTCTGTAGTAGTTGCATTACATTGGCTAGATCCTATCTGACACCAGCAACAACGCGTGTAGCCAAACAGCAGTCCCATCTTTATTCAGATCTAATAGCTAGCACCTGCTCGTCACCGTACATCGATTCACCCTGTCCGCACAAGATTCAGTGGACTCCCCCCTGACGCGAATCATATCAACACAGATCTCAGCAAGCACTTGCTGACTGCAGAATCTACCAGTGTGCTCCCCTTAACAGTGGGTGAGTACCCACACGTAATCTGCCTAGTGCTTTGACGTGTAGTATAGTCAGGGACTTCTTTTTACCTGCTCTCTGTGCAAGTATTGACCTGCCAAGATCATTTTGTGATAGGGTTGAGTTGATCTCACCTATCAGACCTAAGACCGGTCTACCTACTCCAAGTCAATCTAAAGTCTTCATCAGGTTTTATAGAGAGGAAGACTGCTGTGCATTTTTTCAAGCTTACTTGCATCAGAAACCCCTAACACTAAATTTAATTGACCCTGAGGGGCCAAAACGAGAATCTTTATCAACGAAGACCTATTACCTTTATTTTATTATTTATGTTTTATACAAATCGGTTGAATGTGCTACTAACTTTGTAGCAGCACGTTTCACTTCGGAACTGGCGCAACGTCTTTCAAAACTCCAAACATCATCTGTCATCTCAACGTCCACTGGCAATATTCAACACCATGAGCAGCCAGTACTATAATTTACCTACTCAGGCGGACCTTACTAGCTACCTCCCAACTAACAATTTTAACGTCATATCCTTTAACGCTCGATCTTCCCCAAAAAACATCACTGGCATTAGACGCCTGGCTGAGCTCGGTGATGTCAGCGCCCAGTTAGTGTGTGAGACATGATCCAAGAGACATCACTCTTCGAAAATGCTGGGGGTTCCTGGGTATAGGCTACACAGACTTGATAGAACTGTCAAGAGGGGTGACGGGGTCTATGCATCTGATGTCGCTAAATCCCGGGTTTTGTTTCGCTGGGATGACAGCTGGGAGATCCTGGCTGTTCAGGTCAAAAGTAGTGATGCTAACTCGGAACCCATCACGCTGGCGGTCATCTATAGATGCGCGGCAACGTTCACTGACAATGAGATGGCCGTCCTTTCTGATGCCCTTGAGCGTTTAGTGAGCTACTCTCCTCGCATTCTGATAGGTGGCGATTTAAACAAAGATGTTTGCTGTTCATCCACCTTGTCCCAGTCATTAATTGACCTTCTGAACGAGAAGAGTCTGGAAATAATTAATGATCTACCAACGCGTCATGGACCAGTGTCGGCTACTACTCTACCTTTATTTTCTAGTCAGTGCCCGGGAGTATCTGATCATGAACTGATGGTCACTTCCTTTAATATCCATTGTCAAGCTCCAATCCGTTGGAAAACCTTCAGAAACTTTTCAGCCATTCAGACAGATCTCGCGGGGACCAATTGGTCTCACTAATCCCGATAATACTCAGATTCACTATGCTCAATTTTTGAGAGACAGGTCCCACTCAAAACGATTAAAATCAGTTCCGTCAAGGATATAATCTTCAAATTTCCGGAAATTCTGCTGAAATGTCAGTACCGTGACCTTGCCTATAGGCAATGGAAGGCGGACAAAACAGCTGCTAACTATCGCGAGTTTCATTTACTGAGAAGGCAAGCTGACTACTTGATCAGAGCCAAAACTAGAGAGCATACTTTGAGAGGAATCAGGGATGGTAATGTTATTAACTGGAATAAGATCAATGACCTTGGCTTGGGCTCTAAAGCAAGGGTTCAGCCTGATTTGTCCCAGCACTGCCTTGCTGCCTGATGATTTTAGAGACAGCTCCGCGGATGTACAGCATATTCCCTCTTCTCCTCTTGGTCGCTCCTGATGACTCGGCTCCTATTGACACTAGTACATCCAACTCTAATAATGATTATAGCTTCAGTAATGTCTCAGAAGTTGACATAGTGAAGCTTTCCAGAAGATTGAATCCAATGCTACTGGATATAATGACGTACTTCTTAAATTCTACAGGATTATTTTGTCATTCATTCTGCCGACCATCACACATTTGATGAACAGACTGTTGTCTTCATCACAATTTCCAGACCATTGGAATGTGGGTCTAATTACTCCAATTCCTAAAAATAGTTCCCCTACTGATATCTCGGAACGGAGACCAATTACAATATTACCAACCATATCAAAAGTCCTTGAGGTCTTGATAGCTGACCAGATTTCGACTCATGTTAGCACTAACAACCTATTATCAGACACGACAGTCTGGATTCAGGAGATATCATTCAACTAGCACGGCCTTGCTGGAAGTTGCCACAGATATTCGCAATCTCTGCGATATGGGCAACTGTGTGATTCATGTGCTGATGGACTGTAGTAAGGCTTTTGATTCCGTTGCTCACACACTGCTGATTGACAAGCTTCGTATGCGTTTTCCGTTCTCAACATCTGCCTGTGGAATGATCAAGTTCTATCTGAGACATAGACTGTTCAAGGCGAAATGCAACAACTCATACTCCTCAATGAGGGGGGTAACTGATGGAGTACCACAGGGCGCTGTGTTTGCCCCACTCTTGTTCATACTATTCATTGATGATGTCACTTCAGCTTTGAATAATGTACATTTTTATATTTACGCAGACCATCTGCAGATATACTCTAGTGCTCCTGGGTACAATCTCAGTGAAGCCACGGCAACTATAAATACAACTCTTGTCAAGATTGCAGATTGGTCTGCTAACAATGGTCTGTCCCTCAATCCCTCAAAGACTCAGACAATCGTCTATTCCATTCGTCTCAGAAACATCACCAGCCTATCTTCAGATCTTCCCAACATTCATCTTCTGGGTAACTCTATTAGGCTCTCAACTAAGCCAATCCTGAATCTCGGTCTTCTCATGGACTCAGGTCTCACTTGAGAACCGCAAATAAATAAGATTTGCTTCAGAGTGTATTATGGGTTGCGCTCCGTTTATGCTACAAAGCTTTTCTCAGCCCTGATTCTTCGGATTTTTTCTACGCCGACGTAGTCTTGTTCTTCATCTCCAATGGAAATATCTCCAAACTATTCCGTGCATTCAAGGCCTGCGCCAGATACGCTTTTGGTTTCAAACGAGGTTCACATGTTCCCCCACAGCTCCTTGAAATGCTTCTTCCATGTACACTTGCGAACATATATGAATTTGGTGCTCTCAAGCTTATTTTTAAGACTAGACATGGACTATTGCCCAACTATATTACTAGACGTTTTATTTGGAACGCTCTGAACAACCACAGAATTGTCCTCCCTAGGGTTCACACGCAGTATGGCGGAAAAACTGTATTTCTTAACAGGGCCGTTCTATGGAACCGTATGTCTGAGGAAGCTAGATGCGCTGCGACACTGAATTCATTCAAGTCCGAAGCTCTGGACTTCCTGATGACAGCTGTATGACCATTCGGAATCGAACATGTGGTATTCTTGAAATCTGCATTCGTTATATACCGAACGCAAACCCTTCGTTATTTAACGAGTGGGTTCAACCATTCGTTATGCCAAACGAAGAGTGAATCAGCCGCTATTTTACGGGTGATAATGGGAGATAAAAGATGTGCGAAAATGTCATATGCTCAAAAAACTAAAATAATTGAGTTTTTAGAGAAAAACTCGAAACTGAAATTTGGTAAATACGATAACTCTTTCAGTTCAAAAGACGCCACGAAATTGTGGCAAAAGCTAACATCAGTATTAAATTCCATACCCGCTACGCAAAAGGTCTGGAAAATGCATATTAATTTTTTTAATGATATTATATTCGAAACAAAGCTAATAGAAAATTTCCAGAGTGGGCAGGATTTAAAATGTGTGGTGAAAGCAAAATCTGCGACGACAAAAAACATTTTCATGGCACTGGTGGAGGTCCTCCTGCGAAATATTTTTCCTATCCAGCGATGAATTAAGGGTGCAGGAATTGATTAACGATCGACGTAATTCATTTCCATAGATTCTTCAACAATTTCAGACACAAACAATTATGACATTTCACTGAAGCTAGCCATTTTTTTACAAATTATATTTTAAAACATGAAACAGTTGACAATATTCAATTTCTAAATTGACAGATTTAATCTTACCACATTCGTTGTTGAAAAACTTTTTCACAACTTCGACTTTATAACGAAGAGGTTCAAGAATACGAACGGGGCATTCGATTCGTTATCAACCATTCGTTATATAATGAATTCGTAAAAACCATTCGTAATTCAAGAATAGGCCCCCTGTACTTTTTGTAAATTTTTAGCATTCTCTCCTTTTCTACATTTCTTACACGAGTTGCTTCACAGCTAGGATTGGATATGTTTTCTGTTATCCATCATTCAGAAGCTTTGATTATCTTTATAGAGCTTTTTATTTTTTGGTTTAAATATCTACACAATTTGATTAGTATGGGAATCAAATTATTCAAACTAATTTAATTCATCTAATTTTAAATTTGTTGTACTACATTTCTAATCTTGCTGTTAACTCTGACTATCATATTCTCTGATTGCCTTTAAATCTAACTGGTGCACTTTGCACCTGATCATGCTATATATTTTTTTCTTTTTTTTTTATGCTATAGTTATATTAGGCTCCTAGTTGTATTCTATTTTCATTGTACTTCATTCTTTCTTTGTATGTATTCACTATACTATATATTAGGCTAATGTTACTTATATTCTCTTTTATCTTTTATGATTTGTTTTGCTACAGTGTAAATCTACTATGTAAGTTTCTGGGTACTCAAATAAATTTATGTTTTTCTTTATGTTTATGCACTACACGCTTCACAACACATTTGACATTTTCACAAATAATTTACTCTTCTTCTTCTTTTAAGTGCACAACAAGCATGACTTTATCTTATTTATGGGTATATACATACTTTCCGAATAGTCGTGTTACCAGCATTTCGTTCTTTTATTCATTCCTAATATTCAGTTGATGTGTAGTAAAGCAGCATTTAGTTAGAATGAAATAGACACACACACACACACGCACAGGGGGCGCGTGTGTGTGTGTATGTCTACTGTTTGTGTGTGGTTCTTTAATAAATAAATTAAAAGCAATGCTGGTAACCCGAATATTCGGAAGGTATGTATGTACCCATTAATAAGTTGAATTTCATGCTTGTTGTGCTCTCAAAAGAAGAAGAAGAAGAAAAAGAAGAGTACATTATTTGTGAAAACGTCAAATGTGTAGTGGAAATTTCGGGAATTTAAAAATTGAATATCTCGGAAAGTATAAGTTTCCGCTCAAAATTATTTTGATATTCGTGATTTGTGAATAAATTAGAACTAGTGAGCAAAATTTGAAGAAAATCGGACATTGGCCGGGAATGTAAAATTGTTCCCTTTTCTGTAACTGAACTTCGGAAAAATTACAATTGTTTCATCTGCATCCTAATATAGCTCCATAATTCCTGCATGAACCAGTTGTGCTGCACTATTTTCACTTTTATCATCGGATGTTTTGTCACTAAAATATTTACTTGTTATTTAATTCACAAATCACATAAAATAATTCTCCAAAACTTCAAAAAACGAAAACAAACCACGCTATCAAACCCACAATACAAATCACTGACATGTGTCTATATAAATGAATTGCTCGTTGAACGAAAATGAAAACATTTCATATTCCAGTCTCTTTCCGTGAGAACATACTGTTGCGAGCGTGGCTTTTTGGTTCGTTATTTAAAACACAATATTAAATTTTTAATATACAAGTTCTTTATTTCACTTCTGATCTTATATAATTCACAAACCTTCAATTAATCAACTCAACTTTAATTATCCCTAATACATACTGTTCTTTCAATTATCGCAATCCAATTACAACACTTTCGTCCGTTTATTATTTTCGCTTGTTAACACTGCAACGTCTAAGCCTAGTACTAAGGTCCGCGCTAAGCTAAATTTTGTATGAAAATTTAGCAAGCTAAAAGATATTGGCGAAAATTTATCTTGAATTTTAGCGAAAGCGGTACTAAGGTCATCGCGCTAAATTTGCTTTTGGGTTTTGATTATAGATGGCACCACCGGTAAGTCTCCAAAAAATTTAGCTTGAATTTATCCGCCCGGGCCGTTCTTTAGCACGCTAAAAATATTTATTTTCAGAGTTCTGATATTTAATAAATTTATTGACCGGATTTTTGTAGTTAACGTAGTTTTGTACATCTTTGCTGTAAGTACGGATGAATTAGATTTCTTTTGGTGGCCGTATTTTCAATATCAATTGTTAATTTTTTTTTATTGTATACATAATGCATATTATGTTTATATTTTTAATAGGTATTTCCAAATAATTTTACCTACCTGTTTTTAGAAATATTATCACCGCGCGTTGTATTTCCGTAAACAAATTGCAAAATTCTTCTTCTTCTTGTTTTTAATATATCTTTTCTGTGAGTCTCCGCTGTCATAATTTAGCTGCTAAAGCCTAGTACTAAGGTCCGCGCTAAGCTAAATTTTAGCGGGTCTCCAATATCGGGCCGTTCTTTAGCAGCTAAATTATGACAGCGGAGACTCACAGAAAAGATATATTAAAAACAAGAAGAAGAAGAATTTTGCAATTTGTTTACGGAAATGCAACGCGCGGTGATAATATTTCTAAAAACAGGTAGGTAAAATTATTTGGAAATACCTATTAAAAATATTAACATAATATGCATAATGTATACAATAAAAAAAAATTAACAATTGATATTGAAAATACGGCCACCAAAAGAAATCTAATTCATCCGTACTTACAGCAAAGATGTACAAAACTACGTTAACTACAAAAATCCGGTCAATAAATTTATTAAATATCAGAACTCTGAAAATAAATATTTTTAGCGTGCTAAAGAACGGCCCGGGCGGATAAATTCAAGCTAAATTTTTTGGAGACTTACTGGTGGTGCCATCTATAATCAAAACCCAAAAGCAAATTTAGCGCGTTGACCTTAGTACCGCTTTCGCTAAAATTCAAGATAAATTTTCGCCAATATCTTTTAGCTTGCTAAATTTTCATACAAAATTTAGCTTAGCGCGGACCTTAGTACTAGGCTTAGAACGGCCCGATATTGGAGACCCGCTAAAATTTAGCTTAGCGCGGACCTTAGTACTAGGCTTAAGACACGACTCATGCTCTGGTGGTGGCAACTGCTATATTTATACTCTACAAACTCTCCAGAGCCTTCTTGAAGATTCCATTCTAGAACCATCCCAAAGATTCCATCCAAGAGTCATCGATTCTCCGAACCTTAAGTTGTTTACTCTTCATTTTCAGTAGATGTCACTTGTCTCTTTTTGTTTCACGTAACAATATGTATACAATAGGAGAAAAACAACAATTTTGTTTTTTGAAACAATTTCTTTATTGACCTACAACTACTGACAATTTTAATTTACTTGCTATGGTAATTCTAGATTTCCTTAAAATTAGACAGATCCGTAATGGTATTTACCCTAATTTATATTTATGACTACTTAGATATGTATATGACATATTTTTCTTATCTCTACTGATTAAAAAGTGCGAGAAAAAGGCCATAAGAAAAAACTCGCTGGAGAAAAACAACTGCTTATGGCTAAGTATTTGTAAAAGAGAATAAAAAAAATATTTGGAAAGGAATATAAAAAAAAAACAAAATAAGAAAAGAAACAACACGACTTATCGTCCTGTCCCTTGTGCTGGTGTTGTTGCTGTTGTCGTTACTGCTATTTTGTTGTGCTGTTGCCGCCGATATAACTTGTAGCAGATAAGGCACCTTACCACTGCAGGGGGATACCTTTTCTATATGAGTCCTTCGGGAATTATATTCCTCTTCTTGGCACTGTTAAATTCTAAAACTTGTAGTGTTGAAGTTGATGAGCACTCGGAGTCACTAATAGCTTATCCAGTAGTTGATTTCTTTTCAAGCTCAGTTGAAAAGGATTCCGAGAGGCTGGCACTACCCCTGGTTGTAAGTATTGTTTGCTTTTTTTGTCAACGTCTGGTCCCTTACCGCTGTAGGGTGAAAACCAGTATCACGTCGGGGTCACCAATAAAGGGGATGCCTTTGTGGTCTGCTAAAGGCTCCTCTTTATACTTATTTTATTTTATAGTAGGAAGACTTTATTATTGCCGTATCTTGGTTCATTTGCAATTGTTTTTTTTTTCTTTTGTTGTTTTTTTTTTTTTTTTGTAAAGAACAAACAAATACACACTTTTTATTTGTATATGTTCTTATTTCTTTATAATTTTTTAAAATATTTTTTTTTTACTTTCGACAATCAAAACAAAAATTAACGATTGACTTTTTATTTTTAAAACAACAATCTTTTTTAGTCGACGCCTTCCTAAAAACCTATCTCTCATAAACGTAACATACACAGTACAATTTTTACGAAACTAGATATCGAGCGAAGTAACATTGAGAACCGAAAGCATTATGTAATTAGTTACAAAAATTTATTATCAACCTCGCCACAGCTGCCTGTTCTTTTCTGCTCTACTTTTAATTTGATAGTTAACCTAAGTTGAGCTACTCTGAAGTTCAGTAAACATGCCTTTTATGAAATCAAAACTGGTGACACATGAAACAGGAGAGCAGTCAGTCCATTTATACATATCAGCGGTACAAATTTTCACATTGAACATTGCAGCTGATGCCCTGTGACGTAACGCTGTGAATTAATAAAAAAGGAAAAGAAAAGTAAATCAAAATGGTGGAACGAGGTTCGTAATGAGAATAATTTTATTCTCTGTGCCGTGACTCCATGGCAACGTATTAAAATTAAAATTTTGACACTAGAGCTGTGACTCCATGGTAGCTTCTTGACAAGGCGGCATGCCAGGCAAGCTCACCTCACATAAAGGCAGAAAGTATGGGGTGAGTCAAAGAAAGAAAACATCGTCACTACCACGCATCATATCAAAAATATTGATCCATAAAAAAGTTGCCAGATACACACATCGGGACCGTAAAGCATGGTTTGCACAACCGATGTTACTGTCCCAAGTAACATCGTTTACAGCCCCTCACCATCTCTTGACAAGCAGTTTACTTGCGCCAGTACGAAAACGAGTTCCACGCACTTCAACTCTTTAGCGCAGTGGAACCTTAGATTATATAGCAAAATTGATTGGCTATGCAGTATAAAATGCGTATACGTGTGATAAGCATTTTTTTTTTGTGGTCCCGGGGGAAATGACAGGAGGGCTGGATGTTTAAAAATGAAAAAAGTTATGAAAAAATTATAAACTGAAAAATGATTCGGATCACGGTGACAGGAAATTGTAAAACTTGCTCAATACTTGATAAAGTTTCAACCACTAAATTATGTGCCCGCTCAGAAAATATCGTAGTTTACGACTTCCATGACTACACAAACACATCGGTGCGATTCTACTACATGAAGAAAAAAGCTTAAGTTTTTAGTCCTCATAGCCTATCCTTTTTGCTATATAATCTAAGATAGGAACCTGAGAAATAGTCAAATTGACTATATTTTCTACAACTGGTACATTTTTTGATTTCAGTATTCATTAATAATATCGGCTGATGTGGAACTTGTAAAATGTCAGCACATTTGCGTTATGGTTTGTAATACAAAATTAGAGCTTTTTATTTTTCTGTAACAAATTTTATTAATTTAAAAGATAATAATAAAGCAAACAATATTACTCCTAGAAATAAGTATGCCAGGAACTTATTCTGCTTCCATTCTTTGATCTTCATCCTTTTGACGAAGTATATGAGCAAGATTTGCCCCAATGGACCACACGAGTATTCCTGTAGCCCCCGGTATATAAATTGTTTTCCAATAAGAGGTGTTATTTTAATTAGCCCGCTATTTCGGTACATGTCACTTTTGGAGCTGTTATTTTTTGACATTTGACAAGTAGAAACTACGCCATTAATAAAAATGGAACGATACACGATTCAACAACGCATTGAAATTATTAAAATTCACTATAAAAATGGTGAAAATGTGGCAGAGACGGTTAGTAAAACTCGAACATTTCTGAGTCGTCGTGAAACACCTTGTCGGACCGCAATACAGAAATTGGTAGAAAAATTCGAGCTGTCGGGACAAGTTAGTGATGTGAAGAATAAAACCCGTGCACGTCGCTCAAGAACAGCCGAGAATATTGCTGCTGTAGCCGAAAGTGTTGAAGAAAACCCAGGTTTGTCCATTCCTCGCCGTTCTTTGGAATTAGGCATTCCACAAACGTCATTACATCGTATTTTGCATAAAGATTTGGGTCTTAAGGCTTATAAAGTTCAGTTAACACAAGACTTCAAGCCGGCCGATCATCAGCAACGTCGAGTCTTTGCTGATTGGGTCCTAAAAATGCATAAAAATGCTCCGGAATTCCATCGAAAACTCATCGTGAATGATGAGGCCCATTTCCACCTCGATGGCTTCGTCAACAAGCAAAATTGTCGCATGTGGGGCTTGGAAAACCCAAGAGTTATTGTTGAAAAGCCTCTCTATCCTCAACGTGTGACTGTTTGGTACGGTTTATGGTCCCGCGGGGTCATTGGACTTTACTTTTTCGAAAATGAGGCTGGAGCAACAGTTACGGTGAATGGATTGCGCTATCGACAGATGATTAATGATTTTTTATGGCCGGAATTGGATGGTATTGATCTGGACAACGTTTACTTCCAACAAGACGGCGCTACGTGCCATACAAGCAACGAAACCATTGATCTTTTACGGAAAAAGTTTCCGGACCGTGTTATCTCTCGAAGAGGTGATCACAATTGGCCACCGAGATCTTGTGACTTAACACCTTGCGACTTCTTCTTTTGGGGCAACGTGAAAGAGAAGGTCTATGCCAACAGCCCAGCGTCAATTCAAGACCTCAAAGATGGAATTCGTGAGGCTATCGAGGACATAGGGCAGCCACTTTGCGATTTGGTTCTGGAAAATTTCATGAAAAGGATATGGTACTGTAGGCGTGGTCGTGGTGGTCATTTGGCTGATGTTATTTGCCATTATTAACGGCATACGTTCCTCTTTATAATGAAATAAAGATCCGATCATTTATCTCAAAAAATGGCATTTTTCTTTGAATATCAAAATAACACCTCTTATTGGAAAACCCTTTACAAGCCATGAATAAAGTCTGAAAAAGAGAGTAGCAGGCCGGTTAGCAGGCGACCATCACAGTCTTCTTGCCTTGTCTTACTGTTTTAGGTGAACTTTAGTTCTTCCTTTATGATGAGTGTACAAATCTAGTGAGAGTGGGTTCTTACTGCATGGCTGTAGCCGGCCCGTTAAGAGCCTTTTAATGCGTCGGTGCCATCACCGACTCCATGCATGGCTAGAATTTTCCAGGGGGTATTCCCACTGCTGACATATATAATATGGACTGACTACGTTCATTGAAATATACTAGAGAAAGTGGGCTCACTTCTATACAGCTGACTCTTTCGGTCTAAGCACCAAGTACCAACTGAGAGAGAACTGTGAACAACAAATAAATAAGTGGTTTCGTAGAAATAAATGTTTTAAATTAATTATTTAGGGTTATTAGAGATAAAAACTATTTTACTAAAGACTATATATTCATTAGATACGTAGAAGAAATTCCAAAGGATTTATTTGGGTGTTGTGAGCTTGTTATACAGTTTTTGATTATATCAAACTTAATTGAATAGGCACACAATTAATTTCAGTAATCATATAAGGAACTACCGCGGAGCAATATTTTGTGCTGGTATGTCTAAGCACAAGGTGGGGAAATTCTTTCCTTCCCTAAAACACTGCAAATATTATAGAATGCTAGGACTCCGTCGGGGCTCTCATGGGGTTGTGACGGAGTCTGTTTCATGCTTGTGAAGTATTCTCGAGGGTTTCGTGTCTTATCATCATGCATGCAAGTTCATTTAAAAAATTCATTTATAGTCTTGGGTATGTCGGAAATTGTGGCGATAAAGGAAGAAGCAGAATCGGAAAAACAGAAGAAAAAAGGTAATTTTATAATTTTCAATATATAAATTTATTAATTTATCTCAAGTATTTCTGTTCCGTCATCTTGAAAACTGTAAAACTTCAATTTACTATCATTTCAGCTGTCATGATTTTTCATAATGCAAGTTCGCTGAAAGCTGAGCTGCCTGCATGACAGTAGGTATTACACGTGCAAGAAGTATGGCAGTGAAAGTTGCATGCAAGCTGTACTATCTCGTGTAAGCATTCGGTTATATGTTATTTTCTGACTGTACTGCCTGTGAATTGACCAAGGCATATTCTACCAAGGTATATAGAATATAATTATTTCCACTAAGAACCACGTTGCGCCAATAGTGACGTAATATCGTGCAATAATAGGGAAGTACGGTACAGAGAACATAATACTCTCTCTGGCTTTGTAATAAAAATGTATGTACATTAGTCACAGAATTACGTCAATGTGCCAAAATTTAAATTTTAATACTTTTCTTCAATATACTTTGTAACTTGACTAGATGTCAAAAATGGAGATATCCGCCATTTGACCGTACCTGACCTTAGAGAAAACAGGAAGTGTTGAGATCTGTAAAATTTGAATGCATGAGTGGATTTTTTCAGGGTATCGTGAAGTAGGTCAGAATTATATTGAAGAAAGAGACAAATGTATTTACACCTATCAAACGAAGTTTCCTAATTTGCAACAATTTGAATCTGGTGAAAATATAAGTAGGAAATCATTTTTTTTAGGCAAGCATAGTTATAAAATATTATTTTGTGTACTTCACACACATTTTCGTATTAAATTAAATTGAAATTAATAACAAAAACGATGAAATATTTGTTTAATGAACATTTGTTTACTTTTGTGACACCTGAGAAACTTCTTAGGTATCTTGACGCAGTGGCAGTGACTCAGACCATTTTCAGTGGGACCAGCTGGAGTATTTTCAGCCATATATTTTGTTGTACCGCTGTCTATATTGATTCTATGCTGTGCTGAGCTTTCAATACAGCGGCAACAGATATTAACCTCTGACATGTATATAAATCGACTGACTGATCGCCTGTTTCATGTGGCACCAATTTTGATTTCAAAAAGTATGCTCTGACTGGCGCTGTATTTAAATTATTTGGGAATTTACTTATAAATGCATGTCAGTAGGATTTACAGAATTTACAACAAAAGTATTTGGGACTATTTGTATTGTTAAATTTTAAGCCAAAGGAACTGTTTTTTACAAGTCCGTTTTGGTTGGAACTACCGCTGAATATTTACAGTTCAGTAGGAAAGTATGCTCTCACGGAAAGGGACAGGAACATGAAAGTGTGCCACTTGCTTTCATGCATTTTTGGTTCATTTATATACATGTCAGTGATACTAAACTAACCAGAATTGACTACGCCAAATTTGGCTCTTGTCACACTTCCTGTACTCGGTTTTCTAAGTACAGAGCACAGTTTTTGCTTTTCTGTTGCTTTGCTCGGCTCAGCTAAGCCAACTACTGTGGCTCAGCTCAGCTTAAGAACCAATTAGCTAGTAGCCGCACAGCAGTTGACAGCTGTGATTGTGAACTGAAAAGTCAGAAAGTGGTCGCTGGACTCTAGAATTTTTGTATTGTTTTTGTGTCTTTTAGTGCAAAATAAAAAATTCAATTTCTTTCAACACCTACGCTTTTATCGGTGCATCAATTAAGGGTGATAGTAATTTTCAATAAAAGTAATTTCGTGTGCTACTTTTGTTCTTGAAGATAATTTTAACTTAAATCCATAGTGTGAGTATTTCATTCAATATTGTTGTGTTGTAATGTAGGATTTTCTGAAAAATGTGAAATATTTCCAAGTAAAAAAAAGGAGTGAAAATTATAGATTTATTGAAATTATTCACGCCTCCATGTAATTCATAACTGTCTGAGAAATTTTTCAAGTTTTTGTATATATCGTGATCGGTAAAGCTCTGCGGTAATCAAAGGTAATAAACAAATTTTGGCCCGTGCCAGTCTCTGCCAATGGCAAGGACCACAGCAAGGTGAATTGTTGCGGGTAAAGTACAGTTGTTGTTTCTCTTTCAAGGTTTTCCGAGAAAACATTAATTTATAGAATAGAGGAGAATGGAAAAACGCTTATTAAAGAACCTCAGCTTTGGTGGTTGCTCATTTTCAGTGATATAAATAAAAAAAAAACAACAACACGACTGTCGTAATCGCTAAATCATTCGTTGATTCATTCAACTCAATTCTTTTGTTGTCGGCAGCAACCCATCTAGAACGGAAAAGCTGTCACACCAAAAGCGTTTGGTAGGAGGTGCAAGTTGCTTATCAAAGCGTATATTGTCTTTGATTTTCAAGGCAGAATTTGCTGGACATTATCTGGCAAGAGCTCTTTGATTTCCATTTCTTCAATACAGTGAAGCGATGCTTCATGTAATCCTTTTCTATAAAGTTGCTGTTTCCATAATTTAATCTAAAGATTTATGTGCATATCTGCATAGTGATATTCTAGATTGGTTTTGCAGTGTTTTCGCAAATTTATTGTCATTTTTCTATTTGTAATAATAACTGCTTTTTATTTGTCAAGTCATCTCATAGAATAGAATAGAATAGAAAAATACTTTATTAAAGAACCTCAGCTTACGCTACGTTTTACAACGTTAGGTACATCGAGTAAGTAATAGCTAGTTGGTAAAATCGAATACATAATAAGTAATTAGAAAACTAAAGAAGGAGCAATGAACAGACTCATTGCGGTAGAAAACAATTAAAGTAATATAGTCAGACACAGTCCAACAATACAAAGCCTAAGGCACAGAAAGTATAACAGTAGAAAGGCAAATAACAATAACAACAAATGAAATAAAATATAAAGAAAAGTTAAGCAGCAGTAGATGGCTTTAACTTAAAACTAAAACTAAATAGTAAATAAAAATACTACTCAAAAAATAACAGTCCATTTTATACATAAATGATGCGATGTGTGATGGTGAGATAGCTATGCCGTGCACTAAGCACGCATGAGGTGACCCAGGGCCAGCTCTTTAAATTCTTTGTATGTGACAGCTCTTCTAACATGGTCAGGGAGAGAGTTCCAAAGACAGGCTCCTTGCCCAAAGAGGTCATTGGACCCAAATCGAGTACGTGTTCTGTCCAGGACAATTCTGCGATCGTTAAGGTTGCTCCATGAGAGCGATTGACTAATGTAGGCTGGTAGTGAGCACCATCTAGCTTTGTGTATGAAGCATAACACTCTGAGTTCCAAGAGCTTATCCAGGGGTTCAGGCATGAACAACTGGACCAGAGCGGAGATGTGCGAGTGCCGTTTAAGACGGAAAATGTACCTTACGCATGCTTTTAAAGCCCTATTTAATTTAGTTATATCCGAGGCATGCAGAGGGTACATAACCACATCAGCATAATAGAAATGAGGCATAATGAGGGACATAATAAGGGATTGTCTGATGGTCTGATCGAGATGATGTGACACCGCGTACAAAGAGCGCAGGCCAAAGTATATACGGGAGCAAACCCTGCTGATCTGTGGTCGCCATGTGAGATGGGGGTCCATGAGAAGACCAAGGTTTTTGACGTGTCTGTCAGAGATAGGGATGATGAGATTTTGTATAAGCAGGTCAGGGAGCGTGACATTAGTGCTGGAAGGGTTGCCGTTTTCACGGGGTTGAGGGTTAGACCATTAGAATGACACCATTCAGAGATGCTGACGAGCGTTGCATTGAGCGCCCCAATCAGGGACGGAAGCTCACCAACACTGGCCGCACCATAGATTTGCAGATCATCCGCGTAGAGATGGAATTTATGACCACCCAGTACTTCCGTGACGTCATTGATATAATGCCTTGCTGTAGTTTATAACGTCATTCCCAAAGCTTTGTGTCTGGCTTAATTGTTTATCTATTGTACAATAATTGGAGAAGGCATTTATTGCCGAAATGCTTGATTTTACGACTCGATACTGCCTTTTACAGTGAAGTACACATTGCCGGTTTTCTAATCATTATAGCAGCTAAATCTGAATTTAATTCAGGTTTGTCGTACATTAAATATCGGTTGTTTTTTTCTGCTTATCGGATTTTTTTAATAGTATTGTATTCTGTGAGGCAACATTTTTGAAGAAGTGAAGAAACGCAAACAAATAAAGCTGCGACATTTTGCAACTAATGTCCATACAGGGTGTTTTATTCTCTATATCTATCGAGGATCATGAGTAAGCCAAATATGCACGAAATCGTGTTGCTGGATATATCATAAAACACAGCTCAACGTTATCTTAATCTACTGATATGTATAAAATGGGCCCCTGACACTTCCAAAATTGCTTATATTAACATTGGATCAAGTTTTTTAGTTTTCTCTTTTTGGTTTAAGGACTATTCAGCTGACCTTAATAATAAATTCTGAATGAAAAACATTATAATTCAGTGGATTCTCTTAAGGGGGTATTCTAGTCTAGAGGCCCGAATTTTAGGTGATTTTTGAAGTGCCGTAAAAAAATGGCAATCAATATCTTTCTATCCATTTTTTTATGAGTTATTTATTAACATTACAAGAATACAGAAAAAAATTAAAAAAGTTGAAAATTAAAAAAATTAGCAGCTGATGAAGTGGGGGGCCTCAAAAAATTGGCGCGCAATCATGCCCACGATTCCAACCCGCCTAGCAATCCGAAAAAAAAAAAAAAATAAAAAAGATTATTAGTCTAGACTTTAGAGTAATGTCGCTATGTCCGGAACTAGGGAGAAGTTAAAAAAAAATTTTTCACGAAATGGCCGCTGCCTGAAAAAAAAAATCAAATTTGGAACCACTTTTTTTTTACTTTTTCGAATTTTTTAAAAATAAGATGCGTTTCATATTTATAACGCCACTAAAAAATTTAAGATTTCTGGAAAACCATTTGTTCTAGCGGAACACAATATTTGGCGAAAATGATGAAATTCACGAGGAAAAAAAACTTACTCACAAATTGTAATCACACCACTTTATTCATCGGTTCTTGAAAGGAAATAGCGCTTTTTTACTATTTCATAATTATAACGCCACGTACATTTTCGATAAAAGTAACAATTTTATTTCTCCAAAAACAATAATAAGATACAGTAACATAAAATTCATTAATCAAGAGCTCCTCCTTGCTTCAAAATTGTATTAAAAATTCTGGTTTTCATGCTACTAAAGAGGTTTTTAATCAAACTCAAATCAATAGCATTCCATTCTTCCAAAATTGCCCGTTTTAAGTCTTCAACGGAGTTGTATTGTCGATTTTCCTTGTACACCCGGCGAACTAAAACTCCCCAGAGATTCTCAATTGGATTAAGGTCAGGAGAGCATGCTGGCCACTCCAAAACCTCAATCGAATTAGAAGGGAACCAGGACCGGTTTCGCGACTAACATGGACACGAGCATTGTCCTGTTGGAAAATCCACTGTGTTGCAGGATTTTGCCGAATGAAAGGGACTAAACTCATCTGGAGTACATCCGTGTAATCTTTGCTTTTCATTCTTGATGAAGTGAATTGCAGTTCTAAGCAGCCGGACACAGAAATCGCACCCCAAATCATCACGCTTCCGCCGCCAAAATTTCTTTTGGAAAAATATAACGGTTCTTTTCTCAAGTCACGCCAATATCCTCGAAAGCCATCCGGTCCATCTAAGTTCCACTTTTTCTCATCGGAGAATATCGCCTAAATATGTTTTTTTTTTAATTTAAAGGCGTTTTAATTTTAATTTTAACTAAGTACTTACAGTTTCCCGGAAGTTTCACGGAAGCGTGATGATTTGGGGTGCGATTTCTGTGTCCGGCTGCTTAGAACTGCAATTCACTTCATCAAGAATGAAAAGCAAAGATTACACGGATGTACTCCAGATGAGTTTAGTCCCTTTCATTCGGCAAAATCCTGCAACACAGTGGATTTTCCAACAGGACAATGCTCGTGTCCATGTTAGTCGCGAAACCAGGTCCTGGTTCTCTTCTAATTCGATTGAGGTTTTGGAGTGGCCAGCATGCTCTCCTGACCTTAATCCAATTGAGAATCTCTGGGGAGTTTTAGTTCGCCGGGTGTACAAGGAAAATCGACAATACAACTCCGTTGAAGACTTAAAACGGGCAATTTTGGAAGAATGGAATGCTATTGATTTGAGTTTGATTAAAAACCTCTTTAGTAGCATGAAAACCAGAATTTTTAATACAATTTTGAAGCAAGGAGGAGCTCTTGATTAATGAATTTTATGTTACTGTATCTTATTATTGTTTTTGGAGAAATAAAATTGTTACTTTTATCGAAAATGTACGTGGCGTTATAATTATGAAATAGTAAAAAAGCGCTATTTCCTTTCAAGAACCGATGAATAAAGTGGTGTGATTACAATTTGTGAGTAAGTTTTTTTTCCTCGTGAATTTCATCATTTTCGCCAAATATTGTGTTCCGCTAGAACAAATGGTTTTCCAGAAATCTTAAATTTTTTAGTGGCGTTATAAATATGAAACGCACCTTAGTAAAAATTGATATTTGGGGATGCGGCTAGTTCCGGACATAGACAAGTCTATAAAGAAGACTTTCAAAAAAATTTCAAGTAAATCGGTCCAGTAGAACTTGAGAAATCGTGGGCATCGTCTTGAAAAAGGCAGTTTCGAGAAAAACGCGTTTAAGGGGTAACGCCACTGTAAGTTTTTTGAAAAATCGTTTTTTTTATTGGCTTAATAAATAGTTTAAACCTTCTAGAATAAGAAAAAAAAGGTCCCGTGCGAGAAATTTTTTTTTTTAATTTGAAAATGGAGGTCGCCACCAAGCGCGTTACAGTAGCGTTACCCCTTAAAGTCCAAGTGGTTTTGAAGTTAGAATTCAACTGTTAGCAGCTGGATGCAGTTGAACACTAAATATAAAAGATACAAGCCACCATTTTGAAAAATCCTCTTGTAGGCATATTCTTGAATAGTTAAACTTTGAAAATATGAAAACAAAAAAAATATATTTTTTCGAATTTCTAGACTAGAATACCCCCTTAAGGAATATATAGAATAGCAAAAAAGTAATAAATAATAATGCAATATTTGTAATCGTTTCCCTGTCTCCCTTACGAATTTTACGGTTGGAAATATAAAAATTGCTTAATTTTATTTCCTTAAAACTCGAATTTAAACATAAAAAGTCTAGAATTGGTTTAAGATCAATTCTTATCATAAATTAAATGAATGCCCGTATGTAATTTCGTATGGTCTGCAATTTTGATTTTTGAAGGGGTGTGTCGCATATATTTCTAAAACGGTTCACCGAACTGTAAAAATGGTTATAACCAATTTCATAGGATTTCATATTCTGAAGAACTTTTCAGTACAATGAAAACGTCTAGGACCCATCAATTTGACAGTATACGTAAAAGCCCTAAAATTTTCTATGGCAACACCAAGAAACGGTTGCCCGATTTAGTCCATTTGTGACTTATATTTACAATTTTTATGGAAATGGCGTGTACAAGCTTTCCACGTTGAAGCGTACTCAGGCAGTATCTAAATATACACTACTGATAAAAAAAAGTTACAAGTCGCAGTTTTTTTGAAATTTGAAAGTGGACTATTTCTGGAAGAAGGTTTGATAACAGCTTTGGCAGATATTTAGAATAGAAACGAATGCATATTTTAACAGGATAATGCACCATGTCATACGGCCCGCAAGACTAAAACCAAAGATTCTATAATACAAAGATTTGTAGTTTGAGCTCAGTGAAAAATCCATTAATCATGAGCACCACAGCCTGGACCAGTGGCGACATGTCATAACTTCGCATCGAAAGCGATCATCAAAGCAAAGATTTCGTTCTGGCGCACTGACATATAATAAGAATGGACAGCGTTTTTGTTTCAAAAATGGCACAAATATTGAAGAGGATGTGAAAACCCTTTATTTCGTCCAATTGCACACTGAATAATAATTAATTATTATTTGACGATTGGAAACACTAAAGATGTTATAAAATAGTATTGCATTAAATTAAAATTTTTAGGGAGTTAAACTTGGTTTAATTAACCCAAAAATTAATATTTAATATTACTGAAAAATGTGCTCCTCTGCAGATTTGTTGTCAAATTTCATTGAGCTTGTAAGAGATAGACGTATATAAACAATATACTTGTCTGAATTTTTATGTCAATTCCAATGCATTCCAATTAATACAGTCGTACTGTTTCCAAAATTGGTTACAGTTCAGTATACATTTCGAGCTTAAAAGAGACAAATAGATTTTAGCCAAAATTTGTGCCATTTTGACTATAGGAATTAGAAAGGATGGTTCAGTCCATTCTTATTATATGTCAGTGTTTCTAAACAAGCAATCCAGGAGGTATGCTATGATGGGCGAAGAAGAGTTTTGAAGATGTTTTGAAAAGCTTTATTTTAAATAATCATCGCAGTGCTTCTTCCTTAATATCATAAGAGACCTTCAAGACTGCTTCCCAAGAACAGTAGTACGGAGCTTGCAACCGTAAGCATTCCTATGAGGCAAGCCCAAGTCCTAGAGAAAGGAAGCGGTGCATGCTTCCGAAGAAGCGCTTCAGTAGACTAATCTTCTATAGAACTTTCAAGTGACGGCTATATAAGCTTTTGAGTTACTTACTAATTTTTCTGAATAGAGTTCCAAATTATACCTCGAAAGCGCTTAATTTTACTTCTTTCAGAATCGCTGTTTTCTCGTCTCGTCGCTTGTACCCATTCAAGTTCTCAAAGCTTTTATTTCAGAAGTGCTTGATATTTTAATATCATGGTTTTGAACGTGCTATTTCAAGAAATATGTAGCTGTAAATTGTCTCAAGTTTTTATATTTTAGTGATATTCCATGCTCAATGTCGTTTTAATTATACAGAAAAATTCAATTTTGTGTGTAAAATTTAAGTCAATATTTTTGCGTATAATTTTTCCCCCGATTTTGTTGTAGGAGACGCGATTATTCCCTTTTACAATTTTTTGGGGGTGAAAATTCCCATAATATCGAAAATCTCTGGGACAACAACAATAGCAAAATTCACAATATGCACCAACTTTGAACAGCTGCTGAAAAGGATTCCATAAAGTTTAATTGAATATCTAATATCGTCTATTCCAAGAAGACAAGAAGACTGGAGGACATTTTAAGGAGAAAATACAAAAATTAAGATAATATATGTTTTTGTTTCAATTAAAATCTTAAGGGGGTCACACCGTTTTTTTTTTTCGATTCGAAGTCATTGGAAAGTTACAGTAGTTAGAAGACCAGGTATTCGGAGCGCGGCAATGGGCGTTTTGTGTTGGTTTCTTACCGGAGACATTTCAATATACATGTATACTCATATATACATATATGTATGTATAGAGAGAGATTTTCCCAAATACGAAACAACTTTTAAATGCGTTTTTCTAACTGGTCTCAACGATATCTCAAAAACGGTTTGACCGATTGCTTTGAAATTTTAACAGTAGACTTGACACATGTATAGTCATCGAGTGAACAAAAATATTGGAAAAATTCCGGGCCGTTTTTTTTTTTAACAAAATAATTGAAAAAATAACGAAATTTGAAAATTAATTTTCAAAAACATGTCAATTATTCCATTTTGAATATTTTCGAATGATTCATTCGATAGCCACAACTTGAAACACCGTTCGATATTTTACTTTCAGTTAAGCCAATCAGCCGGAATTATGGAGACCATGGACAAACTTTTTTTTGACATGGATGCCTTTGGAGTGGTGCAACATACATTGTGATAAAGATTTTTATCTGAAAATATTCTGACTTACTGTTGCAATGTCAATAAAAATATAGTAAAAAGTTCAAACTTTTAACACTTTACAGTTCGTCAAATAAAAATCCCAAAGAAAGCTAAAAAAACCGGCCGTCACTTGGAGTGACCCCCTTAAGTGTTCGGTTTCTGTATATTAAAACTTAGTGCCATTTGTTACCGTAATTAAACGATTTTTGAAATATTTTCCTCTGCTCACTTTTTTTTTATTAGTAGTGAGTAAAAAACTAAAAGTTTGCATGGCATCGCCAAGAAGAGGTTGGCCGGTTTTGTCCAGTTTAGAAATTTTCTTCACTGTTATTATGAAAACACCATGTAGCAGTGTTGCCACTCGAAAAATTTCTGGCGTAGTTTTTTAGCGTAGCCCAAATGTAGTTTGGGTAGCCACACGTGAAAAGTTTTTAGAACACTTAAAATCTTACATAAATATCTATAGAGTAGTAATTAACAGAAACTTTGTTTTAACAAATTTATTGAAACAAAAATATAACAAAAACCTAATATTCATAATGAATACGTAAGACGAAAACAGAGGAGTTGTACATGGATATAATTAATTAAATTTAACTCGAGAACTTACATCTATCACTCACGATAAAATGGGTTTATAAGCATTTCAGTGCTGTCGAAACAGTTGCTATATTTAGAGTTCCGTACCCAAAGGGTAAAAACGGGAACCCTATTACTAAGCCTCCGATGTCCGTCCGTCCATCACCGGGCTGTATCTCATGAATCGTAATAGGTAGATAGTTGAAATTTTCACAGTGTATATTTCAATTGCTGCTATCAAATAATGAAAATAAAATTAAGGGGGCCACATACAAGAAACGTGTTTTTTGGCGTATATTGTTAAATTTTGTACGATGGTACGGAACCCTTTGTGTGTGAGTCCGACTAGCACTTGGACGTTTTTTTTATACAGTCTTTAAGTAGAATAGAATTATTAATCACGTCGTAAATTAATCGGTTCTTTTTTTAATTTTTTACATAATTTAAAAGAGAAAAAATCTTTCAGCACTTGTGCTGCTATGGTTAGTGTTACATATTTTTTATTTAGAAATGAGTCCAGAAACGTGAGCACGTTTCAGAATCGATTCTCATTCACAATATACTTAATTCTAACAATGTTCTCATTTCAGTAAATAATATTTCAATGTCTTCAGTTGGTATTGATTTTTTAAATCGATTATGTAGGAAAGGTAGATCTAGTAAGATATCAGAAAAATGTTTGTCTTTTATATATTCGTAATCTAAAATACCTAAAGCTATCAAAATAGGATCATCTAAATTTATTCTTTTTCTAATTTGGTGTACAAGTTCCTGATAATTTCTCTGATATTAATTAAAAAAATTTCAGATTCTGAAAAATTTAACTTTTATAATTCTATCTGAGTCTGCATAGGCATCTTTGAGAAAGTTTTTCATTAATATCTTAATTTTCATTTAATATTTCTAGCCATTACATGAATTTTACGTAATTCAGATTGAAAACTTAAAACGTATTACAAAAATAAAAAAAATTATTTTGATAATTGTAGAAGTCAGCATATTGAGAATTGATTTTGCAGTTTCTGTTTTTTCTTCACGTACGCATAGAGAAAAGTATAAAATTAAAGAATCCCAGCTTTTTAATAAACATTTTACTACCTGATTGAATGCCATCTGGTATCTGACAATAATTATAGAAAAACATTGATTTTGTAATTTTGCTAAGAATTTCATTTCAAACATGGATTTGGACAACTCAGAAGAACCTTCATTCATTAAACCTCTTAACGTCTGGAATACTTAATATTGATTTCATATTAAATTTATAAACTTGGCTATTGTCATGTCTAGAAAGATGCGTTTTATACTTCGTACGTTTCACAAAGCATATTTTACAGATTAATATATCATTTGCTTTATCGACTTAAATCCAAGGAAATTGCCGGTTCCATTTGACTAAAACTAGGCTTATTTTTTCATTGTAGTTATATAGTAGACATACTCTTATTTGGTTTTTCAGTTTAACCCAAATCGGCCTCAAGATCTATTACTCGTATTCAAAAACTCTGTAGAGTAGCCAAAATGCTTGCGGGGTATCCCGGTAGCCAAACGTTGCCTAAAGTAGCCATTTGCTACTATTGTAGCCAAAGTGGCAACACTTCCATGTAGCAAATTTCAGCTCTACGTCAACGCGTTCTCGGGCAGTGCCCAAATATATAGTGAAAAATAAAATTTTTGTATGGCAACCCTACGACGGAGTTGCCCGATTGATCATTTTCGAACTTAAATTCACTTTTTTTTTTCAAAGCCAGTGTGCAAAATTTCAGCTCTCTAAGTACACGCATTCTCGAGTTATTGTGAGGTCGGACAGACAGGCAGACAGACGGACGGACGGACGGACGGACATGCAAAAATCAAAATAACTATTATTTTTATGCCTGAGTGTCCAATCCATTTTGCTCTACATTATTATTTCTGTGTGTTACAAACGGAATGACAAACTTAGTACCTATACCCTAAACTCCCAAACTCGAAGCTCAGGGCGCACTTACAGATATAGTATTTTGTCATGGCGTCCTTGTCAAAATATGTGTGAAATGAGACTAATAAGGCATAGAAATTAAAACAATTTTTTCAAAAGAGAAATATAATTGACAGAAAAATTTGGAAATACAAAATGTGAAAACTTTCAATGACAAGTTAGTTAATGCGACGCGTTTTACTGTTATCCAAACTTCTACCAATTCGGAACAATCAAATTTTGTTCTGAGAATCTCTTCTTGCGAAGTGAATTCTGGTGTAGCTTGAGCATGGACAGGATCCTGGATCCAAGCAAATTTTCCGACATTATCTTTTAAGTATTTTGGTAACCATTTAGTGAGCTTTGAAAGGTGTCCGTTAAAAGGGACAAGTCTTGTGAAATAACTATGGCATTAGAGACAGCGTATTACTGCAATTCAGGGAAACAATCTTGACGACTATCCTCATTAATTTTTCTTATCCACAATTGCAGCTTTAACACCGAAATCTTCTTCAGAAGTTTTAAGATGTGCATGGTTCGTCGAAGTACTTCGAGTTTGCATGACCTTCCTCTTGCAGAAAAGTGTGGATTTCTTCACGTAACTCGAATGCACGGGATAATACGTTTCCACGCGAAAACCATTGTGAACTGCACTAGTAATTTACTACATCTATTTCACGTTCTAATACTAAGTTCAATTGAAAACTCATCCACTTTGATGTGCAATGGGTCCACATAGAAGGCGGTGCTTTGTTGCGAATAAACGCCTGTAATTCACCATTGAGGTTAGACATTGATCTAGTACCATCAGTACATACACCGATGCACTTTTTCCAATCTAAAGCATTTTCTGTTATAGTCAAGCATCTCAAACAAGTCTTGCGCCTTTGCGCTTTCAAAGATAGTTTTGTAGAATAGAAGATCTTCAACGATAATATTATCATCCAGAAAGCGTACATAACAAATAAGGTAAACATCTTTGTTACAGTCAGTGGACTCATTAAGTTGCAGTCCAAACTCCTTGCCTTTCATTTTCTCTATTAATTGCTGATTGAGATTTTCAGCTATACATATTATAGATTCTTCGACTAATAGTGTTGTTAGACAAAGGTAGCCGTGAAATTAGTGTTTCAGCAAATTTATGTAGAAGAACATTATTGAAGGCTCCTTCTACATTGATGAAATCAGTCAGCGTAAATTATTTAAAGAGAAATCCCTTTTTAATTAAGTGGAAAATCTCCTGACTATCTACTTCTGGGAATGGAAAACCTCAATCTCCCCTCAGAAATGCGTTCAAGTGTTTTGAGTAGGAATGAAGTCAAACTTATAGGTCTGACAGCTGAGTAATTTACCCGGCTAGCCTTGGGAATATATACAACATAGACTTCTTGGCATAGCTTCGGCGTGCTGCCCATTTTGATGCAAGTCCTAAAGTCCTGAAGGGCTAGCCTGCTGATCAATAAGTGACCAGAGTTTTGAAGGAATGACTGATTGCACCTGAGTTTTTTCCCAATTTAAACAAAACGATTTTGATTTTCTTTCGTGAATGTCTTTTGTACATTTTGGCCGGTTTGGTTGAATTATGTTAAGTTGTCTTTGTTGGAAAATGGCTTTGTTTTTGATAAACAACAATTTATACTTGTTGTTGTCGAATGGAAAAAGTGTCAAACACTTGAAATGGTTCTGTTTCGTTCTTTGTTTATCTGCACAGAACTAAATTATGGCATCGTTCTATTGATTCACACAGATTCTTTCAAAACCAGAAAAGGAACGTAGCAATATATGGCTTTCACAACGCACACAAACATCAGAACAGTCAGAATCAGGACATTCCGTTATTAAATAACAACAATTAGGTACTGTAAAAGAAAACACGGAGGTCTGATACAGCCAGAAAATCAACTAAGAATCAACAATAGGTGTAGCAGTGCATGTTCCTTGTCAGTATTTTCGTTGATATTGAGTCAATAATCAGAACTGATACTTCGGATAATTGTTAGCTATTTTCATATTCTATGAATCACCCTATATTCTGTGAATAATTCATCCTACGATGATTATTGGCAATTTATATTTTAGTCGATGACGATACAAGCGGAAAACTGTGAGCGGTAGTCCGGCACCGCTAACTTATTTGTTTATATGTTTATTTTTGTAAAGCAGCTATGATAAACTTGAGCTGCAGAGCGATGCCGCTAAAAATGCAAGGGGCGCCGCTCGCTGAAAAGTTGAGACAAATACAAATATTTTATGTCATCGCTTAAGCGGTAGTCGCATATAAAGTTTCATCTGAAATGGGTGTAGCCAAGGCAATAGCGAAACAAAAGCAAATTAAAGATGTCCAAACGAAAGTATGTACTGTTTTCGGAAGTTAGAATAGGTGTACTTCGTGGAATGACTGCGACAAGAATTTCAAAAATACGTCTGTGACTAGGAAACTATGGAAGGAAGTTTGAGAGAAAGTAAACTTATCTTACAATTTTAATGAGAGATTACATTTAAGTAGTATTGTAACACTTTATTTATATTAAATTTAATCACTACTTATATAAATTTCGGTACTAATTACTAATTACCCCTTGAAAAGAGTAAATATATTCTAGTTGGTTGCGAAGCGACAGTGCTGCCACACGAAATGTTTCTGGAGTTGCTTTTTTGTGTAGCCAAGGTCCTCTAAGCGTAGACCGAAAGTGGTTTGAGTAGCCGCAATTGTAAAAATTATAAAAACCTAAGATCTTACATAAATATAACCTTATAGAGTAATAAAAAAAAATTTAGTTTTTAGAGATTCTAAATTAAATTGTTAAAAAAACTGGTTTTTGAAGCTGGGGTCTTCCGTTTTCGGGACGACTGCTCTTACCACTGAGCTAAGGAGACCGATGCCTTCCCTCATGTATTTAACACAGCTACAAATGCTTTCAGCTGATATAAACCAATAACGTTGAAAGCGCACAAACATTCAATTGTTTCAAATTTCATTTTTAAATTTTGCTCACATATTTTAGAATCAGTCATTGATGGAATTGGAAAAAATTGTTCCAGTTATTTTTTAGAAATTTTAAATTAAATTGTTTAAGAGTAATTAACTAAAACTATATATTTAAAAAAATTATTTTTCATAAGGTATACAAGGTGATTTTGAATTGGTGACATAGGAGTTAGGTTAAAGTGTTAGGAACAAAATATGTACGGCAAGGAGGGCGACGAGGAAATCTAAACCTTTTCGGAGTACACCCCGTAACTTCCTTTTTGTACAAAATATAAAGGTGATTTTTAGCTGAGATGATAGTAGACTGTCTATTTTTCCACCGAATGTCAAACCATCACTCCACCCCTCTCATGTCGTTAGTTATAGGACGTCAAAGTCAGGGGCGGATTCCCCTATAGGCCGAGTAGACCCGGGACTAGGGCGGCAAATCTTGGTGAGATTTTTTTAGTAGTCGCGCTCTCTGTGAATCCACACGTCAACGTTTAAAAATTCAAAAATGAGTCCATAGCACCCCGAAAAAGAAATTTACACGTGTGGGGATAACAATTATGAAAATTTTGGATCATCGAACTGGATCTTTGCTTACTAGTTCACTCCAAGTTCAAGCGCATTATTTTAATTTTGCTCCACTACAGACTACATATATTAGTACAGGGTTATTTGTTATTTTCGCTGCAACTTTTCGTGTTTTTTACAGGGAGTAGAGGGGCGTTAATCTTCCATAGGCCTAGGGCGGCAAAGTTATCAAATTCGCCCCTGGTCAAAGTAAAAAAATTTCGCCAAAATTTCTTCTAGCCGTTACATTTTCTTGCAAAAAACTTGAGAATGTTACCTTTTATTTAATCCTTCACATGTACTTACCTACCTATATGCAACCGTTTTTGAGATAAAATCAATTTTATACGTACGTAAAGTTAGCACCGCAACTTCGTCTGATATAGTTCGGAGCTATCATAATTTGTCGTTAATTTGTCGTGAAAACCATAAATTTGTCGTGTCCTTTTTTCTAAAGGAAACTGGGTGTGGTGCTAAGTTGACGTCAAGTTAGCATCGCAACTCACTGGAACTCGGCCAAAACTTATCGGATTGGAAAATTTCACATCTTGGAATTTGTCGTTAATTTGTCGTGAAAATCATAAATTTGTCATGTCCTTTTTTCTAAAGGAAACTGGGTGTGGTGCTAAGTTGACGTCAAGTTAGCACCGCACCGCACTGGAACTCGGCCAAAACTTATCGGATTGGAAAATTTCACATCTTGGAATTTGTCGTTAATTTGTCGTGAAAACCATAAATTTGTCGTGTCCTTTTTTCTAAAGGAAACTGGGTGTGGTGCTAAGTTGACGTCAACTTTTTCTAAAGGAAACTGGGTGTGGTGCTAAGTTGACGTCAACTTAGCACCACACCCAGTTTCCTTTAGAAAAAAGGACACGACAAATTTATGGTTTTCACGACAAATTAACGACAAATTCCAAGATGTGAAATTTTCCAATCCGATAAGTTTTGGCCGAGTTCCAGTGAGTTGCGGTGCTAACTTGACGTCAACTTAGCACCACACCCAGTTTCCTTTAGAAAAAAGGACACGACAAATTTATAGTTTTCACGACAAATTCCAAGATGTGAAATTTTCCAATCCGATAAGTTTTGGCCGAGTTCCAGTGAGTTGCGGTGCTAACTTGACGTCAACTTAGCACCACATTCAGTTTCCTTTAGAAAAAAGGACACGACAAATTTATGTTTTTCACGACAAATTTATGTTGCTCACGACAAATTAACAACAAATTCCAAGATGTAAAATTTTCCAATCCGATAAGTTTTGGCCGAGTTCCAGTGAGTTGCGGTGATAACTTGACGTCAACTTAGCACCACACCCAGTTTGTTTTAGAAAAAAGGACAAGACAAATTTATGGTTTTCACGACAAATTAACGACAAATTCCAAGATGTGAAATTTTCCAATCCGATAAGTTTTGGCCGAGTTCCAGTGAGTTGCGGTGCTAACTTGACGTCAACTTAGCACCACACCCAGTTTCCTTTAGAAAAAAGGACACGACAAATTTATAGTTTTCACGACAAATTCCAAGATGTGAAATTTTCCAATCCGATAAGTTTTGGCCGAGTTCCAGTCAGTTGCGGTGCTAACTTGACGTCAACTTAGCACCACACCCAGTTTCCTTTAGAAAAAAGGACACGACAAATTTATGGTTTTCACGACAAATTAACGACAAATTCCAAGATGTGAAATTTTCCAATCCGATAAGTTTTGGCCCAGTTCCAGTGAGTTGCGGTGCTAACTTGACGTCAACTTAGCACCACATTCAGTTTCCTTTAGAAAAAAGGACACGACAAATTTATGTTTTTCACGACAAATTTATGTTGTTCACGACAAATTAACAACAAATTCCAAGATGTAAAATTTTCCAATCCGATAAGTTTTGGCCGAGTTCCAGTGAGTTGCGGTGCTAACTTGACGTCAACTTAGCACCACACCCAGTTTCCTTTAGAAAAAAGGACACGACAAATTTATGGTTTTCACGACAAATTATGAGATAGCTCCGAACTATATCAGACGAAGTTGCGGTGCTAACTTTACGTACGTCAATTTTATGCAAAGCTAGCATATTACCTTACCCTACTATAAGTCAACATCAGCCTCCTTGCTCAATAGCAAACTTGTAATTATCAATTTTTCATTATCACTCACTAAATCTAGAATTTTATTTAAATAACGAGGTTTACACACAACTCATTTGTTAATTCGTTCCGAAGGTTATCATGTAAGTCGAAAAAATTAAGTTTGAGAAATTTTTGAAATAATACATGTGTTAGTTTCAAAGATAAGTGAAAATAGAGGTTAAGGTTAAGAGCTAATAACTCTTTAACGGCTATAGTTAGGACATAGTCAAATTAAGGTGGAGAATCTATAGTTTACAGTTTTTATAAAAAAAAAGTTATGTTAACGACCTTTTCTACAAAAAAAAATAAATAGAGGTAAAAAAAAGGAACAAGCAATCCGAAATTTTAATTTTATATCCCCATAACACCTGAGAGGAGACAAGTACGGGCACGTTGAGCAGTCGTTGGAAAGGCCGTGAAGTTCCGCATGCAATGAGGCCCCAACAGTGACTGTACGTCATGTACTTTTTAAGATACAGACTGTTTTATGAACAACTAGGTTTTTTGCTTAATCACCCTGTAACTCCTAAACGGTTGATTTGCCCCCCCCCCCCTGCCATACAATTTTTTGTTCGTCTAGGTGAGTACTATACCTCCTGCTCTATGAATCACCTAGATGGAAACACCCTGTATATAAGAGTAGTTATAGTACGAAGGAGTTTTTTTTTTATATGCTGTAGAAAATTCCATGAGGACATCGTCAGGAAATTTTTTATAAAAAATGAACTATGCAATTTAATGAAAAAAACCTACGTAGTGCCTTAGAAAACGTAATTCTAAAAGTACTGTAAAAATTTCAAATGAATCGGTTGAAATTTGTTGGAGCTATGAGTTCGGCCGACTTGAAAAATGTAGTTTTGAGATAAATGCGTTTAAAGTTTGTAGAAAGTAAGGACATGAATAATGTTTCAATAGCTTTAATCTGAAACAGACGCTTTGTCGAATGCTGATGAGTCGAAAGTGACATCTACGTACACTCGTTGAATAAACTAGCCTAGTCAGATATCAGATGCCTTTATTATCCCTTGTCATATATCTGCGTCAGTCCCCCAAATTACAGCCTACTAATGCGGCTATAAAAGGAGCTCGCTGCGGAAGAACTATTATATCTTACAGTTATTTTAAATAGACGTAAGAAGTTAAAAAGATGTATTTATAATAGTGCACGAAAACTCAGAGCAAATAAGAGACGCATGTTACTATTTGCGGCAAGTTAGAGGCGTTATTCGGTTAGAAAAAGAATAAAACTTTGAACTATAGTAAGTATAACCGTAGTAGTTACCTACTATTAGTTTTTTTTATACTTATATGTAACTATACTTTTTCTTTCACTTCACTAAAATTCAAATAATACTTTAAATCAAATTATAACTTCTAAAAGTACCTATATCTATTATGCTCTGTTCCCGCAGCGCGCATGATATTTGTTATAAACATGCGAATTTCTTTTGATTTTTCACAAGTCTACTACTAATTTGTCTACCCATAAAGCAATAAGCTTATGAACAGCTTCATCCAACCACAACACTCTCTATTTGTTCTTTTTTACTTTTTCCATGATATAAAATAAAAGTTTTATCACCGTTTTCCTCCAAAAACTTGTTCTTGAACGTTGCAATTAGTCATAAATGTCACAGAACAGCTGGGTCTGAAAGCAGTAACCGTTAGTTTACAGAATCACTACCTCGTGTTTTTAGTGGCGCTTGGCGATAACCCTCAAAAACCAAACTCAATTATGTCAATGCCAAAATGTGCCGATTATGTAATTACTTTTTGGGATAATTAAAAGTTTAGGGGTGACACACGACATAGATTATCTTGATGATGTAGGTAATTTAGAATTATGGCTATCGTCTGTCGAGGGTAATAAATAGCAATATATAACGCATCGTGTGGAAGGAAAAGGCGGAGGCGGGGTTTGTTTCACATTTTCTTCCTCTCTCACTATCTTATGAGCATAATAGTTTATAGTGAGATGATGGGACTTGGATCTGTGCACCTCCTACGCCCAGTAACGGCGTTCACGCAGTCGGCTGACAGTGCCGCGGAGTTCACTTTATCGCTTCAAGTAGTCAATAGTTAGAAACAGGGTCCGTTACCTAATAAGAAAAAAACATCGCGTAAGTATGAAGTCGAGGATTTACGTATTAAAATCAAATCTTTTTATACCTTGATGAAATCTCATAGGGTATAGGTACTAAGTTTGTCTTTCTGTTTGTAACGCATAGAAATAATGCTGATAAAAGTTAGTTTGATTGTTGCATGTCTGTCAATCTGTCCGTCTTCACGACATCTCGAGAATGCGTTTTGTCATAGCAAGATGAAATTTTGCATTCGGCCTTTTTAAAAAATTTTTACATTTAATTTCGAAAAAAAATACATCATGTAACTTCTTCGTTGGTTTGCCATACAAACATTTCGTTTTTAAATATATATATAGACACCGGCCTGAGAAAGCGTCGAGGCAGAGAGATGAAATTTAGTACATGGCGTTTTTTGTGGTATTTTACGTACATATGTATATACTGTGAATACGATCAGTCCTCGGTGTTTTTATTGTACTGAACAGCTCTTTTGAATATAAAATCATGAAATTATTAGCTGTGTTCTTTTGTTTACCTTGTTCTAGAACTCCCATATACTGGAGAGAACAAATTGTTCTGTCGATTGAATCGTACTATTTGTACTGTTCGCTTCATTTATAAATTTTCTATGAAAATGTAAGAGGCGTTCTTTTCTGTATCTTATGTTCTGCCGTGTTCTGCGAACACAAAAGAACACCTTTATTATTATATTATTATTCTTTCTATCTTAGAAAGTATTGTTTTCCTTAGTTTTGTCAATATTCAATAAAGCTCTTTCTATTAAACATTTTTTATTTAAAAACATATTTATCAATTATGGCTTACTTAAGTGTTATAAATATCCGTTTCAGTAGCAAACCCACCTTCTTTTTCTCGAAACGATTTTTCACTCTTTCAAGAATATAGTCAAATATTTCGAAGAAATTTCTGGTGTATTCGAAAAGTCTGGCTTTGTCTTGTCTTAAGGTAGTTATTCACCATAACTTTGACGTGTTCTATTTATAGCGCGCACGTTATATTTTCCATACAACCGAATTACTGAATTTTCATGACATCATGTTTATTATATTAAGTATAGAAGTCATTCTGCTTAGACAAAATGTCGCTTTTATAGCAGACAGTAAGCCGCTATATCGCTTACTGTTTGTATCGTAGTCGAAGCCTAACGGTAAACAATTTTCTTCTGACACTATAGATTTTTAAACTATTTCGCAGGACTAGCCTACTAAAAAGTGCAAATAATGAAAGAACGGTTGTGTTTTTGGGTTTAAAGAATAAGGTTTATTGTGGAAATGAGGAAAATTCCACAACACATTTCCAATTCCGTGAATTTTCTTACTTTTCTCTTATACGTATTTATATGTATGTTTGCTTAAGTCATATGCGATAACTTCTTTCACTTAGTTTATTAGTACGTACATTGATAAGTTTGATTTATATTTTATTTAACATTTTGGTTTCATTTGTCTAAAAATAATGGCTAAATTGTTTGATTTTCTCTATATATCTGAATAGATTGAAAATATCTTATTTGAGTATAATTTATCTTCTTTATCGCTGGTTCATGCTATTTCCATGCATATGTTTTCTTTGTTCACAAATAAGTAAAGCTTGTAACATATGAACTTACGAACGGGATGTACACAGACGAATCAACAAAAATAAAGAAGGTTAGTAGTTCGTATGAAACCGCCTTTCAACCATTTTCCAAACCACTTTCAAAAATAATTCAACTCGTGATTGTTCACTGCACTCCTTCTGAAATTAATACAGCTATTAGTAATTTGCGAAGAGTTGATAATATTGTATCACCTTAAAAATTTTTATGTAATCTTTACCATTTTAAGTAAGTAGGTTGTAAGAAATCGATTTCTGAAGCCTTTCATTATTCTGAAATTTATGTTGTGACATTTATTCAGTTAGCTGAGGTCAATTCTCCGTTATTTAAAAATAACTTATTGCATAATAGATAGTAAAGTAGACATTCGAGACTTCTTAGTGAAGTATACATACGAAACTTTTTTGTTTCCAATGATTTTTCATTCTTTATGTATTGCATCCTCGCAAGTATTTTTTTTTTTTTAGAATTTCCTAGTCTGCAAATATCTTGACTATTCATATGAAAGATTTTCAAAGCTCTACCTTCTGTTTAATCTATTATATTATATTATAATTTATTATACTCCATTCTGTCCTGACCGTTGTTATTCCTTTAGAACTTTATCTCTTCATAAAATTTTAAAGATACAACGTAAGCATCTTTTTATAATATACCTATAAACGCTGTGTTATAACTGGCTTATTCCCCTCGTTTCACTACTAAACCTGTCAAACTGTATGTAAAAGATCTGAGGTGGAAGTGCGTAATTTTAATCCTCTATAATCTATCGATCGGCTATAGATAATATTACAGAAAATCAGAATGTAAAACATAAAACCCGTCTGGCACATTACAAAACTAAAATTAAGCATATGAAACATCAGTAGAATGTGCATTAGACTTTCACATTAATTGTTACACACCCGTTCGGCTGCTTTAACGATCATTATCTTAATATATAAAAATCCCGTGTCACTGTGTTCGTACACGCTAATCTCCGAAACAGCCCAACCGATTTTAATGAAATTTTGCTAATGCATTTTGTTGGTTTCAGCTTGAAAGATAGGATAGTTTTGGACACGATAGATGGCACTGTTGACAAGGTTTAGAAAACTGTCTGAGAACGCTTCGAGCTGGTAAGCTGAAATTGTGTACACGGCGCTTTCATAAAAATTGTAAATACAAGCTCAAAATGGTTTAAATCGGCCAACTTCTTCGTAGGGTTGTCATACAAATATTTTGATTTTTAGTGTATATGTATTTGGGCACTGCCTGACGTAGAGAGTTGAAATTTTGTACGTGGTGTATTCATTGCAATAGTAAATAAAATTTAAAAAATGGTCTGAATTGGGTGTTGTTGCCATTGTTTTTCACTATATAAAGGGTTTTCCAATAAGAGGTGTTATTTTAATTAGCCCGCTATTTCGGTAGAGGTCACTTTTGGAGCTGTCATTTTTTTACATTTGACAAGTAGAAACTACGCCATTAATAAAAATGAAACGATACACGATTCAACAACGCATTGAAATTATTAAAATTCACTATAAAAATGGTGAAAATGTGGCACAGACGGTTCGTAAAACTCGAACATTTTTGGGTCGTCGTGAAGCACCTTGTCGGACCGCAATACAGAAATTGGTAGAAAAATTCGAGCTGTCGGGACAAGTTAGTGATGTGAAGAATAAAACCCGTGCACGTCGCTCAAGAATAGCCGAGAATATTGATGCTGTAGCCGAAAGTGTTGAAGAAAACCCAGGTTTGTCCATTCCTCGTCGTTCTTTGGAATTAGGCATTCCACAAACGTCATTACACCGTATTTTGCATAAAGATTTGGGTCTTAAGGCTTATAAAGTTCAGTTAACACAAGAACTCAAGCCGGCCGATCATCAACAACGTCGAGTCTTTGCTGATTGGGTCCTTGAAATGCATGAAAATGATCCGGAATTCCATCGAAAACTCATCTTGAGTGATGAGGCCCATTTCCACCTCGATGGCTTCGTCAACAAGCAAAATTGTTGCATCTGGGGCTCGGAAAACCCAAGAGTTATTGTTGAAAATCCTCTCTATCCTCAACGTGTGACTGTTTGGTGCGGTTTATGGTCCCGCGGGGTCATTGGACCTTACTTTTTCGAAAATGAGGCTGGAGCAACAGTTACGGTGAATGGATTGTGCTATCGACAGATGATTAATGATTTTTTATGGCCGGAATTGGATGGTATTGATCTGGACAACGTTTTCTTTCAACAAGACGGCGCTACGTGCCATACAAGCAACGAAACCATTGATCTTTTACGGGAAAAGTTTCCGGACCGTGTGATCACAATTGGCCACCGAGATCTTGTGACTTAACACCTTGCGACTTCTTCCTTTGGGGCCACGTGAAAGAGAAGGTCTACGCCAACAGCCCAGCATCGATTCAAGACTTCAAAGATGGAATTCGTGAGGCTATCGAGGACGTAGGGCAGCCACTTTGCGATTTGGTTATGGAAAATTTCATGAAAAGGATATGGTCCTGTAGGTGTGGTCGTGGTGGTCATTTGGCTGATGTTATTTTTCATTATTAACGACATACCTTCCTCTTTATAAAGAAATAAAGACCCGATCATTTATCTCAAAAAATGGCATTTTTCTTTGAATATCAAAATAACACCTCTTATTGGAAAATCCTTTATTTGGAAACTACATGAGAACGCGTCTACGTGGAGAGCTCAAATTTTTGTACACGGCGTTTTAAAAAAAATGTAAATTTAAGTTCAAAATTGGGACAAAACGGGCAACTGCTTCGTAGGGTTGCCATATAAAAACTTCGTTTATAACTATATATTTTGGCACTTCATGGGAACGTGTCGACGTGCAGAACTAAAGTTTGGTAAATACAATTACAAAAATGGTCTCTTCTTGATAAAACATTGGTTTTTCACTATATATTTGGAAACTGTCCGAGAACGCGTTCTGGAGAGCTCAAAGTTTGTACACGGCGTGTTCATGAAAATTGCAAATACAAGTTCAAAAATGGACCAAATCGGGCGACCACTTTTTGGTGTTGCCATACAAAACTTTAGGTTTTCACTATATATTTCGACAGTGCTTCACGCGTCGACGTAGAGAGCTCAAATTTTGTAAACGGGATTTACTTAAAAAAAAAAAATTAATTAAGTTCAAAAATGGGACCAATCGGACAACTCCTTCCCAGGGTTGCCATATAAAAAAATTGCTATTTGGTGTTTTCATAGCAATGGTAAAAATAATTTCAAAAATGGACTTACCCTACTCTAAAAATTATTCTTGTAAAGGAAAGGATCACATATCAATCATGGATGATAATAGTTTTGACAATTATAAAAATTAAAAAAAGTGGTTTCCATGGCAGAAATAGTTGCATTACATTTGGAAAGTAATTGGGAAGCCAATTTTCCGCCAATTCGGCAATAATGGCAGTTTTGACATTCAAACAATAAAAAAAAAGAAAATAAAAAAAAAAATTTAAAGAAATTCAGGGACCGGAAGTAATTGGTATTTTGAAAATTTTAAACAAAAAAGCTGAGATATATTATGATCGTGCAGTTTAGTGGAATATACCAAAATATATCTGGTGGAACTCATTTCGATTCCTGTAAAAGTTTTGAAAGCTTAAATATTTTTAAGAAAAAGTTTTCTAAAACTGTTCTTTCTACTATAAATAAAATAATTTAAAGTTAAAAAAGCTAAGCTGAAAGGCATATTATTTTCTCGAGCTGAAAGTAAAAGAGTTTGAACCTGGTTATTTTCTCAAGGAAGTATAAAAAGCCAAGCTGGCTTCTTATTTCTCAAGCGGAGTTGCATTTTTTGGCTAGAAAAAATAAATTGCTTTTCGCTATTCTATTCTTTGTGCGTTCTATTAGCTGTGCGTTGACATTGAGTGTCGCCATCGAGGCCGATTTTCGTAAGTACTGAGAATCCAAGAAGTATTCATTTCCTGTTCTACGAAATTTGGCCCCTTTTGTCCACCCCGGCTTACTTTTCTATTATCTTCCATTATCGGTCAGTAATAATAAATAAAGTAAGCTTTTTTCGTAAAAAGTCATAACTGGCTTGGTCCCTGAACTAGAATTTTAATGCGAAACATGATAGGATTATAAATTACATATCCAAGACTGATTGAAAAATAATGTTTATCAAGATCTATTTTAAGCTGTTTTGTGTTTGTGATTTTTTGAAAATATAAAAAAATAAAATGTTACGGGCGATCTAGTACATATATGGTAGAAGATTTTTTCACTGCCTTCGTGGCGTCTAAACTCATGGAAACCATATTTTCTGCCGAATTGGCCAATCGAACCGCAAAATTTTTCAATCTGACGTGGCCATTTTATAAAATATGTAGTATATGTAAGTACTACTTATGTGTAGCTATGGAAAGAATGCATTTAAATTCTATTTTAAAATAGGAAAAGATTTCTGTACTAGAAATATTTGATAATAATTTGTTATGGTTATTAATTAGTGAGTGCGCGGTGTTGGACGTGAGGTCCAGCACATCAGCCGAAGCTGATAGCTCACTCCGTAGTAGCATTGTGCTCAGGCTGGCACACTAGCACCTTGGCTAAAGGCAAAGAGTGAGGGGTAGGTTAAAACGAAGAAGCCGTGGCACAGGCACCATAGACAAAAGAAATTCGTGCCATGAAGAAAAACCAAAGACTTGCAATACACATTTAGTCCTGAAGGGGCTATACATCCGTTACCTTCAACTTGGTTGAGGATTAGATGATGGTGATCTTCTGGGCGCTTTGCCCTAGCCACCCATGGGATCGCCGGCACGACTCGATACCCATATTTAGTTAAAAAGTGTGGAGGAGCGGACCTAGATAGCCTTTATGATCAATTTATGATCAATACGAGGGTCTCCGGGAGATGAAGGGAGAGAACAAGCTCTATGATAACATTATAAAGCAAAATTTTTATTCAAATTATCAAGTTGATTTTTGAAGTGGTTTTTCGCATTTATATCTAGAAGGGGTTCGTCGGAAAGTAAAAATGATTATAACCAATTTCGTAGGATTTCATATTCTGAAGAACTTTTCACTACACACAGTATGCGTACAAATCCGAAAATTTTCTATGGCATTTTTAAATAACTTTTTCAACTCACAGACCCCTGACCAAAAAACTTTGTGTCTGAGCGTCTGAGAGTGCCGTTCATGACGAAAGAGTTTTAGGGTAGTAAACGTGTAAAAATGATTATAACCAATTTCGTAGGATTTCATATTCTGAAGAACTTTTCACTACAATAGAAACGTTAAAGACTGATCGTTCTCACAGTATGCGTACAAATCCTAAAATTTTCTATGGCATTTTTAAATAACTTTTTCAACTCACAGACCCCTGACCAAAAAACTTTGTGTCTGAGCGTCTGAGAGTGCCGTTCATGACGAAAGAGTTTTAGGGTAGTAAATGTGGATGGTTTTACATGAGGGTTTTTGATTTAGAAAGAGTGAATGGAGAGCTTTCCGATGGGGTAAAATTTTCTTACGTTTTGGGGGGTTTTTGGGATGGGGTGGTAACTACCATCCTTGGGGTTGTCCAATGAGTCGAGATTAGAGAGTCGAGTTAAAAAAGCTAAAAAAGTTAAAAAAAAGTTAAAAAAGTTAAAAAAAATAGTTAAACATAGTTAAAAATTAAAAAAAACGTTTAAGTTAAGTTAAATCGTGATTCGAGAGTCCAGAGTGGGGAGAGTGAATAGAATTTATAACTAAAAAGTAGAAAATAAAATATATTAAAAAAACTTTTAAAATGAATATCTTTCATACACAAATTGTACTAAGAAGTAAAAAATATTAGAAAAGTTTTATTGCAAAATATGATGTGCTAGATTAAATCTTTAAGGTTTTGGCATGAGTTGCAGTTAGACAATCTAATCTCTAACTTATTTATTCAAAAACTAAAGTCCAGACTGAACGAACCATATATTTTTCATATGTTTTGAATATGTACAGTTAATTTGCGCGAGTTTTATATGTATTTTCGAATTGAATAATCCAACACTGAGTTTCAACTAAGAAGTCCTCATTTTATAACTTAACACTCTAATCTATGATACTTAAATTACTTAACCGACTATTAATTACTGATCGACATAGAAGTTTTAATAGTTTTAATAACCGGCCAAATGCGAGTCGGACTCGAGCACGAAGGGTTCCATACCATCGTACAAATTTAACACTATGTACTTTTTATTAATTTTTTCAAATGAGAGTAGGCGTCATGTGAAAAAATAATGCTGTCATTTAAAAAAATAATAATAATGCTGTCATTTGAAAAAAAAAAAATGCCTACTTATGATAATAATAATGAATGAGAACAAAACGAGGAAAAAACGCCGAAAAAATCACGTTTCTTGTATGGGCCCCCCTTAAATTTAATTTAATTTTTATTATTTGTTGTTATAGCGGCGATGAAATACACACTCTGTGAAAATTTCAACTGTCTACCTGTTACGGTTAATAAGATATAGCCCGGTGACGGACAGATAATAATAAGAATGAAAAACGCCGAAAAAATCACGTTTCTTGTATGGGGGCCCCATTAATTTTATTTTATTTTTATTATTTGTTGTTATACATATGTATTATCAATAGAAATACACAGTCTGTGAAAATTTCAACTGTCTACCTATTACGGTTCATGAGATACAACCTGGTGACGGACGGACAGACGGAAAGCGAAGTCTTCGTAATAAGGTTCCCGTTGTTACCCTTTGGGTACGGAACCCTAAAAATGGATGAAATTACTTATATAAATTCTTCTTATCGAGTATTATTGTGCATTTGCCTTTCTCATGAGTTTGCATCTATTATCTTAAATGCTCTCTTTTCATGGAAGGCAAATATAAGATATTTCTCATATTTGAATACTTGTTATTGATTATGATTATCATTCTAATGTTAGTTATGTAAACGATTACATGAATTAGTAATGTAATAGTTTACTTACATGTTGTGAAAAGGAGCTTTCCTATCTTGGTGAAGGGGTTCTACATTTGATATAACACGCGCATGGATTAGGATACTTATAATATATACGCAGTGGCGGAACGTGATAAAATAAGCCAGTGGGACCAGGAAAAAATATTTGAAGAACATTAAATCAAATTTCTATCTAATAGCAAGTTTCTTATTTTTGAATCTAAGGTATATATTTAGACTCAATATAACAGAGAATGAATGTAGGCGTGCGCTTGACAACTCTCGAGCCAACACGATGAACGTGGGGGTCAACTCTTCGGGCCTAGAGTTAACTTCTCGATGTCGAATTATTTGCGTGGCTTTACTTTGACGGACTTGTGTTTGCTTGAAAGTTCGGCTATTTATAGTAACTCTGGCTGCTTGCGACCGTGTGCAGAATGCTTGTTTCTGCTATCATGTCACCAACACGGGTCACTACTGAGCTGTTAATCAGTAATGCAGTGTACTTGTTTGCCCCACATTGCTTGGTTGCTGCTAGACTATTCATTTTTGCGGGTGTCTAGCTTAATGCATGTAATTTCGTTACAAACTATACCACTCTTTTAAATCCCACTGATCGGAGCAGTTCTTAATATATTTTCTGACCTCATTGCCACCAGTATCCTTAATAAATCGCCACAACACGTTATAGTAACTTTATTATTAAAATAACGTTTTAAAGTATTCTTAATATGACGTGTAAATAATTCAGCAGCATCCTGTATAAACATCTTATACCCTAGGCAGACGGACAAAATCAATGATCATTCATTCGTAATTGAGTTTTTTGAAAATCAAGTTACCCAAGATTTTGTGAATTAAAACGAAAGTCCTGTCAATTTTTGTATGTAATTGATAGCCCATTTTTAATAATTAAAGTTCAAATTCAAAGGTAAAGCGATTTTTGAAAAATTCAATTATGAACGAATGATCATTGATTTTGCCCGTCTGCCGAGGGTATTAGGCTCTATATGTTTTATATTTACAATAACTCCTGTTTTAACTCTTACAATTAAAAAAAAAAAAAAAAAGAGCAGAGGAAACTAAATCTGAAAAACAGCATTTCAGGTAAAATCTGAAAAACTGAGTTCAGATATAAAAGCGGAGTTTTTCAGCAAAAACTGAGCAGTTGGCAACATTGTCTGTCGGTCACTAAGAGTGAATAAAAATTCTGCCGACAAATTTTCTGTGTATTTCAAAAAATTATTGCTTATTGCTTATATACACGTCTATTAGTTGTCTCTTAAGCATATCTTCTTAGTATCAAGGAAGTCACTAGGAGAATGGCCTATGTCATCTTGTCGGGGACACATAAATAGAATATACAAATACATAATTAAAGTTTTACTTTCATTTAATTGCTAATGCTTACTAACATTTTTACTTCCTCTCTTTTATAGAGAAATGCGACTTATTTCTAACACCAATGAGAACTTCATTTCAATAGGTATTACATTTCAGGTATTAACAAATTCCATATAAACGCGGTAATTATTGGACTTTAATGAATTAATTTATGCTGTAGACTACTAAACTGGAGAATTTACCTACTTGGGGATCAAGCGAAAATGACACAAAGTTGCATTTAACTGACTATTCTTCAATAGAAGGTCCACGTCATAGATGCAGCCCATTTCCCCTAAAAAACGAAATAAATAACCGTTTTATAATTTGGTAAATTTTGTTAAAATTCATTTTTTTAATATTTCTAATTTGGTATGTATCTTTTTTAGGGAAGGAGATATAGCTTCACTTGAAGTTGACGGCGTTACGAACACAACTGATGAAACTTTAACAGAGAGAAATTTTATATCTAGAAGAATATTTGCTCGGGCCGGCTCTGGACTTAAAGAGGAACTTATACGTGATATTTCTGGTAAGCGAAAGATTCAAAATTTCTGAAAATGGTGGTTAAATATGTTCTCTTGGTTTTAGATTGTAGAACGGGTGAAGTTCGTGTAACTAGCGGTCACGATTTGCCAGCAAAGTATATTATTCACACTGTGGGACCAGTATTTAGTGAGAAATATAAAACTGCTGCAGAAAATACACTGCATACTTGCTATAGGTATTAATTAAAACATTTGTCGCAAAATAAAATTACTAATTGCTAATACATATAATGTAAACGATGTTTCTAAAGTGTATGCTTTCTATTAAGGAGCATACATACATATGCTAATGACACCGTTTCAAGCACTGTAACTTTGAATGAAGATGTAACCTTTAGGTGTGAAGGTCCCCTACAATTAAATTTTTTTTGTTTCTTTCATCAAAACCTTGTAACAACAACACCCTGTACAATAAGATATTTTGGCATATTTTTAATTTAAGAGCAAAGCTATCAATAATGTTCGGAATTTTGGTATGTTACATTGGGACAATAAATAGTATTGCAATAATTATACCCAACATTCTTCCAGTGCGAATTGAGTTCTTTCTGTTAATTTAACATCATAAACTGCACCGGAAAATTTGCAAAAAATATCACTACTCTCACTACCTGTTAAACGGAGAGTGCTTTTGCTCTACCTTACTTAAGCCGGAATATGACTTGATTCTGACCAATGTGTCTTGTGGTCATAAGATCATACAGTTCCAACAAGTTTTCTCGTTTCGCTGGTAGTCAAGGTGTCGATGGAAGCTGCTGCTTGATTAGAGTTAGCTCGGCCTGGAACTGTGGCAGCAGCTGTGGGTTCACTTTCCTATGATTGGTGTCTATGATCACATTTAGTAGTGCGGATTGAGCTCTTTGATAGTTGATAGCCATCACAATCAATTGCACTGAAAGTGAATTGATGATTTCAGCTGGTCGCTGTTCATGCAGCTCTTGGCTTATACTATTAATCGCGATGATTATTTTCTTGATATAACTATCGGATTCCTTTAGTTGTTTTTCCATGTTTGCTTGAGATTTCTTCATGACTTTTTTTTTTCAATGCTAAGAGATGCTCATCACTGCTTTCCAGATTGTTTATAACCTGAGAGATTTTCTCAGCATACTTAGAATTTAGAACATCAAAGAGGGAACTACCTAGATTTCCTACTACTATATGTCTAAAGGTGCACTCCATTGTTTAGGGTGCTTACGAGGCATGAGCAGCTCGTTATTATTTCTTAATTCCGGCATTAGATTAGCGAAATGTGCGACCATGGTTGTGCATGCTTGTTTGCTCTTCATTCCATTGGACGTGCTGGCCAACCAGGCTAGTCCACTTTGCATGCTGTCCAGAATATCTAGAGATTATAGAACACCATTAAATTCCATTCGTTTCAAACTAGCTGGGTGGCCCCATACTCTCAAAATATAGTCCTGGGAGTGATTTGAAGGGAGTCAGTTTTACTTCCGTGTCACCCAGTATTAGCAATCGCAGAAGTACCGAAACGACGTCTCTTTGTGCCAGGTGAAGTTGGTTCATCGTTGTTTGATGAGTCACCAGGATTGTTGCTGTCTTAACGTCTGCCTCACGACTCGGTCGTCCTTTCCCTTAATAATCTTGATGATCCGTCCCAATGGCCATTTCATACTAGGCAGGTTGTTAACTTTTATTAGCACTATCATGCCATTTTGGGCATTATCACATTTTCCCTTCCATTTGTATCGATGCTGGAGTTCATTTAAGTATTCATTGGTTCATCGTCTCCAGAACTCATTTTTTATGTGAGTCACTAACTTCCATCGCTGAAGTAAATTGCCCTTTACTCTCTGTGCGTAAGGATCGATCGGGGCTTGTTAGTGGTTCCCCGATTAGGAAATGTCCTAGTGTCAGTGCTGACATCATTTGGATCAGTCGACTGCGGGGTTAACGGTATGGAGTTGATGAGTATGGTCTCGATTTCAACCATTAGTGTTTCCAGTTCTTCGTACGCAAGCGAGGCAGATGCTGTGCTCCGTTGAAGTAGGTTCTTGGCAGATTTGACGGTTGCCTCCCAAACGCCGGCAAAATGTGGGGCTCAGGAAGGTAGTTGATTTTTAGTTCCGACAAAGTTTGTGGAATTGTTATAATACAAGTTTCTACAATATCCTCTTCTGCTCATGAATCGCTTGAGTGAGCCCAAGAATGCATCCCTTGTTAAATCGCTTACCACATTCAAATGAACAGCTTTGGTCGCGAAGTCACTTAAGACTTGCGGTCGTTTCCCTCTGCTTTTAAAATGTGTCCAGAAAGGCCCACAGAAGTCTACACTTGAGTTGATAAACTGTCTGGCGGGCTGGACCTTGTTGGGTGGCAAGTTGCCCATTAACTGGGATAAAATTCTTGGCTTCGCTTGCACGATAGATCGAGCAGTGGTTTTAGTCTTCTTAGATTGCTGTTGGTCTTTATCATCTTAGTTTGTTTCAATTGATGTAGTTTATCTTTGAAGCCTTCAGCTTGTGTAATTCTTACGATTGCCCCAAGAGCTTCATCGATTTCCTTTACGGTCATCTGAGATAATTTTTCATGAACATATGCGATCACTCGCTGTAAGGTCCCGAAGGAATTTTTGTGATTAATGTGAATGAAATCATTAGTTTTACTGGCACTTTGGTCGTTTCTTTTGCAAGTCGGTGTCATGTTGCGCCCGCTGTTGCGGCCGCACCGCTTCTGCCCCGGCCCATTAAACCATATGTTGCAAGCTTTTCACCTTTCTGGTGATATTCCGCTGAGAGACAAAAAAATTTAGTTAGATAAATTATATAAAATACTATTGTGAAGCGCAAAGGAAAATGTTATTAAAAAATTTTTGGTTCTCTTAATTGTTACACAAGGACATACTGATATCATAAGATTTAAGAATCTACATTAATTTTCACCCAGAAAAGACGATTTAGGAATCCGCATTAGATTTACACTGGCCACATCAAGAAAATTTATCAATTTCTGAAAACTTAATCTACATTATTCATAAAATTCTGTAATTAGATATCCTTTGTATTAAGGATAGAAAGTAATGCTTGTATGAACATTAACTAACATACGAGCTATAGTCTTTTGATTTAACACGAGTATGACCTATCAAATTAAATATAATTTTAAAAAAATGCGATTACTAGGGAGCCTATGCCGACATCTAGATTTATTTTGGCCAGATTCACACTATGCCACAGGGACAATAACTTGGTATCAACAGAACAAAAAAATTTTTTTTTCACAAAATGATCAATCCACCAAATGTGCCATAGCTTCGTCCAATTGAACGTTATTAATGTTCTACGAAAAGAAAGTTTCTAGAACATACTCTTAGTCGAAATCTGTATGTTCTAGATCTTAGAACATACTCTTCAGCCACATTCCAATTTTCGACTTATATACTTCTAATTAATCTGTAAAATTTAGGTAAATTTATTTACTAGATATGTTATGGTATAATTAGATTTGAGTGAGAGATGGAAGAAACCTGTACCACCGCAAAAGTATTAGTGCCAGAAGGAATTTGAACAATTTGGAAAATTTAACACACGAGTCTTGAAGAGACTCGACATCACTTACCTTCGAGTTAGATGAGGATCAGTTGGTATTGATCCTTTAGATCCTTTCCTGGCCACCCTTGGCATCGCTGGCATATGTTTATAATACCCCTATACAAATTGGAGATGTGGAGAAGCGGACCTAGCGATCCGTATGTCCATAAAGAGGGCTTCGGAAGAGTGAGAAGAGAACAAAAAAAAATTCTAACAGTCCATTACTTTATAAATGATTTCTTATATTTGAAGCTCGTTAGTTTAAATCTTCAGCAAGCTATTTCTTTATCAATACAATATTAAATCCATTAATCAATATATTATGTTTCTTTAAAACATGCGGTGTTTTCGTTAATCATATCGCTAAAAATTGTGACTTTTCTTAAACTCGCATGTAACTATGGTGGCTCATTTGCATGCTACTAAAATTGGAATGTCATGCATATATAGCGATTCAAATATTAAATGATTCTTTAAAAACTCTAAATAAATTCAGTTACATCTGTATGTTTATATTACGACGTAACGGTAGGTTACTGAAATCATTCGTTCATTTGTAAATATATAAATAAGCACTAAAAGTATGTGTTAATCTGTTATAACCAGAATCTTGCTTACAGCTACTAAACTTTCACTAATTGTCGTTGACCTTAATCTCAATACAAAAAAAATTTTACAATTGCGATACTTAATAACTGACATGTCATGATGGGTGAAGGTCCATCGCAGAAACGCCTCTGGGATGTCCTTTTTGCCTTGTTTGATAATTCCTGGACAAGGTATCTGATTAAAAATTTTTTAGCCTATCTAAACTATTTTCCTTGTTTTATATTCCCTGACAGACTGTTAACATAATTGCTGCAATCGTATTTATCTTATACAAATTTAAATTTTCTTTTGTTTTTTTTTCTTCTTCCTCGACGGTCTTCAATTTAGCACGACTTATTTCTTCCTTAATCCTTTGAGCGCTATGGACGCATATATGGGTTCTCACGCAGCCATTCAATTTGGGTTATGAACGCATATATATGAGTTCTCACACAGCCATTCAATTTGGGCTATGAACGCATATATGAGTTCTCACACAGTCATATAACTTGGGCTATGAACATTAGTATAACAGGGTTTTGTATAAATTTCAATTTGAGATAGTCATTCTGTAGTTTACTAAAAACTTGTTGATTCCTTCCAATCCTCCTATAGGTAAATTATTTTTCAGGATATAGTTTGGGTATTTGACATCAATATTTTAAGATATGAAAGTTTTTCGGATGCTTTAGCAGTGCTCTTCTGTTACAATTTTGTTCTCCCTACTTATCCTTAATGATAATCTGTGTTTTATAGAGATTGAGTTTTTTTCTCTCATTTTTCGCATTTCTCTATTTTTCGAGTTGTGTTTTACATCTTTGGAGTTTTGGATTAGTTTCTTTTAGGTTTGCAATTCATGTAAATATGATCGGTTCTTATTAGGAATTTATAACCGTATATGTAGGGTTTGAAGTATTTAGTTGACCATACTATGGCCAGTAATTCTTTCTCTATTTTACTTTATGATTATTATGTGTTCTACACGCATAACATATAGGATGGCCCTCTTGCGATAATACTGCATCTATTGTACAATTTGAGGTGTCAGCAATTATGTCAATTTTGTAGTATTCTTTATATTCCAGGTCATTTATGTTTATCTTCGCATCTAATCTTACGGTAATGGTTTTACTTCTTTCGCAGTCTTTTATGAACTTTCTGGTGTACATTGTTCTTCCAAGTTTATCGAGAATGTCTTCTATGTTGGGAATTGGAAACTTGTCATTAAGTGATAGTTCGTTTAATTGCCCATAGTCGACTACAGCCATCATTTTTGGGACTACTCATATCGGTGAGGAGTACGGCGAATTGCATGTCTGATTGTGCCCTATTTCAGCATATCGTTAATTTGTTTTTCGACCTGTGGTTTATGTATTTCAGGAAATCGATAGAAATTGGTATATAGGTTCGTTATGTTTTGTTTTAATTTCCTGTTTTATTTCGTGGGTAAATGTAGGATCTGTAACCTCCTGATAAAATAGTCAATACAATACAATATGTGCGTATTTTTTCTACTAGAAGGGATTCTTCCAGTATTGAAACAAATTAATTCGTCCTCCATACGTGGATACAAATAAAATTACCTTTCATAATTTTAATTGAAGAATACTGCAATTTTCTTTTCGTCAATGGATAGTTCTTGTTACATAATCTATTTTGACTTGATACATTGAAAGTACATACATATATCGTTACCTATTAAACAATGGAAAAAATTTGAGAAATCCTGCTCAATGAATTTGAATCGTTGATTGATGTCTTTGAAACCAAATTCTTCAAATGGTTGGATTCTCACCACATGTTCTACTTTCAGTTGTGAATTTAAGTTACTAATTTTGAAACGAATTTTACTGAGTTTTAGGTGAGCTTGGAATATCTTAGGTTTAATTCTCTCATGCTGGCTCTGGTATTTATTAAGAATTCTAATGATGTTCTGTATGAATCTATTCAGATATAACAGAGTTTGCATTGTCTTCAGAGGCAGTTATTGGAAAATTTGTGTTCGTCTGAACGAATTGTTGAGAATTGTCAACATCCATGTGTTGATGTTGGCCGATTCTCCGAATTCTTGATTGGGCGGAATTGTGTTCTTATTATTATTACTTATATTTTGGAAATTGTGTTGGGATTGTGTAGACCTTGATCTAAATTTGTTGTTTTGATACTGAGGGTTATTTGGGCGTTGTGTATTGTTGTTCCACTGAGAGTTATTCTGATGGGACTGATGAAAAGTTGCGGAATGTCTTTGAGGTTTCTTTTGGGATTACGACTTTGATTTTGAAGATCAATTTTCATATTTCTATATTCTAAATAGTTACCTTCAGTCGGGATTTGTAGAGCTTCTTCTAATATTCGAGGATTTCTTATAAATAACATACTCCTAACATTCATCGTCAACATTTTGTGTTTAAACACATCTAGGTCTATATGTTTTGTGGAATCTATATCTAAGTTCCTCTGTTCTAATTCATTTTTGATATTTAATCTTTGTAATCTTTCTTGAGTTATACGTATTATAAAATTCTAGAACATTCTAAATCTAGTTCGTCTAATAATTGGTATGACTTTTTTTTTCGTTAAGTTTTGATATCAAAATTTCCCTAATTTTTGTCCATGTACAAACATTACAATTTATATTTAAAATTGTTTGAGCCCTACCGATGATTTTTGTTTTTATAATATTTGCGACGAGATGTGATAGGATATCACATTGCCGAGGTACCGGGATGAATGTGTCGAAAGTTTTCAGTTAATCCATCGACTTTTTTTTAGGATGATGTCAAAGCTCAGGGGATATCCTATGATGCCGTAGCACAGCGTTGGCAGGAAAGAAAGCAGAGGTAAGGAATTGGGGATTATTGGTTGAGTCAACGAAGTGACGGTATACATTACGCTTGAATTTTTGCGGCCCATAGCTAAATGGGAAACAGATAATGCACATTCGTGCTGCCCTGCTTATGAAGGATTCGCGAAATTTTACGGTATGACCAAATTTGACTTCTAGGGTGTTAGGGTGAGCTCGGGTTACAGCTCGTGTGGTGCGCATAGGATAAATTTTACAAGGATCGGGCCAGAGATTTCGTCAGAGAAATAGCCATAGAGGTAGCGATAAAGGAGAGATAGGCAACCGACATTACACCGGCACTCTAAGGAAACAAAAGTTTCTATTGATATGTCGCCAATAAGCCGGAAGGCCTACTTTTGTACTTTGTCTAACACGGACAATGCAGTACGTCCAGCCCCTGCCAAAATATGGGAATTATATTCTAATTTAATGGAGTTTTCTACTTAATTGAGTTTTATAATATTTTTACAACAAACTCAAAAAGATTTTAAAATATTTAAGAGCTCAAAAAACAACAGACTGGCTCGGTTCTTGCGTCTTCTTATTTAAAAATAGAACAGTGGTCAAAATGCTTATTTACTTATTTTAATTTATCTCTTTCTTTGTGGTCCAGCTGTTTCCACATATTTGAGGAATCGATTCCTTTTTGGGATATTTAGAATGGGTTTGTTTGTTTAAGATTTGAGGAATTCAGGGAGCTTTATAGACTCTGTTGTGACAGTATTAGGTGTATTAAAATGGCTGGAGCTTCATGCGTTGCAGGCTATTTATTTTGTCTAATTCTAGGCCATTGTGTAAAGTTAAGTTAGTTGTGTGCTTTCTATTTGAATATATCTTGTCAAATTACAAATAATGGCTAATAAGAATAATAAAAATGTATAACTTGTGTTAACAAAAGATTTGTTTCCCGATTTTAATCAACTTCATCTTCTTTTACTGCGAATTTCTATGATTCCTATAAATTTTTTCGATGGATTGTAGGTAGCTCCCACTAATTAAATTTCTAATACTTTGACACAAATAGAGTTTTTATTTTTGAAACATTAAAAATGTAAAATATGTAAATGAAAATTGAAGAAACATTTTTAAACTACTTTTAAATTTACTTTTGTTTTATTTCATGATCTAAGAATATGAAATCTAAATAACTATAATTATTTCTTTTTCAGAAATGTGTTATGTAAAGCTAAAGAACTGAAACTAAGAACAATCGCTCTATGTATAATTAGTACAACCCAACGAAATTTTCCTCCCGATTTAGGAGCGCACATAGCATTACGTAAGAACTAAAATTTTGTTAATAAGCTTTCATTTTCATTTTCGAGTCTTAGGTACAATTCGACGTTTTTTAGAGCATTCAAAATCAGAAATTGTTATACTGTGCATTGAATCGCATGAAAGGGGAATATATGAAGTTCTAGCTCCACTATATTTTCCTAGGGATAAACTTGAAGAAATAAGTGCTCTTTGGCATCTTCCTAAGGACATTGGAGGTACCTTTGGAGAACCACAATATCCAGACAGACAAATACGTATCATTCATAATCCTCAACATTCCGTTATGATTTCTGGAAGTAAGTATGCATTTGAAAATAATATAAAATGAATTAAGGTGATGTAAAAAACATAATATTTAAAATTTGTTTGAAATTTATTGCAAAATTTGAGGTTATTTTAGTTTTATTCAGGAATTTTTGTATTAACCTTTTAATTTATGTTTCCAGTACAAAAAATATGTAACCATAACCGTGAATTCATATTCTTTCTTAAAAAATTTGTAAAATGCCCCAACATTTTTGTAGTCTCTATAATCTGACTTTTACAAATCTTTATCATGATATAATCAGACGTATCAGAAATAATTTTCAATAATACAAAAAAAATTAACTCTAATTTTTAGACCAAACCAATTTCAATTGTGCATTTATTGACATATATTTTCCATAATTTGTTTTTAGGAAAGAATTTAATTTTATAAATGGGATGTTTCCTTAACCTGCAATTGTTTGGTTTGCAATATTTATATAAAGTGAGGAAATAAACTCGTATTTCCGAACTCCGCAATAGGTTACGATATCTTCGAAATTACTTCCAGCATTCAACCAGCTTATATGAATAGGGTAGACTTTGGATTATATCTACATTGGAGGCAAGGTATTGTGATTTGTGCTGAAATACAATTTCTTAACTTTCTGGTTGAGGATTTGAAGCTCTAAGGATTTATATCTCGAAAAAAAAAACTAGAAATCTCTGATTTAATACAATTTTATTCTTTTCTAAATAACTTGAAGCCGAGCGCATACTAGTTCTGTTCAGTAAAAAAAAACTGATATCGTATGAAGTCTCGTCCTGACTAAAAGCAAAACTGATCATGATATTGATAACAAAGGAAAGTTAATTGTTACATAGATTCTATGCAGCAGGCAATTCAATTACAAGCAAAGTAAAACAGACACGTTACTGTAGTTATGACTATGAAATATGATAGTTAATTAGTATGTAGTTAGACTATCCAGCTGTGACTATCATGATAGTGATGATTGTTTGATCTTTAACATGGCTCCCGCTTCGCCGGAAGGTGAAATTAGGAGTTGGTTATATTTTCCGCCCGCCTTGAAGGATACATCTCTGGCTGAGTACTAAACAAAGTGGCATGCTACAATGAAAACGATTAGATAGATAGCATAATTACAATGTGGTAGAGCGCATAGTTTGGCTATGTGGCGTTTTAGGTATGTAGCTCCATGTTTTAGTTGAATCATTCGAACTAGTCTATCAGGTCCTAGAAACACATCGGTAACTCTGGCTATCATCGACTTGCAGGAGGGAAGATTATTATCTTTGATAATAACCAGGCCATTAGTCGTAATAGAAGGTTTCTTTGTTAGCCATTTATTTCGCTGTTGTAAAAGGTGGATGTACTCTTTATACCAACGTTTCCAGAGCTTGAGTGCTTCAGCAATGGTAGGTGCCGGAATTGTTAGTGGAGCAATGTGGAGAAATGTCCAGGTGTTAGAATAGCTACGTCTTCTGGATTGTCGGTCAACGGGTGAATTGGCCTAGAATTTAGGCAGGTCTTAATTTGAGTCAGCAACGTTGACATCTTCTGCATGGATAAAATAGACGAGCCAATAACTCTGCGGGGATGATGCTTAACCGACTTAATTCCAGCTTCTCAATGTCTGAGGGGAATCAGGAGGAATAAAATGCCACTCAACTCCTTCCTAACTTAAAGCTTTGCAAAGTGTATTATGATGTAGAATTCTGGCTTCTCGAAGTTGCCTCTACAATACGACATTCGCATCAACGAACTTGGTAGCATTATCACTATAAAGGTGTAAGTAGCGACCTCGACGGGCTATGAAGCGACGAAAGCCCGCGATGAAGGCTTCGGTAGACGGTTCTAATGGAAAAATATACAAAGAGCGCTATGTAAGCTTTGAATGACTTCGGTCCTCTATGTCTAATGGCAGTAATGTTGATAGGGCCTGCGTAATCCGCTCCTGTGTGCTCAAAAGGTTTTGATGGTCTCACTCTTGCGGGTGGAAGAGCACCTATTAATTGATTGCGAGTGGATAAGCGTAAACAATTATGCACGTAAGATCGTACTTTATTTGGGGCGTTAATTATCCAAAACTGGGTCCTTATATGTTGAAGCGTTAGTTGCATTCTTTCGTGTAGTGTTTTCATGTGAGAGTCGGGAATGATCAGTGTTGGTTGTTAAAAGCGGGATAATGGGATAATTATTGGATGACATTCTAACTCTGATAGTAGGGAATGTTGCAGTCGTCCTCTCACTTGAAGCACATTATTTTAATCTAAAGCAATATTGAGGTTGATTAGCTTGCTGTTGCGGTTTAATGACTGATATTTTGCTATTCGTCTGATTCCTTCGGAAAAGCTTGGTTCTGAACGTATTTGATGTAAAATGTCAATGACGCTCTATATTAGAAGGCGAGAGCATTATATTTTTGGATTTTCTTTTGGTTTTGCTTATTAATGAAACGCTGACACCATGCTGTAACTCTTAGCAAGCGCTTTAAGGATGAATAGCGTGTGAGTAGAAACCATAACTTAGTTGATTGGCTAACATGACTGGATGTCTGCACTCGTTCCTCTAGATCATGTTCACATAATATTTTATTTATAATTTCAGTAGGCCACGAGGGTGAGTGTTAAGTCAACCAGGTGGGCCCTTTACACCATAAATATTGGGTTTGTAGCTCTGAAGGTCTTAGACATCGGCTAGCAGCATCAGCAGGATTCTGAAGGGTAGAAATGAAATGCCATTTAACATCAGGAAGCAGTTTGTATTTCGGATGTCCAGTTAGTGATAAAGGTTTTCCAACGAGAAGGATGTGCTTTAAGCCATGCTAAGACAACAGTAGAGTCCGTCCATGTATAGGTGTTGAATCCAATTTTAGTGTTTTACGTACTGAGTTTAATAAACGTGCTAGTAGTACTGCGCCGCAAACCTCTAAGCGCGGTACGGAGACTGTCGTCAAAGGAACTACTGTAGTTTTGCATGTTAATAATCTTACTTGAGCGTTGTTGACATCATACAAGATGCGAAGATATACTACAGCAGAATAAGCGGCCAAGGACGTATCACAGAATCCATGAAGCTCGAGGACAGCATTCTCGTTTGTGGTACCTAGCCATTGTTTAATTTGAACTTAAATTTTTTAATCTACTCTATAATTATGCCATTCCTTAATTAAATCATGGGGAAGTTCATCGTCCCAATCCAATTTTAACCAGTTTTTGTAGGAATAGTTTGGACACCACAAGAACTGGAGCTAGCCAACCGAGAGGAAAAATCCGACTGATATCCGAGAGGACATTACGTTTTGTATATTTAGATACTCGATTGAGAGGTTGTATCTCATACTGGAATGTGTCTGTATCTGAGTTCCAAAGTATTCCCAACGTTTTATTTGGTAATCCGGTAAGACTCGCAGTTGAGACGAAGTCTGTATCCTCGTGAGAGATTTAATCAAGTAAGTCATGACTATTTGAAGCCCATTTGCGCAGACGGAATCGTGAGTAGTTCAGTAATGCATTGAGTTGTGGGTTTAGGCAATTCTGGTTGAAGGAATATCATAATCACCAAACAAAGCATCGTCGACGTAACAATATTTCAGAAGAAGTTTTTCTCCCAAAGCGTTTTCATGCTGATGATTGTAGGCTAGCTGTTGTAAGATGCGACAAGCTAGAAACGGAGCGCAAGCTGTTCCGTAGGCCACTGTTAGGGGTCGGTAATCTTGTTTGGAAGACGAGCTACTATCTCGCCATACTATTCTTTGAAATTCGGAGTTCTCACGATGAACTAGTATCTGCTGATACATTTTCTCTATATCGGCAAGTAGTTAAACGAAAGGAAAGAACCGTCATTTCAAGATGATGGTTGCAAAATCGTGTTGCAATTTAGGTCCTGTATGATACGCAATTCACTCAATGGTACTCATTCAATGATACGCCAGTGGTAGAGCTGTGAGAAGCATTGAAAACTACACGTAGGTTAGTGCTTGTACTGCTTGGCTTAAGCAGAGCATGATGTAGAAGGTAGTAGTGTTCTGATGGATTCAGATCTATTTCGGATGGGGGATTTTGTTGCATGTGAGAGAGATATTCATTTAAGAATTTAAAATACTGAAGATGTAGTTCGGAGGATTCTAGAAATTATTTTTCCATACGGTGTACAGACGTTATAGTAGCTGTCGCACGTGTATTCCCCAGCATCCCCATATCAGCTCTTCTAGGTAAGCGTACAATATATCTACCTGTAGTGTCACGCTGGGTAGTACTTTTAAATAATTCTTCGCACTCTTCTTCATCAGGAGTCAGAATTGGCTCCTTGTGGGCTTCTTCAATCTCCGAAAATCGTCGTAAAGTTACGTTCAAGTCTTCCCCTAGAGTAATGTGAACGGTTGGTGGCCTTTTGAGGTTTGTCCACTAATACTTCCGGATAGAATCCAGCCTAAATGAGTCTTATGATCTATTGGACTGCCAACAGGACCACGCCGAATACCAGTCAGCAGTAATCTCGCATACATGAAATAGTTTTTCAGGACCATTATTCTTTCAATTTAAGACAAAACATAGGAATAATATAATAATATTAATTAAATTTGATGTACAAGTCCAAAGCGGTTAATAATGTTTTATTAAATTTTTTCAATATTTGTTGTCCCGTTTTTCTTTTGGCATCAGATTGACAAGTCTCATTTTCTGATATGATAGATTCCATGATACCAGTAGTTATTGTATATTTATGTTTTCAATCCACTTGATTCCTTACATGAGCGATATCCAGTTATTTGAGCATTGCTTTCCCCCGTTGCAGAGAGATTTGAAGTTAATCGATCGCGAATTATCAAAACCTTGTACACATGTGTAGGTTAAATGGAAGAAAGAATGATTTTTAAAAGTTCGGTGTTTATTTCCGCGATAAGATGGTAACATATACGTCCAGTGTTATGGAAGTGTAGTTGAGGGAGTGCGACTGGACGTGAAGTCCTGCCTGACTATCAGCAGAAGCTTATAGCTCATTCCGTGGTAACGTTGATAATGCAAGGGTTCACTGAATGAAACTTGCCACTGCCACGCACCATTAACAAAAGAAATCGTGCCTACGAAAAACGAACCAGAGAAAGCACACATCTAGTCCTAAAGGGACCTTCCACACCATTTACCTGTAACTGTTATGAGGATCGGATCGTATGATCCTCACGTGCCTTTCCTCGGCCTCCCTCTGGCCCAGAACTTGTATGAAATGTCCCTATTGGACCTGAGACTGCAGTGGAGGGAGTGGACCTATGCAACCTTCGATGTAATGTTCGATGAGGGCTCGGTGAGGAAGAAAGAGGAAGGGAAAGAAAAAGCCTTTTGTTTTGTTTTCAGCTATCTTTATTTACAGGATAATCTACCCAATTATCGAACACTATGAAGTTCTATCAGTCTATAAGCATATAAACAGAAATCTGTCTTGGACATAAATGAGGCATACGCTCAGGGTTACTGTAGCTTAAGGTGGAAATTTTTAGTCTTTATTGGACTGAAATTCATTGGATTTGTTTTTCAATGAATTTACGAAATACAATAAGGTGCATACATATACTGTAGCTTAGCCGAACCACCAAAAAGTTTTTAAGATTTTATCAGATTTTGGAATACGCTTGAGATATTACAAAATTCGCCTCACATTGCAAGCCATATTAGTTGTATTTTCAAAAACAATTCATTTCTATAATGTAATCTGTATTAAATACATCTTAAACTAAGCTTCTTAAGAATATGGAGATCTGTTAAATATGGCTATGAATGTAACCTCTAATAAATTACTAAATATCCTCAGAAGTTTGAACTGAAACTTTCATAAGAGGCCACTAACAATCTTAAGCTAATCTCGTAAATAATATTCGCCAGTGGAACTTGAGCCTGCAAAACAATAATGACTAAAATTAAGTGCAAAAAGGTGTATATTTCAAAAAGCTTTCGATACATCTTTTGTTCGCCCTCAGATAATATCTTCAGGTTAAATTAAATTGTATCTTTCGCAGACAAATTTCAGTCATGTAGGCTTTTGAGAAATCTGTTGTAATACATATGTATGTATATAATAATATAAAATAGCAGTAATGAAATTTGATCATAAAAGAGAATCACATAAAATACCTAAAATACAGGAAAACAATTTACTTAAGAAACTAAATATTCAAAGAAATATTTTTCTAGGTCATGAACGGCTTAGAAAAAGTTTCCGAAAATTTTTTGCATTCAAGAGTCAACCTCATAGTTACCTATAGAATTTCCGAGTATACAAAATAAGCAAATTTCAGGCGATACATGTGCCCTTGCTATCTCTTATCTAATAATTGCTACTGTAATTTTTCTTCGGACGAAAAAGGCAATCTGAGAGTGGCTTGGCTGTAAGATTAGGTCTGGTGGAACAATAAAATTTAAGGAGATTTGATAAGGCACATATCCTAGATCGTCCCGAAACTAAAATCTCTATTCCTTAACTAATTGTCTACTTGCTGCTTATAGTAAAAAGTCTCTCGCAATACGATTGGCTGACTACAATGAAACTCGATGCGTGCAGTATGATTTCAGCTTGGAATATAAAGTGGCCGTTTGCAATAAAGAATCTCTCGTAGTAAAACAATGCCGTTAATAAAATTGACGAAAAGAATTTTTGACGACGATGAAATTGCTAGTAAGAAGGATTGCTGCAAAACTCCAGTTCGCCTTAAAATGAGAGCCTTGTCGGGATGAATATTAGCTCCGGACAGACTCGTCGGCACTAATCTTCAAAATGTATAATAGTCACAGATCTTATATACGAAAAATAAAGCATTACGACTTTCACTATCAATTATAGATGGATTTGCGGTGCTGGATTACTTATGTAATTTTCACTAATTTTACGTGGAAATATAGTACAAAGCTTCTAGATTCATGGTTCACCCGCCGGGCTTAATACATATTAGGAAGTCCGAACGTATGTGGAACCAGGGAGTTACTTCCCCGTCTCAGACAAGCAGTACTGCGTTCAAAGAAACGATACTAGAAAGGGTTTCTTTTTGTTGTGGACCTCATTATCTGCCGATAGCGGTGACTTCACTAACGTTAGAAATTTGGTTAAAACATGGAAAAATGGAAATACCACCTTTTCAATTGCTGGGGAGTCCTTCTTTTATTCTATTATTTAGTGACTGTTACTTGTGATTACACACTACTTCCACTCCTTAAAATACCAAAATGTCATTTCCCAGTTTTTCTGGCTTTCTTTTTAACATGCGAACGTATCTTTTTCTCGCTCGATTGGTGACTTGTGAAATGTTACGCCTTGTTCCGTACTTGGTTGATGGCCTCTGGCTCGATTTGGGCTTGGTTTACAGGGTAAATTTTTTGTGTGCGCGATGAATTTCAGAGGCGTAGGGCAGGTTTTCGACTCGACTATATTTCCAAACCTTTGAGCTCGGCGATCACATAACACCAGTTAATTTTATTTTATCATTGAATATATTTTAATATTTTAAAAAGCGATCAGAATTGAGTGTAAAAAATTAGTGTATGTGGAGTTTCCATTTTTATATTTTTACCGCCGAGGAATAATTTTATTGCTCCCTTCATCTCATATATTAATTTCAATTGAAAGTAGAAAAAAAGCTTGAATTATATGTTCAGACACAAGACATAAATGACTTTAATTTTAATTTTAATTAGTTATGAAAACTACTACAGGTTAAATGCTTGCTACTGTAAAATTCATTTCCCATTTCACTTTTTTTGTATTTCTACATGCTATTTCTACTAAGCCAACTACAAATACAAAATGAAAATTGTACCGTGCATTTACATTTCTCAAAATTCGAAATCTTTACTCAAAAAAAGAATTTTATGTCAGTTTTCTAGCATAAAGGATGTAGCTTTGTTACAACTGGTTTTAATAATTTTATATTGCTATATATGCTGTCTGTAATCCCTTCTGTATATTTGATGTATGATGTATAAGTTAAGTATAAGTTGAGTGGGCTTTGCTTTGTACACATTACGGTTAATTAAAAGCTCACGGTTCATTTTGTAGCCGAAATGTTTTTGGTTTACGGATTTAAAATCAAACGGAAATGTTTCTGGAATCGAAGAGGCTAATATGGCAGCCTCTGATTTTCAGGAGATTTTGAATTCTTTTTCCTAATTCAAATTAATTACATACGTTAAGTGTAGTACAGTAAGATTATTACATTTTTTTAAAAATTGCCAGTAACTTTTTTAAACAAGTGTAATTTTTTATGGAATGACTCTTCTTTTCAAAGCGGTTAGCTTCAAATTCGAGATATTAAGCCCCATAGATTGTTTTGTTACACCTTCTTAGAGTCAAGTACAGTAAAAATCGAAGCATGAAGATTTGCAGGTTTGTTACGTATACTGGGAACTATTCTAATCTGACGAACTATTCTAATCTGACAAGCTATTTTAGATAGAAATGCAAAAAACCACTTTAATTAGATCATTGTAAAACAAGCATTCATCTATGGTATCGCTAAAATTGATCTTAGAACAATTATAGCGAGGTTGTTTCTATGGTTTTCATTAAGCGACAAATCACAGCCCATCTTACTTTTAGCGCCGTATTAACCAAGGCATTTAATTGAAATTGAATTTAATTTCTGTTTTAGTACTCCTGTAATAGAGAGTTAGCGTACACTTAAAATTAAATTAAAATTAATTTGGGTTATTTTATGTTCTAATAACGCCTATACAACTTTAATTTTAATTGAAGTGGGCCACAATCTTCTCTAACGGGAGTTCTAAAACAAATTAAATTAAATTTCAATTAAATAACTTGGTGAACGGCCCGGCCCTTACAATACAACTATTCAATTATTTTTTCTCGGCGGAGCAGAAGCGCTTATAATAAGTAATACAGGGGTAGCTGAATTCCAATGTGAATTTGTTTATACTTATCACTGAGTGAATAGGCTAGTATGGTGATGAGGAGCCGTTAGCGTAATCTAAATATGTAGATCTACCAGCCGAGTGTTGTTTCCCCTGGGATTCCTTTTGAAATTGAGTTTGATTTCCTTAGTACATGGTTTAGTGTAGTGGATATAGGATATCGTTGTTCTATCCGCATAGTCTTAGTTGATGAAAAAAGTAAAAAAGCTAGAATTGGTCTAAGACAAATTTTTATATACCCTATATTTATGCCGGTATGAAATTTCGTATTGGGTGGCCATTTTTTGATTTTTGCAGTTTTGCAATTTTTATATGGCAACAGCAAGAAGGGGTTGCGCGATTTATTCCATTTTTGAAATTTTATTTGCTATTACTATGAAAAGACCATGTGCCAATTTCAGCTCTCTATGTCAACGCGTTCTCAGGCAGTGTCCAAATATTCAGTAAAAAACGAAATTTTTGTATGGCAACCCCACGTAGGAGTTGCCCGGTTTGTCAAGTCCGCGTACGAAATTTCAGCTCTCTAAGTACACGCGCTCTCGAGTTTTCGTGCGTATGGACGGACGGACAGACGGACATGCAAAAATCAAAACAACTTTTAATGTTATGCCTACCCACGCATTTTGCTGTACCAGCATTATTTCTGTGTGTTACAAACAGAATGACAAACTTAGTATACCCTATAGATTTCATATAGGGTATAATAAGTTCCATTGTGAAGTCTTGTTGATTCTACGAAGTTGACGAATGAAGTGTCCAAGCGTAATGATCGGTGCCATACACGTTGAATTGGACGCGATCATTAAGGGCTTCTTCAACATTTTCGAGGTATTCCCTAGATGCGCAGTATGTACCAGTCGTCTCGCACTTTAAAATTTTCCGCACGAGCAAAGTAAATGAAATGAGTACACTGTAAAATTGGTAATGTACATACAAGAAACTAGAGTACTGCAGGTAATAGATACATATTATTTTTCTAACTGTGTACCCCAGTGCCAAACGCTCGAAAATATTTCACAAGCCATGAAACAGACTCCCTCACTGCTCCATGAGAGCCCCAACTGAGTCCTAACATTCTAAAATATTTGTATTGTTCTTATGTAAAACCGACAAAAGTTTGATTTGAATTATGTGGTAGAATTCTGTTTATGTATTCGTTATGCTGATCGTAGTAAATCTGTAGTAGTAAATTTCAAATATTTTTGATGGGAGGTTTGGCGCAATTATTTATAAAAGTGTTGCATATAAAATAAAATTGCTATTGGAGATTTTATGTTTTTAAATTTAGAGGGAACTCTCAGACACAGAATAAATAATTCTTTAAAAATTTTGAGGCTAACTTATTAATGTCACATTTTTTTGTTTAAATATTTTCAGGGTCACTTATTATATCACATGTTTTTGTTTAAATGTTTTGAGGCTCACTTATTTATATCACATTTTTTTGTTTAAATATTCTGAGGCTCACTTATTTATGTAACTTTTTTTGTTTAAATATTTTGAGGCTCACTAATTTATATCACATTTTTTTGTTTAAATATTTTGAGGCTCACTTATTTATGTCACAATGGCTTGAAGCCATTTCTCTTTTAAAGGCCGGTTCCAAGATTATACAGGATTAGAATTATATAGACAGAAGTAGTATAAGGATTAAGTTGGATTTAAAGACAATGTGGTGTTAGCATTTATTTAAAATTTGGATGATCGTAATAACTTGAAATGGGCCATTTGTAGTCTCATATTCGATTTAATTCTTCCAAACTTCATTAAGATTTCTCCGTCCAATTGTGTATTTTGCTATAATTATATAGTAGTCTTCTTCATTAAAAGTTCAACTGATTTGTTTTGTGCAATTCTGTAATTATGGAGGGAAAATACATAAAAGAAAAGAAATGTCAATTGATTCATAGACAGAAAAAATACATCAATTTAGAGCTTATAAGTTGTTTAATCTCCATTCTGACTTATCAAATCAAACATTTTGGTATGTCACAATAATAATTTCGTTAAAATTTCGATACAAAATTATGTAATTTTAAGGTCGGTGTGTAAAGCGTATAAGACAACTTTCGAAATAAAAAAGTCGTGAAAGCACCGACCGGACATTCGCTTTATTTTTTTTTTCAGTTTTCTTCTAAAAATGAGGATGAAAGACAAAACTCAACTCATTAAATAAGGTTTGTAAAACACTCCTTTTTGAAGCACGTTTCTTAATCCTTAAGAACCATGATGAGCTACTATAAGAATATACTTTTACAGTTGCCGATGGCACAGTGTGAGGTGGACATGGGAAATTTTGGCAAGAATAAACAATGAATTGCAAGATATATTTTAGGTGAAATAGCAGCGAAATCCAGTGAATGAATTGGTTGGATGACCTCAAAAAAGATCTTCTGACGATTGGCAAAGTTATGTGATATAGTAATGTCGGTAGCATAGTATCCACTTGTGGTTTATAGCCATGCATGATAGTAATACAACAAACTTATAAAAAATGCAATCATGGAAGGAAAAGCTAACTAATTTATTTTAATATTCATAACTGTGGGTGTTTTAATTTTTATAACTGATATAGTTCTTATTGCAACAAATAGTACTTTATAAATCCATTCAAAATTTGAAGCATTTAATAGGTAAGATATAATCGCGCGTTATTGAGCTATACTACTAAGGTGTACAATTTCTCAAATCTTGTACTTCCATGTGCATAAATATTATACACCAAATTAGTTCAGTCAAATTAGGCCAATTTTCAACAAATAAAAACATTAATCGGTAAAGATCTGAGTTTTGGTATACATGCTTATTACGGCTTCCCAATGAACATATTAAAAGTCTTCAAAATCTTTCACGCGAGTGGTGGTAAAAGAAGTCTTTACGCCAAGGCATGTCACATGTACATTACATATCTTTAAGATATATTAATTCTGCAGTCTCACTTGGAGATCGACGAATATGAATATAAATTAAAAACAAGTAAAAAAGCTAGAATTGGTCTAAGACCAATTCTTATGATACCCTCTAGATGAATGCCCGTATGAAATTTCGTATTGTCACCCTTCTGTGCAAGTTTTATTTTTGAAGTGGTTTTTCGCATATATTTCTAGTACAGTTTGTCGGACAGAAAAAATGATTATAACCAATTTTATAGGATTTCGTATTCTGAAGAAGTTTTTAGTACAATAAAAATGTCTTGGACTGATCGTTTTCACAGTATACGTAAAAAGCCGAAACTTTTATATGGCAACACCAAGAAGGAAATGCCCGATTTAGTCCATTTTTGAAATTTTATTTGCTAGTACAATGAAAACACCATGTACCAAATTTCAGCTCTCTATATCGATGCGTTCTCAGGCAGTGTCCAAATATATAGTGGAAAACGAAAGTTTTGTATGTCAACCCCACGAAGGAGTTCCCCGATTTGTATCATTTTCGAACTTTTTTTTTTTTTTTAAGTCCGTGTACAAAATTTCAGCTCTCTAAGTATACGCGTTCTCGAGTTATCGTGCGGACGGACGGACAGACAGACGGACGTACATGTAAAAATCAAAATAACTTTTAATATTATGCGTGGGTGTCCAATCCATTTTGCTCTACCATCATTATTTCGAGGTGTTACAAACAGAATGACAAACTTAGTATACCCTATAGATTTCATCTAGGGTATAATAAATTCGTGAATGATGGCTACTTTACGATAAAAAGGACGGATAAATATTGGTCTGGAGCTTGGTCGGATATAGTGATAGAGTAAAATCATATGCGAAGCATAAAGGTAGTTGGTGGTATTACAACTGAGGGAATCACTGATAGTGTTTTCTCTAAATAGATTTTAGCAATGCCTGCTCTGCATCAAATCTGCGAATCTTTGGCGCAGCAATATTCTTGTTAGTGGAGAGCAGCACGTCGATTCTACGGAATCTCGAATAGACAGAGATGACCGAAATGTCCAACGATTGGAAAACTAGCTTGCCTGCCATGGTTCATTTCATTCTAACGTGTCTGCTAGTGAGCGATCTTGAAACCGACATCGTTATCACACCTTCAGAAAATTCGCGTACAAGCGTAAACCAAATCTTTGTTACCTCCTATGGCTGCAGCCACCGAGCAACACTCGTTTCATATGCAAAATTTCGCGAACCGTAGGGTTGGAGGAAAGTTGATTCCCTTGATCCTTTTCGGACACTGAAGCCTCCTGCTCCAGATTCCGTGCTCTCATTACTCTCATGCAATTGTAAAAAGGGATGTACCTCATCTTGTGGATGTCGGAAGGCCGGACCAAAATGCGCAGCGATTTGTGGACATTGCCAAGATATCACGTGTTTGAATCGACATTGAGCACGAGAGTTCTATTGAGAGGGAGTTTTATGAAGAACCTTAACGCGCTTCGCAGCCAACTAAAGTACGACGACTTTGAAGATGAACTACTTCCACCAGACGATTGGGTTTAAGGGATTAAGACAATGCTACACCTAGTACGAGTGGCATGCAGATGAACTTTCACATATCTAAGAAATATTAGCACAATTTTCAATGAATTTAATGATTTGTCAATTATTGCAAAAAACCATTTGCACAACAGTTTCAAGAGCTCAGGAGTGTTTCTTCTCTATTCGGTGTCGGATTACAGCTAAAGTATAGGAGATACAAAAAAAAATTTGATATACTTTTTTATAGGCAATTTAATAAACTATATTTTTTACTCGAACTAATGTGTTTTTTTTTTCCAAGATGGTGGCTCAAGCACAACAGATTTTGACGGGGACTTTTAGTATGTTCAAGGGGAAACCGAAATAAACATGTATACCAAAATAAAATTCAGATCTTTATTTAATTTGTTAGAATCTTTTTTTTTTGTCTGACTAACCGTTCTAGAAATATACATATGCGAAAAAACACTTCAAAATTCAAACTTGCACAGATGGCTGACCATACGAAATTTCATACGGGCATTCATGTAGGGTCTTACAATTAAACCAATTATATCATTTTTAATTGTTAATGTTTTTTTTTATAATTTGACTGAATTAAAATGCCATTGGCCATTGTTTTTCGAACTTATAATATCTTATATCGTATATACACGCACATTAATATAAAAAAAAAAATTCATGTTGATATATAATTTTATTTTGGATAAATTCAATCATCAAATATGAAATATGAAACTTTTATTCTTTCTAACAGTAACAGGTAGAATACACCACAGAATAAAAATATAGAAAGGAAATACATAAAAAAGATTAAACTAGAGTTTGTTTCATTGTAGTATATGAGTATTGTCGATGCCTACGGTAAATACGATAACACCCTATCTGTTTTGCTTATCAGTTATCATTGATAAATTTTAGTCGTGCGAGGTAAAAAACGTCAATAAGTTTATTCAGTACTCATTCAGATATAATTTTACCATAGAAAGAAGTTTTACATATTTATTGGTGATTAACTTAGAAATCTGTGCAGTGATCAAATTTTAACTCTAAAATATATTTAATTGTAAAATAAATATATCGGACTGTAACCAGATAAAGATAAATGACTTCCCCGTTCTCAATATCGCAAAGTTTGTATAACATTTTTTTAGAACAAGCAAATAAAATCAACTAGCATACTATCAAGGCAACTACGTACGCCAACGTGCAATGTTTCGGAAGTATTCAACAATTAGCGGCTTTTTGGAACAAATTTGTTTTGTTCGTGCTTTATTTGAATAACAAAGTAGGCAGCGTATTTATTTGCCGTTAAGATAAAGGGGCCGCATTGCTAATACCCGCAATATGTACAAATTCTACATAATATCCATACATAGTATTTGTATTTTTTTTCGTTCATTGAAGGTAAATCAATTTATTTTCGGGTTTTATTTAAATAAAAATGACGCAATCTTAATTACATACCTCAGACCTTTCGTGGGAAGAAGGATAATTGAGGGCCACATACGAGTATGCCATCAGTAGAGTTATTAATGTTAAGGAGACATATATGGATTCTTTTCTCAAATATTTCGTCAAAAACTTGTTCGCCTTTGATTTAAATAAAAAACAATTGAAGTGCTCAAATGCATGTAGTTAATATAATTTTTTGTTGATCTTTTCTGCGTAATAAAAAAAAAACCTTGAGATCAGTTAAATGTAAAAATAAGTATTAGTCTGTGTTAATCGAATGAACAAAATATTCTATAAATAAATTGCTACGATTTCCTTTTCGTTGGTTAACAAATTCGTAAGGTTTAACGGGTGCTAAGTGTTGTTTGCCTTGTTTTAGATGTGTGTGTTTAGTGTGTTCTTGTTGTAATAAGGTCGACTTCGGCAGGAACGATGGTAATAACCCTATCGCTGGGTAACTCCAAAGATGTGATGACAACCTGCCTAATTGGCTCGCCCTACCGCAATAGTGACAGAATCCAAGCTGAATGTAGTGTGGAACACAAACTGTCCTGTCCAGTGACAATCAGTCTTGCTGTCTTGAGGTTAACTAGCGGACAGATTGTCCAAATGACTGACAGCATGTCTAACTAGCTTACCATACGGCCATAGCGACGGAATCGAAGCTGTCCCAATGAACGCTGCTATTGATGACTTACACTAGCAGGATGGCTGAAAATCGGCGTTTTCCGTATGTAACTAATCTTCAAGCGGAACTTTGTATGTCACCGCTAACGTTCAATACACTGAAATGCACAGACCAGATATCAGCTAAAAGAATCAACAAACTTTTATAGGCATGCAATAAAAAATCTTTATTCAACTTTGTATTTCTTTTTGAAAGTTTCATTTTATTTTTTTATGCTTTTTTATCCTTTTCTTTTTGTTAGCCTATCTAGCTAGGTCTTTCTGTGTTCGGTATAGTGTTAGTAGATGAGGATTTCAAATTTAAGTTTGATAGGTTTATAAAGTGGTTGGTTAAGAATTCGGAAATGTGCGACCTGGCACGATGTGTCGATCATAAATGATTTAACAATTGCACAATTGGTTGAATGATTTGTATAGACTTGTTTACAAACGAATTTATGTAAATTTACAAACTTCCAATGATTCGCAAACAAGCAGTTTTAAGTTTATGTATGTCCGAAGATCGTATCGCAATCTTACAATATTCATATCTATTCGGTTTTATTAATGGACGCCAAATTATAGAAAAAGTTTTAATTTATAATTTTGGCCTTTTGAAAATATAAATAAGGTGCTAATTTATTTATCGTTATACTTCACCGAATCATATCACTTGTTTGTAATAGAGATACACATCTAAACATATGTAATACTAGGAGTTGTAGTAGCGACCATATAGGATCATTCCACGCAAAATCGTCCAGCACTTTCGGTTCGGCATTACGGATTCTTTTAAAACTAAACTTGTTTTTGAAGGTCATATAGAGTAAAATGTAATATCCCGATTTTCAGAGTCACCGCCGTGCACTTCACGAGATACGCGAATTCAAAGTTTCATAAAATTTCGTTGGAGAGTTATTTTTAAAGGCCTATAACTCGGGAAATAATAAATCGATTTTAATGATTTTGGTATTATTTTAAAGGGAATGAGGGAAAATTTTGAGTGTGTGTATGTACGTATGTATACACAGCTATTCGTACAAAACGATCCCTTTGGACTGATTTTGTACTAGACCATTTTCAATTTGTATTAAAAACGAAAATAGCTTATCCATATTTTTTGTTTTCGCCTACCAATCCCAACATCTCGCTAGGGTGGTTAGAAATTTCGTGATTTTACGATGAAACTTCATTTTTAAAAAATCTTATCTATATCATATCTATCTATCTATCCATGTGCCAATAATTGTGGTGGTGCGTGGCTTCGTTTTGGAACTATGAATTTTTAAAGTCACCGTATTCCAAAAGAAACGCAATACGGGACCACTACTATGTTACTTAGGGCATATAGCTACTTTAAAAATTCATATCTTCAAAACGAAATCAAGCGCCACCGCATTTTTGGCAAATGGATATAAATAGGACGCCTTCAAAATAAAAATATAAAAAAAAATTGTACAGATCCTCAATTTCAATAGTGACTAATAATATAAATAAAGCGTTTAGTGTCATTTGGCATTTGAATCAGAAAAATCGGTTCCTCCGTTTTGCTTCCGTTTTCTAACCTCCTTTGCAGGGAGATGTGCTATAGTAGGGGGAAATAAAAAAATATGGGTGCGCTATTATCGTAACTCAATTCAAGAGAGGGTTTTCGTGAGGAATGGCATACGAACATATTGCTGAATTCTCAAACCTCGTAACTCCACTTTTTGAAATTTTGGTTCACAAAATTTGTACGAGACATAAAAATTGAACTGATTTTTTATGTAAAAACAGCTTTTTATAATAAAATGTAGGATTTAAAATTATTAAGGAAACAAAAGGATTATTATTTTTATTATACATACATATATCTATGCTAAATAAACGGGTTTTTGTTTTTTTCTACTGTACAATTTTGCCGAAGTGAGTTACGAGGTTTGAGAATGTTGTCAGTGATATGTATACCTACATAACAACTAAAAGTTCCTCCTTATAAATTAATCATGATACCACTTTTATACTTTGGGAACTATCAGAACACAAATGCACCAATTATTAAAAAAATCTAGGGGGTGATTCCGATCTTTTGTCGTACTTTAATGTCAAAATATACGCCTAAATGAAATGAACTTTTCTACTGATTTTTTTTTTTTTTTGATTTTATTCAGTTCAGCAAACCTTACATTATGTAGAATGAACTAAAAATGACACTTCACATTACAATTTCAAAATATTATTTCGAATTTAAGCACTTGTATTGCTGTAATTAGGTGTAGAATATCCATTTACAACAGTGTTACATTTTTGTCACAACCTCGGAAACAGTTGACTAATTTGTCGTTGTTTTAGACGTTTATTCTGACATTATTCATTGCAAATTCATTTTAGTTTATTTTGTGGTTGATGAAAAGGATAAATCAAAATGAGTATGGTGAATATAAAAGTATGACAAATTTGAGGTGAAATTTCAAAATATGTGACAAAAATATACACCTAAGCTACGACAAAGAGATCAGAATCACCCCTCAGGATTCATGTTCCAGTATATTCAATCAGCCGTTCCGTACGGAACCGATCACCTTAGAAACCGACCATCTCCGATTTGGATGAAACTTTCACAGTTTGGAGGGAATACCAAAAAAGCTCACCCATATATTTTTGTTTACCCCTACCGCGTCCTATTCCCCGCTAGGGGGGTTAGAAATTTTATGATATTACGACGAAGCGTCATTTTCAAAAACATATCTCGAGAACGTAGCGACTGATTTTTCTGATTCAAATGCCAAATTAAGCTAATGCTTATATTTTTATAACAAAAAAAAAATATACCAACACTGAACAAACAAAGTTTTGTTAATAATAGTATTTTTTTCAAAAAAATAATATTATTCACTAGAGAGGCCTTCTAGTTTTGTTTTTTATTTGAATTTTGAAGCTAGAAACCATATCTGTCTATGTACAAAAAATTACAAAAATTACGATGGCATTCGGCTTCGTTTTGAGATATGATTTTTTAAAGTCACCGTATACCCAAAGTAACACTGAGATCACTGCACTTAGGGAATTTTGTTTTTCTACTGAGAACTTCTACCGCTGTTTTTTTTTGTATTTTTATATTGCTGCTAGAAGCCTTATTTTTACACGTACGAAAAATTGCGATAGCATTCGGCTTCGTTTTTGAGATATAAATGAATTTTCAGTCACCGTATATACCCAAAATAACACCTATAGGACTATACAGGGACCTCTAGCATTTTTTTTTGTATTTTGATCTTGAGGCTATAAGCTTTATCTATCTAGGTGCACAAAATTCGAGAGTTTTTCTTTCAATTGCCGAATAATCTCTTCAGTGTCCTTGTCTACTTCAACTTCTTCAGTTACATTCTAAGGAACTTCGATGATCTTCTCCTTTATTTTGTTGCATATATCAGTATTTTTTGATGCAGTGTAGCTTCATTTCTTAAGTCTCTTTCTAGCCACTAGAGAGCTTCCCACTGAAACTAAGGTCCTGTTGAGCGATTCTAAGTCCGGCTGAATAAATTCCTCGGAATTTCCAGTGGACGTGCTTGCAGAGCCCGCATTTGATGATCGAAGCAAATCAACGTCAAGATCGGACAAGCTCAAAGTCGCCTCTTGCTGGTTGGATGGCCCTGCAAGTTTCTGAATATTTGGCTGGCTGTATGGCACCATAGATTACTTTTTGGTTATTTTAAGGTAGCAAATACAACACACTTTTTTACCTGCCCCCCAACATCATATTATGAACTTTCGCGTAATTACCTAAATTAACATTAACAATCCGAAATGTTTCACTAATTTTTTTTGTATCGTTCGCAAGCACTACACTTCCATCTCATTGTACTTTTTCTTCAATACAATATACTATTTTTGTCACTAAACTTTTTTTTAACCACACACATAGGTCTTTAGTTTTTTTTAGAAAATGAGATAAACGATAAACTAAATTGCTACGAGTATTTCGATCGCTTTACTTATTTATTTCACACTTTGAATTGATCTTACTCGTTCTGGTAAAACATGTAAACTGCGAATTACTGAATTTCTAAATTACTCAATACGAAAATGTGAACTGTCGCAAACCCAAAATCCCAGGTATCAGACCTATAGGTTACGTATCACATCTATAGTTAGTTAAATCTGCAGGAATTAATACTTGATCTGCCAATGACATTACAAAGTACAATTTATTATTATATTCAGGGGAAAAATTTAGGGAAATGCATTCTTTTCTGGGGCCGGATACACTAACACGGAAAGCTGTGGAGTTGTGGAGATGAGAGTTTTTTTGACACTTAACTGCAAAAGAAGTGAATCAGCCCTTCTTAAGATGAAAAAATGGCCGTTTTTTTTTTTGGTAAAAAATTGACATATTTTCAACTCATCATTATGAAGAACTGTTAAGTCGTGGAAATTCACTTTCCATGAGAAAAATGGTCACAACAGAGTACTAATGGATATGAAACAAAGAACGGAAGAAATATGTACAAAATATAGACTCAAGTGGAAAAAAATCGTCTTTCGGCGGTTAAAAGTCAGTTATGACGTTAATATGATAAAAAAAAACTACACTAAATGAGGGGTGGTACCCATTCCCAAAAGTCCCTCCCCCAGAAACTGTTCACCTATATTTTTATACTCAAGACCCTAAATCCATAGGAAAAAACCCCAATGTTCTACGACTCTCCCACACAGAGTTAGCCATCCTTCAATATTGCGACACTTCTTATGCTTTCCCTAACTCCCCAAGTATGTTAGAGAATCGCGAATCGAGAGTTAGGGAGTTTTACTCGGGGAAATTGAAACTTCTCAACTCCGAAACCCAACTCTCCGTGTTACAGAATCCGACCGCTTGTCCGTAAAACGAAAAACACACCAAACCCAAAATGACAATGCACACAAAAGTAGTTTCTGGAAGAGGAAGGAAGGGACAAATAACTTACATGTAAGAAGACTCATAGATACACAGATAAGTCAATAAAATTTCCGAAACACAAATATGAATATACTCGTATGGTGACTTTAAAAACTCATATCTCGAAAACGAAGCCGAAGGCCATCACATTTTTTTATACATGGAAAGATGAGGCTTCTAGCTGCAATAAAAAATTACAAAAAAAAAAGTGCAAGAGGTCCTCAGTAGAAAAAACATGTATTTCCCTCATTGCAATGCTCCCATACAGGTTACTTTGGGTATATGGTGACTTACTTTAAAAATCACGTATCGCTTTTGGCATTCTAAAGTATTCGTAATCAAAACTCATCACTTTTCTCTGTTTTTCTTCAACCAGAGCTACTAATAACAGAACTTCTTCATCGGAGCTAGAATACATTTAGATTAAATTCGCCGCTCTCGGTGTGAACACTATTTTGCCGAATATCACCGCGCCGCGTAGCTCCCGGTGTGACCAGGGTTTAATAAACTGTGATCTACTGCTTTACATTAATTTCTATTTAGAGGTTGAATTTTGCAGAAACACATTTAAATTGGCCCATTGATAAGTGGTAAACAGTACTTTTCAACGACGAATTCAAATTTAATTTGTTTCCGACGATCTAAAGCTGAACGACTCAATCCACGATATTGCAAGGAGGTGGTAGTGTTATGGTGGCGATATGTTTTTTAGCTAACAGATACGAAATAAAAGGAATAATGGATTGTTTGAAATATAGGGAAATTTTAGAAACGGTTTTGTAGCCCTAAGTTGAATGTGAAACACCTCGAAGCCGTTAAGGATCAGATTAATAAGATTGCGGTTCAAGTTCTTGATTGGTCGGCCCATCTACAGATTTGAATCCCATTAAGGACCTCTTAGAAATTCTTAATCGAGTTAGTGGCAATCGTCCCCGAAATAAAATGGAATTCATGCAAATAATGAAAAAAGAACGGGAAATAATACCTGAAAGCATAATTATTAATTTAATAGAGTTTTATACCACGATGACTCCTGAAATAATTAAATGAAAGGCCATTATACGAAGTAACAATACAGGCGTTTCGCTTCTTGTATTACTGGATACCCTGTTATAGTATTTTTCAGATAAACAAGTTATGTGGTATACTATGTTTGTTCATTATCCGTCCGTTTAAGTTCAAGTTCGTGGGTAAAATCAGGCAACTCCTACGTAGTTTGTCATACAAAAGTTTTTTTTCTATAATTTTTTTTTATTTTTATACTGTGTAGATGATGAAATCGTAGGGGATAGTAATTTTTGTCATTCCGTTTGTGACACATAGAAATAATGATGGTAGAGCAAAATGGATTGGATCAAAAGTTTGCATGTCCGTCTGTCCGTTCGTCCGTTCGACTGTCCGCATTCACGATAACTCAAGAATGCGTTTACCTAGAGAGCTGGAATTGTGTACGCGGGCTTTTAAAAAAAAAAGTGGATTAAAATTCGAAAATAGGACAAATCGGGAAACTCTTTCGTAGGGTTGCCATACAAGAACTTTGTTTTTACTATATATTTGGACACTCCCTGAGAACGCATAAGCGCAAAAAAAAAAGGTGAAATTGTGCACACGATGTTTTCATAGAAATAATATTTATTAATATTTTTCACACACTATGCTAAATCGGACAACACCACCTTGGTGTTACCAACCAACATTTTTGGTTTTTTACGTATACTGTGAAAACAATCAGTCCTAGACGTTTTTATTGTAGTGAAAAGTTCTTTAGAATACGAAATTGGTTATAATCATATTAATTGTCCGACGAACCCTAAAAATGGTCAGTCGCAGACAGTTTTAATGTATCTACTGATGACTTTTTGTATAAACCTATAAAATAGCTATAACGGTTTCTATTGTCTTACAAATCGTTTTGGAAAGAAATGCGAAAAACCACTCTAACGATTTAATTTTATTATACAGTAAAACATACTATGGATACTTTTTGAAAAGTCGAGGAATAAACGTATCTATACACAGATACACACACACAGAATACATATGGTAGGTTTTGTCGTAACTTGTTATCATTGTGCTGTAGGCTTATTGAAGCCTTTATACTTAGAGTTGCGTGTTCTGGTTCGAAAGATTCAATTCTCTTATCAAGTCATTCTGCTGATAAGATGCGGTTGTGTTTGTAGGGTTTGAAGTATGTATATACATACTTCTATGATACTTTGATCCTTCTTTGTAAATTTAATTCCTTTGATGTTGATTTTAAGACTTTTCTTACTGTTCTTGCTCGATTTTGGTCAAATGGAAAAAGTTAATGGTCTGTTTTTCTTATTATTATCAATTCGTAGCGTGTAGCTAATCCAATTTCACTTTCTCCATTTCTCAATTCTAAATTGACTCTGTTTTGGGTTGACAATATCTTAAGTTCCTTATGTAAGACTCGATTACTTCATTATATTTTTAGAACTCGACGATTCATCTATTTAAAGTCGGTCGGTGTGGTTTGGATGTTATATTACTTTGTTTTGTATAGCAGAAAAGCTCCAATAGTGATTCCAACTTTTTGGTTATTTTCATAAATTACTACACTAATTTGTTCAATCTTGAATGCATTTCGCTCGGGCAAGTTTATTTGCAATAACATCATTAAGACCTGCAAGTAACGTTATTCAGTTACCTTACATTCTTGGCAAACTTCAAAGGGCTCATTATATAGCCTTATTAAAAATCGACACTTCTAGTCGAATTAAAGATGTTTTATCAGGTCTATTATATTTTATTGGAATTTTGCTTTCATAAAGCACGTTCCTAAAGCCTTTTCAAAATCAACGAAAGAATGATCTATATTTTATGTCTTATTCAAGCAAGATCCGCATGTATTCATGTAATTTACGCAGGAGTGTTTCTTTATAAACCCATTTTGATTGTTTGAATATGTTCACCCTTCTTTCGTTCTAGAACAATGTTTTTTCTAATTCGCTAGATCTTTCTTTTACAAATTTTTATACCCTAGATGAAATCATAAGGTATACTAAGTTTGTCTTTCCGTTTGTAACGCACAGAAATAATGATGGTAGAGAAAAATGGTTTGGACACCCACGCATAATATTAAAAGTTATTTTAATTTTTGCATGTCCGTCTGTCAATCCGTCCGTGCGCACGATAACTCGAAAACGCGTGTACTTAGAGAGTTGATGAGTTGAGAGCTGTATGGCAACCCTAAAATTTTGTTTTTCACTATATATATGAACATTGCATGAGAACGCGTCAATGTAGAGAACTGAAATTTTGTACAGTGTTTTTATAAAAATAGTAAATACAATTTCAAAAATGGTTAAATGGGGCAACCCCTTGGTATTGCCATATCAAAATTTAGGATTTTTACGTATATTGTGAAAACGATCAGTCTTAGACGTTTTTATTGCACTGAAAAGTTCTTCAGAATATGAAATCCTATAAAATTGGTTATTATCATTATTTCTGTCCGACGAACCGTTCTAGAAATATATGCGAAAAGCCACTTCAAACTGTTATACGGGTATTCATCTTCTAGGGTATCATAAGAATTGGTCTTAGTTATCCCAATTCTAGCTTTTTTACTTGTTGTTAAGATAACTTCTGTCCGATTCTATGGAAGAGGGGATAGATATTAAGTGCAGAAATATGGGTTGCAGAATGAGCCTCGCCGGTTAGCAACTCTCCATCATTGTTCTTAATTCATATTTCGTCGTACAGTGCCGCCCTTATCAAATACATATGAAATACTTTCACACTTTTACGGTTAAAATATAGATGAACACAAAGAACAATTTGCTAGCAGTGAACATAATATGCACTAATATAAAGTTCACAAGGCCATCTAAGTCGGAACAATAACCAGCATATTATATAAAAAAAAAAAAAACATTTAGGTTTATATTTACCAATCATAATTAGTCAAATCTTTGATTAAATTCTATCACTCTTTTCTGATCTCCGTAATTAATTAAAGACAAAAAAAAATATTTCTATTGATGGCGCATGTAGTTTTGTGAAGATAGTCAATCAATAGTACATTCGTAAAATATATTCGTTCTTCAAGCTGGATTTAAAATCTGAAGTTGTTTTATTATAAAAATGTTGTGCCTATTTGCTGTTTATCACCAAGAATGTATCCCTTATATATATTTAAACTTCTGGTATTTAAATGTAAATTTAATTAGAAAACAGCAAGAGATCCACTATCTATTTTATTACTTTACGATTAATTTTTCTTTCGTTGTAAAATTACCGCAAAGAAAACACGTAGAAAATCAAGAAAAATTTAATAAGGTACGTGTGACACTTTTCATCACAACATGAAAAGCATCGTTATCACCGTAAAATAAACAAAATTTATTTTTAAACTTATTCCTCTACACAACCAACTTGTTTTATTCAAGTATCAAACTCAAGTAGAACGTCATACCTGGCTACCCTGACTGCGGTTTAATTACATTGCTCAAGTTTCATCTGCGAAGATAAATCGGCATAACTCAGCATCTTAGGGGTACCTTGCTAAGCTTTGCTTAATGGTAGAATTGAATGCGTGAAAAAATGTGATAATTGAATTTGGTGCTCCTAAAAGAATTTTTATAATTTTGTAATCGTGATACCATAATGATAAATGATTCTTTTGAATTTTCGTGTATGTAATTCAATTTTTATGTTGTTATTTCAAAAGTTTCATTTTGTTATTAATGACGTCACTTTTCTTTACAGCGGATGATGATTCCGACGCAAATCCACATGAAAATGGAATCTCCGATTTTAATACTGCCAATGGTACAGGACTTAGCTCGCATCTTAATATTGGTCAACATTCATTTTCACAAATGCAAGTAAGTACACAAAGTTTGAACTATAGGGATTAGATGTGCGAGAAAATTTTCTTAAACATATTTTGTTTATATCCGTAAATTTTTGTCATCGGTATTCTTTCTGTTTGAGAGATAAACATCAAATCATACTTTTGTATTTTAAATGTCCCAGCTGTTCATGCGGGCAGACTTGTTTAAATAAGAACATAAATTTTCGTAATTTGTAAGCAGAACGCTCTCTGGCAGCGATGGAAATGCTGAAATAAATATACAGACATGAATTTATTAGTGGAAGAAATCCTTGTGCTTAAGTTAATTTGATAGAATGCGAATAAACGTTCTGAGCAAACTATTTTTAAAAACCCAATTTTTCGTTAAAAATAAATAAACAATTTCTATGCACGGACCGTAATTTTTATAAGATCTATGATAAAAATTGTACTTTAATAGTTATGTTTCGACCAATATTTTTTTTTAACCCTTAACCATTATTTCATAATATCTTCTTTTTCGTAATGAAATAACTTTATTAATTCTTCTCAATAAATAAGAGTTATTCTTGGATTAATATTTATTGATTATAGGATAACCATTATCTCTTAACTTCTTCATTGTAATAGTGAAATATAAGCTATTGATATAGAGTTAGGCGAATTTGAATAGCGGACTCGTTTTTAATATGCAAAAATTTATAAGAATCGCTTAAGAGAATTTATATAACAGAAATTGTGTCGACAAGTGTAATTCTGTGCAATTTTTATTTTTTTGGTTATACTTTTTTAAATTACACCAGAACTTGAAAGTTGACCTTATGAGTATAAGATTGGTCCTATTATTTAAAGATCCGATCATTATTTCTCTGATGTTTTTGTTTGAAAATGTAAAATAATGGTTATTTTCGGATCTGGTTTAAATTTCAAATGATGTGATTTTTTCCTGTTTATAAATAAGAATCATTATAATAAGTGTTAATTTGTCTCCATAGACAAATACATACCTTTTACTGTTAATATAGGAGTCTTATTTTCAAAAATTCTTCTTGTTTAATTTACGTACACTGGAGATAATCATACAGTATTCAGTTTAAAATTAGATCTTTTATAGCTTGGTATAATTTTCTATGGACTGCAGTCAATTGGTTTGCTTGTTGTGCGCGCCTTATCTTATACGTAAGACCACCCACCTTTCCAAGGAAGAGAAGAATCTGTAGAAAAGCCGATATTCTAGAATTAAGCGGGCCTTGTAAAGGTTGAGCTAAACTTTTCAAATATACATAATATCCCCTCTTCTTATAATGGAGTAGATTGTTTTATATACATAGGTAAGCCGAATTTTGTTTTATGTATCCTAATATGCCTTGGGACACAAAGGGGGATTCTCTCAATTGTCAGTGACATAACATCAACCCTAATATATCTATGATCTGACATAGAGAGATATTCCATTTTGGAGAGACAAATTGAGCTATCCCCACGGTACAGAGAATAAGGAATTCTCATTACGAACCACGTTCCAGCATTAGGGGATAAAATGACCTGTAATGTATATGACAGCATGGTACAGAGAACACAAATACTCTCTCTCCTATCTGTCTTTTCTATATAAATGTATATGTCGTAGACATTTGACGTAACACAGCATTTCACGAAAAGTCTAGACACTTCATGAAAAGTAGGCAGATAGTGTACCGGTTTTCACTTTGTACTTTTTACATTATGTGTCTGAAATTTTTAGTCAATTGCGTGTATGTGTGTGTATGTGGGCGTGTTTATGTGTGGGTGGGTGTGGGTGTGTGTGTCGCAGGGCTGGGTGCGACCTCAGCCTTCACCACTCATCTCCCTATCCTAGTATTTGGTTATATCGGGTGGTATTACACTATCGGCGTAAAGGCTTTTAGCATTTCACGAATTGACTACAAATTTCAGACACATAATGTAAAAAGTAGCTAAGTCAAAACCGGTACACTATCTACCTACTTTTCATGAAGTGTCTAGACTTTTCGTGAAATGCTGAGTTACGTCAAATGTCTACGACATATATACATTAGGGATAAAATTACGTCATGTGGCAAAAATTTAATGAGAATACTTGTATTTCTAGATCGTGAGCTGTCCCTACTATTAGAAATATCCAGAAATAGTTCCTGTTCAAACAACCATGGTTAATCTGACTATGTATGTTTACTTCGATGTATTTAATTAAATCAATTTTATAAACATACTAATCACCAATTTTTATTACTTAAGATTTTGGTACATCAGCCAAGGGGGGTGCGGGGATTTCGTTCTTTAATCTGATCGCGAGTGTTGAAGTAAAAACGGTTTAAGCGAATGATTTTTGCCTAAACATGAAATACTCAAAAGCAATAAATTGCGTGTGATTTAGACTTTGGTGGTTTATCATTGTTGATCGCAATACCCATAATAATTCATTAACGTGTATTTCACATGATTTATTTAAGGCTCAGTAAGGAATATCTGTAATAACTAAGCTAATTTACGAATTAGGAGTGCATATGTCGTAGACACTTGATGTAACTCACGAAAAGTCTAGGCACTTCATGAAATGTAGGCAGATAGTGTAGTACCAACCGATATAGCAACTGAATGCTAGGAGAGGGCGATGAGCGCACGTACTCCCTCGAACTAGCCTCTACAAATATGTATAACCAAATTTCTATCTCTTTTCGATAACAACACGAATGAATATATCTATTTATTACCTCTGCCTTCTCTAAGCATTCCCTGACATGTGCATAACATGCTCAAAAATATGCTTCATCAGCACATAACGCCTGGCTTCCTAACCCAGGAAACGTAAGGTATGTTCATGTACTCATTACTACTGCATTCCAGGTAAAGTTGACAGTAAACGTTAACTAAGTCAGGCATTCCAATTTCTCCAACTGGGAATCAGGACCTGCGGCTTTGGAGACTTTGTTCTCTTTAAGGACCCTGAACATATCTCTCGTATGGATGTGTATTGGCTCTTGTACACATCCACGGGAAGTGGGTGGGGAAGAGAATTTGAAGCGAGTTTAGGAGCTAAAATATTAGCTTTATCCAGGGAGTCAACAACCACTTCATCATTATTAAGTAGTGAAGGTATAGAGGAACTGCTGAAGTTGTTCCTGATGGTTTTGACCAGGGACCAGAAAACTTTGCTAATTTTGCGGGTTGCCAAGATTCTTTGTCTAACATTTTGGTCAAAAAGAATCTTTGACTCTCCGGATAATGGACTAAAGCCTGAATTAGATTATCCACGGCAGCAGCAGCGACAACGGGGATATGCGGTCAGACGCATATAGAAATGTCAGAATATTCTGCTTGCTGCCTTGTGTTGCTGTAGTGTAATCTGATACACTCGACAGCAAAATTCTGGTATTGGTGTCACGGCTGCTGTTGCTATCGCTGTCATGCAATCTGATTCAGCCGCGAAAGGCTTATAGCTTGGTTGCACTTATCATTAAACCAAGAGCGATTTTGCTGTTGTTGAGATCTTCTGTAAGAATATGGAATGTATTCACGCATGCCAAGACTTAGAATGTTACTAAGTTCTAATGTGCACTCATCAACATCCCTCGAAGCAAAGCAGACAGCCCAATCAATTTCTCTGAGATACTGATGAGACATTCCCAATCAGCATTTTTATAGTGCCAGAGAAACCTACTTTTATTGACTGATACAAATCTGGTAACTGTGTTTATTTAAGTTCAGTTCTCTTAGTATTGCTAAGTTTTTATCATTCTTCAACAGCAGTCAATAAAGTGAATAATTAAAGCTTTGCAATTGTTCTTTTCATTTATACGATCAATCACAAATTGATTACCTCAGTTTCAAAAATGCCGCCTTAGTTGAATTGTTTAAAACTCTGTACTGGGTATAATTAACTATATAGAATGCATGACTGGTTTTGTTTTGGTTATAGCGTATTAATATTCCATGCGATACGGATCATGTTAAAGCAATTCATTTATTATTGAAAATTACTATTCTTGAGCGTTCAATTTTAGGTTAGCTCTGGAATAGAGCTGAAAGTATTCGAATAATTTGCTATCTAGATTATCCGGAATAATTAAGATCCGATTCCTCAAATCTGGATATCCGGATAATCCGGATCCGAACTATCATTGAGAAAATGGAAATTTATATTTTTCAAATAAAGCAATGCAATCTGGATGAAATTTTGAACCTCTTTTGCTTAGTCTGGATCCGGATATTTCGGATCCGGATTTCAGGAATCGAATAGTTTGCAGATCCAGATATTCAGATATTAGAAAATCCGAATCCAATTTTCAGTTCTATTCTAGATCACTGAAAGAATTTTGACTTATACAGATTGTCTCAGTTCAGGCGCATTTGTTTCATACCACTCGATTTCTTATATAATATTCTTCTAAAAACCTAGTAGATATTTTTGGAATTGACTCATATTTTTGGAGATAATCTCACTTTAAATGTGTGTGTTGGTATGTTCTTATGGATCATCCTGTAACTTCTAATTATGCACGTTGCGAACGTTGTTAAAGGCTTAATAAATACTAGAAACTCCCAGACTGAAAGCTTAAAATTTCTAAAAACTTCTAATTTTCAACAGGGTGCACTCTAGGGCAGTATTACACGCTGTTGAAAACTACAAGCGTTTAAAAATTTTTAAAATGTGATGATTTTTTGGTGTTTTTCAAATTAGTTTTGTAACCTTTCATTAATGCATAGCTTTAATTGTCATTCCACCCAAGAACAAGAATATTATCAAAATATTACGATACAGTGCAAGACACGTCTTCCGAAAGAAGATAAATTTGTAGAAAAGGAGTTTTTACATTATCATGGCATAAATTTTTTCCAGAAATTGAGAGGTAGACAGCTTATTCAAATTTAAATGCTGCCGAAGCAATAACTGCAATCCTGACACGCACATTCCTCGCAAGGTTCAATTACAAATTAAAAGTGTTGCCATACAAAAAATTCATTTTTCACTATATATTTGCACATTGCCTGAGAAAAGTACAAGTATGAAATCAAGTTGGACCAACCATTTCCATTTGCTATTCAAAAGTTGAGGTTGATAAAGATGTTTTTATTGTATACTGAAAAGTTCTTGAGAATATAAAATCCTATCAAACAGGTTATAATCATTTTTACTTCCGGCGAGTGCATCTTGCACAGAGGGGTGACCATACGAAATTACAAATGTATATGTATAGGTACATATACATACATACATATTCATTTCGAAATTCTGCACATTGTCTTTTTGAAAAAAATTGTAAATTTAAATTCGAAAATGGAACAATTCGGGTGACTCCTTCGTAGGGTTGCTTTTTCACTATATATTTTGACACAATTGGCTTTTACGCATACTGTGAAAACGACCAATCCTAGACGTTTTTATTGTACTGAAAAGTTCTTCAGAATATAAGATCTTATGAAATTTATTATACTAATTTTTACTGTCAGACGAACCGTTCTAGAAATATATATGCGAAAAACCACTGGTTTTAAAATTTCCTTTCTGTTCATGAAAACGGCAGACGTTCGAAGAGGAATCAGTCTCCTCCAATAGTGTCTAGTCCAGGCGGTCAAATGCTCCGTCATTTTTATCCTATTTAGCGAATAAGTGGGCGCTTTTACATAATATTATGTAGTAGCTACATATCATCATGAGCAATACATAAATCGGGACGGTGAGCTCTTTTTTACCCTAAGCTCTAGAGAATCCCTAGGCATTATATGGTGTAGTATGATGTAGTTAATACTTACTTAACCAAAAGGAAAGTACAAGGTTTATTAAAAAATTCAGGCAATACTTATTAAAACCATATGCAGTACCATTTGTCGTTATATCTCGATAAGTAGAGTACATTATGGCTGCCGCCCATTGGAACTTTAAAATTGTGTCTATAGTTTTGGACTGGATTCAGTCTCAAAGTGATACTTTTAAATTACTGCATTATACGCAGTACACATTAATAAATCTTGTGCCGAATAAGATCCATCCCATCGAATACATGTCTATTTTAAATTCGATCGGACGAAAATATTGTGATAGATTCAATGAATCCGAAAAATTCCCAATTACCCATTTAAAAGATAAGAAGAAGAAATGCAGAGCCCAAACTATGTATATTATCAAAATTCTTGTGAAAATAATGTTCTATTTCAAAATGAATTGAAAAATAAAATAAATAAAAACTAAAGTTACGAGTATTGCGTCGCGTCGATTCGATCCATTTCTGTTCCTCACTGTCAAGTATGTCAAAGCCCTACAACCTAATTAAAGAAATGGCTGTGTGTCTGCTCTGCACTGCAGTTGCATAATAAATCATTAGCGTCTAAAATGAGTCATTAGTCAATTTTTCATTAGGAGCGCTGTGTGTCTTAAGGTATAAGTGTGCAATTGTGTTTTCATACTGCACAAGTACCGATAACCAAATGACGAAATTGGCCTTATCGCTCCCACAATTACATAATCGGCTGAGTATAATTTACACTGATCGGTGTATTTAATATCTGATAGGATAACTAAAGAAATTATTCATCAAAACTAGCGAAACTTTTTTCCATTGTCCCTTCCATAAATTACGTTTAGTCATGACTTACACCGATCAATGTATTTTAAATATCCAGTAGGAGAAACTAGTGAGAGATCTCGTTCAACTGTATCCCTCTTGATAATGGTCTAGATTTTTTTTAAATAAAACTTACACCGTTATCATTAAATATTTCAATTCATTCGGATTTATTTATGAATCACATTTGTTTACTAATTAAGAATGAATATATTATATTATATGTACATAAAAAGAAACATTTAATCAAATATTTTATGTAAACTTAAAAGCGAAAATTTTGCGGTAGGACCTACACCTTGGCGGAAGCTTGTAAAATGTAATCGGTTCAACTTCAATCCTGTTCCGTAGTCCAATCAAAGAGCAGCATAGTTAAACTAACGGAAATATATATTGTAAAATGTCTGCTTTATTAATAACATACCATGTGCGAATTCTATGTAAAATAAGACATCAATCATTTCATTTTCGAACACCCAACGTGGCAAAAATAACACTTTCTAGTATCATGCACTATCTTATTATGACATATACTATATTAGAAAGTATTTTCATTTTATTGTTATGCGAAATTTCCAAAAAGTATCAGTATTATTTTTATTGCATAGTATTACAAATTTTTCTGTTAAAATTTTGCTATTTACTTTACTTTTTTATCTTTATCAAAATACTAAAGAGCTGACTAATTTCTACGAAATGATAATAACTATCAATATAACGGGTGTCTCGGATTGATAATTTTGGCATATTTCGACAATGAAATGGTTGAAATGATTATATTTCAGAAGATTTTGCACATATGTATATATTTTCAGATATAATAATAATTGTGTCTATCAGCCAGCTCTTCAACTATGGAACAATCGATTGAATTGAATTAAATTTGCCTGTTGTAGGCAGTTCTTAGTTTAAAATGTTTTTGATTTAACGGTTTTTAATTCAACACAAAGAGTTACTAAAGAAGAACTATTATTCGCAAATAGCATGTACCTAGCAGAGATGGGCGTAGTGCATTAAATTTTCAGTGCATTAATTATTTCATTAGCACTAGAGGCCTCTGTGATAGTTAAAAGCCAGGTTGCACTATCACTAAATGGTTAGTGGTAGTGCAAATTTTTTATCACTATCACTAAACGAATAGTGGTAATGCATAGTCTATTGCATTATAATTAAACGATTAGTGGTAGTGCAGAGTCTATTGCATTATCACTAAACGATTAGTGGTAGTGCAGAGTATATTGCATTATCACTAAACGATTAGTGGTAGTGCAAATACTATTCACTATCAATGAGTGATAATGAATTCGTGCATTGGTAGTGCAAACATCTTTTTTAAGACGAAATATTGAAGTTAAAGATAGTGTAAATTTTTTACCAGTTATGTTTATTAAAGAATTCTGAAGCAAATAGAAATACTATACCCAAATGGACTTGCACCACTTTCAAAATAAACGGGTAATAAAGGATGAAAGTCGAGATGATTAAATCTACAATAACAGAATATAACTGTTTGCAAATTCGCGCCACAATAGAAAAAATATATGTTTCTCTTTGGGCCACCTCCAAATATTTTCGACAAAAATTATTTTGTCTTTTATGTTAATATGTTCTATTACTATATCATGATACAAAAAAAAACGTGGCCCATTTTAATATTTGTCCCACCGGTCCACGCACCTGAGTTACCCATGCTTTTATAGCTGCTCTGTGGATCAATACGGATGCTACGAGCTCGTAAGTATTACCTTGTGTTCTTGTGTATGTATCCAAGGGGATGCACGCAGCCCTATTGGAAATCTCAGTGTGCATCCATACAGATGCTTATGGCGCTTAACGTGTTAAGGTATTTTCAGTGAATTTAACTGTAACTGTAACTTAGATGTTATCCGAGGCCCACTCAGAGCCATTAAGGCAGCCTGACTATCAGAAAGGATAGCAATGTCCTTTCCCTTGATCTCCATATGGAGGGCTATCTTCGCTGCCATTGAGCTGACGAAGACTTCAGCCTGGAAGACAATGGTGTGTCTTCCAAGTGAGTACTCCATCCCATTGTCAGGTTCAAGAAGGTAAACGCCCGCCCCGGTTCCCTCATTTGTCGGTGAAAATTTATAGAGCGGATCGAGGAAGGCTCGATAAGACACTTCCATCAGCTCACGATTCCCTGATAGGAAAACTGACAGAGAAGCGATGCCCGAAACGAAGCTTTGAAATCATCGCATCAAGTGGCATGCTGGCCAGAGGGTTTTCCAGATCCAGCCCATACGCCAGAGAGTAATGAGAAGAGCCAGTCCAGCCGTCCTCGCAATATCCCCATGAGCGCAATCTGCACACAGCCTTTTTGACATCTGCCCGAATGCCAAGATCCAGGGTTGGCAGATTAAGTAAGACCTCAAAGGCAGCAGTAGCCATAGATCGCATGGAGCCCGTAATTGCCAGGCAGGCACGCCTTTGCAGGCTCGTTAGCTTCCGGATCGCAATCCCGACAATCGTCCTCGGCCACCATTCACATGAGGCTTATGTGAGCATAGGTCTTAGGATCGACGTGTACATCCAGTGCACAGCGCTCGATCTTATGCCCCATGTAGCCTGCATTGCACGCATACCCTTATAACCGCATTAACTTCGAGTAAAGGTAGACTCCGAGGTACTTGACATGGGGAGAAAGTTGCGGAGTGTGTCCAAAGAGCTTTGGAAGAACAAAGTGCCCAAGCTTACATTTTCTGGAGAAGAGCACCAAGCTGGTCTTTCTAGGGTCCTCAACAATATTGAGGCCTCGTTACATGAAGGCACCAGCCATGCTGTGCCTGGAGATGAGCAGAGAGATGTCATTTGCATACGATTCACATGAGAATCCCATGTTTTTCAACATCGTGATGAGTGTGTCAACCAACATACACCAGAGTACCGGGGAAAGTACTCCACCTTGCGCGCAGCCTCTCTCCACCAGCACATTGAAAGAGGTTCGGATGTCCAACTCCACAGTTAAGTATGCGTGTTAACATTTCGTCTATCTTTCGCACTACAGTGCGGTCAATACCATATTGACGAGCTGTCTCACATAGCGTTTCAGGGGTGGCCCTGTCAAAAGCCCCCTCGATGTCCAGAAAGGCTCCCAGACTTTCAGTTTGCTATAGAAGAGAAATTGTCCACCTATAACTGTTTGCGCAACACCACTAAGCATAAAGTAAATAGTGAAATAATTTAGGAAAAAATCTTTTCCTTTCATAACGCGGATTTTGCAGGTAAATTCTCTCTATGGTGAACAAATTCTCTTTGCTTCTTCTCACCTCTTCCCTAGAAAACCGGTATGCATACTGCATCAAGAATACTCGTGTGGGACGGCCCAATGTCGAGTGTTGGAGAAACTGGGAAGCTCAATTTGGCTGCAGTTTAAGTGATTTTTACAGGCGAGGAGTACGCCACCACCACGAGCTTAAAAATCAGTATATCTATCTCGTCTAAAAGTTTGATACGAATTGTCAGAGATTTCAGCATCGCGAAAGCAATTATATCGAAACAAGTCCCAACAGAAGATTTGAGGAATTACGCAGTCTTAGTTCGAGTTCCCCTTACGTTTTGATAGTAAAGGGGCTCCCCTTACGTTTTGATAGTAAGGGACAGCGATGAGAGTTTTTTCGGATATCGCTGCTTATTTTAGCTGTATGTTGGTGCCCAGACGGTACGAACAATTTAGTAAAAGTGCCAGAGGGCCAGAATGTGGGATCCAGTAACTTGTTCCGCACATCTTCTGAGACGGTTAAAACAAAGGATGCAACCGCTTTAGAGCTTTTACTAATCTTACGAAAAGAAATGCCATCTGTTGCGATATTTTTAGACTTCAAATATGTACTTCAATATGTCTTACATAACGTTTCTGAAGAGAAACTGGTAAAGAAAACACTCGAAGGTCTTGGTATAATTTTCAATGAGGGACCAGTGCCATTTCCTCAAGAGGACACAGATGAAATATCATTCGATACTGAGAAACGCTCCCTCACTTCAACTACAGAAGCAGATGTAGATTGAACAGACTCCCGACAGTTCTTACTTATAAAACCAACTGTTGTGTCCGTCTGTTTGAATATTATTGAAATTGGACAATGCAGTAGTGTTAAAACCATATGAAATATCGAGCTTCACTAAAGGGGAATAACAATAATCAATAACGTATTTAATAATATTCAAGAGCAATGCGGCACAACTCATTCATTTTCAGTTATCAAAGCAAATTTTGATTAGATTTAAATATACTTAAATTCGGTTGATCGAATATTTGAAATTCTCGTACGGAACGCTGATTGCGCCAGCCGACTCTCTCTTAGCCGATTCTTCCTGACTGTTGTGGAATATAAAGACGCATTTGACTCAGGCGATAGGAATTACATAATATTTAAATTCCAACTATAGATTGATGCATATTTAAAAAAAAAAAAAAAAAAAAAAAATGATACATAGTGGTATAAAGATGACGAAAAAGTATCTACTCCAGATTACAGCAATAAAAGCGGAAATGTAAAAGCGAACGTCTTTAACTGCCAATACTTTCGTCTTTGGTTTGATGACCCGACGGGTAGAACTACAAAGAACTGTGAACCCAACCCAAATTCAACGACAAATCGACTGGAAATTAACAAGTCAATCCTGATAATCCTGTTTGCATTGTCACTCCTCTCTCAGTTGTCACCTATACACAGGATGGAACATGTTCAAACTCCTGTAGCAGAAGATGCCGAGGGGAGCACGAAACGATGAGCCACTGTCCGACTCTCTCCAGTAAGGATTATAGATTCCTTAGCGCACACATCCTAAATGAACTGAATGATGTCGAAAAGAATTTAAGAGCAATGCTTCGTAAATTTTGAAGTTGAACAAATGGATCTTGTAGTGGGTCAAAAAAGGCCTTGGGATATCAACCTCTTTTCAAACAATCCATCCATTTGCTCTAATTAATTAATTAAATAATTTTGCTTAATTAATGCTCATTTTTATTCATTTCAATCATTGTCTTTAGAAAAAAAAAATGGGATTGTCCACTTGCCAATATGAGGCGTTTTTTGTTATCTTGAGTGAACTTCAAACTTACTTTTTCGCAAATGGGAAGGGTTACCAGCGATACTCTACATAATTTGAAAACTTTGGTTGTACTAACGCGAAATCTTAGTAAGTATTTTAGTGACAGAGTTAGAGTCTAATACAGAAATATAACTGGATATTGAAATTAATAAAAGGGAGATTTATTGTTGAAAAAAAAAAACTAGCTAATTCAACACTGTCTTTGTAACTATGACCTGGTATGACTTGGTTTTAACAGCCATGGCTGTCATTAGTAATAATTTCTACGGAGAAATGGGCTAAAGACAGCATTTAATAAAATGATATAATTAGTGACCCTTTTGAAATAACTACCCATTTTAAAAAAAAGGGTTTATTTCGGATGAAAACTTATCGCGATCTCTTCGAAAGAAAACTTCGAGCTTATCGAATGTTACAAATAGGATGAATCAAAAATATTCCTTCCCATTAAACAAAATAGGGTAATACTAATACTAATATCTTAAGTCCTAGGAAAGAAGAGGTCATCAATAGATAGCTCTCCTCGTCCTAAGACGGAAGTCTGACAGGCTTAACTTAAAATTAGTAAACATTTTTTTGATCCGATAAGTATATTATATTATGTTCTAAGTAATTTCCGTTAAAGACTCTTGCTCTTGTTATAGTTCATAACTCAGAATTAAAATTACCTCTTAAATATATGTAGAATACCTTTAGTAAGAAAAGAATCGTAGTCCATTTCGCCAGCATTGTGACTTTCATTAGACTCGCTAAAAGTAAAGCGTCATCAAGAAAATTACTCTCTTAACGTATGACTGCGTTTTGTGGAGTCTGCAAAATATATTATTTCACTTTACTGTTTCGATGGGGGTTGTTTTACCGTAGCGGTTGACGAAACTTCTATTTAATGATTTGAGGTTTTTTTTTTTTTTTCATAATGAAACCACATATTTGCTTTGGTGTTAAGAATACAATTTAAGATTGATAAAAACAAACATGTATTAAAGCTAATTAAACAGTTTATCGGGAAGCTCTGCAAGTCTTCGCAAAACCTGCAGTTTAGAAACCCAATAAATAAATATAATATAAATAACTGTACTGCCTAATATTATAAAAAATTATATGAAATTCGCATATAATGTCTAATTCATATTCGTCATATTCGATGGAATCATATGCCAGAATAATTGCATTTCTCTCAAGCATGGTGTGAATCTTATTCGAATAAATATTTACACTTTCACAATTTACTTTTTATTATATATAGCAACTTTTGTTAATGGATTTATTTCGATCTAAGCGAAACATTGCTTATGCATTTGTAATATAACAAATGATAAAAATAATATTAATTTCAGGGTGATTTGGATAGACAACGTCTTCTTGGTGACAGACCACGAGTCGGTGTGTACGAGATAGAAAATGGCCTTGAAGGAATTGAACAACAAGAAAGGTAAGTGCACTCTAACGTAAAATTCATATAAAAAAACAGTTTCTTATGTGCGCATTAAATGTGTAACATAATATGCGAAATCCATCTTTGGTGTCTTTGCAACGTCTTATTATGAGTGGATAAAAGTTAGCATAATATGGCGTACCCATGGCAATGATTACAATTCTCTTTTACATTTTCTATTTTTAAATTAACATACAATTGCACAAATTGGTTACTAAAAGAAACTCAAATCTACATATACAGAATTGGAATTCTCATTAGTTCAATATCATTTGAATTTTCTGTTTGCTGTAATTACTACCCAATTATAAAAAAGCTTTTAATAGTAAAGTGGAAAATGTTAATATTTATATTTTAGAAATAATTGGCGTAAAATGGTATGATTACCATCATATAAAAGAGGAAGTGTTTATGTTAATCTTACTTATCTTGATTATTTTTATAGTTATGATTTAAAACATATTCGATGTTGATAATTTTCATAGTTATGATTTAAAACATGTTCGATACATAGATTCACATGTTTCGCCCATTTTGTTATCTTCGTGCAAAACTGAAACTACAACATAACAAAAGTTTTATACTGGTGGTTGAGGAGACGGTAAAGAAGAAGTAGGATTTCAAGAAAAAGGATGTGGAAGAATTCATTCATCCTCGTCGAGCATAAATATGAATACTATGTATAATAAAATAAACCGAACTTTACTTAAAAGTTGAAAATTGATAATTTCATCAAAACTGTAAGATTGAAAAATTGCTGGCGGCTTCGAGAAATTCACAAATAATACGAATTTTTTCCACTTTCAAATTTTCAGGATGTTCTTTTCAGAAAGCAATAAGATCTCACGCCTAGGCTGCTTTTACACCGGACGTTTTAATCATCCTTTAGTCTTGATTCAATCAGAATGCCACATAAATTTCTACGCATATCGGATAATCGGATAACGTTAATTTCTTCGTCTTGCAATATTGTGTTTTTTATATAACGGCGCAAGGGTACTTATACGATAGTTTATTTTAGTAAGGACTTTCTCAAAACCGAGCAAAAATTAACTGCACTATACCATTTTATCAAGATAGATATTCTCTGAGCAAAACTTTGCAAAAACTTTGAGTAATAAATGCAATAAGAAGTTTTATGGAAAAATCCCACTTTCTTTTCTCTTACAAAGTTGAAAATTTTAGAATGTTTATATTTAATTCCTTGTAGGTGGAGAATTTCTCGTCTATAGTAGACTGAAATAAACTGAAAATAACTTCAATGAATTTGCAGAAAAAAACGAACTTTTCGACCCAGCGAGCAGAGAGGTTTCATCAGTATGGTTATCTTCTACCAATAAGAAATCTTGCTACCATATACTTCGCTTGCCTATAATAAAACATATTTATATGAGTAATTGGGTGACGTCTATCATCGAACTATATTTTAATTAATTTTCCTTTCCAGAGTAAAAATGCTTGTTTGTTAACTGACATAAAAGTTTGTCCACTACCTGATCCATGCAATTAATAAGACCAATTATGACGTTCATACCAACTTGGGATGTTTATTTTGTCTCTTTGGTTTTTTACATCTTGCTTTGATGCATTCGTAAGGTTTTGTTTTGAAGGGAAAGAAGGAATTAAGGTGAGGCAAATAACCAAAAAGCCATTCTGATCTGGGGAGTCTCATAGTAAGTAATTAATTTTGAAACAAAAATGTTGTTGCCGTTGTTGCTCTTGCCCAGGATTGCACTCACCACGGCTGCAACGATGTTAAAACATTTTTGTTTACGAATTGGAATAAGATCGACCCCTTTTATCAAATCTATAGCGTTCTTGGGAAATTTTCATTTTCAGATTTGATCATATTTTTCAGATAGTATCTCAGAAGACAATGTCCAGAAAATAGTCGCGTTTTGAGACTTAGTTGTGATCTATTGAGATAAGAAGTATCTTGGTCATCGGCTCTCTTCGTCAAACTTAGCCATCGAATGTTTTCCCAGTACGACGACTTTCAGAGCCGTAGTTGTATCGAAAGATAGCTTTTAAATGACTGCAGAACAGCTAAGAGTTTATTATTCTCATGACTCGCAATTCGCCACTTTCTTATTGATTCTAATACGATTGCGCTTATTGAGTTTATAACTGCAAGCTACTTATGTATTTACTGTATAAATATACATACTACTTATGTATTTACTGTACAAATATACATATGTATATGTAGCCAGAAAATGGGCTTTGGAACAGATGTTTGGGAATAATCATCATCTGATGTGTGCGCCTCGCTGGTCGGTGTATAGATTTCATCAGCTAAAATGTTTAATCTTTTGTCTATGTTTTTAGACATTATGGATGTTTACATATTTACAATAGACTATCTCACTGGAGTTATGGTTACGTACCCACTGCAAGAAAATTCTCATGCATCCTAAAATCTCCAGAAAACCGTTACAGTCGAAAACATTTCGAAGTTTAACATTTTTTACACTTTTTTTCAACTTTGACAACATTTTTCTTATATATAATATAATATTTTTTTTTCTGTTTATATTATTAATATCGAATTCGATACCGCGTCTAATGAGCATTTGTTAACTAAAATCGGTTGACTGAGTTATCGAATTTGTGCTTATTAAGATCTATATTTCCGTATAATATAAAACCACAGCAAAAGCTGAAGAAGTACTGGGTTTTATTAACTGTGAAAAAATTCAATCGTGAAATAGCAACTAAAACAACAACAACTTACACAATTACAACAAGAGTTACAAAACAAATTCAAAAGCCGTTGTCGGCAACATCAATTTAGAATTAAGTTCCACGACGCATTCCTACGCCATACAGTAGTTTTAATTAAACATTTTTTTGGAATGATAATAATAATAAAAATATCAATTTTGATGGACATGTCGCTGCCCATTTCGCCGCAGGCACTCACAAATTCGTGTACAACGTTTACGTAGCCCGAACTTTCCTTGTTGCCTAGGAAATTATTGCACAATGAAACAAAACTGTTCCACGCACGACTTTCCACTGTACTCGACTTGGTTGCAAAATCGTTGTCCCGCATAATTTTCCGAATTTGTAACCTAACGAATAGCCAAATCAATTGAAATATTTAAGGAGGTACTTATTGCAAACAAATGAAGATGTAGGGTACCTCCTTTGAATTTAGCTTCACTTAATCCAGGAAACTTTGTTCTGAGATGACGAAATGCTTCACTGTCGTCGTTTAATTTTTTCATGAACTGCTCCATATAGCCGAACTTCAAATGCAGTGGCTGTAGGATAATATCTTCGGGGATGTCTTGGGATGTTCAAAATATTTTTCTATCCAATTTGAAGCGATGTACATAGTGCATACTCAGTTCTTTTATACATATTTCTTTCAAGAGTATTCCACTCACAGAGACAACAAGGATACTTAGTATTATCACCTTGCATTCCAAACAAAATTGTCATTAAAACTACTGTATCATAGGCGAAGGAATGCGTCATGAAACTTAATTCTAAATTGGTGTTACCGACAACGGGTTTTGAATTTGTTTTGTAGCTGATTTTGTATTTGTTTTAGTTGTTGTTTAGTTGTTTTTATTTCACGATTGCATTTTTACCGGTTAAAACCCAGAACTTTTTCAACGCTGTACTTTAAGATTATACGGAAATATAGCTGATTAATGAGCAAAAGTTCGATAACTCAGTCAAATCTCAACCGATTTTAGTTTAAAAAATGCTCATTAGACGCGGAGTCGAATTCGCTATTAATAACATAAACAAAAAACAAATATTGGATAGCAAAACATGCCATTCACATTGTTTTTAAAGTTGAAAAAAAGTGTAAAAAATGGTAAAATTCGAAATGTTTTCCACTGTAACTTCGTGACTTCTCATCCCAATGAAATAACGAATGTATGGTTACAAAAACATATCTCTCTTTTTTCATATACCACAAAAAAATTCGACACCGAATAAAAAATGGTGGAGTTATAAATTATTATAATACATGCACCTATCCAGTAAAGGTTTTCTTGTTCTAAAATGAGATTTTGTGCGTATGAGAAATTTCTTGTAATAATGTTAATATTAAGAGTATTAAGAGTAGGGGCGACTAGGCTTCCAGGACCATGCGGACACCGCGACCAGAGTTGATCTATTTCTTGTACTACTTGTACTAGTACAAGTACAACTTTTAGTATCACTAGACCTACATAAATCCTACACTATGTCAAGTCAAAAGAATATTTTCACTGTAACACAGTGTTATCTATCTAAAAATATCAGCAATCATAAGGTGCTTCGTTCAGTAGTTAATGGGTGATTCAAGATATTGAAAGGAAACATATTTATTTTCTCCTATCTTTTCGTTGCAAAAATTGATCAGAATAATACACCATAAAAGAAATTAGTTTGTACATATTGGAACACATCTTCGGAGACATCGGGTATATTTCGTTTTCATGAGACATATCCCAGGGGCGGATACAAAATTCTTGGGAGGGGCTCTAGTCTAAAAATGGTTTAAGCTGGAAAGAGATCCCAAATTCGAAGACCACCCACTGACATGTATAACATAGACTGCTTCATTTTTTCAGGTGGGACCAATTTTGTTGATAGGTATATAACAATTATCTTAATTTCAAGTTTCAATAACAACAAATATTGTATTGCTATCTATTTCAATTCTATATATCATTTGAAAAATCCAATGAACTATCGTGGATTCGTATAGAATTTATTATTTACCGGTGTATGTTATACCTGTCAGTGTCTGTCAGTGTCACCACCACTCGCGTCAAATGTGCAAAATTTATCATTTAAATAATACGGATCGAAAAGATATTTATTTCACAATGCAGACACAATCTTAGTTAAGAAAGTTTGACTTTGTTTTTATTTAACGTTTTGGGCTAAGTATTCTAGTAAAACTATTGCATTTAACGAAATAATAAAACAATTTTATTAAATATACTACAATTTCACCAATTACAACTTATAATTATTTCTTTAAATGCATGTTTTGCCCGGCCGATAAAATTCTAATATACCGTCTTTACATCGAAGACTCCTCAAAGATTCTTTAGCAGCTGTTTTTAATTGAAACAAACCTTTTATCGCCTTTAATCGAATATGCTCTGTCCTGCTTCAAAGACCCTCAAGAAACCAATGTACCGGGTACGCGTTTATGAAGTAGGCTGCAGCCGGCTATGGTAGCTATAGATGTGGCTATCATCGTTCCGAAATGCAATAGCCAGATTTATTACTTGGTTAAATGCTTAGAACATATAACTAAAAGAAACGCAATATCGTGTAAAAACCCGATCGGTGCGAGGGAAACTCGGGTTTTAGGCGAAGGGGTGGAAAGGCAAGAAGAATTTAAGCAAGTTTAACCAAGTTAACTTAATTTGCAAATGTCAATTGTGCCAATTAGAATTAAACGTCAGATTCGAATTTTTGTACCGGTTTTTGTATTTTGTGTGTTATTTAATTAAAAAACGTTGAATTGTTCCGTTAATTTTGTTAATGTTAAATAAATAAATTCGAGGTGATAATTTAGTGATTAAGCCTTGGGCTTAAGTTAATAAACGGGAGAATATTTCAGCAATGAATTGTGCTGTTGCAATAATCGCCGAAATAATCCCGGAAAGGAGTATTTCAGGCAAGTTGAAATCCTGAAATTAAACTAGAAAGTTTCTTTTCCGCAAATACGTGTAAAAGATGTGAAAAAAGGAAATTGAAGCAAAAATATCAAGTTAAGTAAGTGTTCAAAATATTGCTTTGTTTCCGTTTCTGTGTTCCCAACTTTTTTGTTGTTGTTCAATGTGTCAGTGACAGCTCACAATTTTGTTTTATTTTAAATAATTACGCCAAACCCCCGTTCAAAAATATTTCAAATTTACTGCTTCCATGAGCGTAACATAAATAGAATTCCACCACATAGTGGGAAATGCCCCAATTTTTCTGTCTTATTGCGCTTCCCTTAGAGGCTAAATGACAGTTGGTGGCGTGCTGAAAACCATAGCAGCCGTCTGAAGCTGGTACCGACTTGAAAGTGTATCCAGCATAGCTAGTTAACACAAACGCATTACATTTGACGTTTTTATTTGTCGTTAGACTTTTAAATTACAGAAAAGGAAAAAAAATATTGTGTAATGCAAATGTAACCATTTATATAAATGAGCATTGGGAACTATTTATTGATTTAATATGACACAGCAGGTATAAATTGTTTTTGGGTTATTTACATGAAATGTAACTCATACTCTAGTGATGTGATTTCTGAAGCTGGCAATGGTTAAATTCATTCATAAAATCAGGAGCAGCTATAGCTGGCTACGAGATAGCCAGCTATAGCTGGCTACGAGATAGCTATAGCTGCGACCGTGGTGCAGTCTACTTCATGAAGGCGTATCAGGTGTTCCAAAGGAAAAACTCCGCAATATTGAAACAGGTGAAAGTAGAGGTGATTTCCAATTGAAAATCCTATTTACAATTTTTAGAATTTTTTCTTAGTTTTGGACGATTTTACCTTTTTAAATTTTTTTTCAAAATTCAGTGTCGTCTGCGATTGGTTTTACTATTGCGTGCGTGGCTTTGAGTTCGTTATTCATAATAAAATATTTTAAATATTTCACGCGAAGTTTCCATTTCCAATAACTGTCACTTGCCCCTTTCTATTGTACCTTCCAGTACGTGATCCACCGTTTATCAGGATGCGCCGTTTTCGTCTCATTTACATAGCGTACGGTTCTTTGTTTAAGTTCAAAGAAATTTTACATTTAGTATAATATTTACTTCAAGCAACAAAGCCTTTCCTTACTAATGAAAGAGTTCTGTTTTGTTGTGTATTACTTTTTCTCATAATATCTGATCAGCCTATACAAATTAAAAATTTCCAAAGTCTATAAATAAGATTTATTAGAAAGTGATTATGTACGAGTATGTATTCGTGACAAGATAGATTAAAACTGCCTATCATTTGACCTACTTATTTTCCTCTGCCATATTCTACAAAGGCATGCAAATGCTTGCTAGACCTTGCCCCAAATCAGTTGTGATACTTATCGGAAAGACATAGCTTAATGTCATAGATTCACGCAAATTTTACCGCCACCAGAATTATAGAAACAGAGGTGGTATAAAACTAATTAATGTTTTAATATGATCTAAAATTAAAAAAAAAATACTGACAGTAGGAGGAATTTAAACTTCAAGATTTCTTAATGTATGTATGCTCACAATTTTTAATGTCGTAAACTACATCATATATTAAGAACTAAATGGCATAAAAAAATATTGTCTAAACTAGAAAAACATTATTTGGATATAAAAGTAGTAATAATTAGGATAAGCCGAGGAAAGAAAAAGTAAAAAGAATTAATAGGTTAAAAGTTCGAATTAAGTTACTTAACTTGCGCTACTTGCAGATGATTTCCAATTGATCTGTTAGGTGTTCCAGCTCTCACGGTCCGTGTCCTTGTTATAATTATGGCGTAATATTGTTTACCCAATCCAATTCGACTATTTTCTTTTTATACCCTAGACGAAATCATTAAACTCTTAATGCAATCATATTGTATACTATATGTTTGTGCCTGTCTGTTTTCCTTTATTTTCGGAGAAGTACATAATTTCCTTGCACTATATGTTTCTTCTTCATTTTGCAAGACCAGTAACTCGAGAAACTATTAACTTAGAGAGCTGAAAGTTCGCGCTTAGTTTTCTTATAAACCTTAAGTTCAAAAAAAGGAAAAATCAGTCAACTCCTTCCTATGGCTCTGTTTTTAATGAATATTTAGGTACTGGGTATGAGACGGACTTCAAAGGCCTCAAATATTGCAGTATTTAGATTACAATTATTTCATGTGTAATTTAAAACCCATTACCGCACACTTTAAATTTTAAAATTAATCGTGCCCAGAAATGCAAACGGCTATAGCCATCATTTGATTATTAAAGCGAACATATTTTGACTTGTTGAAGACAAAAAAAATCATACACAAAATCAACTTACAATTTATCTACAATTTTAAGTAATTTTTTGTTGAACATACTACTGAAGATATACATAGCTGCAATTTGCCTATATATCGCCAAAAATTGTACGGCTATAGCCGTCGTTTGCGGCAATGGGGTAAAAAGTGGAATTAATCGGAAACCTTTAGTGTTGACATACAAACCAGAACCTCTAAAAAATCTCTAATATTTTCTGGCTCCACCATACATGCTCATTTCTCCTTTCAACTTGCTATATTCTTAATTATTCACAGCTCACCTCACAGACATCCCACATCCACACCCACACAACAACACTTACTACCACCGTTTGTCATCTATCAACAACATCCATTCCCCTTACCCTAGAGCTAGAAAAATTAAAAACCACTCCTATATATACACCTGTTCATATATGTATATATGTACCTGTTCATACCCAGCGGGAAAAAAAGCGCTTTAAAACTCCTTTTCAAGCGCTTCTACGGAAGCACAAAGCGCTTCGTTTGCGCTTCAGTTTCATATAAATTTTAACATTGCATGTCCTAAGAGGGAAGCGCTTTGCAAGAGTATGTTTGGAAGCTGCTTTGGAGCGCTTCAATTGAGCATGTTAGGAAGCTGCTTTGGAGCGCTTCAGTTGAGCATTTCGGAAGCCGCTTTGGAGCGCTTCAATTGAGCATGTTAGGAAGCTGCTTTGGAGCGCTTCAGTTGAGCATTTCGGAAGCCGCTTTGGAGCGCTTCAATTGAGCATGTTAGGAAGCTGTTTTGGAGCGCTTCAATTGAGCATGTTAGGAAGCTGCTTTGGAGCGCTTCAATTGAGCATGGTGGGAAGCTCCTTTGGAGCGCTTCAATTGATCATTTCGGAAGCTGCTTTGGAGCGCTTCAATTGAGCATTTGGGAAGCGGCTTTGAAGCTCTTATTATATTATTTCTATGGGGTACTCACGCTTTACACTCTTGCCTCTTCTTCGATGGTATTCCTTAATTGGGGCTTAATTCTCTTAATTACACACAGCTTTTATTTTACTTTTCATGTATTTCATTTTTTTTTTTAAATATTTACCCTTATTTAAATGCACAACCACGAGCTACATATGCTCTAGCGAATAAGTCTAACATCTATCATCTTATACTTTATCGAACTCCACCGTAACCAACCACCAGCTCCCTATTCGCACAATCTACTTCCTTGTTATTTTCATTTCTTCTTTTCTTAAACTTTTCTTTTACTAAAAACCATTCTCTCTTTTTTTTCTAACTTTTCCTTTTATAAACGTCGACCGTAAGCCTATTTCACAAACCGACTTTTTCAAAGTATGCCAAAACCGAACTCTTTTTTTTTTGTGCTATCGCCGCGTACCAACGTTTAATCACACTTCTTCGTAGTTTAAGAAACAACTCTCTGCTTGATCACTTTGCTCGTGATCAAGAGCCGTCGTTCAGGGTAGAAAATGTATAGTTTGTATTTTCTTACCATGAGAAAATTTTTACATTTATTCTGGACATGATTATACTTGTCCACAATATTTTTCGATGGACGGTGGCTTGAAAAAATCGAATTTGATGTTTTTATAAACAACGGCCACCATTCCGTCGTTAAAATCGCGGCGCGCATATACATGTAGTGTATTTATGCGGCGCGCATTTCTTATCAAGAATGCTGTTTTCGTAATATGTATGTACGTATATATGTACATACATATTTCTTTTTTCGCGACAAATCGTACTAAAGGTATTATAACACCCTTTTCCGGTAGGTTTTTAGACTTATGTTAGGTATACAACACTCTTTTAATCATCATGTTTGGAAATAAAATATAATACAGGACATAATACAATAATATCTAAACTAAATTTTCTTTATTATTTAAGCTTTATTAAAGAATGCATAACTAGGCTAATTAAAATTACAAAAACCATATAATTAATTAACAATCAAGGGAAATAAATTTCAAGTTTACTTCATATTGGAAATTTAAAAACAAACAAAAAATAAATATAATACATAGGAATAAGCGAGTAGGAAAAGGATAAGGCAAATGAAATGTAAATTTATTTAGTATTCTTCAAATTAAATGTTGTTCGGTAAAACCTGTTTTTAGCAGACCGAAAACCTGCCTTCATTTGCTCTTCAAAATTTTGGTAACCAAGCCTCTCGTTTTTAACCGCACCTATGATAAATTTTTCAGATTTTTGTATTAAATAAAACGGAAAGGTAACTATTTTACCATAAACAAAAGTGTTGAAAAGTCGGTAATTTTTCACTGGTATTTTCTTTTGTAAACCATCCCAGTTTACCTTTAAAATAAAACTTTCATCAAAAAATAGCTTTACACATGTTGATACGCGAGAAGTTCCTATAATTTCCTTAATATAAGTAATCTACAAAAAAATAATAAGCATTTTTATTAAAAATTATTACTTCTAGCAAGTTCATACCAGTTCTTGTTCCGAGGTATTATTTAAACTGGCTTCTATCGCCTCAAGTTCTTCAATGCTTTTCAATGGAAAAATCTTTAAATTTAATTTCTGAGGAAACGCTTGTGTTATTAGTCTGTCTAATAAAATTGTATGTCTGGCTAACACGTTATTTTGTTTCTCCAAAAGTTTTTCAATTTTAGTGAAATTTTCTGTTTCCGTTTTTATATTTGCATTTAAAACTGCATTTTCTTTTTCTAAAATAAGCATTAAATTAAGATTACCTTTCTTAAGAACATATTGCGTAATTTACCTAGATCATTGCACCTCTTTTGTAAAACGCTATTATCTTCCCTTAGTTTTTTGAAGGTTACTAAAATGATAATATATTAATTTACAATCGAAGAAATAATGGGCACCCATACTTTTATTATTTGTAGTGTCTGATGCCGATGGTTTCCTTTTTTTTTCTTGTATTTTCTCTTCTGTGTTGCTTGAAAAAGATGCCATTTTTTGCTAAACTAATTAAGTATAATTCCAATCAGTATAACAATATTACTCTTTTGAAGTAAAAGTGGCTTCAATATTAAAATAAGCATTGATGTAAAAGGGGTATTACTACAAATTTTAACCCCAGGGGCAAACAAACTATTTTGCAAACTACGTCTTTAACGTAAAAAATTTCTTCTTTTTCATCAAGATTACTCACTAATGCTATACCCAATGTTTTAATGGATTCAAAAGGTTTTTCAAAATAGTTCTTTATTTCCAAAAATCTTAGTCCTGCCATGCACTCTTCGTCGTCATTATTTTTGAAAAATCCTAGAATTTTTATTGGAGTTAAAGCCTGAACATAGCAGTAATTATCTGGAGTGATCTCGGACAAGCAAAACTTGTTGAAATGATAATTGGAATACTTAGCACAACAAGTCACTTTTAAGTGCTTCTTCGACCGTTTATGACGGCCACTTCTTTGTACACACATTTGTCCCGACACTTTATTCCTTTCGCATATACGGTTGTTTATTTGCTCCAATATTTTACTTGGTTGACGGCAATCTCCTTTTAGCGTCTGCATATAATTTTCAAAGGCGTATGCTGAGAAGCTATCCACATTACCAAAAAGTTGAACACAATCAGCCAAATGCAATAAATTATGCACATTGTAGCTTACTCTATCTTCTCCGTATAGTATTGCAAAATTGAGCACAAATGTTTCAAGCATTCCTTGTACACAATTCAAATTTTTTCGACAATTTTTTGGGCATGATACTAATCTGTATGCCCCATGCAGAAGTAGGAAATGTTCGAACAAATCTTCGTGAAGGTCTTTAAAAATTATAACCCCAGTATACAAAACTAATTGCCGAAATTCTGTTGCTTTCCATCGAGCCATTTCTTCTATGCTTCTCGGCTTTCTACAAAACTCTTTCGGTATAAAAGGTTTAAGTGATAAAAATTTAGCATCTATATTTTGTTTTTTCGGTATTACTTAGCCGTGTTCTATTGTGTTTATTAGTCCAAATGCATGTTAAAATTTTTTTCATTACTCCTAAGTCAATCAGATGCATAACATCTAAAGGGAATTGGGATATCATATTTATTTTTAATTTTTCTAATGGATGAATATTTGCTTGGAAATTTTTTGTATGGTAAGAAACATCCATACGATTTTTGAAGTCGACATCTTTTCTTAATGGAGCAATAGTGGTACTATACGCCAATCTGTTATTTATCTTCTTGGCTTTTTGGGTGCATTTGGAACAGCCATTTGCTGACGTATGCCCGACAGTGCCACTAAGAAAAGCTTTAGCTGGTGCATCGCAAATAAATAACCTTATTAGAATTTTTCTGTATTTGCCATTTATTTCAATTCCATGATCTTCTATAAGCTTTAACTCTTCAATAAATTCTTGAAGGTATTCATTAATATTTGTCGGCTTTGATGGACCAATATAACTACCAATCAGAAAAGGTTTTATATCTTTTGAATTTGATATCGACCCCAGTATTGGCCATAAAGTTTTATTAGAACTTTTAAATATAGGCAAACCATCAACTCCAATATCGATAAATACAGTTTGAGCTGATTCAGGCAGTTGCAATTTTAATAACTCAACGGCTTTTTTCAAGCCAAAATGATAGTAAGACCCGGGGGACACGGCGGTTACGTTTAAATTTTCTGATTGTGTTCCCAGAAGCGTTTTTGTACATAAGGGCACATGAAGACCATGTTGTGCCAAAATTTGCAATAAATCATCACTGGCTCGGCGTCTTATTTTATGCGTAATGCACCAATTAGCTAAATTATCGGCAAGGTTTTCTTTTTTCTCGGCAAGTGAAAGATTTACTTTATCATCATTATTTCTGTCATCATCCAAATTTAATAATTCATTCTGAAATAATGTTTCCTCCTCAGACCAAATTTCATTTTGCTTTCTATTTTCAATTTTCTGAAGCTCTTTAGAAACCAAACGCCTCATGTGCCTTTTGCTAATACCCCCAAACTTTTTACTCATTTCTCTTTTCTTTAATCTGGAACTAATTAGATCGTGTAATTATTTTACTCCATTAGTTGTCTGCAATTGAATAAATAAAATATTTGGATCCCATTTTAACGCATTCCAGATTAATAATTATGCCCTCGACACACTGCGACTTTAATGAGTAATAAAAAAAAACGAAAATCATGTTAACGTTATACATATTGTTCAAAATGTTTATCGCATATTTTTTGACAAATAAATGGTAGAAAGCCTCTCAAAAATGAGTATTTCAATAGGTTAATTTTAGAAAAAATACCGTTAATAGTAAAAAAAATACAGAAAACTCTCATTGTGAAGATCAGAAAAACTGATAAAACATTTAAACTGTATAAGCAAAGATAAATTACAGATATCCAGTGGACTACATTAATTAAGTGCGGGTCCAGATATCTTAGTGCTCAAATTTTAGTGTTTCCTTTTAATTGTGTTTTTTTTGTATTGCTTAACATCTGCAGATTTCAGCTCAAAGAGAAGGGTTCGCAGATTTTATTAACGAAAAAAAGAAATTAATGAATAATGGTTAACCGACAACCAATAAAATAAAAATCGAAAATAACTGTTATTATTGATAAGAATCAAATTGGTTATTGATAACCCTTAAACCAAAAGGAAAAAGTTGTGAAATAATAGTTATCCGATAACCACTAAAAATACATCGAAGAATAAATCTTATTAATAAGAAAAATTACAAACGTTATGGAAAACTCTTATTTCATAAACAAAAAGAAGAAATTATGAAATAAAGGTTAAGGGATAACAAAAAAAAATGGTCGAAAGATAACTATTAAAAAGCAATTTTTATCATAGATCTTATAACAATTACGGTCCCTGATTTAAAATAAAATGGCTTAAATAATTTAAAAATATTACCTTTTAATTTCACTTCACTTATTTTAATTAAACTTGAAGAAATCACGACGTTTTTTTTCACCGGCACAGTTAACAATGATTTTTCTAACGAATTCTTAATGGTAAGATATGAAATTATGAAAGGAAAAGCAAAGGCAAAACAAAAGCACAGCAAAGAAAACAAGTGCTCCAATAGAGCTTCAATTTGCGTATGGAGGGGAAGCACTTTAATTTATCTGTCAGTGAAACGAAAAATAAAAATTTGAAAGAAGAACAAAGTCAAACAATTTGCATGAAGTGCTCCAAAAGAGCTTCCAATCGCGTACGGCAGGGAAGCGCTCCAATTTAGATTCCAGTAAAGCGCTTGTAATATTTCCCGCTGGGTAAGTTCGAAACTATGAGTGTAGTGTATTTCATGTATTAGGCGTGTAATTCAAAAGCAAAAGTAATATCAAAAAGGTGATCATTAATTAATCATTGCTAAAATCGTTCTTCGTTCAAATTGTCCTTTTCCGTCTTACTACTCAGAACGCTAAAGTTTTCAGCAGAGTAGGTGGCTAACTTTCAGCTTAACAACCTCTAGGTGAATCCTAGCACTCGACATTTAACTCGATGATTGATGTATTCAACAGTTCAATATTCACGAGAAAAGGTATCTGATCAACACTTACCTCGGCAACGTAATTTTTTATTTAATATATTTTGGAATAAGAAGACTTAATTGATTTAGATTTGTCATGTCATGAAAGTCTTTTGGTTAACATCAGTTTTGCATGTTATGCTGGCCTCAATTATTGTGGAAAAGCCCAAAACGAAGAACCTATGGACTCCCATGTTATGACACTATTTCACTTTACACGATATTTTTAGTATCCATCTACATAAAATTTAAATTAAGAACAATTGTTTTCCAATTCTGGAATGGCACCCACGCCATTAGTTCACCTCCTTCACTGGCTGACGTGTTTATAGACATTTAAATCAGGACAGCATAACATTAGGAATTGATTATTGTATGAGTGAGTGATGCCTTCAATTAAGTACGAAGGGTTAGTTTAATATCGGACATGGAAGTGACGTGTGTGACCATGACACTATATTTATGTAGTTTCTCTATTTATAGAAATTTAGTGAAACAATGAATTACATAGGTCTTTTGTGACGAATCTATCGGTATGAAAAAGTAAAGGCGTTGCTTTACTGACGTTATTTCAGTGGAATATTAAATTTTAAGCTATATTTAGTACATACTGAAATAGCGGTTATTTCAGAAATTCTTAAAAATAACACAGGGAACTAAAAATATAGTTTGTGATTAATCTACAAACTAAAATAAATACGTGAAAATTTTTGGACGATTTTTACCGATATTGTTCAATATGCAACTCTGCATTGCAGGTATCTTTATCTGAAATGTTATCAGTAAGATTTATGTATGATAGATACATAAACACACGCTATCTCTTTATATTTCCCGTGATTTATTATTTGATTGTGTCAAAAAACCAGCATTATTGCGGTAACATCATGCGATAAAGTTCAAAACGAAGCTTATGCAGCGAGAATAAATGCCTGCTGTATTTAAGCAGCTCATGTTCATCTAATTTAATTTAAGGAACCTAAATTACCACGCACATCACGAAATTTAAAAAGTGTTATTCGAAAACTTAATGAAATACGCGAACTTGCATAACAAATTTGTAATACGGAGAAACAACTTTAAGATCACATACGACATTCGATTGTAAACAACAGCAACGTATTACCTTGATTAATTCTACAATTAATTTTCAACAAATGAAAACTTATAGACTAAAAGATTTTGTTGTATGTAGTGTTGATAATTGTGATTTTATATGTAGATACGCTAACTTAACATAATATTTGCATTAATAGTTATATTCATATAAAACACATAGAAAAATGTTGAGCATACGCATTTCCTGTTCGGTTAGAGTAATATTTCGGGCAGCTATAATGAGTACTCAAGGATTGTGTCTTGGAGAAACAATCTAAATCGACTGGTATATGTAGTGTAAAAGTTTTATATTCCCGACAAATCAAAATATAAAATTTATGTGAATAAAAAATACTATGTTTGTAAATTGTTGTTGTAAGTTGTTAATCTATCTTTAAACTTAATATCTATTAGGCGCTTCAGCTAAGATAAGTACTGTTTCAGAAAAAAAAAACCGACCACCTATCTTCTCCCATTACTCTTCACAAGGTAAACAAAATTGTAAAGTTCTCGTGTAGTGAAAATGGAAGTCAGCATATCAATTGTTTCCATACATAAAGAAAATCCGAATATGTCTCAAAGAGACTTAGCTAAAAAATTGAAAATCCTGAAGACGACCATCCAAAATGTTCTTAGTAAATTTGGGGAATCTCCGGGTCAAGAATTAAATCAGGTTTGGTAGACCAAAAATTGGCTAAAAAAGTCATAAACAACTTTAAACAAAATCCCAAAATGTTGATGTGAGATATTGCTGATAAGGCTGGAACATTATTAGCTACGGACCATCGAATTAAAAGAATATAAGGCTTATGAAGTTTCCATGTTCAGAAAACACTGAACAGAGTAATAGAAAAGAACCAAGTTCCAAAATTCAGAAGTGTGTTTTTGTATGAAAATTTCCTAACGAAATTCGACTGCTGCATTTTGGATGATGAAACTTAGTCAAATCAGACTACAACCAGCATCCAGGACAGGAATTTTATGTGGCAAAAAGAGGGGCGACGGAGATTCCAATTTTAAGAATCGTCGATAACGAAATTTACATTAAATACTTAATTTGACAAGCAATATATTCGTGTGGTCAGAAATTATTACCTTTCGTGACAACAAGCACAATCAATATGGATGTATACGTTAAGGAGTGTCTTCAGAAGCGTGCTTCCATTCTTTAGAAAGCACGATGCCTCAGCTTTCTTTTGGACTGGCGTTCGATACGTTCGATACTGTCTCGGTACAAAATTGAATGAAAAACGTAAAGCGAAAAGCTCACAAATTTTATAGCTGATAATATCACGTCGGCTATGTATAATGCGGATGATTAAGTAATAGTTTAATTAAAATTATTTCATAACAAATAAAAACGGGTTTCCCCTTTTTGTTTTCATCATTCATTAGTGGTCGTTTTTTTCTGAAATAGTCCTTAATTTAAATACATACTTAAAAGCACTTGAAATGTATGAATAAATGCCAGCTCTGATTTTTATACCCTAGATAAAATTATTGGACTACTATTTGTCGCTTATTAAGAAAAGTGTACTTAGTTCAGGGAAGATTTTAGTGGTTGCCATTGATGTTCTTTTGGGTTGACGACTCTAGCAAAAGCTTAAAGGCCACAGATGTTTCTTTGCTTTTCCTGGAGTATTAAATTGGTGCTATTTGAAAAGAGGGACGAGGGAATATTTAATAATATAATAATAATAATTCTCGTACATGTTCAATTCAAGTGCAATGTACGAGGCAAAATGTATTCTCGTACGCCAAGCTATGAGAATATTGGAATTTTTGAATATGGAAGTATAATATTTTAAAACCAGAATTTTCACAATGTGGCAACACTACAAAAAAAAAGAAGTAAAAGATAATTTCAAAAAAATAAGCAGAACACTTCTTGATCGCATCAATGAGGTCGGCGAGTAGGTAACTTATTCAGCTAAATCTGTCAAAACCGAGTAAAAAGATTTCTGTTTTGAATTTTAAACCTATGACCCAAATGATAAGTTGCATCACGTTCGCTCTGTCATAACCGAATAATATCTGCAACTGCAGTGCGATCTGAGCCAGCTAATCCTAGATCTAGATTCTGTATCAAAATATCTTTTATTTTCGGAACAGTATCCTTAGATAAGACTATACAAATTTTTAATACAAAAACTGTATTAAAAATTGTTTTAAACATAAGTTTTTAATAGATGTGCATAATTTTTGTTATAAAAAAGTAAAACAAAGTGTTACTAAATTTCTCCAGCTTTAATTCCGCCTTTTCTCATTAACTTCGCGATACACGTAGTGTACGAGAATTGTTCGTGACGTACGAGATTTTTCTAAAGAGAGAATTCATTTGTTGCAGTTTATGTGACAGTAGCCAATAGACAGTTAGCTCACCACAATTAACGAATCTACCAAAGGCCGTCAATAAATGTTTTATCGGCGCTACAAAATTCGTCAGCCAAGCTCATCTTGTTTTGGTGATACCGCAAGCGGCAATAGGTTGAGAAGAGCTCTGCAATTGTTTTAAGCTCTGTCCTCCTAAGAAGAATGAGTTCTTTGGTTGGTTCACCAGAGGTGTTGACATGATGGGATGGTTATAAATCTGCGCCTCAACCAATTAATCATTTTTCGAATTTTAATTTAATTAGGCTACGTAGATACGATTATATCGGGATTACTTATTAGATTAATTATCTTAACTTTATTGTCATGTGATGCTCATCGATACCTCACGTTTCTCGTAAGCATTAAGGATCACATACCATTCCTATTCCTTATTGCACCCACATACCTGTTCTTTCGGATTTTCGATCTTTACGTGCTAATTTTGTCTGATCTAACGTAATCTTTTGACTATACAGCATTATTGTTGTCTTGATTTTAAGAGCAACATAAAATTTATAAAATTATGTATATGTACATATATACTTATAAATTAATTTCATTATTTATGTACCTACATATTTGTTCTTTTTTAAAATATTCATTCTTAAATTGTTCTTTTCCTTTATGTAAAAATTATTATTTCAGTTTTAAGTTTCTTCTTATTTATACATATATGCTTTCTTTTGTATAGTATAGTATATATGTCGTAGACACTTGATGTAACTCAGCACTTCACGAAATGTAGGCAGATAGTGTAACAGTTTGCGCTTAAGGAGTTTGTACACGAAGTGTCTGAAATTTTTAGTCACTTCATGAAATGCTACAAACTTTACGCCGATAGTGTAATACCAACCGGTATAACCAACCAAATGCTAGGAGAGGGCGATGAGTGGTGAAGCAGGAGATCGCGCCCAGGCCTACGAGCAGTCATACACACATGCACACACATACACGCGACTCGACCGCATAGCCACACAAACACGCCCTTCACCGCTCATCGTCCTCTTAGCATTCGGTTATATCAGTTGGTATTACACTATCGGCGTAAGGGCTTGTAGCATTTCATGAAATGGCTAAAAATTTCAGACACATCGTGTAAAACTCATTAAGCGCAAACTGTTACACTATCTGGCTACATTTCATGAAGTGGCTAGACTTTTCGTGAAGTGCTGAGTCACATCAAGTGTCTACGACATATACTTATGTACATATGCAGGATGTTCGGTAAAATTACTCCTTCCTCCTCAAATTTACGTTTGAAATTTTTTTCGTTTATCAAAGGGCGCGTAGTCCTTAAATGCTCATTTCAAGGATATCCCAGGATCAAACTTTGTTTCAAGTTATAACGATATCCAATATGCTACGATTTATGGTCAAATGCTTTAGTTCTGCAGTCTTCAAGTTGAAAAAAAATCATACAAATATGTTATCCTTGATCCTGTAAAATTTTGACAGCATGGACATAATTTTTTTTCTTCTCAAAGCTAACATCCTTTTAAATCAAAAAGAGAATGATTAACCCCGATATCTGCTTCCGTTCAAAAGTTATTAATATTTTTATGTAATGCGAAAACTGAAAAAGTTTATTCATAAATTTCAATGGTATAATGCCAAAAACATATTCGGATTGTAAAAGTTTTATTATGACGAGAAATGAAATTCAGTATACTTAAAGAAAACCTTGAACGAGCTTAGCTGGATTACATACTTAGGTTTTCTAACATAATCGTACAAATACTTCCTGAAAATATAGGATTGTTCAGTTCCCAGTAAACATTACGATTGGAAATCGAATCGGAATCGACCCGATCAATCGAAGTTTAACTTCGATCTCGAACCCGTTCTCGATTCGATCTCGACCCGAAACGAATGAAAAGGAACGCTAATTCGAAACGCTAATTCGAATTAAAATAACGTCTCGGTATCGATTCGTCTTTTCGAGGCTATTTCGAAGATTTTTCGTGGATTGGTGCTATATATAAGGGTCATATGTATTCGAGATTTCTTCGTAAGAACTATTCGATCTCGAATTAGATAAACGAGTAAACTGTGCTTTGTGAAAACTACTCGATATCCAATTGAAAATAACCAGCCAACTATAAGAAACATTTACCAAATGCAAATTTTAATTTCTCAGTATTCACTTCAAATCGGCCTTCGGCCGAATGCTTGAAAAAAATGCTGTTGGCACGCTTGCATTGTCATGCACAATCTGAAAAAACATGTACTGATTATTCTTTTAAAAAACTTCGTAATTTTTCGAGGAGATTCGTAAAAACGAAAAATTCTCGGATTATACTGCAAGTTTTCTGAACCTGAAGGCCATATGTCGAGAAAAATTCGTAGAACCGAAAAGTTATCGAATTGTTGCTCTCCCAGAATTTCTCGCAAATGTGAAAACCCGAGAAAATGTTTTCTGGGTTATATTATGTAAACACATTTATTCATTTGCATTACAGAGGACAGTTATCCTACCCTATTGAAACGACTGAGTTTAATTATTACGATTACCTACTTCAACTGCTTTATAAACATTAGAAATCCTCTTCAGAAATATAATCATAATAACATTCTTGCATATCCTAATTTAATAGTGGCAATTGCTTTTCGAGACTGCAGTTTATATTTTGTAATTCCAATATTAAGAATTAAAACTTTGGAACTGAAGTATGTATTTGCTGTGTGCAAAGGTACTTTTGTAAAAGCGACCGGATTTCACAAATGCAAATGTTTTGTCTTTAATCTTGATATTTTATAAGATAAATTTCGTAATACGATCTACAAATCTAGATAATGTCAACGGGATGTTATATTATATATTTGTACATGTGCTACAAGTATTTTTTTTTATTTGAATCTAAGTGCGTTTTTTCGGGTACTTTAACTGAGAGATAATAGATTGTTTGCTTTCTGATGTAATTTTTAACGAAGATAAATAATATTTGCCTGTTAGTTGTATTAGTCATTAAAAGTACGTGCGACATGAGTTCAATGTAATCTGAGTTATTACTGAAATTAAATTACGTTGCTGTACTCTTGTTTTGACCCAATTTTTTTACATGTATATAATGTCTTCTGGGTCATTCCTTAGGGAATGATTTTTGAATATTACTCAGCAGATCAAACTCGTCGAATTTTACGGATTTCAAAGTCCTTTAATTTAGGTAGCATGCATCGCAGGACAAAAATAAATGAGTTGTATTCTCATAACTGGGCCATTCTATAATAAATCGACAAAAATAACAAAATTTGACATGACCATCAACAATTTTTTTACATACTTGTAAGGTTTGTGCAAAAAAAATGCATATTAAAAATTTTTCCTATACATTGCGTATTTTCCGAGCTATAGGATTTTTAAAATTTCGAAGGAATGTAGTCGTGGTCTTCTTTAAGAATTCATACATATTTTTCTATTTGTGCTAGGACAGTGAAATATTTATACTTGAATATCCTGGTAGACGTTCTTCAATTTTATTATTTTTTTCTACCTTATGTTATCCTCTAAAGCATATCAAAATTTCAACTTGGGATCTTACCCGGATCAGGAATTTAAAAAAATATCATCAAAATTCAATCCAGAGATGTCTGTTTTAGATTCGTTTGGTATGTATACATTTATATATATACGTACATATATAAATCATATTAAATAATAATTGCTCGTTGGTTGGTTTAAGAGGGAGATGATAGGCATTTGAGAAGGCCTATTGTGCTCAGTTTTTCATCTTTTTTAAAGCAGGCCAGTCCCCTTAAGCAGGTTTGAGAATCCGCGGAGCGGTTTGTCCACCAACTCACTAAGGTCCAGTTGTGGTAGCTATCGCCGGGCACTCACACAAGATATGTAAAGCAGTCTCATCATCTTTCAGACACAGTCTGCAAGTAGGATCCAGAGCCCACACCAATACTATACCTCTGATACGCGTTTGCGAATGGCCCCCTTGCGGGGCAATTCGCATATTAGCTCTGTACCGATCTGAGGCTAAGCTGAGCCAAGTATAAGTAGTTCATTAGTTTCCTCGTGCCAGGGAAGCCTTGATGCCCCGGCATCCAGATCAGGCTAACCCGATTGGATCTACTCAGTTTTGTCAAGGACATTTCCCTCTTAGATTGGTAAATTATATATATATATGACTAGTTGTCATGCACACGTGTAGGTCGCCGCCACTTGATTCGGTTGCCACTCGTATTTGTATGCATTATATTTGAAAAACATATCCCCAAAATCTATGTCTGATTCTTTCAATATTATCTGCTATTCTTTCCTATTTATATTGATGCCTTAAAAACATCAAATCCAAAAACATTTTTTGGTTTTATGAATATGTACTTTTATAAAGGCTGTTGCGTCTAGCAAAGATGGGTGAAAAATATAATTTTCGAAAAATTTAAGCGCCACATATTTTTTTCAGAGATACCACAAAATATTGTGACTCAAGCCCAATTCTCCGAATCACAACCGTACACTAATATATTTTCCTATACAATATATTGAGTATCACATTTTGAACCTGAAAACAAAAATAGTTTAATTCACTTTAATATCAATTTCTTCAAAACTCACTCCCACATTATAATAAAAAGCAATTAAGCATAAATTTCATTTAATTATCAAGAGACACATTCCACTCAAACGGTATGCGTACTTACCTATACATAGGGTATCTTAGTCTTCGCATGTACACAGTGCATACATCTTGTTCTTTGCTTCATCCAGTCTAATTGCATGTACATACATACAATTATTCTTAACGTCTTAAAATTAATATTTTAACACGACAATAACAGGCATATCAGCTTACATTCTTTTCATCCAATCGTACTGCATAAAAACTGTAGGTATCTGGGGCAGCGAGCCCTAACGTTGCGGAGTCGTTTTGACACCCACCGACGAGTTACCTCGCGAATAATTTTTTTTTTTAAATTGTGTTAATAAACAGGGAGCAATATGTAGAAGTGGTTTAATACAGAACTGGAAGCTATTAAAAATATTGTGAATTAAACCATAATATGAATTCTTTATTCTCATTTTTTTTTTTTTTTTTTTTTTTTTTTTTTTTTTTTTTTTTTTTGTAAAAAGTTGTCAAATGATTCTTGTAATAAATAATAAAAAAAGAAATTTTATTGAGAACTAGACAGTGAAATGACAAATCGGGTAACTCCTTCAAGGGGTTGCCATACAAAAATTGCGTTTTTCACTATAAATTTGGACACTGTCTACGAACAGAGCTGAAATTTGGTACACAGTATTTTCATAGCAATAGTAAATAAAGTTTCAAAAATCGACTAAATCTGGCAGCCCGTTCTTGGTGTTGCCATATAAAAATTTGGATTTTTATGTATACTGTGAGTTCGATTAATCCTAGACATTTTTATTGTACTAAAAACGTCTTCAGAATATGAAATCCTATAAAATTGGTTATAATCATTTTTTCTGTCTGTTCTAGAAATATATGCGATAAATCACTTAAAAAATTAAAATTGCACAGATGGGTGACCCTACGAAATTTCATACGGGCGTTCTTGGTCTTAGACCAATTCTAGCTTTTTTACTTGTTTTTATTTCTGTTTGTTTTGGAGTGCCTAATCTTCGTCGTGACATATCATGGCAGATTAAAATATTAACCTACACCCTTTTAAACCGTTTGGCTTAGACTTTCTTTTGACTTTCTTTTTCCCGAAGTCGCTAAATCCAACGCTAGCTATATCTCGCTACCTTGAATCTCATAAAATATATGCTGGTGATTCAGCTACACAGAAAATGTACGAACGGATAAATAATAAGCTTAGTGTTGTATCATAAAGTATACAGGATGTTTCAGTTATGGACGTCCATAGGGTAGGAGGTGATACTTTCCCTAGTCAAGCAAAAAATGTATGTTTGATCGGGGGGGGGGGGGGGGGGGGGTCAACAGTTTTGGAGTTACATGATGTTTAGGAAAGTATGCTGGTTTTTTCACAAAACACTGTATCTTGAAAGAACAGGCTGTACGGTCATTGTTAAGAATTCATTGTGTGCTAACTGTAACAGTCAAAGAGTTATTAGCTCTTAACCTGTTCAAAGATAATTTGTTCCCTTACGCGACGATTACACGAGTAAGTATAGCTGACGGACAATACTGATTTTGTCTGTCAAGATAGGTAAGAAAATTTGAAGCTTTCATTATAGATCGCCATAACTCCGGAGAGGATAGGGGTACGGGGCTGGTTGAACACTCGTTCGAAAGGCCATGAGATTCTCCAATAAGTTACCTGGTGACCGTACACACTGTACTTACTTTTTAAGATACAGGGTGCTTCATGAAAAATTACCATATTCTCTTAATCACCTTGTAACTCTGAAATGATTGAGATGGCCCCTCCCCCTTGTCATAGAATTTTGTACGGCTAGGTAAAATAAATGAAATTAAAATGACGTGAGGCTTCTACGTATACCTACATATATAGGAACTATTTAGGGTGCGTCTTCTATGGCGGTCCATAGGCAGGAAGTGATACTACCCTTTGGATCTCCACGTCAGAACCATCTTGTATAGTACCTATATACATTATGTATAGGTATATGTAGAAAACTCGATCATTTTAATTTATTTTATTTTTCTTTGGATTTCAGTTTTTCTATGGAACGATTCTAGAAGACAAAAGATATTTGAAACAAAAATTTTCTGTAAAAATTTATATAAAGTAGAAGCAATATTATTTAAGTGAAATTTTCTTTTTACTTACTTTTAGTTCATTTACTACAAATGCTTAGTGGTTGTATGATATCTTTGAAGCTCGCTCAAAATATGATCGTTTATTTTTTTTCTTCGGCTTCATATTCCTCTCCCTTAAAAGCTTAGGAGACACCATGCAAGTGATCATTGGAACATTTGCATTATGTCTTCATAGTGAGTTAAATGCTTTCAGTACAATGCCTCGATTATTGGTTGACACTGATATGGTGCTATCCAGACGTATAGAATCATGAATATATTACCTATTCATTTGTTTACCGACGCGTTTTATTTCGAAGACTCCTTAATATCTAACTTTTTCTCTAATAATATCCTCAATAAACTGGCATTTCATTAAAACCGCCGTTGCTCATTAGACCAATTAAAACATATGTTGTCACATCTTAGGTGGGTCCTTAATATATGGCATAAAAACCATTCATGTTATATTGCCATAAAAGCATTTAAGTTTGCTTGACTAAAATTTACATAATGTACATATGTAGACGTTTATTCTTATGTGATCATAAATTTTACTATCTAAATTACAAATCAATAGGAGTAAACACTCTATTTTCTGCTCACTGCTTATTCTGTTTTAGATGACGTGCTTAAAAATCTGTTATCTGTTGACATAAAAGATATTTAATAACACGTGCACATTTATAAACAGTTGGTTGTGAATATTGTTTAATTTTTTGTACTGTAAATTCTGTTCTTTTTTTTTCGTAAAATGTACAATTATAATTTCATAGCAAATCGATTGGATTTCAACTGAAAGTTAAGTAGAAGATAAGAATACAACTTATTACTTTTTTTTTCTGCGATGCGATGCTTTGAATTAAAGGACTTTGAAATCCTTAAAATTTGCCAATTTTGAGTCTTCTAAGTTATATTTAAAAACTCATAACTTTGGAGCTAATTAACATGCATGATCTTTACCTTATTTTAAAGAGCAAGTATAATGTTTTAAGAAATATTATAAAAAGAATGGTCTTTTACAAGGAAAAAAAATAAGGATATTAAAAATATCCTCCTTGAATATCTCAAAGTGCAACTTTTTTGTTTATATATATATATATATAATTAATGGGTGGCGGTCAGTGGATTTTTCTCGGAATTCTTTGGGAATAGTTTATAAAGCAAACTGGGGTACTGATTACCTTGAATGACTTGAAAATAAGCTTTTTCTGAGATACCAACAAGATAGCATTTTTAAAATTTGCTGTGATAGCAGGTAGTCATAGAATCGAAATACAATTACAAAAAATGGCAACCATCATATTGTGAAATAACGATGAATATCCCCTATATATATGTAACTTAATCCATCCAATATCTCTATATAACAATCAAAATATCCTCCTATAACTTCAATTAAAATCAACAGAATATACACCAAAACGGATTAATTTGTTTAACATTATTTCGAACAACGACCGAATTGCAATTGTCTGGTATTTTGCATTTATTATAAAGGGTTTTCCAATTAGAGGTGTTATTTTGATATTCAAAGAAAAATGCCATTTTTTGATATAAATGATCGGATCTTTATTTCATTATAAAGAGGAAGGTATGCCGTTAATAATTGAAAATAACATCAGCCAAATGACCACCACGACCACGCTTACAGGACCATATCCTTTTCATGAAATTTTCCATAACCAAATCGCAAAGTGGCTGCCCTATGTCCTCGATAGCCTCACGAATTCCATCTTTGAGGTCTTCAATCGACGCTGTGCTGTTGGCGTAGACCTTCTCTTTCACATGGCCCCAAAGGAAGAAGTCGCAAGGTGTTAAAAGTCACAAGATCTCGGTGGCCAATTGTGATCACCTCTTCGAGAGATAACACGGTCCGGAAACTTTTCCCGTAAAAGATCAATGGTTTCGTTGCTTGTATGGCACGTAGCGCCGTCTTGTTGAAAGTAAACGTTGTCCAGATCAATACCATCCAATTCCGGCCATAAAAATCATTAATCATCTGTCGATAGCGCAATCCATTCACCGAAACTGTTGCTCCAGCCTTATTTTCGAAAAAGTAAGGTCCATGACCCCGCGGGACCATAAACCGCACCAAACAGTCACACGTTGAGGATAGAGAGGCTTTTCAACAATAACTCTTGGGTTTTCCGAGCCCCAGATGCGACAATTTTGCTTGTTGACGAAGCCGTCGAGGTGGAAATGGGCCTCATCACTCAAGATGAGTTTTCGATGGAATTCCGGATCATTTTCATGCATTTCAAGGACCCAATCAGCAAAGACTCGACGTTGTTGATGATCGGCCGGCTTGAGTTCTTGTGTTAACTGAACTTTATAAGCCTTAAGACCCAAATCTTTATGCAAAATACGGTGTAATGACGTTTGTGGAATGCCTAATTCCAAAGAACGAGGAATGGACAAACCTGGGTTTTCTTCAACACTTTCGGCTACAGCAGCAATACTCTCGGCTATTCTTGAGCGACGTGCACGGGTTTTATTCTTCACATCACTAAGTTGTCCCGACAGCTCGAAGTTTTCTACCAATTTCTGTATTGCGGTCCGACAAGGTGCTTCACGACGACCCAAAAATGTTCGAGTTTTACGAACCGTCTCTGCCACATTTTCACCATTTTTATAGTGAATTTTAATAATTTCAATGCGTTGTTGAATCGTGTATCGTTCCATTTTTATTAATGGCGTAGTTTCTACTTGTCAAATGTCGAAAAGTAACAGCTCCAAAAGTGACATCTACCGAAATAGCGGGCTAATTAAAATAACACCTCTTATTGGAAAACACTTTATTATGTATTTCCATAAATGACGCGCATCTAACACGTTCGAACAATCTAAAACACTTTTCTATGCTGTATTATAAAATCGATATAAATCCCTGAATAGAACTTTTACAGGGAATGTGTTTTTATTCGACGATCATCGTAATCATATTTAGTACAACTTTTTTTTTGTATATTATATGAATCACCCTATTACTTCACCATATGGTGGATAGATAACAGTTGCAGCTTATCTTTACTTTATAAATTTTTCGATTCCCTCTCTTATTGCTCTAAGTAAAAATTTCGGAATTTCAGTTCAGTTTTATTCATTTAACTATTATTTTTATCAACAAATATTTCATCAACACCAGTTTTTTGTATTGGAGTTAATAAGCTTAAAGTCTTCTGCTTACAGGAACATATTGGACTCTGTAGCGAATATCATCCTCTTTGGGTTTTTTGCACTTTTTCTTAAGCATATGCAGCGAAAATGGCTTAACAGGCATATTCATACATATTCAAAAGTAGATAAATAACTAAATTTTGTCGTTTATGTATGTAACCGCTCCTTTTATAAAATTCTTATTTTTCGAACACTATTTTTAAATCATTCTTTAAACGCTTGTGAACAGCTAAAGATGTACAACAAATCTAACAGTGTGGGAAAGAATGTAAGTTATTATCTTCACAGACCATGTTGGACAACAGATTTCTTCATTTATGTATACAACTTGACAACAACTTTAGAAAATTCAGAATAGAAACGAATACAAACAAGATAATGTACCATGTCATACGGCCCGGAAGATTAAAACCTGGTTTCAAGAACACAACAATTTTCAAAGTCCGGATTTGAACCACAAAAAACCACATACATCAATAAGACAATTCACAAAACTCATGTTCGCAATATCCACGAACTTCGAACAGATGTAGAAGAGGTTTGGAACGAAATTACATTAAGTTTAATTGAAAATGTTAAGAAAATATGCAAGTTTTCATAAAACACTCTATATCTTAAAAAGTACAGGGTGTACGGTAACCACCAAAGGCTCATTGTATGCAGAACTAGCAATTAGTCCCATATTCCTCTCCTTGCAGGACTTATGGTTGGTCTAAACTAAAAATTTCGGATTTTCTTATTTTTATTTTTATTTTTACCCCTTTTGTGGTTACCGTACATCCTGTACTTTTTAAGATACAGGGTGTTTTGTAAAAAACTAGCATATATTTTAATCGCCTCGTAACTCCGAAACGGTTGATATGCCACCACCCCCCTGAATACATTTTTTTGTTTACCTAGGTGAGTACTATCATATGCTGCTCTACTGACCACCATGGCGGAGACAGGCTGTACAGGTATATGTATACAGAATGCTTCCATAGAGCAGGAGGTGATAGCACTCACCTAGCCAAACAAAAAATTGTATGGCAGAAGGGGGGAGCTAATGTTGGATATACTCATCAGATAACTTTTTGAATGTCGGAATTTTTGAGACGAACAAGTGCTGAGGAGCTTATTCTATGGGTAAATTTTAATTTTCCATATTCACATTTTCAAAAGTGTAAGTAATAGATAAGTATAACTAATAGATAAAATAAAAGTAGAGTTTTACTTCTGTAGTGTTATCTTTTAGCTTAAATTAAAGCGTTAGATACGTTATATACGTTGCAAAGCTATAAACGAATTTGAAATTTTTCATTTTCTCCAGAATGAGTACAAGCTGTGTTTCTGCCAATTCCTTGAAATTTAATTTACAGAGCTCAAATACCGTTTTGACTAGACAATTTACCCAGTATCACAACCTTTTATTATATTATCGTGGGTGTCTAACCCCTCTATCAATATTATTTCTGTGTATTACAAATGGAATGATAAATTTAGTATACCCTATGAGTTTATCAAGGGTTCGTGAATAACGATTATTTTCTAAATCCTCATAGAAAAAAATCACACAGAAATATTTATCGGATTAAAATCTTTTCTACACCTACTTGTAGCTATTGCGTGGCTCTGTTCATTGCTATTGAAATTACATTTTTGATCAATAATATAAAAATCATAGTAAACCAATTATATTTAGTTTTTAATATAAAAGTCCCAACGAAACGTTTAAACTTTACATATAAATGTCTAATACGAAATGCTTATGAAATTTTTTTATTTTTTTAACTCATCAATAATCGTTATGAGATGATTAATATTTTTACATCAGGAATAAAAATCATTCCTGATTTTTATTTTTCCTGATCACACGGCGCTATGTAAAATAATTTGTGCTAGTGCTCAGATGTTTAGATGAAATGTGAGGTCTAACGATGAGCAACGAAAAGTTTAACATCTGAACATCCATACCTACTATTTTGTAGTAATTATCACAGTCTTATCATTCAAAAGGAAGTATTATATGTCAACTGAAAAAGAAGAAAATCACCTGGTGATTTTTATTTGTCGACCAGAAAAATAAAAGTCACTTCATGATTTTTATTCTTAATCAATAAAAATAAAAATCACGATGTGACTTTTATTTGTGATCAGGAAAAATTAAAATCAAGAAATGATTTTTATTCCTGATGGAAAAAAATATTTCTCATCTCATAAAGATTATTGATGACTTAAAAAAATAAAAATCTTTCATTCGTTGAGACATTTAAAGTAAAATTCATTAAACTCATTGAACAATGAGTTTTATGATAAAACTTATAACCGTTACCATCATTGATGAAAAACGCAATAATTACATATTTTTTTGAAAATATATTCATTGTAGTAAGTGGCTCTGCACAGCTGAGAAAAAGTAATAACTGAGTTGACTATAGCTAGCTCTAATATGAATAAGACAGAAAGCACGTCTTATTATTATTGTTATTATCCTTCTGGAAAATCTTCTCACAATGTTCTAGAAATAACATCACGTAATCTCGTTAATCATCTTACAATCAGTAATGAAACAACAACGTTGTGGCCGTTAAAAATTACGCGTGCTCTCCTAATACTTTTGTAAGCTACATTTAAATTTAATGTCGGATGGTTTCCTACAAAAATGATCGAAAGTGCTTTAGTGTTTACGCTATTGGGCTATAAGTGTACATATACATAATTAGGTCTAAAATTTTTTAAATTATTTACTGATTAATTATCATCTTTCAAATTCGTATATGTACACGCATCTACGTACATACATCGTACTAACGTAAGTATGTACAGATTGGGTGGCCCAAAAATGTATGGATTTGCAAAAGTGTTAGAATGTCTAAATGCCCATTCAGAAGTTGTTAGCTAATATAATTTTAAACTTCTATGCAAAATTTGTGAAATTCATTAATGTTTAGAGGTCGTTCAAATCGAAAATAGCGTTTTTTTGTTGTTGCTGTTTTGGACTTTAAGGCAAACTGTTTCAACATTTTCTGTCATAACTTTTTAATTTGACAATATTTTTTCTTAATTCTTTTTTTAAATTTAAGGGAACTCGTTTTAGAAAATTAAATTCCTCTGTTTTTTTTATAAATAATTTTTCAAAACGAAAATTCGAACCCAAAACTCCAATTTTTTTGGCTTCGTGTCAATTTCTACAATTGATTATCTTTCTAGCGACTATAACTTAAGGGGCCCATGTAGTGTATGAACTGTTCTCTCTTTCGAAGGTGAACCATTTTTAAAAATTAAAGATGTGCCGATCCATAAAAGTAACGACTTTGTACCAATGATATCTTCTTTTGCAATTATTGGATTACACACCCACGCATAATATTACAAGTTATTATAATTTTTGCATGTCCGCCTGTTCCTATATTTGTCTCTCTGCCTGTCTTGTCTGTCCTTTCGTCCACACGATAACGCGAGAACTCGTTCACTTAGAGTGTTTTTTTTTTTAACTTTAACTTTAGTTTTTCACTGCCTGAAAGCGCGTTGACGTGGAGAGTTCAAATTTTGTGCACGGCATTTTCACAAAAAGTGCAAATACAAGTTCAAAAATGAACTAACTCTGGCTACCCTTTCTTGATGTTGCCATACAGAGCTTTTGGTTTTCACTTTCTTTGGTACAATATTATTAGTCGTAAGACCAATTGTAACTGTTGCACATATTCCTATAATTTGTAAAAATGCTTTACCTTCGAAAATTGTACTTTGAGAACAGTTCATGTACTACATGGGCCCCTGAAGTTATAGTGCTAGAAAGATAAATCTATTGTAGATAAAAAATAGGTGTTCCGGGTCCGCGTTTCATTTTGAAAAAATTATAAAAAATAGAAGAATAAGAATAAGAATAAGAATAAGCTCAAAACTAAGTACCCTTAAATTTAAAAAAACTGGCCAAGTACAAGCCGGACACACGAAGGGTTCCGTACCATCAAAATTTAACACTATGTACTAATGCTGTCATTTGAAAAAATAATGCCAATGAATGAGAATAAAACGAGGAAAAGATCACGTTTCTTGTATGGGGGACCTACTTTAATTTTGCTTTATTTTTTGTTGTTTTAGCAGCAATAGAAATGCACACTCTGTGAAAATTTCAACTGTCTACCTATTACGGTTCATGTGATACAGCCCGGTGACAGACAGACAGACATCGGAGCCATAGAAATAGGGCTCCCGTTTTTACTCTTTGGGTACGGAACCCTAAAAAAGAATCAAGGCAAAATATTATCAAATGAAAAAGTTATGACAGAAAATGTTGAAACAGTTATCCTGAAAGTCCAAAACAGCCAAAAAAGCACTATTTTCGATTTGAGCTACCTCTAAACATTAATGAATTTCACTGAAATTTTGCATAGAAGTTGAAAATTGCATTAGCTAATAAATTCTGAATGAGCATTTAGAAATTTTAACAGTTTTCTTTTTTTGGTCCACCCTAAATGTACATTACATCTTATGTTCGGGTGCTGCATTGTCCTAACTTCAGCAATATGATTTTTGTTTCTTATGGAGAAGAAACGATTAAAATTTCCATTAGTTAACATATTGCTGCAAAAAATGTTTTTATTCTAACGCTGAATGTAAACAAGATATCAGCTAAAACTATGAAATATACTATTTCTATGCAAAATCCCAAATAACACACCATCAAACAGCAGTAAATATAACTCTGAGTTTCTATACTTCATCTAAGAGTTTTTGTTTAGATTATCATTAATGCTTTGTTTCAACAAAATTTTTTATAAACATGTAATTTTGTTAAATGAAGAATTCAAATTAAAACATCTTCGGAAGCTAAAGAGTCAAGCAGAAAATTAGTGGAACGCCATTCAACGGTGTGAACGGTAGTTTAAGCACGAGAATTATTACATTTAATCATAATACATATAGTCACTATTCGATAGCAACACAATTGTAAATATATATGGTTTTCCTAAGACCCCGAAAATGACGCGCAATACGTTTATCCTTAATAGATTTTTCTTCTACGTGGTGTTTGCTATGATATTCTCAAAATCCAAGGTCCAATTAATCCAATCAACATTCTGTATACATAAACATCCCAGTAAACTAATTCTGATTCGGTTTTCTGAAAATTGTATTCAAAATTAAAAAATCCTCCACACAAATTTTGTTTTTAAAATATCTTCGCAAGATTCTATTTATCTCCATGTGTATGTTATTTATCGCTGATTCAGGAATCAAAACATTTGAAAAATGATGCAACATCATTTAGGAAATTACAGTTTAGCGATAGTATACATACAATCCACTATGACTCAAGTTCGAATCATTGATCCAACTGTGCTGAAATGTAGTAAGCTCAAGGAGCTTTAAGTTTAAGCAAGTTTACATCGGAACCACCTTTTTTACCTTGGGATTCATTGAATGAATGTGCGCATATCACACGACCAAAAACGTTGTGTAGTCTACCCCCCATCATAGCCCCCAATATTAACGAATCTCCACTCACTTCACTACCCAGTGTGAGCGTGAGAATTTCAACTCATCAGTCGACGAATTGAACTGGATGCAGACGGAATTCAAGAGAGAGAAAATTATTAAAATAAAAAAAGATTTTAATGAATACTGTAGCGAGCCAAGAAAGTTGTCGACTTCTTAATTTCTTTTACAGACTAGTTTCGTTTTTCAGAATATAAATTTAACTTCAAGTTCAGAGTAAAGTGCAGATGTTGTGTATTTATTCAGACAAGTGAATGCATTAAAATCGATTTCAAGGTTCAAGAAGTAAAGAGTGAAAGCAACTCCCAAACGAAGTGAGTTATCTTTTAATTTGTGATTTACAGTGCGAGTTCTTGAGTTCCAAGGGTTCAAACCAGTGTAATCGATAAAATAGCCAGTGTTTGAATATTTTGTAGAAGAAGATCATAATGACAATGGTAGAGGGAATGACAACTATCGATTTGGGAAATAGTTCAATGTCACAGGAAAGCAATGCTGCCGGCGAACAAGAAGAACATATAGAATCCCCAGAGGAAAGGTACATTCGCATTTTAATTTATTTTTAGTAAATAAAAATTTTTTTTTGCATTGATTTTGAAATGGGTTGTATATACGAATTTGTGTGATTCTAGATTTTTTGAATTGTCGGAAAGTCGCCGATAAAAATTATCAAATTGCCTGGGGTTATTTTATACAAACTCATAACTAAAATTTATAGTATGTACTCACAAAGATGAAGGTTTCTGATATTGAGTACTTGATGCACTTGACATCTTCTTTCTAACTTTCTGTTCAATTATGTTCCAAGTTGAAGTTCCATACTGTAATAAAAAAGAAAATGACTTGTACTTAACTTATACATATGTATAGTTACGAAGAGTGCTTCAAAAGTACCGTGAGTGCTATGAAATATTAAATGAGTTTGTGTTAAAATGAAAGTGTCTAGTTTTTAAGACATCGGTAATATGGTGAATATTTGGTAATACAATATTTTGTCTCTGAATTGTACGTAAGTATAATATAGCACACCAATTACAGTTATAATAAGCTACACAGTACTATCTTATTCTACCATGTCCAACGACATGTGAGCTTCTATTCTGAGAGTCGTCTAAATTTTTGTTAAATAAATTTTAATTAGTAAAAGCCTAATAAAGCCCAGGACCTCAATCCATAATCACTGATTTATTGATGATACGCTTTTAAAAACAACAAAAACGTCTAAATAACTTGAAAACCGAGTCTGACTTTTTTTTTTCCTTCTACGAGAAGCTCGAAGAACGGCACGAGCCAGAAAAATTAACTAATGATTAAGTGGAGTTAATCCATAAGTCAAATGGCTTCTGCACGATGTCTAGGTAAGAGGAAAGTGTACTTCGAACGTTGGCTATACTCTACCAACGGTGATAAGTCTACTGCAAGGTAGATAATGTCGAAATTCTTTTAGACTCCCGCCTTAAGATGAAATCTTTTATTGAAAACAGAAGTTTGACCCCATATTTGAACGTATCTTTAGGTCATGTATCGTGCTATTTTATGCCCGTGCGCCATGTAAAATATTTTATGTTGTCTTTATTCCGAGAGCTGGATGACAGCTATCCATACCATTTTTAATAGCGCTTGGCCAAGTCAATTCGGCGAATAGTAACCTTTGACAACAATTAATGTTGAAGACTGTGTAAGTGCATGCCGTTGTCAATATACAGGGTGGTAATAAGTATACCAAAGAATACCAAAATAGCTCATCCATATTTTTTTGTTTTCCCCTACCAGCCCCTCCCTCCCCCGCTATATTTTGTGAATTTTATTCCTTTCTAAATGTTGAATTTTCAACGTTTTAGATACTTGTGCATAAAAAATTGACAACCCCTGCATAAAAAAAATATTTTGATTATTAGGTAGCTGTGAAATATTGTTAGAATCTATATTTCAATTTTTATTAAAATCGTGTTAACGTGCTTAAAAGTTATTTTCAATTTGCGAAATCTATCTAAAAATTCAAAAATAACACACTCCTGGGACGTGTATGCTAAAAAAAAATAACTCACTAATGAAAGGGTTAAGTGCATGACTCAGGACAGTAGTAGAGCCACCCCGTAAAGAACCATTACAAGATGCTGAAACAGCGTTCAAACAACATGCGAAATAAAATTAAATAAAAACTATTAAATTCATTTTATTAATTATAGTTGGTTCGGTAGTCCATGATGGGTGAAGAAATAATTTCAATATTATTTTATAAATGAAAAACGGCGTGTTTACCTTTTTCACTATCTCCAGCAGTTTAATACGCTTGGGATGGTCTGTTACACTTCACTAAACTTCTTTATTATTATTATTATTATCATCCATGCATGGAGATTTCGCTTGGGTAGGCTCTTTTAATATGCACTAATACGCCTTGTATATTAAATAAGACCTTTCTGTACTTCAGTATTATAACAGCAAGTTGTCCTACAGATATTATTAAGTTACAAAAATTTGTATCCACTTATGACAACATTTCGTCCCATTCGTTTTCTTTAAATTTTTTCGATTCTCGTCATATTTACTCTATAGCTTTACATGGCAGGTTAAATGAGATATTTTATTAATAATGCTTTATTGTTAACTGGAAACGGTTCAAAGATAATTTCTTATCCATTCTTATATGGTCTAAGATTGATTTAAAAAAAAAAACAGGATTTTTAGTGAACCTAACATGGATAAAATTGCTGTAATCTCATTTCAAATCAATTCCAGTCTTCATTTCGGTATGAGGAACGTGAAAACTGTATTCACTTGTGTAGGGATGATTTTGAGTGTTTTTCCCGACTAACTGAAACCAATCTTAAGCAATCTTATTAGACACTGAGTTTTTCTGAGAGTGATAATACAATCGAAGATTAAAAAATGTATGTAAAATTTTAAAAATTAGATTTAAATGTTACATTTTTTTTTTAATTTATTCAATATAAATGATTTTATATATTAAGTATATAGATTCTTCAAACTTGAAGTTATAAAACTTGTAAGAATATTTCTTGAATTCAAAAATTAATAAGGCAGTATATTTTGTTAGGCATATCCATAACATAATACCATTGCCTTAAAAATTTTCTTTTGTCCCGGTAATTAATTATTTCTTCGTCATTTTCGTTATCCTTCACAAATAAAGCGACTACGGTTGAAAAATTCATAAATTCCAATTTTATTATTATTAAAATTTATCAACAACTAGAAAAAGAATCTATAAATGCCATTTGAGCTAGGGGAAAAAACTTGGATATAATTTCGAAACAAGCAAAATCGCCTGGCCTGTCGAACGAAAATTTTATAACATACCGCCAGAGCGAAATTTTCGCTTCGAGGATCGCTTTCGATGCGAAATTATAACATGTCGCCACTGTTTTTGATATTCGAGAAAAATTCCTTAAACTTATTTTGTTCTGTATTCTACGACCAATACAATGCTTACTTAGTATACTTGCTCACAATGTTTTCATTACAGATGCATACACTGATAATTTTACCTAATACCTACCCTATAAATAAATATTTTCCTTATAGTCTCGCAGTATGAGGACATAGAATGTGTAGAGGTGATTCATAGTATAAAGATATTTACCTTATCTTAACAACGGGTACCACTTTTTCGGACTCTTATTGTATTTTCTTGCGCCTGGAAAATACTGAAAATTATCTTTTCTCTTTGGATATATGACCACTTTTCCCATATACATACAATCTTTACTTCTCTGTTGTTCACTTAGAGTTTATTTAAAGCCCCGGAAGGCATTTTGTGTATTCAAATAACATTCTTGAACTCGATGTGAGTGAATCAAGCCTATAATGACATTTTGTGGACTAAGATGAAGTTTTCAACAGGTTGCTTCCATCTGATCAAAGCAAACCAGATAACGTATTTCCTCGTTCCAAGTTTGCCCTTCCTCTAATCGCACACTTAGTACTTCATGTTCTTGTTTGCTATAGTTACGCAAGGTATGAGTCTGCATATAATGCGGTCCACATAGCTGGATATCATTATTATACAGTCTCTTAATATCAATGCAGTCCTCTATTAAACCTATTGGTCAAGACAAATAAATCTGAACATCATCAGGGTAAAGATGAATGTTAACATCATGAAATACGTCTGGTAGATCTTTGATGAACAGACAAAATAGCAAAATTCGAAGAATAGACCCTTGTGGGACTGCAGTATGTACTCCTTTCTATGCGGATTTTTCATTTTCTTTCCTGACCTGCTGAATGCGACCAGTCAGAAAAGCTCTGATTAATTTAAGCGACGACGATGAAATATAAGTTTAGCAAGAAGTAAGCCATGATTAACTGTGTCAAGGGCCTTGCTAAAATCAAACAATACCAAAGTCGTGAAATAGTTGCTATCCAATGCTCTGCGTATATTCGACGTTACTTTAAAGAGTGCTGTTTCGCAGCTGTAACCCGATCGATAACCAGATTGACACCGAGAGACCAACCCATTTTCGAGAACATTTTGAACTATTTGATTGTTTGTAGGCTTCTCCAGAGCTGCGAAAACAAAGTAGACTTATAGGCCGAAAATTATTAGCAACAACCGAAGTAGAACACTTAGCTAAAGGTAAAACATTAGCGCTTTTCCAAAAACAGGGAAATTGAGAATATGTCAGACAAGAGTTAAAAATGTAAACTAAGCTATCGGAAATAATAAGGTACAAATTTTTAAGATTTTTTGGGGGGGATATTATCAGAACAACAGGCTTCAGATTTTACGGGCATGACTGTATTGAGAACCTCCTCATGAGAAGCGCAACGAAAGCTGAAACCATCGTGATAATCGAATAGCTCCCCTTCCATAGAAATGGTAGTAGCTATTAAGAATTAGTCATGTTTGTGAAATATGAGTTAAGGTCATCAGGATTAAGATCGTATGATGGCGCTACCTTTCTACATATTCCATTGGACTTTAAATTAGACCACAATTTTCTAGCTGACAGGGATGGATCTAGCATTCCTGCTAGATACCTCTTCTTAGCAGTCTATACCGCTTTGTTAATCCGGTCTCGCAATATCTTATATCGGGGCAGATCCTCATTCCTTTTGGAAACCTTGTATTTACGGAAGAAAAATTCGCTTTCAGTGATCATGAAGTCAATATTAACACTGTGCTAAGGAATATTAGCCTACGAAATACGCTTCGTTCGTAGACAAGATTGTAGAAATAATCAAGTTGTTCATCAATTGGTGCATAATTCTGAATTTGATGCCAGGGTAGGGAAGATGCTTCTGTTAATAACTCATTAATAGCAATTGCATAATAAGATCGATATGTGATTATTTCTGAAACCAAGGAAAATGAGATTCTATATGACAAGAAAATAAAATCATGATCGAGCGAGCTGGTAGGAGTAATCTGATTATGATACAGAACTTTGTCTACACTAGGTACAAAGAAATAATCCAAAAGTGATGGATTATTAAAATTATAAAATGTTGAGATGCCTTGATATATAACATTCAGATGGGTGGATTGAAAAAAGTGAATGAAATTATCCACACTACCACAAGTTTTTAATAGATTCATATTGAAATCTCCACCGACAATCACATTCAGATATCGTTGTGATAATTTGGAAAGCGAACACTCAAGTTCTTTAGTACTCTCAAGATTAAATATGTTGGGGCAATAAATACTGACGAGAAGTATTTTGTCATACACAGTATCAACCTCAACTGCTAAAAATTCAATGGGACCTTCAATGGATTTCTTGACCACCTTAGCTTAAAAGTTGTCCTGCAACTCCTCCACCGGGACGAACTTCTCCATCACACCTAAAGATCTTGTAACCTGGAATCAATATCGAATTTGACAAAAAATGTTCACTCAGCCAGCTTTCACACACAAATATGAAATTGCATTGAAGCTTGAAAAGTTTAGACCTCAAACTCCTAGACAAACATTAAATCCTCCCGATCTCACAGTAAAAATATTAATCAACGTTCTTACATTCGTTAAGTCTGAAATTTAAACAATTGACTCATGCCAGAGGGTGGTATGAGGCACAAGACAGGTGGAAATCAAGAGCATGAAGCATCATCAAACCAAAACCAAGGAAACGGATATCATAAATGCAAAGAAACAATTTTAAGAACACCGTCATTTTCAAAGCACTTAGGCCAAGAAAAACTAAGCAGTTACTTTGATAAAAATTAATTGAAAAAGTTAGCAATAAAGATCATAAAGATTAAAGCAAAAATAAAATTACTATATGAAAAATAAACAAATCAATGAAATAATATAGCCGTCATACATCAGCATACTCCCAAAGTATCATTGGCCGTTCAATTAAGTTGTTCTAAATTGGTAATCTTTAGCCATGAAAGGGAACCGGTCTTCTTTACGTAGGTAAATCCATTTCTAGTATGTACAGCAAGCAACAGGCCTTGTCGATGCAAATCAAGAGCATGCAGTAAAATTCTATTGTTATTTGTAGATAAGCTCACAAAACAGTTCACTCGGCTGTTCGCTGTAAATCCGTTACTGATTGCATTTAGTACTAGAGAGGTGCGATCCGCACGATAACGAGATAAGAAGGCCTTTTTATCAATAACAGATGAAAATTTTAAAATAATGGAAGAAGGATTATTATGATTACCCTCTGTATTCGAACGAAAACCAATACGAAAAGCATCGATTAGGTGAATTGGATTATGACCAATCAAAGAGCAGATTTTGTGTGCATATTCTATAGGATTTTCAGAATCAACATATGGTATACCTTTGATTACAACATCACTTAAGCGCTTCTCCCTTCTCTCAGAGAAGATGTGTTAGATAATAATTAAAGGTCTCCCGTTTATATTTATAGCCATGTTAGATCCTACTAAACAGTGCCGTAAAGCACCATTCAACCGATTTAAAAATAAAATTATCCTGGTATTTGGTATGAAATATTACAAACTTCTCTCAAGGTACAACGTTACACTTAAATTTTTAACTTCAAATAATTCAAATACACAATACAGGTTGTCACATATTTGATTGAATATTGTTGGCCACACTGTAAAAAAAATAGGACTATTACCTAAAATTTAGGGGGAAAATCTACATTTTTAGGAATATTCCCTCATCTTATCGAAAAATACCTAAGCTTTGTGGCACAAATTGTTGCAAATTTTTTACTGTGCACGTGATTTGAGAGGACTATTTTTGGCCACGTGATTGCTCTCATCGAGACAAATAAATATTGTATGGGACCAATTGTATAAGCTTTGCTTGATATGGGAAAATCACCAAGCTCCTTTCATGAAAACTATAACTTTTTAATTTTTTTCACCCACAGGATGACTAATTTTAATTTTGATACTTATGTATTTATTTCTGGTAAAGCAAATTTACTTTTTTTAATGGCACTCTCCAGTATATTTGGTTACTGTTTGCGATTGCACTAATAAAAACTTAACATTTTTTGTGAAATAATAAAATTGCAATTTGAGGTGAAATTTTTAAATTAAATAAATCGGACAACTCCTCGATCGAGTTACCGTAGATAAAGACTTATTTTACGGACATTGGGGCGGTGAGTCCAGGACGTTTTCAATTTCCTAGAAACCATTCTAAAAATTCAAAAAAAAAAAAAACAAAAACAACAACATTAAAGACACCGAGAACATTCTCTATACAGAGAGCGACTATATTTACGAGCAGTCATTTAAGATATCTATAGGGTCTTTCAAATTGAGTTTTCAAAAGTACACGCCTGTGTCACACTCCAAACATCGAACGCACCCCTATTATATGTCATTTTGACAGCTGAAGGTTTGCCATTTATAAAAATGGAGTCGTACACATTACAACAACGTATTGAGATTATTGAATTATTTTATGAAAATGGTCGTCCTGTGAGAAACATATTTCGCAAATTACGCTATGTTTATGGTCGACGCAATCGTCCAACTGAGTAGCAAATTGGTAATATTGTGCGTAAATTTCAAGAAACTGGTGCAGTACAGTATCGAGAAAGACGTCAGTATGCTCGCACCGGTTGTTCAGAAAAAAATATTGGTGCTGTGAGTGATAGTGTTGCAGCTGACCCCAACACGTTAAATTCCCGACGTTCACAACAATTGGGACTTTCTCAGTCAATTGTATCGCATATTATGCACAAAGATTTAGCGTTGAAGGTCCACAAAGTTCAATTGACACAAGAATTGCTGCCACAAGATCATTCTATGCGTCGGGACTTTGCCAATTGGATACTGGAACAAAACGACGATTTAAAAAAAAAAAAAACATCTTTTTGGACGAAGCACATTTCGAGATCGATGGCTACGTTAATAAACAAAACTGCCGTATTTGGGGAGAGGAAAATCTTCGCGTGATCCAAGAGAGGCGAACGCATCCACAAACAGTCACTGTCTGGTGTGCATTGTGGTCTGCTGGTGTGATTGGTCCGTACTTTTTCGAAAATGATGCTGGAAGAGCCATAACCGTTAACGATACCAGATATCCCGACATGATCACAACTTTTTTATGGCCAGAACTGGAAAGTATTGATACTGAAGACATATGGTTTCAACAAGATGGGGCTACGTGTCAGCCAGAGAAACTTTGCAATTATTGCATACAAAGTTTCCAGATTCGGTGACGTGAATTGGCCTTCAAGATCCTGTTATTTGACACCGTTAGACTTCTTTCTCTGAGGCCATGTGAAAGTACAGGTCTACTCGGATAATCATCCAAACGTAGAAGCATTGAAAGAAATTTCAAGCTTGCGATAAGTCTATCTTTTGCGCTTATCTGGTATTCTTTTTATACCCCGTTTTGAAATCATAAGTTTGTCATTCAGTTTGTAAGTTATATTTTAATTTTTGCATGTCTGTCTGTCCGTCCGTCCAGAACGTGTGTACTTAGAGAGATAAAATTTTGCACATAGTCTTTAAAAAAAATGTAAATTTAAGTTCGAAAATGGAACATAGGGGCATCTCCTTCGTGAGGTTGTCATACAAAAATTTCGTTTTTCACTATATATTTGGACACTTCCTAATAACGCGTAAAGTTTTATAAAAATAGTAAATATATGTAGTTTTAAAACTGGGCAATCTCTTCTTGGTCTTGCCATATAACAATTTAGGGTTTTTACGTATACTGTGAACACGGTCAGTCCTAGACGTTTTTGTAGTATTGAAAACTTCTTCAGAATACGAAATTCTATGAAATTGGTTATAAACATTTTTATTGTCCGATGAACCGTTCTAGAAATATATCCGAAAAACCACTTCAAAAATCAAACCTGCACAGACGACCGCCCATACGAAATTACATACGGGCTGGCATTCATCTAGGGTATTACTTATAATTGATTTAAACTAATTCTAACTTTTTTACTTGTTTTTAATGTAAGGCTTAACCAACTTCAGTAAAATTTGAAAGCATCGGTCATCCATACGGACATAATTCTTCAAATCATCCGTGTTACTGCTTTTTAACATTTTCGCGAGCATCTTATTCTTTTATTTCTCGCATTTCAGGTGCCAATTTTTCACCAAAAATCTTTTTTTAATAAAAACAATATAATATACAAAAAGCACAACTTCTTTTTCGTTGGCACAGCCATTTTATCGCTTCGAAATATGAAGTTGGACTGTCAGGCGAACTGATAGTTTGTGGCGAACTTGCAGCTTGCCTGCAGGCCACAGCCTGACAAGTATGGCCTGCAGGTTTGGACTGTCTGTTAAACTGAATAATGTGTGGCCTACATCAGTTCTCATCTGCAGTCCAGATCTAACTGTCCACGGCCTGTGGGCGGACTGTAAGTGAATGGGTACCATAAGATAGATTAAATAATATCTAAGTCCACAATTCAGTTTTTGCATAAAAAAGACAAATCTGTGACATGTCATTACAGTTTGTACATAATATTATAAAAATATTGTTCAATTATTGATGTCATCCTTTACATGATGTAGTGTAGGTAAAACTCACTGAAAACCATCTTTAGGATTTGAAGATCTTTGATAATTTTTCGGAAGTAATAGGAAGTTTGTTGCTGTAAGAAAATTTCAATTCGTGGACGTTTATATTTTTAGATAGGTATATGTTGTTTATCCCTGATAATGTATGCCTTTCATGAACATTATAATTTGCCCTTATTTATACGGTTGCCTTGTCATCTTTGGTTATAAGTATTTCGCAAATCTGTCTAGTTCTATTGGGCTTTTCGCCTGTAAGATTTGTTAAAATAATCTCTCCATTATTTGTACATATTCTGCTGAAACATCAAAACACCAAAAGGCGAGTGCTTACCGGAAGATTTTATGTGATCATTCCATTGGTTTGATAATTCGATTGTAACATTCTGTGCTATAAGCCCCCATATCTTTGTCATATTCCATGTAACTGTGACTTCTTACAGGAAATGTCATTTTAATAGAATCAGAACGTTCAAATATACATATGTACTAAATTATATTATAATTTTATAACCGTATAATTTTCGTGCAACTTGTAACAACCTCGAATGTTACTACAGCTTCTGCCAAATGGATAAATAACAACCTGCCAGGTCTTAATTGGGAGTAACCATATAAGTCATGGATATTCTTTATTTTTAGGGCAATTTGAAATATTTTCGATAGAATTTAAAAAAACCAGACAACTAAATCTTTTTAATAACCACCAAAAATCAAATTTTCGAAATGCCATCAAACATTTTTGTTCCTTTTTTATTTAAATACATGAAAACTTTTGTATTGAACGTAGACTCGTGTTGTTGGTCCCATAATAGGACTGTCATGTAGTTGTTTGCAATTATGATAGATGTAACCTACTATATGAAATATACTGTGATGGAAATTAAAGTATAACTTCCGTTACGATATTATGTATAATAAGAATGGACTGAGCACTCTTGCCTTAAAAATGCAAAAACCTCTAATGTACATTTTTAAAACACGTTGACCATACAAATAATTTAACAATTATCTAAAAATTAACATTTCATTCTCAAAACTACACGACATCCTTTGAAATTAGTTTGCATTGAGGAGAAAGTATTTTATGTCGTGAAATTTTTTCAATTAACACCGGAACACACTGAAAAATTGAGCACGCAAAAGTTTGACATACTTAAACATTATAGCTGTCTAATTTTTTTTTACACGACACAATTCAAATTATACCGACATGATTTCACTGGTTGAAAGTTTAGTTGGAACTTGAACTTCAGAGTGCATACCAAATTTTGATAGAATTTGTGCATATTTTTCCCACAACAAATTTATGACAAAAAGGTGTAGAAAATAAGACAAATTTACGAAAATTATTGTACTTCAGAAAAAACTGTGTTGTTATTTTCTTTTTGCTTTGTTTCAATGCTAGAGTTTTGATATAAAAGTAGCTTGCACTTCGTTCGAGTATTAATAAATTTGTTTTCTCTAAAGTTTTACAATATTAAATTTGCAGTTTTTATTCATCAGAGCTAACATCTATTTCGTGGCTTGTATTGTATTTCGGTGGTATTCCTCAATAGTTCATTCTACTTTGTGTGTCTTTTATCTAAAAGACAAAGCGAAAGAGTAATAACGAGAAAGAGATAAGGAAAAAAGATGAATATAGTTTTAACTATTGAATTTTAATTTCACAATTTAACAAGATTGGTCTAAGACCAATAATAATATTATATCCTAGAATAAAATAAAAGTGAAATAAAGGGAAAAACCAAAGTTTTGTATGCCAACACCAAGAATGAGTTGTCTGATTTAAACCATTTTTGAAATTGTTTCGTGAATACGCCATGTACAAAATTTGAGTTCTCTACTTCTCAGGCAGTGTCCAAATATATAGTGAAATACGAAATTTTGAAAACGTTGTGTACAAGTGTACAAGTAAATGTATTCTAAAGTTATCGTGAGGACAGACGAATAGACAGACAGACGGACTGACAGGCAGACGGACATCAACATAACTTTTAATATTATATGCGTGGATAGAGTTTACTTTTATCTGTGAATATATATCATAAAAGTGCAACTTTGATTGTTATTGTAGGGCAAAAGGTATAACCACCGAAATTTTTTTCATTCCGCTTTGAATTTTTCGGTACTTTAATTAGCTTTAATTTTATGCATGAAGCATTTAATTTCCCCGTCATATCCATCTGGTATCATAAGTTTCATCCCTTATCTATTTACATATACATACCTATCTTCAAAGCTTTTATTAGTCAATTATATTTTTTTAAATTCAAAGATAGATTCTGTTAAGTAGATCCATGAAATAAAAAATTACCCTTATTTAATGAAATATAAAATAATAAAAAATTGGTTGGTCGGTTGGAGCTATGCTATAAGTCGTGATTAAAATTATTTTCTTCGTTTCTAATAAGTAGGTTAGGTTAGGTTAGGTTAGGTAAGAAGGGTGCCGCTCGAAGACTAGCCTGTATTCCTTAGACCTCCAGTGGGTCCATTGAGCTCCTTGACCTCATTGGAAAAAGACACCCTAGATCCACCCTACTTCCCTTAATAATCTCAGGATACATCTGAACTCTTTACTTTGCAGCTCTCCCAGACTGGAAAAGAAGTAGCTACCCAATAGTCTACCTCTCTTATTCATCAGAGCGGGGCACTCGCAAAGTACGTGTTGGACGGAATCGATTTCCTTCGAGTTCTTGTAGCTCCTGCAGAAATCGTTCGCCGCATCACACAGCCTCCTCCTGGTATTTACTCTACTACCGTTAAGGAGTTATTTTGTCCTCTTCCTATCATATACAGGCCACAATTGCCTTTCAATACGGCAGGTTTCCCTGCTGGTCCACCGGAGGCTTGCCTTTTGATAAGCGCCCCTGATGATCTTCTCTTTTAAAACGCCGATTGGGATCAGCATATAAGCTACCGCTGCGGAACTATCTATTTCAGAGCCTTTTTGGCCAGCTCATCAGCCATCTCGTTGCCTAAGATATCATTGTGCCAAGTACCCAACATAGGGTCACTTTATGTCGTGTAGTCAATTCCTCTATTCTGGTCTTGCATAACTGTACCAATTTGGATTTTACACAGCACAGCATCCAGCACCTTGATGGCTGCCTGGCTATCAGTGTATATGCAGATGTGCCCGTGCTAACTCTGCACATAGATACCAATATTGTCTCCTGGTAAATCGCTGCAAGCTCTGCCTGAAAAACACTATATTTGTCAGGTAGCCTACGTGTCACTGATAGTCTCTGGATTAAACTCCAACCCCTGTGTCCAGTCTTATATCCATCCGTAAAGATAGACATATTGAATGTTACCATCCTCTCTTTCCCTTCCCAATCACTCTGGTGGACATCAATGCATTGACACGCCCGCCAAAAGTTAGGACAGGTACTTGATAGTCTGTTTCTACCCTGCAGACACTACAATCTATCTTTTGGAATATATTAGAATACCCAAAACTCCTCTATCTACCAACCACCCGTTTTCATCCTGACAGCATTAATCGCGGCTACACTTCTGTAGTAGAGTAAGTAACTAACCATCAGTTTCTTCCGCTATAAAAAGCACACCAAAACATCCATATCTACATTACGTATCAATATTTTTTTTTTTTTTAATTTCTTCACAAATTTGTGTACAGGCAGAATCATCTACGTAAGACGATTTTGCATTAACATACGTATGTAATTCGGTTATTCCGCATTAATTTGCGCCTCAACACAAAATATTTTTGCGTTTTGTACAAAAACAGTTCGTTTAAGTTGTTTATTTTTAGAAACCAGAAAACCATAATGCTCGAAACATTATTTACGTAGGTATCTCCAGTAATATTTTATTCATAGAAATGTTTATTATTTTTGGAACACGGAAAGGCTACAATGGTCGTAACTTTGGAAATATTATATCCTTACCACACAATGGTAAATCAACAAATATATTTTCAAAATTCATCATAAGATATTTCGCAAAAACAGATATTTCAAAGCGGATGTAAACAAAATTCGAATTATGCAAAGCAAACTTTAGTTGCCTTGATAGTTTATTTAGATTCATTATCCATCTAAAATAGACTTAAAAGCATAAAAGAAGATGATGATGCATTTATTGTTTTGTTGTTAATTATTAGAGTAAATCCAAATAGAAAAGACTTAGTACGTTTTTGTGTTCTAATTTTAAAGCATATTGCAAGTATTGTGCTCAGTTCAGTTTATATTTTTTTATTTAGAAATTTATGTTTAACATCACAGATTTTGATTGAGAACAAGGAAACTTATTTTTGTTGATATTTTTTTTTTTATCAAGATAACCTATATAAGAAATATATTTCAAAGATCTTCAATATGATTTATGTATGTACTTACTAGTACGCAGCTGTCTTGAAAGTCAGAACATGAAGAAATTTTATTTATTACAGAACACTTGTCCTGTAAGTCATTTTTTTATAAAACTAATAGTTAGCTAGTGTTAGCACGCACGGCTCGCGACCTCTGAGAGACAGATATGATGACTCATCAATTAGTTTTTTGAAAAACAGGTCTCCACATATTTTTATATCGCTTGAAGTAAATTCCAAATACCTCAGTAAAACCCTATATTTCGAAAATGGAAGACGGTTATTAAAAAAAAATTACTCCCAGTCGAGACACAGTATACAAGGCGATTTTTAATTGGTGATCATAAATGAAACAGATGATAGGTTCAAGTGTTAGTAATAAAATATTGTATAATAGGAAGGAGCTATGCAACCTATGAAGGTGATGATCGTAAGCCATCTAACTTTCCAAAGCATGTCGAACCGCCACTCCACCCCCTATGCCACTAGTCAAAGTAAAAAATTGGGAAAAAATTGCATTTTTTTTTTAATTCAACGAATTTCCCGCCAAAATGCCTGTTACATTTTCTTGCAAGATTTGGAAACATAAAGATATTACCAGAATCCATTTTTGAAATAAACCTGTATTTTGTTTTATGCATAGTTTCATTAATTTTGCTGCTAAAAGAAAAATGTCTAATTTTATGCAATTTCAAGCAAAATTAGTAAAATGATAAAAATTCATGAATGAATCATAAAAAAAGGGTTACTTGAAAAACGAATACATGTAGGTAGGTAAATGTGTAGTATAAAATGAAATAGAATATTCGGAGGTTTCCAAGTCTCGCAAGAAAATGTAACGGTTAAAATTTAAAAATATTAGGATTTTTTTTCCAATTTTTTTTTTTATTTTGACGTCCTAGCAACATGAGAGGACAGGAGTGATCGTTCGACATTCCTTCGAAATCTTAGACGGGTTATTATCATCTGAGCTAAAAATACTCTCCATAGGTTGTACAACAAGGAAGTTACGGAGTGTTTTTTTTTTTTTTTTGTGAAAAACTAGCATATTTTTATAATCAGCCAGAAACTCCCAAATTGTGGAGATTGCCTCCACCCTCGCCATACAATTTTTTGTTCCGAACACTTGAACCTATTACCTGTATCACCCTATATACGATACACGACTTCAATAAATAGTAATCGTCGCAGAGTTTACGTATCAGATGTTGGAAATATTACAATGGACGATTTTTCTATTGGAAGGTCTATCGCCAACAACATTTTTAGATTCGCAGAATTAGAATTCAAGATTTGTTTTTTTTTAACTTACTTTATGCTTCTTATGTTTCTTTCTTGTCCAGTCATAACTTCTACCGAGATATTTTGACAGCACAGGAATTTGTCCAATAGATGACGATGTATCTATTTCCACTATATTAGGTTAGATCAGGTTAAGAGTAGAGGTGACTAGGGCTTTAGATCTATGCCTTTCCATATATTTCCACTAAAATTCAAATAAGATTTAAATTCTAGGTTTTACAAGAAAAAGTGAATAAAGCGGAATATTTTATATTTATTTGTGAATTTTTAACTATAATTTTTGGACATTATTTCCACTACCAACCAACTATGAGACGAAAACGCAAGAAGCAAGTTAGTAGAAGAGAGGGACTGAGAGAGTGGATGAGTGAAAGAGTAAAGGAAGTAAGGATGATATTTAGATAGTGAATTGGAGAAGAAAATGGAAAGGCAGCAAGATGCTGTAAATAAAATAATCAATTTAAGCATACGAACTATCCCAACTCCACTGTCAATCTTATGCACTATCACATCGATTGTCTCAAGAGCAAATGAAATAAGATCTGCGACTCGTAGCAATTCCTTCAGAGAAATTTTAAGTGATGCAGCATAGTTAATTGTAGACCTTAAGATTTTATTTGGCAATTTTAATAGTCCAGGAAAAAATCTGTGGAAAAATTCTCCACTAATTGCCTAAAAAAATATCATGTTGTTAACTATGCTTATAAAAATTTTAATTGGATTAGTTTGCTTTAAAATCTTAGAACCGCTAGAGGAAATTTATTTAAATATGAATATCAATTATGTCAATTGTTATTTAAGGCGGCGAAAACTGCTCCGTACTTTTTAAAAGCTCCTATATTTGTAGAATATTCAAAATAAGGATTGATTTTACTGACAATTTAATAAAGAATGTACTGAATTATTATCTATCAAAAAGCCAACATTGAAGAATTGAAAAGTTTTCAAAAATATATTCTAAATCTTCCGGGATACAGTGGTATAACTCCAGCAAGTTATAACTATTCATCCTTAAAATGAGTATCAACACTGAAGATGAAAAATCTAATCACAAAAAGCTATATTCATATTAAAAAATTGTATAATGTCCTTTTGCAGAACAATACGTTGACACGTAATCAAACATAAGGCATCCATACACGATACCATATGTGTAAAACCAACGATGATGTAATAAATTCATGATGAGCACTCTACTTTTTATATTGAAATTACGAAGTAACTGCTCAATTGATTATATTACACATCATTACAGTCCATTTATGTATGTATATATTTCCTTGAAATTATTAAATCATCCTTACAGTTTTATAGGTGTCCTTCGAGAATATTGGGATATTCTATTTTCATTCAATATGACGAATGACATCACCAACTGAATAAATTAAAAGGGTGTATGTTCGGTTAATCATTTCTACATATATACTTGACTCATAAAAGAGGCTAATCAACTTTAACTTTGTATTTCGTTTCAATTATCGCTACTTATTGGTTGAATATTTCATGGAGAATCAACAGAATTAAATAATTAGCAACGCCGTGCTAACTTTTTTCTTGCTTGTATACAAATAATTAATTTATTGAATTTTTTTTATCGATTCCTTAATAACAAAATTCGTCATTTTTTGTAGATATGAAAGACTGCTTCGCAGAGCCCGTACAGAAGATTTATCTGAAATATCCGGAATTGGTTGCCTTTATCAGAGCGGTGTAGACCGCTTGGGAAGACCAGTTATAGTTTTTTGCGGTAAATGGTTTCCAGCACAGGAAGTTGACTTAGAGAAGGTAAAATGATTTTTATTTCTAACTTTGAAATTATTCTTTTAACATCTAATTGTAGGCAATGTTATATTTAATATACCTGCTGGATCCAATTGTAAAAGGAGACTATGTTGTTGCTTATTTCCATACGCTAACTTCCTCGAACAATTACCCACCATTCCATTGGCTACGTGAAGTTTACAGTGTTCTTCCATACAAGTAAGCTGTAAATTAAAAGTTGAAAAGAAATTTTTCTCATATTATCTACATGCATACATTGTTCATAACAGTTTGTTTTTTTTATTTTAGATACAAGAAAAATTTAAAAGCATTTTATATTGTACATCCCACACTATGGACTAAGGTGAGTCGTTTTATAGGAAATAGATTGTGTTTTTAATTGCAATGTGAAACCATAAACGAGATATAAAGTTTCTCCATATGATTTTAAATTTTATATCTGTATAATGAGTCTAGTTTGATATACATGGTAATAAATAACAAAGAGAAAAAAGAACAGAATTCGATTGTCAGTGAAATCTGATATCTGCTTTAATAATTTTCTCTTCTTACTCCATTTTGTATCCAATGACAAAATACCGGAACGAGACTACAGCTCCAAACCTAGATAACCTATTTTCACGAAATAATTACTAATTCGATTTTCATGGTAGATTTTCAGTTGTTTCAACGAAAACCGAGTGTTGCAATCATATATGCAAATTGATTTGTTCTCATCCATCCATATTTAATTATGCAGAAAATTAATCCTTTGATTTATGCCGTGTTCTTGTTTCATGTGGCTTTACGTCGATAAAATTTATTATAATTAAAAACTAGAAGCAAACTGTTAATATTGAATTCACACAACAAGATATGAATTTGCAAATGTAGAACTATGCTTCATTTAGTACAAAACATATTACATTAGAGTGACGGCCATCGAATCTTAATGTACTACATATAATTCAGTTTCTGAAACCCCACTGTTCCGTGTCCCGTTTTTACATTGTGGAATGCTCCCTCGATATCAAAGAATACACTTATGATGTGCTTTTCTGATTTTCGAGCTTACTATGTCGTCTAAATGAGTCTCAACAGATTTCCTTTTATATATGCATGTTGTGAACTACAAATTTCACTAGTCTTGAGCCGATCGTCAAGGGACGCCTCTATGCTCCTTTCGAAAATCTTCAGAAGAAACAACGTGTAGTAATAGGGTTTAAGCCCTTCACGACTATGCGTTAAGTTCGATAGATTCTTGCGATGCTCTACGCTTATATACTACAATTTACTATAATTACGTTCAGCGCATAAGATGGATAGATAAAGATTTGGAAAATATAGATAAGTGGTCCAAGCAAAATAATTTAGCGCTCAACCATGAAAAGCAATTTGCTTAGCCATCTATAGGCGATCTTTCTGAGTAATGATAGACTAACGTATTTTCGCCAATACTTTGGACGTTATCTCAACTTATAATTTTCCTGTTGCAATTATATATTAGGTTATACTAGTTAAGAAGAACATTATAATAGTTACTTAAACCCATTTACAAGGCACATCTTGTTCGAGAAAGACTGGCTGAGAAGCTTTTGGCGATAAACGCCGGCTGGTTGATTGCCATCTATATTATCCATTATTCCTTTTTTTATTCCCTATTGGGGCTCAGTGTACTCTTGGCAATGCCTCAAATACATATTATACATACATACATTGTGTATATGTAGCTCGCTTTAAAACATTCTGCATGTTGTTGACATAACCCTATAAAGGCCAGGAAGATCATAATACTTAGGCCCATATTTGCCTTAACATGGTACAAAGTCATATTTTTTATATCAGTACTAATTAAAAATATGTATTATATATACTTATATATAAAATTTTAAAATTTAGAAAACTATCTATTAAATATATTTGGAAATAGATATTATAAACAGCCGTCTGAATCAGTCGCCTCATTTTAGTTACGCCATTGAAATAATACATAATCAGTTTTATACTCATGAAAGCCGTCTGAATCAGTCGTCTCATTTTAGTTACGCCACTGAAATAATACATAATCAGTTTTATACTCATGAATGTCCTACACGATGGCGCTTTCAAGAAAGTAGGTGATTGCGCGCTGGTGTACTTTTATTTATTTTGGCTGTGAGATGTAGCTGAAGCAATAATGTAAAAAATGTAGATCAACTAGTGCTCTGTTTTTACAACGCCATCATAAAGAGGAGCTACTTAAAAAAATTCCCTAGTGCTAGGGCTCGAGAGATAAAAGAAAATCCATGAAAAGAAGAAATGAAGGATTGATTCGTCCTTGTTTTCCAGTTTGTTCTATTTCAATCAAAGAGTAATACAGAATTAGTTTATATAAGACGCTTTGCAATATTTTTATAACTGCATGGTTTATTTATTATTCTAGATGGTTACATGGTGGTTTACAACGTTTATGGCTCCAGCAATCAAGGCAAAAGTGCACTCATTACCAGGCGTAGAGCATTTATATTCCGCTATATCGAAGGACCAATTAGAGATTCCCGCATACATCACAGAGTATGACATGACCGTAAGCTCACCGAAATTTAAAACCTATTTCTATAATTATGTAATATTTCCCAATTTTTCTAATAGATAAATGGACTTCACTACTTTCAGCCGGTAATGCAGCCGTCATAAACTTAAGAATTGCTTCATTATATTACTCTTACTAAAACGGTTTTAAGTACTTTAGAGAGCTGGGCCGAGTATTACTTAATATCAGAGCATTATTTAGTTTTAGGAAAGAATCATTCTTATGATGAATTTGTAATAATAAAGTATGTTTATAGAAAACTTGTTACTGCGACTTAAAATGTTTTAGCTAAAAGTAGGAAAGTAATCCGAGTTAAATAATTGGTAAAAGAAGATTTTAATTTTAAAAATTGTTAAATTTTTTACATATAAAAAAAAATTAAAAATGTTGTGAAATTCTAAATAGGAAACTAAATTATTCGTTTAGTTTTGGAACAATTTGTAAAGAGAAATACCGTTCCCATTATAGTTGGATAAACAGAACCAATTAAGCAAGAAAACGTTTTTACTGACCAACATTTAAAAATATTACTTTTGTTAAACGTTGTCAACTCAAAACATTTCTTAGAAAATGCCTAACTAAAATGTGTTTTCCTACAACTAAAAATCACAAAGTAATATTCCTAATTCACTCTAAATCACGAAGTAAAATGTTGACTAATTCATAGCGTTACATTTTATTAAACTATATCTCAACAAAATGCATTTACATGGTGTTTTACATAAATTTGTAAATTTTGTAACGCAGGACTCTTTGTATTTTGTATATATTGAGAACACAATCAAATCCATCAATTAACACAAACTCAGGGATTGATTTGTTACACAGAGTCTTTCGAGAATATTTTATGAAGAATTTATGAGAAATTTAATAAAAAACATATTGTATCACCAACATAATTTATTTTTCCAAAACTAAACCAAAAAAAATATATATATATAAATATGTAACAAATAAAAAAAGTAAACAATTGCAATTCGAATTAGTGTAAGCATAGATAGACGTCGACAAAATCGGTACGGCTGATAATAATCTTTAATTTCTTCATTTTATGTTTATTTTTTTTTTTTTTATTCTTACAAAATCCTTAATTTTATTTTCTCTAAAAAAGTTTAACCGTGTTATGTGAAATGTACTCAAAAATTATTGTTAATTACTAAAAATATATTTTACTTTGTAGTTTTTTTAACATTCTGATGGCATTTTTATCTAAACTACGTAGATCTTCTATAGTAATCCTGAAAGTTCATTACTGAACTCGAATCGAAAATTGTATTCGAACCGAAAGCAAGTATACCTTCGCGGGGACAGTTAGTGATGTCGCATCATAAGAGAATTCGCAGTTAACCACTGCATATTTATACGAAAACAAACTTCTGCGAAATGCCACATTATTTTCTCTTGTTTTGGTCGTATTATACTAAATTTAAAATTCAATTTTTTCAAATTAACCGACAATGTTGACACCTTCTTCTCAATTAACAGAAGAAAGTACTTTTTCACGTGAAAAGTCCAATATTAAGGATCTTATGGATGCCTATGAACAAATACCTACAAACAATCTCTCTAATTTTTTACAGTTACACCATAATAGGAATGATATGTCCAATGAAGTAGAAATGAAAAACAATTAGGTTTAAATTCTTAAGTACGACGTTTCAGAAATAAACCAGGTGTTTCAACAAAATTCTACACTGAACTTGCACTATTGATTTTCTGTGCCTCAAATGTCTTTAGCAAATGCATCTTTGTATTGTATCAATTGTTTGGGTTAATATCCGCTTATATTGTACTAATTGTGTGTTACTAACTAACTACCTACTTTTTAATGAATACAATTTAAATGTCTAGCAATATACTTTGTACGTGCGAGGTAGAGAGCGCTTCACCTCTTAAATAAGCAGAAATGTCTACTTGTACACGTGAAAAAAGAAGTAATCGTGAATTTGGACAGATTAGATTGCTGATAAATTGATTTGTTCTTTTTTTTATCTGACTTTTTACCGATGAAAAAGTTCTTAACTCTGTTAGATTAAACAGAGTAGTGGAGAGCAAAAACTCTTGACTGGGAGCATTGATTTTATACATATAGATATGCCACAATATGTTGTTACCTCTTCTCACTGAGTCGCCACTGTAGTACTTTATCATCTGCTCACAAAACGGTCCGCCATCTGTTAGCAAAACTTGGCGAATATGAGGATAATAAGTTGTCTTCGATAATAAATAGCGCCATATCACAGCAAAGAATCTAATCTAATTTTGTTTTTTCTGTCTTTCTTTATCTAATGATGTGTAGAAATGTGGAAAAAATCTGTAATAAAGAAAATTAAAGGCATATCGTGATTAGTATCAAGTTGATTTGATGGATTTGGCAAATGTCTATGATGCGTGATTTTAGTGAAAAGAATTTCATACTTCGCTTTCGCACCAGAAAGTTGCAGAACAGACAAAACTCTTATCTAGGCACTGCGGGCTTCCAAGAAATTTTTCGGTCGGATTTTATATATATATATATATTTATATTCAAAAACCACTTCAAAACTCAAACTTGCGCAGATGGGTGACTATACGAAATTACAAACGAGCATTCATTTAGGGTATCATAAGAATTGGTCTTAGACCAATTCTAGCTTTTTTACTTGTTTCTTATAAATTACTGGAAATTTTTCTTCAGAATTCTTATGAATTAATTCGGGTGCTCGCAGCGCCTGAGCCTAGATAGAATATTCTTTTGATTTACGGATGGCTCCAAAACAAATGAGGGAGATGGGGCAGGAGCATATGGTTCAAGACCTCGAGTCGACATATATGTAATTGAGCTATAAATTAGGAAAAATATCAAGGAAACCCACAGAAACAAACATATCTATAATATCTTTTCTGACTGCAGAGCTGATTACTGGCTCTTCAATCAAATAGATTCAACTCCAAACTGATTTGGGACTGCCTACTTGAGTTAATTAAATTAACGAACTCAAATTTATTTGCACAAATATGGGTGCCTTTACACTGCAATATCGCAGCCAACGGGATAGGGGTCCAACTAGCCAGGAAAGGATCCGAAATAAAATTCCTATAGCCAATACCCTTCAATTACGCTGCCTGATGAGAGGGGTTGCGTTTACCTGTGCCCTTTCCGTTACACAGGTGAAAAAAGTAGTTTTTAAAATGATCTTAGTTCCATGTTTTTTTTCATCTATTTGAATAAACATCGAACAATATAAATTTACTAATTGCAGACAGTTTTCTCATTGCTGGCACCGTTCTATACGGTTATTTTCGTTAAAAACCAACGTCTTGTCGGCCATACTCTTACACATTTATTCCCTATCACACTCCAATCGATTTGGGTATTGACAATCAGCCGAATTTCTGCCTGACAAACTAATTTCATGTTGGTCCTTCAATAACTAAACTAGCTCGTATAAAAATTACAGCCATAATAAAATAATTAAATTAAAATAATTCTGGCACATACTAGCAGCAAAAAACTGTCTGGGAATATTGAAATTATATTATTCAATGTTTATATGTTTATAAAAACTAATAAAAAAGAGAAAAAAATCGATCTAAAATCATTTTGAAAACTGCTTGGTTTACCTGTGGAACGGAATGGACACAGGTAAACGCAACCCCTCTCACCAAACAGATGGGCCGCATGCCTATTGAGATGGTGGCGCTGCTAGCTCTCGTACTATATGTAAGAATTTTTAATGATCTGCAACTGGCTGCTGCGAAACGAAGCTGTTGACGCGTTGGCTGAAAGGAGGCATTGCAAAATTGACGCGATTTTGAAATTAGAATAAACCATTCCTAATTTGAAAATAATTTATTTATTTACCTAATACATGTATATAAGTTACTGAAATAATGTGTCAAATGAAATATGTATTTAATTACATATGCATTTATTTAAATAATAATTTCTTGTAGAACAGAAGGAATACAAAATTCAACAAAACAAGTAAAAAAGCTAGAATTGGTCTAAGACCAATTCTTATGATACCCTAGATGAATGCCCGTATTAAATCTCGTATGGTCACCGATCTATTCAAGTTTGATTTTGAAGCTGTTTTTCACATATATTTCTAGAACAGTTTGTCGCACAGAAAAAATGATCATAACCAATTTTATAGGATTTCGTATTCTGCATTAGTTTTTAGTACAATAAAAATGTCTTGGACTGATCGTTTTCAAAGTATACGTAAAAAACCTAAATTTTTATATGGCAACACCAAGAAGGAGTTGCCCGATTTAGTCCATTTTTGACATTTTATTTGCTAATGTAGTAAAAACATCATGTACGAAATTTCAGCTCTCTACGTCGGTGCGTTCTCAAGCAGTGTCCAAATATACATATAGCGGAAAACTAAATTTTTATATGGCAACCCCACGAAGGAGTTGCCCGATTTGTCTCATTATCGAACTTAATTTTACTTTTTTTTTTAAAGTCCGTGCACAAAATATCAGCTCTCTAAGTATACGCGTTCTCGAGTTATCGTTCGCACGGACGGGAATGCAAAAAACAAAATAACTTTTAATATTATGAATGAGTGCCCAATCCATTTAGCTCTACCATCATATTTCGAGGTGTGACAAACGGAATGACAAACTTAGTATACCCCTATGATTTCATCTAGGATATAAAAATCCCTTACGAAGTACTTCTCTATATATATATATCTCATAAAAAGCAAATTTATTGAGAAAAAATCTGAAATTCCTTTGAATTCCTTTATTACATTTTTCCAACATTCCTAGCCATTGTTAGATAGGGAAGCAGAAAAAACATTTGTTATCGAAGATAACTTAATATTCTGATATTTTAATATTTCTTCTAATAGATGGAGCCATCTGTAAACATGATTTCAGTCATTCGGTAAAAATTTCGACTCTGTTTTCTAATTTGGTACATGTAAGGCCATCTGTCGAGTAGAGGTAACAGATTTGGTGGCATATCTATATGTATAAAATCAATGCTGGGAGGCGGCTTTTTATTTAAATAAATTTTATGAGAATTGATTTGGTCCCGTAGTTGCTTACCTACTTTGTATGGTGGCCCTTTCGCATAATGGGAGATTGGAATTTTGTTTGGTTACATTTATTTGTTATCTCTACAACTTTCGTATAGGGCGGTATGTGCCATGGAATATGTATTTCTAGGTTATTTAAGCACCGGAATAAACACTTATAGTTTATTTATCTCGAGTTAGTAACTGTTCTGCTTTTACAACTTCGTTTAAAGTTGAAAGGCGATTGTTAAAGAAAGAGGTCGGTTCATTGGAATCAAAACAAAATTTAACTAGCAGCCACAATGATATTTTTCGCGTGTTCATTTACTGAAAGGATATTGAGCAAGATATCGATGTATTGTTTTAGATAAGGGTAATTCGAGAAATTTAAGTAGCTACAGAATTTATTAAAGGAGGAATCTACCCAAAAACTATACTTTGTCAGTAGACGGTTGAAGAGACACAAACTGTTAAATGTACTTCTTTGTCTTAAGCCAAAACACAATGAGAGCGAACGACAATAGCGCCGTAAAGTTGATAATGACTTGCTGTTAATGATTCGAATATATGTGAACGTACATATTTGGTACCTATCGTAAAAAAATTAGAGTACCTGTCCATAAAAAAAAAAAAGTATTAGAAAAAAATCCCAATGGCAACACACAGCATAGGTGCCTGTTATCATAAATAATGTTTTTGTATTGTTTTTTTTTTATACCTTAGATGATGAAATCATAGGATATATGTAAGTTTGTCTAGCTATTTGTAACACAGAAATAATGATGTTACAGCAAAATGGACTGGACATCCACTCATAATTTTAAAAGTTTTTTTAATTTTTACATGGCCGTCCATCTGTCATGACGATAACTCGAGAGCGCGTGTTCTTAAAAAGCTGAAATTTTAAACGCGGCCTTTTTTAAAAAAAAAGTAAATTTAATTTCGAAAACAGGATAAATCGGGTAACTCCTACGTGAGTTTGCCATACAAAATTTCTTTTTTCACTATATATTTGGACATTGCCTGAGAATGCGTTAATGTAGAGAGCTGAAATTTTGTACGCGTCGTTTTCATAAAAATAGTAAATATTATTTCAAAATTGGGCTAAATCGGCCAACTCTTTCTTGGTGTTACCATATAAAAATTTAGGTTTTTTTACGTATACTGTGAAAATAATCAGTCATTGATGTTTTTATTGTACTGAAAAATTATTAAGAATATGAAATGCTACGAAATTGGTCATAATCATTTTTACTATCCGACGTGCCGTTCTAGAAATATTTGCGAAAAACCACTTCAAAAATTAAACTGTGCCATACGAAATAATTACATTCATCAAAGGTATCATAAGATTCGGCCTTAGACCAATTCTAGCTTATTTACTTTTTCTTTCATTTTATTCATTCAATTTCAAATTTATACAAATATTAACTAACTTTTTGGAAATTATAAATAAAACTTTATTTACCTATATTGGCTTAGTTAATTAAATATCATATAGTCAAATTTTTCAAATGTCTTTTATTAAGCAATATGCCTTCCTTCTCCATCATTAAGATTGTGGATAAGTTTTTACTAGTGCTGAATAAAAATCTTAAATTAATATGTATACAGGGTGTTTCCCACTAGAAGGTCAATAGAGCAGGAGGTGATAGTACTCACCTAGACGAACCAAAACTTGTATGGCGGTGGGGGGGGGGGGCATATCAACCGTTTAGGAGTTACAGGGTTATTAAGAAAAAAAAAAGCTAGTTTTTCTCAAAGCACCCTGTATCATAAAAACGACGGACCGTACGGTCGCAGTTAAGAGCTCATTATATGCAGAACTTCATGGCCTTTCCATCTAAACTAAAAATTTCGGATTTTCTTACCTTTTTCTTTTAATTTAACCTCTATTATTTTTGCAAACAGGTCATTAACATAACTTTTTTTTATAAAAACTGTAAACTGTAGACTCTCCTCTTTAATTTGACCTATTACACCCTGTGTGTTAACTGTAGCAGTTAAACAGTTAATAACTCATAACCTATTCATGTCACACTGAAATTAGACGATATTTTTTAAAATTACGTGCTAAGGAACAAATTATTAATGACTATCAGAACAAGCTTAACACAAGCTCGCTGCATGGACACGTTTAATAAATAAACGGTCAACAATACATGCGTTTCATCATTTAGTCGGTGTTAGTACTAGTATGTGACACTAAACATAGACCGAACACCGGCATGCAACATAGAACAAGACAATTTAAAAAAGTTAAATAAAACAAAATTAAATATTAAATAGGCGTTTTTTTAAAACATGCTTTAGGACGTCAACAACAAAATTCTCAGCCATATTATTTACGGTAATATACATGCGATTAATATAGGTTCATAAATGCTAAAGTTAGACCTTGAGGAGTTAACATACAACAGAGGTAGCCTTCACAAATTGTGGCTCACAATTGTGACTCATAATCATAAGTGATTGGTGTCTGATTCCTATGGAAAGTCATAACCTCACATTTGTTGATATTTAGTCCCAAATTATTGCTCTTGCACCAATTGTAAAATTTTTGAAGGTCACCCTGTACCTGTTCACAATCGTTAACAGATTTAATCTGAGCGAAAAACTTAACATCGTCAGCATAAATCAAGACCTTACAATACCTCACAACAGAGACAATGTCGTCAATAGACAGAATAAAGAACAACGGGCCCAAGTGATTCCCTTGTGGTACGCTAGACGAAGCCTTCAATACTCTAGAGATGGAATGGCGGAAGAAGATTTGGTATGTTCTGTTATCTAAATAAGACTCCGTCCATTTTAGAAATATTGGGGGAACCCATACTTTTCCATTTTAAAGAGTATCACGGAGTGAGATAACTTGTCCAACGCCTTACTAAAGTCTTTATAAATACAATCTGTCTGGTAGCCTTTTGCAAACCCGCAAATGGTATCCGAGACAAATTCCAACAAATTAGTGGTTGTAGACCAGCCCGAAATAAACCCATGTTGGTTTGAAGAGAGAAAATTCTTACAGGAAGATGATAGTTGAGAGTAAATGAAAGCTTCGAATAATTTGGGTATGCAAGATAAATTTGCAATAGGTCTATAGTTAGATATTTCATTTTTACTACCTTTTTTGTGGATAGCTATGATAAAGGAGTTTTTCCATAGCTGCAGGAAACAACCACTATCGAGGGATTTTTGGAAGATAATTCTCAGCGGAGCTACCAAGGCGAGGCAGCATGACTTAAAAAACGCTGGAGGGATCCCATCAGGACCAGTTGTGAAGTCATTTGGAAGTCAATTAATATGATCGAGTATATGCTCTTCTGAAATTGAAGGGATAGTGAATGAAACGTTATGGGAATCGTTCATATGACTGAAGTTGCTATTTTGAGGATGAAAATTTGACGAGGCAAAGGCATTGTCAAAAAATGAAGCAAACATATCGCAAATTTCAGACGAATCATCACTAGCAGAATCTTTGTACCTCATGGTATTGGGGTAGTTGTCCGTATTTTTCTTCATATTAATAAACTTAAAAAAGATGCGTGGGTCACTAAATAATTTCGTACGCATCCTTTGAACATAGTCATCATAAAGTATAGAAGAAAGTTCTCTGAACTCGTTATATGTTTATTCTTACTATTTTTCAGACGTTTCAGTTCTTTATTGAACCATGGCGGTGATGTTTTATTCAACCGCTGACGCTCACGGGGAATACAAGAAGAAAATAAATCGAAAAGAATTACGTAAAACTTAGAAACATCTTCATCAACACTATTGCAAGACAGAGGAATATGTCGATCCCAATCGCGTTGATGATAGTCAACTACTTTCTTTAGATGCTCGATCAATGTTCTGTTGAAGCGCTCAACCATACCATCAGATTGTGGGTGTAGAGGAGTTGTTCTGGTTTTTCTTATTCCCAACATTTTACACATCTCCTGGAAAGTCCGCGATTCGAAGTTCCGTCCTTGGTCCGAATGAAGTTCGTGAGGCACACCAAAACCTACTGACCCAATTCGTTATTATTTGTTCAGCAACTGTGGTTGCCTCTTGATTAGGGATTGCATAAGCTTCAGGCCATTTACTGAAATAGTCAATGGCAACTAAAATATAACGGTTACCGCCATCCGTTTCTAGAAAAGGTCCAGCGATGTCTACAGCTATCCTTTTAAAGGGGGCTCCGACATTATACTTATGCATTTCTCCTCTGCTTCTGTGTTGCGGCCCTTTGCAAGCAGCACATACAGTGCATCTGCGGCACCACTTCTCCACATCTTCTCGCATATGTAGCCAATAAAACCTTTCCCGTATTTTGGAAATTGTTTTGTTCACTCCCAAATGTCCTCCAGAGGTTCCACCGTGCATTTCTTCTAGAACATCTTTGTCGTTTGATGCTGGCACGACTATCTGCATTCGGAATGATTCGCCGTTAGGCGCTTCCCATTTGCGTTTTAATATACCACATTTAACATGAAGAGAGTTCCATTGAGCCCAGTAACTTTTCAGCTTCTCGCTCCGTTCCGAAATATCTTTCCAGTCTGGTCTTTCCATGTCTTCTTTCCAAGCGAGAATAGGTGAAATGTCCGGATCTTCTCGTTGTGCTGCTCGCAAGTCCTCGTTGTCCCAACCTGTAGATGGTTCCACGGTTACCAACTGTATAGTTGCTGTTGTTTCTTTTTCCTAACCAGAACAACCAGCGATGTCCAAGGGCTGTTAGATTCCTCTATTATTCCTTGTTTCTTCATGGAGTTCATCATGTCTGACACTTCTGGTTGTTTGGCTAATGGCAATCTTCGTGGTGTCTGTCGAATGGGGCTGGAATTTCCTGTATCGATCCGATGCTGGACAAGATTTGTTTTACCATAGTCATCATCATTCATTGCAAATAATTCCGAAAATTCATCGATCACCTCTTTGGCATCGTTGTGTTGTTGTTCACTTAAGGCACTGGACGAAAGAAGTTTCTGACCCTGTTGGCGAGTAGCTGGTATAGTTTTTGCCTCCCTGACATTACTACCATTATCCAAATTGACTATTTGGTAAACGGGCTCACAATTTCCAATTATAGCACCTTGTTTTAGTTGTATCTCATTTTCGCATGTGTTAAGTACTCTGACTGGTATTAATTTTGCACCTTCTGCCTTCACCAAAGTCTTGCCAACAATGATGCTCGATGTAACTTTTGTGGGGTTAGGCTCCACCAGATATAATCGGCAGATCCCGATGTCATCAGTAAGCTTTGTCCATATTAGTGTCTCGGAGCATGGCGGAAGAGTTGTATTTTCGCAGACCATCGTCCTTACTCTCACAGAATGATCTGCTCCTTCTCTTAGTTTCATAGGAATTTCAATGTTCCCATATTTGAGAATCAGCTCTCCGACATCCAAATTTATTTTGTATGTGGTCATGAAATCTATTCCAAGAATGCATTCATCCATTATGTCTGAAACCAGGAAAGTGTGAGGAAGCCATTTGTTTTTAACAAGATCTGCTCTAATAATTGATCTTGATGCTCCAGTATCGATAGTGACTGCGCAGTCATTTTTTCCTACAGTTCCATATATAACAAGACTGCTATTATTTCTCTGTAACTGACCTACTTGAATGATGACTTCGGGGCTGTCGACTCCACCAACCAACTTCTGCCCCACAAAGTTGGTTTTTACTAGTTTTCCGATTGCTCAACAGGAGAGCTGATGCGACTAATCGCTGCTTGATATCTAGTCTCTCCACGAATAGCTTATTCCCTGGCTCGACATCTTTGGCATTCTTCTTTCCCCTCTTCTTCAGGTGATTCCAATCGTCGACGTTTTCTGCAGTCTCTTTGAAGGTGCCCTGATCTATTACAATTCCAGCATCGAAGGACACTACGTGAAGGCGTTCTCTGTGATGATTGCACTCTGTTACAAGTACATTCTTCCACTGAAATTTTCCTTACTCGTACAGCACTCCATGAAGCTTGTCTGGCGGATTCATATGCTAATGCATAGGCTAGTGCTTCTGCTGTTGATTTCTTTCCTGCTACCCTTAACGCTTGTTGTAAATTTTGATCTTCAATAGCGTTCACAAATGCCTCCGTAGCCACTTCATTAAGGAAATCCGCATTTACGCTGGAGTATGAAAGATGCGCTAATCTTTCCACATCTGCTTGCAATTGTTGTAGTGATTCGCCATGCTTTTGAATCCTGTTGCGTAACTGTAGGCGATATACTTGCTGCATATGTTCATCTCCGTAACGTAATTCTATCGCCTGTACTAATGAAGTGTAATCACGTTGCTTTTCAATCGGTTCAGTTTGTAAGAGTTCTGAAGCAGGACCTCGAAGTGCTAACACCAGAGCTATAGCTTTATCTTCATCATTCCATCCATTTACCTCTGAAGCTGCCTCGAATTGTCTCTTGAAGATATGCCACGAATTCTGTCCATCAAAAATTGGAGGTTTCATTCTACCTGCACCGGATACTTCAATTCCTTCGTGCCGAGGTTGTCGATGCTTTATCCTTTCCATATCTGATTTAAGGTTGTCAAGTTGCTCAGTAAATTTTTGTTGTTCCTGCCCAATTTCTTCAATTTTCAAATTTTGTTCATCTAACGAGTTTTTCAGAAGATTTTTCTGTTCCTCCAAACGAGTTTCTAGGCAATTCTCCAAAGAACTCTTTTGTTCGTCCAAGCGGGTTTCCATAGATTTCTTCTGCTCATCTAACCGGGATTCCAAAGAATTCTTTTGTTCCTCAAAAGCATTCTTTTGTTCCTCAAAAGCATTCTTTTGTTGCTCAAAAGCATGCTTTTGCTCCACCAGACTGGTTTCCATACATTTCTTTTGCTCATCTAAACGGAATTCCAGAGAATTCTTTTGTTCCTCGAGAGAATTCTTTTGTTCCTCAAAAGCATCCTTTTGCTCGTCCAAACGGGTTTCCATAGATATCTTGTGTTCCTCGAGAGAATTCTTTTGTTCATCAAAACGGGCTTCCATTTTGCTCATTAAAGTACTCAAAAGCTGTTCCATTTTCATCACAGGCTCTTCTTCAGCTTCGGTTTCTTCCAAGTACTCTTAAAAAACAAATGTTTCAGGATCCTTTCCTTCCTCTATCAAAGCTTGTCTGAGTCGCTCGACTAGCACTTTCTTTGCACCTGTCGTTTGTAATGACCGGCTCCCTAGCTCTACTTTCTAATCCGATATTCGAAGCTCCTCGACTTTGCGCCCCATTACTTTAGTAATTCACTTATAGTTGAATATAAATTATTTTCCAGAACTATCAAAATTTAACACAATTTCACAAAACTGATCACACTTTGAATTTTTAAGTCAATTGCCACCACTTTATTTCGCGAATTTATTTCACTTCTGACACCAGTTGTTGCGAGCGTGGCCTTTGGTTCGTTATTTAAAACACAATATTAAATATTTACTATAAAAGTTCTTTATTTCACTCTAATCTTATACAACTCGTATACCTTCAATTAATCAACTACACTTTAATTATCGCTAATACTGTACTTTCAATTATCGCAATCTAATTACAACACTTTCGCACGTTTATTACTTTCGCTTGTTAACACTGCAACGTCTAAGACAAGACTCTCTTTCTCTAGCTATGACAACTGTTATATTTATACCCTAGAAACCCTCCAGATTAGTCTGGAGTGTGCTATTCGAGAATCCTCTTAACTATTCTATTCAATCTATTCTTGAACCTTCCCGAAGATTGTATCATCGATTCTCCGAACCTGAAGTTGTTTACTCTCCATTGCCAGTAGATGTCACCAGTTTGCTCTTTCTATTGCACGTAACAATATTATTTAAATGAAAGTGTGATACAACGCGAGATTTATTAGATATTCGCGTAGTTGCAAATATATCTATGTACATAACACACATATTATCATTGAATAAATTTATTGGGAATTTTGTTTGGGCGGAAACTGATGGAAAAAATAAATATTTATATCAGTTGGTAATCTGAAAAAAAAAATAAAAATCCAACAAAAGTACCAGAGTACCAAGCTTGCGCTTTGAAATCTGACAGTCAGGGACCAATATGGTCGCTCACGCACTGATAAAGCGGCATTTTGGTTACGCTATTTTATACACAATGCCTACTCTATTAGTTTCCTGCTCGAAGGTTAAGACTGTGATGTGACACATTAAGGGCTTGTTCACTAAATAAATTAAGTTGTAGCCGCTGTCAACCTTGTGAACTTATCGTGCGATAAAAGCCAGTCGCAAATACAGATAGATCTATAGGAAGAGCCGGACGTCACTAAAATATCGCACGGTATCGTATCGCGCTCGTGAACAGGGATTAAAAGCAGAAATCAGCGAACCACCAGCCAACGTTATCATAGCACGATGCCCCATGTAGAAACTGTCACAAGGATACTTCGGCCAAGCTCTAGAGCTCCTTATTTCTCCCTGAACCACCCCCATCCCAATTTTCCTATCTCACCCACCTAAAAAAGAAACAATCGTCAACAGCCACGCTAACAGCTTAGTGTCGCTTGCTGTATTAACAAACAAGGCCAAACCTAAAGAAAGAGTTTTTTTTACCCAATACGTGTTTTAAAGGAAGACAATAACAAGACAATTGTGAAATCAAGGCCAAAATAAAAAGCTTGAGTATTTAACTTAACATAAATCTTAACTGTGAAGTTAGGACTACACATTAAGGATAATATATTATAAATGCGCAAGAACGAATCTGACTATGAGCCGGTCTTTCTATATTAATTTATGTACTCGAAAAATTTTCATAAGAACATTTGCACAGCATATTTTGACTACCTATGTTATGGCCGACGTCTAGCAGCAGCACACAGCGTGGGCCACACGGCGAACGTGCTGCTGACGAGACGCGACCAGACGTTTCGAGTCTGACTGGGACAAGTGCCCGAAAAACGAGTTTGGGAAAAAATAGGAAGAGGAGTCGAGCAGATTCTAGAAAACGAGGATTTTTGTTGCACCTCACAAGAATGCATAGTGAAGTTAATTTTAAAAGAAGTTTTTATTAAAATTCTGATGTAAGGAACCTCTAAGAAGGTCGTCCTTTTGTTCCCAAAAAGTATTATCCCGCGAAGGGTGCATCAGATTAAGTTACGTAATTCTAGAGGAAGAAGGCTGATTCGTGGCTTGTAGATTCCTTTTAATCCTGCAAATACTGTACCTTGGAGATTACTTTAATCATCTCAGTGTGTTGGCAAGTGAATTGCTTATAATCCAATAGTTTAATTTTTTGAGATAAAGTAACCACATAAAATATTGAAAAAGTAAGGTTAAAATATCTGAGGAGATAAAACCGATAATGTTAAACAGGGAATTTAGTCGAATTCCGTAACATCACAACAATCGGAAGCAAAACATAATAAAAAGTGCCAAGCAGAGGAAGCGGCGGCAGCAGAAGCAGAACTTGAAAGTTGATCGAATCTCAAAAATTCTGCTTCTGCTCAGTACGGCCAATATAACGATCTAAAATTTTTATTTCGTTGTTGGCGTCTTTTCTAATAAAAGTGTTCAAGAGATTTGATGCGAGAAATGGAGGAAAACTAATTAATTTTGTTAGAAATAACAAAATTAATTAACAATTACCATCAACTTTTTAAAAATTATAACATCTGATGTGTGTAATTGACAAATCACTGTTTTCTGCTTCTGCTTTCTATGCGGTTGACAAGGCAGAAATGTTGGATTTCTGCTTCTGCTTCTGTCGCTGCTTTCTGCTTTTAATGTGTCACGGCCTTTATTGTGGATTGCCATTATGAAATGTACTTGTCCGCGTCTTTGCATATGATGGAATATGCGCATTGTAGTTAGCCCACAGCAAATATAACTTAATAAGAGATAGGACACAGGCGAAATTTCCGACTACATTTAAAATATACACGGCTAGAAAAGGAATGAAAGATGAAGAAAAAATAATAAAATCAAACTCTTTTTAAAACTTTTACGAATAAAGACGAAAAATGTTGATTTGGCTTAGTTTCTCGTCTTGTCGTGGTGTCCAATGAAAGAATGTCAACTTCTAAGTTGGTGTTACCTGGTGTGCCTCTTGTTAATGCTCATTATCAATGATATCTCTCGGGAGATACATGGTGCTTATTTTCATCTTTGTGCTGATGACATTCAAATCTATGCTGGAGCTCCAAAGGGTGGCCTTCATTCTCTGATATCTGACATCAACGTGATTCTCTCCAGAATGCTTGGGGGTCCCCATGCTAATCGTATTTGCTCGCGAGTCTATTTTGGTCTTCGGACGCTTTATGCTGTGTCGGTTTTTCTCCCAGAGGCGATTCAGACTAGTCTGGTGCGAGCATTAATTCTTCCCCATTTTCTGTATGTAGATGCTGCTGCCTACCCGCTTCCTGCCCTTATTGATATAAAGTGTTAGGGCCGACCCAGACGATAACTTTTTACTTTTCTCATCAGCATGTCACACCGAGCTCGAGGAAACGCACTTCTCTCGGTCTGGGTGCATTCGAATATTCTGTTTGACAGCCGCCGGCATACACGCTGCAGTATTTATCAATGTAGCATATTGCTATATGCAATACGCTACGACCATAACAACTTATTAATAAAGATAAATAAACATGCTGTCATATTTCTATAAATATTCTTTACAAATCAGAAGTGGGATATATCAGAAAATTTTTGGAAAAACAATGGACCCCTAGGACTGTATATTGGCATGTTTGCATTCGTGGGAAATAAAGAAAATAAAAGAAAATAGAATACAGTAGGACGGTAATGCGACTGGACAACAAGGGTGTCGAGCAAAGGTTTTTTTTTTGAATAAATGGAAATCGGTGAGATGAATAAACGTGCAAAATCGGTAAAGCAGTTGCGAGAGGAATTAAAAAGCAAAGGGTTGTCAACAAAAGGTAATAAAAGCAAACTAGTGAACCGATTAAACGAAAGTGACGGTATCATAGAAAGCGTCGATAGAGTTTCAGATATGATGAGTCAACATGATTCGGCGTCTGACGAGGAAGTTGATGTGACGGTCATAAATAAAACAAACAAAATGTCATTAAACGACGCTGCGTTGAGTGTATCAAACATAAGGTATACACTCAGAGAAGTTTCTGAAATTTTACCAGAATTCGAGCCTGAAAATGGCAGAAATTTGTCTGTCGATCGATGGATTAAATTTGATGCTTTATTTCAGGATGTTTTCCTTTTAAAAGTAATCGATAAAAACTAAAATATATTCGAACCGATTTGGTTCGAACATTGTGTAATCAATGGCATCTGGGTTAAAGGGATATAATCTGCATTTTCTAAATCCATTACGAATAGTTTCTGGAAGTGTTTCCATTCTTAATACAGTTGTTTCTAGTAGAAAACAGAATGTTAGTTTGGTTATATTTTCAACACTTCCTGTAGACCTTTGCCAAGTCGACACAGTTCTTCTCCACTCTGACTTTAATAGTCTAAACACGCTTACATCAGCAGGCTGCATAATGTGTGTTGTTCATTATTATGACAATATTCACTTAATTCCAGTGTTAAATGGGATTTATGTCCGTCTACAAAGAATATAATTGGTCTTTGAACATTATTATATTTCAGCCATTTATCTAAGCCAGGGATTCCCAAAGTGGTCAATATCGGCCCATTGGGGTCAATATCGGTTTCCCAGGGGTCGACATAAACGAAAACTGATTTTGGGGGTCGACGAGGTCTAAAAATCGACCCTTAATTAACACAAGCTCTTCAAGATACTGTATAAGTTGCGTTACGTCTACCAACTTGTTATAAGAATGACTAATATTTTAGTAGGAAGTATCATTGTTGTATTTTTAAAAAACTCAACAAGTCTATAAGCGTGCACAAGTTCGTACAAGATGAAAAACTGGGAAAGTCAATAAGCGTCGATAAGTTCGTGCATGATAATGTGTTCGAGCGTACAAGTCTTTCAGGCACGTTTTGACTTGCTCTGTATTTGACGCGTATACGCGATTTAATACTAATGAAATCATGATCAAGTTTAAGTCCAAAAATGCTACTGATATTTTACTAAATAACAAGCTTGCACTTAGGTTGAAAGTTCATTTGCGTTGGAGCTTGAATGATAATACGCTCATCTACTACTGCGTGTTTCACAGACAGCATTTAGTAGCAAAAAATCAGAGTCTAAGATTGCATCAGTCTTTACAATATGTTATAAATGCTGTCAACAAGATTCGAAGCAATTCTTTGAACTCTCGGTTATCTACTCAGCTATGTGAGGAAAACGACGAAGTCTTTACTCGGTTACTTCTGCACACTAAATTTCGAAGGCTATCAAGAGGCTCTTGCTTAGGAAAATTTTCAGCTCTTTTTGAATCTGTTTTGGAGTTTTTACAAGAAAAAGATCCGAATTTGAAAGAAAATCTGAACAATTGTAAAACAGATATTTATTACTTGACTGATATCTTTGGGATGTTGAACAAAGTTATATTGCAGCTGCAGGGTGACGATCTCAACTTGATTAAAACAAAATCAATAATATCGGCCCTTGTGGGTAAACTCATCCTTTAGAAATAAAATTTAACCAGATATATTCACAGTTTCCGTATTTATCAAAATTACCAGAAATGCTTCAAGTCGATGTTATTTTATTATATGTCACTAACTTAGACGCATTACACAAGGATTTTACTAAGAGGTTTGAGGATCTCTTAAATTTACAAATGGATAATAAATCCGTACAATATCACAGCCATAGAAGAAGCCAATGTGATAATGAAAGAGAGTTGATTACCATCAGCACAAACGAGGAGCTTAAGCAAAAGTTCAACCAAGGCTATCAGAAGTTCTGGTTGCAACGCAACATTGAAGCACAGTATCCTGCATTGTGGAACATTGCTGAAAAATAAAAATACCTTATCGCTTTTCCATCATCATACCTATTCGACAAAGGCTTCAGTGTAGTTACAAACAGTTTGACAAAACAAAGAAACCTTTTGAAAATCAACGAACGCGGAGTTTTAAGGCTGCAGCTCACTAATATGTATTGAAACGGATTTAGTTAGATTGGTAGAAAGTCACCAGATTCTTCCATCACACAGAATTTTTTATTTTTTTTATATTTGCTTTGCGATTTTAATGTTTTTTTTTTTCAAAAAAATAAGTACCTACTTAATTATTTTTACGTAATTTGTATTAATAATTATTCATTACACTTGATATTTACTGAATTTTATGTCTATTTATTTTGTTAAATTTTGATGAGAAAATGTTGTCAAGTTTACTCACTTAATCAATCGCCAAGTTTTTAATTGGTAAGTATTATGTATTAATAGGAAAAAGACCTAGTGATAGGAATTTTAAAGTAATCTGGCTATGGGGGTCTGAGGTATCAGTTCATTTTGGGAAAGGGGTCTCTTGCCCATAATAGTTTGGGAATCCCTGATCTAGGCCATTAGCAACGTACTCTAAAAATATGTTTCCCTTCATCCAGAATCGGACAATCGAAGGTACCAATTGGAGGGATCGCTGTTGATCACATCTTTGGGTGGGCGCACATAGGGGAAAACTACGCAAGGTGTGATGACCTCTCGGTTGGGGTTGAAGTTAAATAACACAGTAATAGTATGTTTTTCATTACCTGGTTTGATTTCATATACGTTGCGGTATCCTTTTAAAGCCAATACCCGTCCAGTTTTGGGACATAAGCTGAGCCCAGTTTTATCCCCATTTAAAATTTGTCTGGGATCATTTAGTATGTTTTCAGCTTCGATTGTTTCAAATAATATTTCAATTGCTCGAACCATGATCTAATTGACGCCTCTGTAATAACAGCCCTGCCCTTGGTGATGCCTTCCGGTACACGCTGCACAATTTCAGGATGTCCTTTTAAAAATAATTCGAGCCATGTTCTGCCTGGTCGTCCATCCTTAAATAGAGTTTTCCAGCCATCGTCCTTTATTATCTTCTGTACTGTGTCCAGTAGACCTTTTCTCTAAATGGGAAACCCACATTTGGTCAAGTTAATGTTTAGGAATATGTATCCTAATTTTCAGTACGACAGTAAGATAGAGCGATAGTATTCAAGCGTAAGTATAATGGTTCTTCATCTACTCACAGTGGAATAGACATAGATCTAGATGGGACTCTCTTCAAAGGTGTAGTCGTAGAAACCTTGTATGATGATGGTTCTTGAAGGCTTACGTTTCTTGCAATTGTAGTTTTATTGCTGTATTGATTTGCGTAGTTGTATCTTATATCGTCGGTGGATGATACCTGAAAGTAACAGCCAAGCTATCCCTGTGACAGCTGGCGTAATGCAGAAAAGCTAATATGCAAGTGGGAGTTATTGAGCAAGAAGCGTGTTGTAAACTGGTCCTTAGTTGACACAATGGCAACAAGAGAGTTACAGTGGAACCGCTTAGAGCAAGTTGATTTAGTACCAGCAGTACATTTGGAAAGTAGTCGAAGAGCGAATGAGGCGATCTTGTTCATTCGACCTTGACACGACTTAGAAGTCCGTTGAGTTCGTAACGGAGGCGTGCCAATTGCATGGAGGTTGACAACACCTTCTCCTCACCGGCACTTTCAGTGTTGGCTGATCTTCCTCTTGATGTATATTTTTGTGGATTAGCTATTCTGAAAATTAATATTATTTACAGAATTCGCAATCAAATTCATAGTCATCCGGGGGAACAATATTTAGAACGATGTTCCTCTTTTAATTGTTTATTTATTTTTAGTTTATTTTATTGTCTTCCAGCTTGTTTTCTTTCCTTAATATAATTTTATTAGTTTTAAAGTAAAAACGTTAAAGTTTTGTTGAGATGACGTGCTCGTCTTTTGGTAAAAAATCCAAAACTAACAACACTACAACTGTCTATTTTTTACATCAATTTTTTGTTTAAAAAAGCCTACCTAGATAAAGACCCCTTGGGACGTTAGCAAGGTATCTCAAGGTATTTTTAAATCGTATTTATTCACAGCGTATACAGCGGCATTTGCAATCGGTCGAATATGCAGTTCGGAATGAAGTGTCGCCACAAATGCACCATTTCACTATTTTTTTATTTTTTCTTCTTCTAAAGGAGTAAGGATAGTAGATGGGCCAAGAGTCGAAATTTCTTCAGGAAGTTTTCCACTTAGCTTATCCTGTAGTGCGTAGTTCTTGACACTCCGAATTTTCTAGCTTCCGTTATTGACTTTCCATCTATCCGAATGTTATCTAAAGCTGCTTTTAGGCTATCTTCTGTGTATGATCTTGATTTTGAATCCATCCTGTTAAAAAAAAACATGTATTCCAACTACGAAATTTGTACTATGGCCGTAAATAAATTCTTCCAAGCAAAAGCTGCGTTAGATACATGACGACACAACTCCATAAAGCATTTATATTATATTTTATTTTATGATTTAAATGACTGTAGTATAAATTACTGCAATAGCTTGGAGTATATTTAATAAAAAAAATATATTTTTTGTTATGCCGTCAAGTTGATTTCTTTGAAAGAAAGTGGACTCTCAAAGAAAACGTTTCCAAAAGATTTTATAATAATATTAACTTAATATATAAATTAATTTTGTTTATTAATGAAATATCCTTCTGATTTTCTAAAAAAATATTCATTATAATTGTACTATTAAGTTACCTTCCTTCTTTAAATTATTGGCCGGTATATAGTACATGAAATCTAATCTCCAGCCATATGTGGCTGGTTATTCAAAATTCAGCAGAAAACTGTTTCAAAAACCCGCCAAGATAATTTTGTTATTACTATGTAATTTTTCGTTACTTTCCGACCAATTTATTAATTTTACACTTATTTTTCAAATAAAATGCTACTTATGTACATGTAATAAAAGTCGCGCGAGTTACATATATTAATTTCCCAGACATTCCAAAGAAATCTGAAGCGACAACGGATCTACCCGATCCATATAAAATACAATCTAAAGAAAAACCTATGGCCTGGTAAAGTCCATAAAGAAATAACGTAAAGCTTTTTCCGCAGTGCTCTGCATAAATTTGTTCTCACAAAATATGAAATTATCTTTCCCATGAAAATAAGTGCTTACCTGCACAAAAAGTTAAACCCGAATAAAGTATATCGTTATCAAGTGAGATCTTTGTGTTAACCCCAAATCTTGGTGCTCCTAATTTGAATCCCTCTCCAAAGTGAAAATCTATTTTTTTTTTGAGAGGCAAATAACAAAATATATATCTGGCGCAGTCGGTAGGATCTATTCAGTAGAAGAAGGATCCAGTGAAACGAACCGAACAGTGTGCCAAGTGCATAAAGTGGTGAAACACAGCAGTTTAAAGCAATATTTAGTAAACCGCGAAGAAACATCCACTGTAACTGAGACACACTGGACAGGAGGAACCAAAGACCGACTGCGCCAGATATATATTTTGTTATTTGCCTCCAAAAAAAAAATTAGATTTTCACTTTGGAGAGGGATTCAAATTAGGAGCACCAAGATTTGGGGTTAACACAAAGATCTCACATTTAACACTATCTTACTTAAGTATTCTTATTCTTAAGCGAACACAAATAAGCGAAACTTATAAGAGTAGAATAACCGAAAAATTATCCGTTTTTATTTCAGGTGAGTATAACTTGGACGACCGATCATGACTGACTTACATATTACCATTTTATTCCTATATTCCTACATTCAACTTAACTTGGAGACAACGTGACTTAACTTTTTGTGCAGGTAAGCACTTATTTTCATGGGAAAGATAATTTCATATTTTGTGAGAACAAATTTATGCAGAGCACTGCGGAAATATGGACTTTACCAGGCCATAGGTTTTTCTTTAGATTGTATTTTATATGGATCGGGTAGATCCGTTGTCGCTTCAGATTTCTTTGGAATGTCTGGGAAATTAATACATGTAACTCGCGTCACTTAAGCACAATTAAGACGATAAACTTACTTCCGCGCACTGCAAAGGGTAGACTTGAAATAAAATGAAAGCTGTACTAACAGGAGTGCGCAATATATTGTCAAACCTTTTATAATATTGCCATCTTAAACAAGATAATAAAAAATACTACTTGTTTTTTTTCCACAACGTACATGTATATTTTAAATTTACATATAATGTAACAGCCAACGCGTTTCGTCTTATCAGGACATCATCAGGGCTTTTGTTGTACTGAGGGAATGATTGATTTAGCTGCTAAATAAACTCTCATGGGTAGCTAACGCATGCGTAATGTACTAAAATTCACATTCAAAAGTGGGCTGTTGTTTTTAAAATCTAGCTGATCATTTACTATAAAGCAGCCATCATCCTTAGCTTTTTTAATCTCAAAAGTTTCATATCTATCTAGTAATTTTTTATCAGATAAATTGTGTAATAATTTAATGTCGTCTGCATTAGGCTTATGTCCGGTTAAGCTAAGGTGTTTAGCGAAACCGGAATTAGGGTTTGCAGCCTTTGAGCTATTTATATGCTCCTTGAATCTTGTTTTAATTGATCCGCACAATTCAGCTTATAGACCCCGCATTGGTCAATTTCATTGATTTTAGGTTTAAATTTGTTGTTGACTAGAATATTTTTTAGAGTTCTGTTGTTAAAGAAGGCTGGCTTTATGTTTTTTTCCCTAAATAATTTATTTAAACATCTGGATATCTCGCCAAAGTAGGGGATCCTTCTCCATTTTATTGGGTCATTATCCAAACATTGTTGTTCGAAAGGAAAAGTCATTGAAATAGCTTTTTTGTAGTGCTTTTGCGTCAGTAATTTGTAGATAGTTCTATTACTATACCCATTGTTTCTAGCGATCAGTTTTATTGTCGTGAGTTCTTTTTTGAAATTTTCTTGATTTAATGGTATATCTAACAATCTATCAAGCATGGAGTGAAAAGAGGACATCTTAATATTCCACGGGTGTAAAGAAGATCTAGGTATTATTGCGTCTGAATAAGTATCTTTTCTATATATATTAAAATCTAGTTTGTTATCCGCTAAAGATATAGTCAGGTCTAAAAAATTAATAGATTTATTACCTAATTCTAATGTGAATTTTATGTTATTGTCAAGTCTATTTAAAACATTAGTGAGGAAATTATTTAATTGTCTATTTGTTCCCGTCCAAATACAAAATACGTCGTCGACGTAACGCAACCAAACGAGAACATGTTTTACAAGGGGATTTTCTGAGTTAAAAAGGATTTCCTCTAGATGGTTCATAAAAAATTCGGCTAGAAATGGAGAAAGGGCAGATCCCATGGCCAGACCATCGTTTTGTAAATAAATTTTGTTGTCAAACATGAAATAATTTTGTTCTAGGCAAATATTTAACAAATTGATTAATTGTGAGGATTGTGATGTGTCGGTTAGTTTCCTATTAATTGTCTCAGTTAGCAAATCTTTTAATTTTTTAACAGGAACCGAAGGGAAAAGGCTGCAAACGTCAAATGATACCAGTTTCGAGTTTTTTGGTAAGTTAAGGTCTTTTATTCTTTTGACTAAGTCTTTAGTGTTTTTGATAGAGTATTTGGGCTCAAAATTGATCAGAACTGGCACCAAGCTGTTCAATTCTCTGCAAAGCCTCTGTGCAGGCGCATTAAAAGAAGCTGAAACGGGGCGAACTGGTATATTATTTTTATGTAACTTTGGAAGTCCATAAACTAAAGGTATAGAAGGATGGCTATTTTTTAGCAAATACATTTTTTTCCTATCGAAAATTTTTTCTGATCTATTTACAGTTTCTTTTAATAACCTATTAAATTTGTTTGTCGGATCATAATTAATTTCTGTTAAATTCATTGAGTTTAAACAATCTGTCATTTTTTGGCTATAAGTACTTTTATCTAAAATCGTAATTGAATTGCCTTTATCGGCCTTGCATAGAACTAAACTATCTGTCTTCAATTTCTCTTTAATTCCTTTAAGTAATCTATCATATTGTGTGTTATTATTATTAACATATCTAATACCTGATTTAATTAAACTTGAGCAATTAGATTTAGTTTCCATATCATCGTCATCAAAAGCCGCGTCAGTATGAATAGCTAAATCCAATATGTGTGCTGGCTTCACTTTCAATGTCGGTGCAAAGTTCAACCCATGTCGTAAATGAAATTGACCAATGCGGGGTCTATAAGCTGAATTGTGCGGATTGTGATGCTATTTACATTGGACAAACTAAAAGATCAATTAAAACAAGATTCAAGGAGCATATAAATAGCTCAAAGGCTGCAAACCCTAATTCCGGTTTCGCTAAACACCTTAGCTTAACCGGACATAAGCCTAATGCAGACGACATTAAATTATTACACAATTTATCTGATAAAAAATTACTAGATAGATATGAAACTTTTGAGATTAAAAAAGCTAAGGATGATGGCTGCTTTATAGTAAATGATCAGCTAGATTTTAAAAACAACAGCCCACTTTTGAATGTGAATTTTAGTACATTACGCATGCGTTAGCTACCCATGAGAGTTTATTTAGCAGCTAAATCAATCATTCCCTCAGTACAACAAAAGCCCTGATGATGTCCTGATAAGACGAAACGCGTTGGCTGTTACATTATATGTAAATTTAAAATATACATGTACGTTGTGGAAAAAAAACAAGTAGTATTTTTTATTATCTTGTTTAAGATGGCAATTAAAATAAACTTATTCCACCAAGTGTTATCCATAAAATCAGTGAACTTTTATAATACTTAGACAACAAACCAGTTTTTTGAAGGAGACATTTCAAAGGATTGTAATGTGTAAACAGTGGCGGATCCATGGGGGGGGGGGGGGGTCATGACCCCCCCCCCTGCCCACAATTTGAGAAAAAATATTTAATTAATTGAGTTATTTGAAAAAATAATTTTTTTTATTTTATACTTTTTTTATTTATATAATTCAACTTAAAAAAAAATTTTATTCCGAAACTTAAAAAAATAAAAATTTATTTCAATGAATGCTATGCATGTGATGTATGTGTATAGGTTTTTCTCGGAATTTGGGTTTCGGACCTCAGAGAAACACTTCCCAAGCCACGAAACAGACTCCCTCGCTACCACATCAGAGCCCTAACTTAACTTAGTCCTAACTCCTTTTATATTTCGGGGCTTACCTTAATCGAAGGCAATCACTCTACGCCGTTTCAGGAAGCTATGATTAAGACAACTCGCACACTTTTTTACTTTTGCTTTGTTCACAAACTTTTTCTTTCACAAACTCCCTCTTATGGTTATTTTCACAAAACGTTTATTTTTTTTTCTTATCGCAACTTCTATTTTCTTTACCTGTTTACAATTAGTGTTCAGCCTACCGCGGCGGACGATAGTTGAAATGAAATTTAATATTTTCATAAATATCAAACCATCGTCTTGCTATCGTGCATACATTGTTGCACCCAGAATGTATTCCGCTCGCGACAATTTGCTGAAAGGCGGCTTTTTGGTGAAAACTTGATCGTTTAAATCTTCACCGAGTAAATTTTCTGCGCCCGATATGTATGTAGGTATACATATATGTACATACATATCGTATTTTTATTTTCGACAAATCTTACTGAAGGTAAGATTTGTCGTGAGGCTTTTTTCTATTGAAACGACTTGGGTTGAAATTTAAAACTTTTATTTGTCCCAAGTCGTTCTATGGGAAATACTTTTTGTTTTAACTGAGGAATTTGAATCAATTTCTGATGGCAATTTCACACACTCTAACACTCCTAACATTCTAAAATATTTGCAGCGTTCTTACGTAAAACCACTGACATTTAAAATATGGACTGACTACGTCCATAGAAATACACTGCAGAAAGTGGGCTCATTTCTATATAGCGTTCTCTTTCGATCTAAGCACCAACTACTAATTCGCACGTCACATAGAAATGTGACCTAACTCAAAATTTGTCGTTTTTGAGTTAATTACACCACGAAATTGGCATATTTCTATCTGATTGTTTTTGCCGCTAGATAAAGATAGTATCACTTTTCTGTTACTTAAGAACAGAGATATTCTTCATAGAACAGTGTGTCAGTGTCACTTTTTGACTTGTGACGATCTTTATAACAAACGTAAATATGTTTTCGACATTTTAACAGTATTATTTTAAATTGTGTCACTTTTCCACAAAACAGCAATTATTTCTTACAAATTATATTATGAGTTATGACATTTTTCCACAAAGTTCAAAGTACGGAATTTAATTCTTAAAAATCGTATTTTGAGTTGTGCCACTTAAAAAAACTTGTAAAAATATCTATTTCTCAACAAAGAAAAGCGACACAACTTAAGAGGATGCGGGATTAACAGCTAACCTCGCCAACTGCGGTAACAAAATCTTAAAATTTCTTTTATATAAATCTTCAGAAATATATTTACTAACAAATTTAAGAGTTCAGACTATTTTTAGCAAACAATTACTACGTTAAGCTAGAATTAATTCTATGTACAGCTTTTCGTTTTTTCGCTCTCCTGAAAAGTTGCATTTTTTGAGTTGGTCACTTTCCTATGTAACGTGCGAACTGAGAAAGGGCTGTAAACAATAAATAAATAAGTGGGTTTGTCGAAATAAATGTTTTTAAATTAATTATTTGGGTTAATAGAAATTCGAGAGGTTTCACTTTTCAACTTTCCGCCAATGGATTTTTCAATGTTGGCACCGACGTATGAACTATTTTTGACACAAAAAATTGTACCCGCATGAAATAGCATATCGAGCATTCCATATTATATATGCCAGTGTGTAAAACTGAGAAAATGTGGGCTTGAATGACTCCTGCAGCAGTTTGGTTTGCACCCTATTCTATTAAAAAAATTAAAATTAGTTTTTGTAAAAAAAAAGTATACTAAAAAAGACACATCATCCACACCGGTACCTAGTTCTAGGTACTGCGGTGGCTATGCAAACCGGCGTTGGATGTTTTTTGTTTTTTTTTTGTTCATGATTTAATTTGTAAATTGACCCCCCCCCCCTAATTTCAATGCTAGATCCACGCTTTATTTTGGTACTTATGCTAGAGTGGCCGGGAACTAATGATGGCCAGTAATAGGTGCGTTTACCCTACTATGTGTTTCGAATAGAGAAAGATAATGGGGTGAGACAAAAAGGACTTAAAAGGGCTTTATCTAAGGTAATAAAATAAAAGAAATTTTAAAAGAAATTTCTGAGATTTTGGATTTCCAGTAAAAAAAAATGTGATATTTCGTGGAAAAAGTCTGAATTAAAGTTTATATATCTCAACAACTATCTTATTTAACGCCCTCAAAACAACGTTAATTCAAGAATTACTTTTCTGCCTTAAGGCCTAACCACAATGTGCATATGCTAGCATATGCAAAGATACGAGCAATTGCTTTTCATAATAACAACCCACAATAGGAATAAGAAGTCGTTCGTCAAGTTTTAATTCCTTTCGTCAACTTCTGTCTGTACGCTCGTGATCGTACTTTGCATAAGCAAATTTGACAGTTTGTGTAAATACTATACAAATGTTAGTGATGCATAAGGAAGCATTCGTGATATTTTCAAGTCTTGCATATGCAAGGTTATGCACATTGTGGTTAAGAGGAGTCAGTACCAAGATTTGCAAGTTTCATACATTTTTCAATGCAAATTTCTGGCAAACTATTTGTACTAGAATAATGACTTATATCTTAAATTAAAGGTACCGAAGAGGTCTAGTAAATAACGTCGAGAAAAATAAAAAAATATGTATTGGTATGGAGATATTAGGTCGGAAAATTGTAAAAAATGGTAAAAATTGATTTTTTTCAAATCAAATTCCTGTTAGTAGGTATTCTCATTTCTTTAGATTGTGACTATTTAAGAAAGATAAAGCCTAAATCTAGCAAATAACGTCGAGTTTTTTCATTTTTAGTGGGGCTTTTTTTAATTGTTTAACTCTAATAGTACTTGTTTTTTCTCTCGATATTTCACGGACGAGAAATTGCAATATTTCGTTGAAAGCTGTAGAAATATAAAGCAAAATAGTATATTTACCAATTATGTGCAAAATAAAATTTAGGAGAGTTCATTCTCGTTAAAAATTTTCAATTTCTTTGAACTGCAAATTTTCATTTTCGTCTTAAATTGTCGCATGTTTGGTTTCTGCCTTTTACGCTAGATGTCTCTAATGTAACTTGTGGTCTAGGTCTATGCTAATTTTATATGAATTTTCATACTTTCAGGACACACACCTACGTATAGTAAGTTTTATTGCCTACAGGCTCGCTGGTATCTAAATTGAAATTTTTGCTGAGTACTGACTCCTCTTAAGACATTAAAATGCTATCCGTCATTGCGTAGTTTTAAAGATATAAAGAAAAATGCAAAACCCTGCACTTTGATGGTGGAATATCCTTTTAAGTCGAATTCTTGCAAGGATGACATTCTTATCTGAAAGACCCTGTATGTATATTAATGAATGAATATTGGTGTTGTTATTGTAGATGAAAAATATTCCAGTTCCAATTTGTTTGTCCGAATATTTTAATTGGTAGTATTGGACAAGGTCTGTACATCTTTAATTGGTAAAATAGTTCTGAGTTCTGGTTCTAGATGCTTAAAAAAAATCGATTATTTATCGACTGAAAAGATGCATTTCAATAAATTCAACACTAGAAAAAAAACTTTAAATCCCCCAAGCATGCGAAGATAAGATAGCATTTCTTTTTGTTTGTTTCTAATCAAAATCTATCACCTAACGCATTTTTGTCTACCGCTACTTCTGAAACACCCTGTGTACAAATCTTGATAAAAGTGAGTGATAATATAAAATGATAACGCTATGTACTTCGTTCCAAAATTGAATTATTATAATAATTAGTTGTTTCTTAGTGTATTATGTATTGATATTTTTTTTTATCAAATTCTCTTTTTAATTTAACAATATTTCAATTTAGTACATATTAACACATTTGAGTAAGTAAATTCCAGGTGTACAGACAAAATGTCTATTGTTGTACCGAGCAAATAAGGTAAAAAAAAAAAATGGCAATTGACAATATATCCAATTTGAAATTGAATTGATGACAAATGTATTCATGTCATATATATATATATTTCCAAAATTAGTAGAAGAAAAACTGTCAATTAATAATAATTCTTTTGAGAAAATAAATAATGCCAATCCAAATTACTTGCCTTAACTATAGTTCAGTGTACCAGTTAGCCCAGTTTCTATGTACAACGATGTTTGATGGCAATATAAATTGATACTGGCTGTGAGACATTGTCAATGCAAAATTAAATGCAACCCAAAATGAATTTCGTCTGTAGATGTTGTTTTTTATAACATATTTATTATAGTGATCGTTTGTTTATATTCTTATACGTAATTTTATTTAAATGTAGAAATTACAGTTAGAAAATAATTTGAAATTCACTTATGTATAAAGATAACAACGCAATCATTATTTAAACATAACTCCAGTGACATTTTAAGTTATAATTTATTGAAAAATTTTATCTCAATTATCGATGTAATTTTAGACTTTTCTTATCCTGCAATCAAGTGGTCAATACTTAATGATAACCGTATCAGTTTACTCTTACTATAGCATATCAGATGTGTTTTTAGTAAATTGATTAAATGAGAGAGGAGACATTGCTTCCAACGAACACAGATATCTTATCATTTGTGATAATATGCCAGTTTTTTTTTGAGTTTTTCATCCATCAACGCATGCGCACTTGGGCATTCGCAATTCTTTACAGCTAGAAATCAGTCGGGGTCATGTGTTGTATTTTATATTGTATGTCTATTTAAAAGTTTCCTCTAAATAGTGCTAATAGGGAAGAAATAGTGAAAAAATATCTTATATTTACAAGTGTTAAGTAAAACAAAACAAAGAGAAATTTACAAAATGCCTAAAATAGAATGGGCCCCCGTCTTTGTGCCAATTGAAAGACGCCTCCAAACACTTGCTGCAGCATCTTGTATGCTTCTTCTGGTGGTAGGGGAAATGATTTGCTTTACATTTTTCGCCGCACTTTTGGTAAGTTTTATTTATTTAACTAAGTGACTATAACAATATATAAACTAATATTAAACTAGCTCTACACGCCACATGGATATATTTTTGAGTTCGTTCTTACTCGATTCGAATTCAGTCTCATAAGTCAAATAAATTTGTTTGATGCTTTTGTGAAGGGAATTTTAGCCTGATATTTCTCAAACAAGTACATATTAAGTAAACATTGCACGGACGAAAATGGAACTTATATGAAGTTGGTATATTGAAAAATAACCTAATATAGGTATTATGAGTTATACTTAAACTTAATATTGCCCGTTTATATTACAAAGCAGAGGTGTGCCTTTTCTAAAACCGAAAATAAATATTCTTAATCATATAGTTGTGGTATAGAAGTAACTGAGAATGCATTGCTTCACAATGAGTCAGTCAGTGCTGATTATCTAGAATGGGTTTAAAGCGATGATTAAGCACTTCAGATGTATCAATATGTGATCATTTAACTGTAGTTCACGTTGTTATCTCGATAGCGACACAAACGAGCTGTGTTTATTATATTTTTAACGATTTTAAGCCAACTTGCACTCAGAATGCGCTACAATGCTACAAAAGAAACGGTCTAGACTTAAAACAACTTTTTGAGTTTATTGTCAAGTGAAATTTGGTTAATTCAAGTATGTGGCACTTATAGCATAAATGTTCCGTTAATTGTTGACAAATAACACACATTTCGTTGATAAAATTGAGTAAATTATTAAAAAGCAATACCCAAAGTGCTTACTTTAAAATGATTGTGAACAAATGTATAATCTTTGTCTGTTACAAAAAAATTTATATACTTACTTTATCTGAATGTGTAAGTGAAGTAGGTACAATAATTCGAAACAAAGCAATAAAATAATTTACGTGCCTAAGTTAAAATATATGGTTTAATTAATTATATCTCGCTAAGCAGATGAATTGATTATTAAATTCATTTATTCGATACTCAATGTGTTCAAATTTTCTAAGCTCTCGAAAATCATAAATCAAATCCCAACAGAACTGTTATATTACACCTCAGTTTACTTGATTATTGGATAAAAAGGGAAAATCTAAGGCCTGAATCTTATAGAAACCAAACCCGATAAAATACATTATATACCACAAACTTCATTAAAAAAGTTTATTTTATTTTAATTGGGTTTCTTTTACGCAGTTTGAAATCTGTTTCAAGTGTAGGGGTACTCTTTAGTACACATCATATTCTAGAACGATTCCATGCTGCGAGTTCTTGGTATGTTGTTTGAAGAAAACTATTTATTATGATTGCTTCATCTAATTTCCTTGGAAAGCTATAATCGTTTTGCATATATCTAATATCTTAGACACACAGTGGTTCTAATGAATAATTAACTAATGACTCGTTTTTATACCCTAGATGAAATCATAGGGGTATACTAAGTTTGTCATTCCGTTTGCAACACCTCGAAATAATGATGGTAGAGCAAAATGGATTGGACACCCATTCATTATATTAAAAGTTATTTCGATTTTTGCATGTCCGTCCGTCCGTCCGTCTGTGCGCACGATAACTCGAGATCGCGTATACTTAAAGAGCTGAAATTTTGTACACGCACTTTAAAAAAAAATAAAATTAAGTTCGAAAATGAGACAAATCGGGCAACTCCTTCGTGGGGTTGCCATATAAAAATTTCGTTTTCCGCTATTATTTGGACACTGCCTGAGAACGCATCGACGTCGAGAGCTGAAATTTCGTACATGATGTTTTTACTACATTAGCAAATAAAATGTCAAAAATGGACTAAATCGGGCAACTCCTTCTTGGTGTTGCCATATAAAAATTTTGGTTTTTTACGTATACTTTGAAAACGATCAGTCCAAGATATTTTTATTGTACTAAGAACTTCTGCAGAATACGAAATCCTATAAAATTGGTTATTACCATTTTTTCTGTGCGACAAACTGTTCTAGAAATATATGCGAAAAACAACTTCAAAATCAATACTTGAATAGATCGGTGACCATACGAAATTTAATACGGGCATTCATCTAGGGTATCATAAAAATTGGTCTTAGACCAATTCTAGCTTTTTTACTTGTTTTTCATGAGTTTTAGTGTCAAACTTGTTTCGACATACTTCTAACAGTGAAAAACAGCAAAGTGGATCGAATCGACGCAATAAATTTAGTTTTATTTACTTTATTTGCCTATTTAACGATTTGGAAATAAAAAAATAAAAAATTATATTAAAAAGTATTTTGATATATCGCACATCGGCAACGAGAGTGTCAAAACACAAGAAATGTAGTTTTTGGGAAATCGGATTTTATTATTTTTTGTATCAGAAAATCTTTAAAAATTGCATTTCAATTTTACTTTTATTTTTGTGCGCTATCTCTAGTAAGTAACTTTATGAAATTAAACGAGACTGAGCTTTACTTACGAAAAATTGTAATTTTTAGCCTAAATATATATCAGATTCCGTTAGAGTTATTATCTTAATATTTTATGTTTTCAATTTTAAAAAGTGGTAAAAGTGAAAAAAATTAACAAATGGAAGTTGATTTAATTGAAGATTTGTGCTTTCTATTAATTTGCAGTACCATTTTTATTCCATTTTAATTTTTACATTGCACTTTCAATCATTTATTAATAATTTAATTGTTTGGACACATCGCGTTCTTGCGGAATGAGCGATTCTTAGTGCACTATACTTACGGAAAATTGGATATTTAAACTTAACGAAAGCTCCCCTCACACGAGTTAAAGTTAATTTGTGTACGCCTGTTAAATTAAAGGACGCGTTCGTTTTACGTAAGTAAATGTACTTACGTATACTTCTATTGTAGTTCAGCCTTATTCCTGAAATTAATTTTTCATGTTTTCTTAGTCTTAGTTTAGACGAACTTCTCATAGTTAATAAGCTTAGTCTATATGTTACTGCAACATATTCTTTCATTTCTTCTAGTATTATAATTCTAAGTAATTTGTTTCCTATTGCTTTCTGCTTCTGTTTCTTTTCCTATTATAGTTCAAAAGAATTTTTCTATAACCCTAAATGTCTTTTGTAGGTACTAAGGTTAATTTTCCTCAGTGTACAAGTTATTGCTGCTTGCTTAATAAGTTTATTCTAGGAAAAAGTTCAAGTTCAAAGATCTTACTTACCTAAGTAAATTTACTTAAGTGTGGCGAATGCGCCGTTTAAATTTAACAAACGTACACAAATTAAGTTTAAGGCTCAGAGGGGAACTTTTGTTAAGTTTAAATGTCAAATTGTCGTAAGTAAAGGTGCGGTAAGAGGGTGAACTACAATAGAAGTAAATAACTTTACGAAATTGAACGAGACTGAGGTTTACTTACCAAAAATTGAAATTTTTAGCCTAAATATATATCACATTCCATAAGAGTTATTATCTTGAGATTTAATGTTTTCAATTTTAAAAAGTGGTAAAGTGAAAAAATTTACAAATTGAAATTGATGTAATTGAAGATTTGTGCCTTCTATTAATTCGCAGTACCATTTTTATCCGTTTTAATTTTTACATTGTACTTTTAATCATTTCGTAATAATTTAACTATTTGACACATCGATTCTTACCGCACTTTTACTCGCTGTAATTTGACTTTTAAACTTAACGAAAGTTCCCCTCACACGAGTTAAAGCTAATTTGTGTACGCCTGTTAAATTAGAGGGCGCGTTCGCTGTACGTAAGTAAATGTACTTTCGTATACGTCTATTTTAGTTCAGTCTAAAGTTCGAGACTGCCTTTCTTTTGGCACACTCAGTTCGTATTTTTGTGTGTTGTAACGCTATCGTTTCCGAAGTGCGATATATGTAGTTTGTCCACGGTACCGAGAATAAAAGTATTATCATTAAATTTTGACACATGTGCTCTGACGTAATTTCTTCCATTAATGTATAATATTGAAAACACAGAGAGAGGAGAGAGAGTATTGTGTTCTCTGTACCGTGCTTTCCTATACATTACACGACATTTCGTCCACTAATCGTGGAACGTGGTTCGAAATGAGAATATGTTGTATTCTCTATACCATGGTTTATGCTTTATATTTCCTCCTTTTATTTTTTAACTGGGCAGGTGCATATCAGAACTTCAGATGTATATTATGTTACAAAATTCATTCAGTTTTAGTACATTAGTGCTCTAATGAAGGAAAAAAATAGCTTTAGTATGCATAATTATGATCTGATTCTCGAGCCATAGTTATGAATACTATGTGACACGGCATCTTAATGAATTCATTAGATCGTGCTGTGTGTCTGCCGTATAAACTAGAGCAGAAAGTATCCGGATAATTTACTATCCGGATTATCTGAGATAATTAGTATCCGATTACTCAAATTCCGGTATCCGGATAATCCGGATCCTAGTATCCGGATTCCAACTATCAAGATCTAAATCTAAACTATCCGAATCTGGATCCGAACTATCCGGATCCAGACTAAGTAGAAAAAGGTCAAAATTTCTTCCAGATTGCATTGTTTCATTGGGAAAATATAAATTTCATGATATTTTCATTTTCTCAATGAAACAACAAAATTTTGAAGTTTATTGCTTAGTCTGGACTCGGATCTGGATAGTTCGGATCTGGATGCGGATAATTCGGATCCGGATCTCGGGAATCGGATAGTACGCCGATCCGGATATCCGGATATTAGCAAATCCGGATCCAATTTTCAGCTCTAGTATAAATCTGAATTATAGACATTAGTAAAGCGGGAGAGTATAAAACAGTAATAGAAATGCTTTCGCAAATTTCTTTTTTGATTAAATGTAAAGCATTGCTATGATGCGTGTCCTCATGCGCTTTAAGCAATTATGGAAGTAATATATGTACCTAAGAGTGAACCTTAATATCAATAGCGCAATGTAATAAAATGCTGGCGATATATTAAGGTCAAGATTCTGTACCGAAAAACAAATCAATTAAATTTAAATTTCCTCCAAATTTCAAGAAAAAAAAAAAATAAATAAAAGATTTTTAGCGATTTCTTCAAATATATTTATAGAGATGGTATTCCATTTTTTTTTAAATTCAAGGAAGTGTTATAAAATATGTTTCACATCTTCAAAACTAACCCCAAATTTCTGGTTTAATGACTTTTCAAAGTCCAAATCAAATAAAATAATTTAAATTTTGGCATTTAAAAATGAGTGGGAGGTTTTTTTTAACCCACTTAAAGATAATTGGACATACTGCTAATTAAAGAGACCTTTCTCCAGTCCTTCGAAATAGACAATAGAAGTGAGGTTTCATTTTGAAAATGGTTGACATAAACTTTATTTTACAAAATGCTCCACATATTCTCTTTTTATTTTGGCCCGGATGTAGTTTAACGATCTTTATGAACAGCGACGTCATCTTGTTGAAAAATTCAGCTAAAATTGGCAGTCTTGCTTTTCAAAAATATAATGTACCTGCTCTCCACTATTTATTAGTGTCATCGAATTTAAACCGAAAGAATGACCTGTAATAAAAAAAATAAAGTCACAATAAAGTGAAATTAATAATTTTCATGATTCTCCAAGGAATTTTTCCTAGATCCTAGATTTTTTCATAGTCACAGAGCTTTCTTTTGGTTTTGTCTTTGGATATAGGTATCCAGTCAATAACTTTGCTCACAGACAATCTAGAGACATTTAGTTTAAGCTACACTTTAACTTTGATACTGCGAATTTGATGACAATTTGTCATTGTGTCCATGTAGATAATTATCCAGTTACCTTATGAGTTCTAAATAAAATTCTGAACTATTTTGTGTGGCAGTTATTTTCGACTACTTATAAATTGAATTGTTTAGAATTGAAATGATGTATGTCCAAAAAACCAAAATTTACAGTAGAGGAAAAAAATAGTTTGCTTTATTTTCTTTCCAAAAAAGTTTGCATGCAATTTTGCTATTTTATGAAAGATTGCATGGAATGAAAATGAAAAAGTAAAATAAAGCAGGGAAAAAATCAAAACTGGCTGGACAAAAAAAAACATATGTATGTATATGTAATGGACATGTCTTGCTTTAATTCCTAATGATAATTCTACACATAATTTCGCAAAAAAGGAATGATTATACTACATAATATATTTTAAAATCAAAAGCTTTCCTAATTGAAAGTGTGATTTTCTTAATATCTTCCGTAGTCGTAGATTTTAGACTTAGGAAGAGTGCTAAATTAAGCCGTCAATATATTCCCGAACTCTTATTACGCCATCTTGGCTGTACACAAAAGAATAAAATGATGAAATCTGGAAACTCCTTTTTTTTCTTTGGGAATTTTTGTTCCTATTGATTCTATGGATAGTACATTCTTTTTAAAATATTATGACCACCAGTTTTTAAAGTCAAGCACTATTTCATTATCTTCCAAAAGATTCACAGTGAAGTTCTCTTTATTTGCGGATGCGATGAGATTGGCGTATTCCGGAGGAGTATAAATCCGATCTTGCTTTTTTATAAATCGTTTTATTACACCAAAATGACGAACACATGGTAAGCATCCACGGATGGGTAGCAAATGGTAAACCTTTTCAAAACGTTTGATTATGGTAAGGGTCAAAAGGATTCGTTCCATATCATCGTTACGGTTTTGACCGCCACAACCATCTGATAAACAAATAAATTTCTTGTACAGTTGTCGGAAGATTTTTGTTTATAAAATCGTAAATAAAGCTTGCCACCTCATTAGGACTTTTCTTGGCGATACTTTCATCGTATACATATAGATAGCAATGGCCCATTTTTAAATCATGTATTGCAAAAGTGTTTACCAATAATTGCCGATAATAAATATTTCTTGTATTGGTATATGAGGCAAAGGTAAATTTTGCATAAGATCAACAACAATTCCATATACACTATTATTTTCTTCGCATCTTTTTGAAATTTCGGTAATTTTGCTGTAAAACTTTTTAGCTCTCTTTTCATGTACCATCTTTTCGGTAACTGTCACCATTTTATCACTGTTATTTAAAGGCTGAAATACAATGAATGGGACACGCATTTGTCGACGTCAAAATAATTTTCGAATATATGTTACGACATTAGGGCATAGCAAATGCTGCGACATGATAATGTCGTCGTCAAAAAGTAGAGCAAATTTTTAAAATTGTCGTTGAGCAGTGCGACAATTGAGTTTGACAGTTCGTGTGTTGGTACATTTGACGTACCTTTTTTTAAAACTGGCATCACTGCATATAAGCTCTAATGTAACTTATACTTGTTCTTAAAAAATGTAAAAAATCCGTAGACATCACAAAAAAGCAAAACTCAACTCAACTGTCTTGAAATGACGACGATAATGTCACATTCATTGTATTACGTCTGCGACAAACGACGAAATTGGTTTGTCGCATTCATTGTATTTCAGGCTTAAAGGACATTTTTATACCCTAGATGAAATCATAGGGGTATAATAAGTTTGTCATTCCGTTTGTAACACCTCGAAATAATGATGGTAGAGCAAAATGGATTGGACACCCATTCATAATATTAAAAGTTATTTCGATTTTTGCATGTCCGTCCGTCCGTCCGTCTGTGCGCACGATAACTCGAGAACGCGTATACTTAAAGAGCTGAAATTTTGTACACGGACTTTAAAAAAAAAAGTAAAATTAAGTTCGAAAATGAGACAAATCGGGCAACTCCTTTGTGGGGTTGCCATATAAAAATTTCGTTTTCCGCTATATATTTGGACACTGCCTGAGAACGCATCGACGTAGACAGCTGAAATTTCGTACATGATGTTTTTACTACATTAGCAAATAAAATGTCAAAAATGGACTAAATCGGGCAACTCCTGAGCGCCTGACCGCCTGAGAGTGCCGTTCGTGACGAAAGAGTTTTAGGGTAAACGTCGATGGATTTACATGGGGTTTTTTGATTTGGAATGGGTGAATAGGGAGCTTTTAGTTGAGGTAAAATGTTCTTACGTGTTGGTGGTTTTGGGGTGGAGGTGGTTACTACCACCCTTTGAGAGTGCCGTTCGTGACGGAAGAGTTTTAGGGTAGTAAAAGTGGATGGATTTACATGGGTATTTTTTTGATTTAGCTTTACGATGGGATAAAATTTTCTTACGTATTGGAGGTTTTGGGGTGGGAGTGGTAACTACCACCATTGGGGCTGTCAAATTTGGGACGTGTGTGATATATGTCGAAAGTCAATTTTCGAGAGTCGAGTTTCGAGAGTCAAGTTGCGAGATTCCAGTTTCGAGAGTTGATTTTGGAGTGTTGATTTTCGAGAGGCGATTTTCGAGGGTTGATTTTCGAGAGTCGAGTCTCGATAGTCGAGTTTCTGGAGTCGATTTTCCAGAGTCGAGTTTCTGAAGTCGTTTTCCCAGAGTCGATTTTTGAGAGTCGAGTTTCGAGAGCAAGTTTCGAGACTATGACTATAAAGTAGAAAATAAAATATATTAAAATAACTTTTAAAATAAATAACTTTTATAAATAAAATGCACTAAAAAATAAAAAAATAATTTTTTCTTTCTCAGTGATATAAACAAGAAAAGTTTAATGCAAAATAAGATATGCTACAACTCAGATTTAATCTTAAATTTTGGGCATGATCTGCAGTTAGACAATTCTGATTTTAGTTACGGATGCTCAAACTTTTAAGATTTAGTCTGAGTTTCAGAATTTCTTATTTTGCATTAAACTTTTCTTGTTTGTATCACTGAGAAAGAAAAAAATTATTTTTTACTTTTTAGTTCATACTATTTACAAATCTTATTTATTTTAAAAGTTTTTTTTAATATATTTATTTTACTACTAACTGCCCGCAATTAGAGCACCTGCGGCTTTCCAAATCTCAATGAAACATTTTCTGTGCTGTAAGTATAATAATAGTTGTATTTAACAGTAGAATCCATATATGTATATTTTTAAAAGTAATGAGTGCATCTCAATAATCGTTAATCGGGCATCCAGATACATAACAATATTATCCTCGTAATGACATTCTTTAACAGGGAATGAAGAAATGTGTTCATGATTTTTTTAGCATGATGTTTTTGGCTTAGTCCCCTTTTGTCTCTAGGAATCTTTCCAGAAGTTAATAGACGACAGCACCGACGGAGTTTTCCCTCACTCACGGATAACGTATTCATTAATGCAGTCTTACAAACCCGTATAATTTGCTTGTTGGTTTCATTCAATAAGTAATAAGAATATGATATCGTTTTTGGATTTTCATCATCTTGTTCCAGGCGAGGACGTTTTCGATGCACACATTGTTGTGATATGATTGTTTGAAGATATAAGTCCTACGCATTTTTAGAACCCAAAGCATAAAAGTTTTCAAATATATACTTCCTGTCATTTGCACTGAATAATTGAAGCAATTGCGTTTACAACTAGAACAAATAATTAAATGAAACGGGTATTATTTTCGATAAAAATAAATTTTTACCGGATTGAATCCCCTTGTTTCTTTGCTGAAACTATCCTTCCTTTCTGGTTAATATATTCTTGACCAGACGTGCGGCTACTTTTTCTAACAGTATTCTTTCAGGATTTTTTATTTACCTTCCCTCTTTTTCTTTTCCGGAAATCACACTTGAAATGTCACTCATGTTCAATATCATGAAAATTTATTTCAATTAATAACTGAAACTGAATATGGAAACAAAAACACTTTTTGTTGCTTAGACAAAATAAAAGCAAACAATTAGAAGATTTTTACTTGGTTATAAATATGTGTTCTGAATTACCTCTGAAAAAAAATTGAATTGACTAACATAAAAAGTGTTTTTGTTTCCAGTTAATTCTCTTCTACTCTGTCCAAAAAGCGCAAATTTTACACATTCAGGGCTGCCAGGTTAGAGTATTTTTCTCCTGAACGGGCAACTTTATTTGGGAAATTTTTCGGGAACATAAAAGTTGTAATTAATATTTGGGGGAGAAAAACTATTTTGGCGTGAATAGATTTAGAATTGAAATGACACAAGTCCTGGACATGAGCTGTTTCAATACTAAATGTTGATTAATTGTTTGGATAATGTTACTTCTGTTAGATATGGCCATGTGACAAAAATCATCAAAATATGTACATACGCTCTATCAATTCTAAGCAATTCAATTATCAAATGCAAGAATACAAAGCAAGTGTCGCATCCGGTCAATGCAATTGCTTTTTTTCCTTTTCTCCTTATTTAGAATCGTTTTACATAATTCTAAATACATAAATTATTTGTTCACCCAAAAATAAATTAAAACAAATTCAGTATTTAAACGCTTTCATTTCCACTGGTTAATACCAACTGAAAACATTCGTGGCTTAAGCGAGAAGCAAATTCCACAGTATGCTTGAAAGCTAGCTTTTCTGAGACTGCCTCGAAAGAAATTTTGAAACTAGCCTTATTTAAGATAAAAGATAAAAAGTCCTCTAGTTTATTCAAGTAAGGAAATTGGAAATACCTAATATGCTTTACCAAAACTTGACACAACACAAGAAATTTTATAACAAAATGTAGTTTTCGTCAACTACCTACACTAATTACGTATTGATTTAAAGTCTTTATTTACATTCAATGAGATAAAATATAATTTTTAGAATATTTGTGGTATAGTAACGTACCAGCATGCATGCATTTTCAAAGATGTTCTAAGAATGCACAACAATAATTTTTTTTTATTTCAACAGGTCCTAGGAAATATTTACGTGAGAGCACTATGTGTGTTTTATTTAGGCTACATGTACTATGACAGATTTACCGCGGACGAAGGGGGTAAATCATCTGGGTGAGTTTTCATATAAGAATACATAAACAAACTATAAACTCATGATCTTATTCTTTAAATATTTTACAGTATTAGTTGGGTTCGTGGATTTATTATGTGGAAACATTTTCGTAACTACTTTCCTGTTAATTTGGTGAAAACAGTGGATTTAGACCCAAAACGAAATTATCTTCTTGCGGCATTTCCACATGGTATTCTGTGGTAAGAACAAGATAAAAATTAAAAAAAAAAGAAAATCAAATTAAATGACAATAGTTCAGGGGCTTTTTCAAATTTCGCAACGGACTATTCTACATGGAATACTCTTTTCCCTGGAATAAGATCGAAGTTTTTGACGCTAAACATGCACTTTCAAGTGCCTTTCTTTAGAGATTTCCTCTTTTCTTTGGGGCTTGCAACTGCTTCTGTTAAAAGCATAACCACTTTACTAACGGCATCTCATGATCCTGAAGATCCTGTAAACGCCGATGGATACATATCTAATGCAGTTGTTGTCGTTGTTGGTGGGGCACAGGAAGCACTTAACTCACGACCTAGGAGTTATCAAATTGTATTGAAAAGAAGACGAGGTTTTGTTAGACTTGCAATTCAAACGGGGTAAGATCCCATTAAAACAAAACGAATACACCATAGAATTCATACTATATAAGAAGAATCTGATTTTTCAGGAGCCCATTAGTGCCAGTATTTTCGTTCGGAGAAGTTGATCTTTTTGATCAGCCTTCTAACCCACCAGGATCTCGATTAAGACGATTTCAGGAATCATTTAAAAAGCTCACTGGAATATCTCCAGCGTTTTTCATTGGGCGTGGATTTTTCCAATATTCCTTCGGATTTATACCAAAGCGCAGGCCAGTTACTACAGTTGGTAAGATTAACTTAACATTTGTAGATATTTTTTACTAAAAAAAAAATTTTTTTTCTTATAGTTGGAGCTCCAATTGAAGTTCCAAAGAACGAAAATCCCACCACTGAACAATTAGAAGAGTACCATGGTAAATTCACGGAAGCACTAATAAACCTATTTGAAACTCATAAATCCAAATATATTCCCGATTCTGAAAAGATTCACTTAATTTTAGAGTAACAAGTTATTTTGTTATGCAATCATTTTTGTTATTGTTTCTTATAGCGTTGTTGACATTTTGTAATTTAATAAATAGATTTTTCAGAAAACACAAGAATGCAATATTTTGCGGCTACTCTGCAAATTGCATTAGCTTATAATTAGAAGTTGATTCCCGTAGTTATTGTTTGGTTATTAGATTTCTTCGAGACATTTTCAAACAATGAAACTAAACAACTAGCGGAAATTAGTTGGTTATCAAAAAAATTATGAGCCACTGACTAAATCAATAATATTGTTACCTAATAGGCGCAGATATAGATAATTTTTTCTCCTTATTGTTTAATTAGTTAAAGTATGCAAAAATTTAAGAGTATTTATAACTCACTTGTGCTTTAATCGTAATAAATTAAAAAATTGAAATTGAGAACTTGACACAACAGTTGAAACAAAGAGCTAAATCTCTTTTACATTCGAAATTTATCGCCCAAAAAATAGGGCTGTATAAACAGCTACGACCTAACTTACTGAAACTATTCGACATGTAAGGAAGGATTTTCGATTTTGAATGCAAACCTAGAATGGCAAAAAGAAATCGAAAGTGTAATATAAAATATCAAGACGTCTTTTCGTGAAAAAATGTATATCCTTAAGAGATAAGTGTTTAAATTCCTTACAAATTTCTTTGTTTTGCCTGTTATTTTCCGTGCTCGTTTTACAAAACTATACCGCCTAAATCACGATTTTCATGAAGCATAATTTTGCACGACTTCTGTAATTATGGTGATACTATGTATGCGCGTGTGTAATCCCTTGGAAAAAAACAAAAAAACTTAACTGAGCAGAAGTATCAGTGCAGCATATTTTTTAACTGACAGCACTCTACTAGTGCCCTTCAATGTATGTTTCACTCTCTCCGCTTCATGGCTTGTAATATATAGAAGGTTGTGCTACCGCCCGAAAAATATGTATCCATCAAAACTCAAAATACAACTCAACACCAAAACAACGCCTACCGCCCGAAAAATATGTATTCATCAAAACTCAAAATACAACTCAACACCAACAGTACCAGAGAAAAAACTGGAGAAATGCTCCAAATAAAGCATTAAAGCACTACGCCTTAACCACATTCTCCACCATTAGTACAAAAAAAAAAAATACATCAAAATTATCGCAGTTACTTCACAGCCACAAATTGAACTCGATCGTAGAGAGACTAAGAATCTCAGTACTAGATGGCGCCACTATAGTACAAAATCTACTCCTAGTAATCTAAGAGAGTACTATTTCCCTAGTGACACAAACTGAAGCAAAATATATCAGACCTCCCCTGTCCCTGTCAATTCATGCAACAAAGTATAATATTCGCACTCCTACACATTTCCTAATAGGTCTACATAGCATCCCCCACTCAATCCTCTTCAACATCCTCTTAAGAGTTGGCAGCACCAAGGTATATAGAAGAATACCTTGTGGCAGCACATTCAGTCCCTCTCCCACAACTTTATGAAACAATGGCCGAGAGATTATCGTCATGCTATGCATGAAGAACACAGATGGAAAAATGAGAACAAAATTTCAAAAAAATAGGTACTCTTCGTTCTAATTAAAAAAGACCAATATTATAAAATGTGCCCTCTTCCTTTAACGTACATGTATCAAAAATATTTTAAAAATCCCCCCACGGCGAATGTGCTGCCATAAATGACACAACGGCAGCGGGTGAAGGCCTGAAAAGTTTTTTTTGTGGAAAAAAGAAGAGAGTGCGTTAAATTGTAGCGAGAAGTAAAGTTCTGAAAAAAGATGAGAAGGAATTAATAATCCAAGAAATCTAAGTATTAAAAAAAAGTAGAGAGGTGCAAGCAAAACTGTACCGAATTCAACGAGGGTGCATAGAAATAAAGTGTTATGGAAGTATGATGAGTGATTGACTTTGGACGTGAAGTCCAGACTGCCAGCATGAGCTGACAGATCACTCGGGGGACAGCGTTCAGTGCAGGGCGGCAAGCTAGCTCGCCTCGGCTATAGGCGGAGAGTGTGGGGAGGTTCCACGAAAACCTGCCACTGTGTCACCAGCCATATACAAAAAACAAAACAATCGTCCCTTCAAGCCAAAAAGAAGCACACCCTCTGTCCTGAAGGGACCATTACACCACTTATCCTTGCCTTAGTGAGGGGGCAGATGTTCAGCCTTCAGCTGCAGTGCACCATATCCACCCAACGATACTGAGAGCAGCAGTCATGTTGTTCAGTGTCCCTTGTTGACCTAAAAAAAGGAGAGGAGTAGCGAACCTAGTCGACCTCCACGTTAAGGGGGTTCCAGGAGAGTAGGAGGAGAAAAGAAATAACTCTATTGGCTGGACTACATTACAACGCCGACGCCGGCGTGGTCGTCGTCGTCGTCGTTAAACGCCGAACAAAACGCCGGGCAAGTTACATTAACACTGGGCGGCAGCGCAATATCTTAATTTCCCTTACATTTTACAGTTGAGTTATTTGCTTGTAATCTCTGCCGGTTTGCAATAAAATTTTAAATAATAATAAAAAATATATTTTCTTTTTCTTCAAGTCTACATTTTTTTAATATAATATCATTTATTTTCAGAAATATAAATATCGTTTCATTTTGTCATGTTTTTTCCTAATAGATTTAGATCTGGCATATTGGCAGCAATGTAGCGCCAGCGTTAAATTTAAGATTAGAGATGGGTCGACGACCACGCCGACGACGACGACGCCGGCGTGGGTAATGTAATGCATTTCATACATGCAGTACTGTCTCTAAATATTTTTGACATAAAACGACGACCACGCCGACGTCGGCGTTGTTAATGTAATCCGGCCATATGGTTCCATTAAGTTATGAAATATATTTACATTATCGAATTAAGATTGGGTAGGCAGTTCGCTACATTGTTTGTAACTTACACAATTATGCAAACTGAATATGCTTCACCAAGGCGGTATGTATAACTTTTTATTAATTTGATGTATAATTAATCTAACCTAGTTGTGCTAAATGGACTTTGATAATTAATGGTCGAAGTGGTATATTGCTATTAAAATTATATACGCTTATCCTAAGCGGTAAGTAACATTTGTTTTAAATGTTATGCATAAGTATCTTAACTGAAATTGAATTTTACAGATAATTTCGGAATTGCATACAACTCTTCAAATTTGTATGTACTTATCTGACTCGTCGATTATTCTATAAGCGATAATTAACTATTTATCTTCATACTTGGTTCTTAAAATATACTCAGTTGATATGACAGATAGTTCACTGAATCGTATGCAATTATTTCAAATACATATATATGACCATTTAAATTTGTACAGATTCATTTGAATCAAAGGATGAATGCTCGGGCTATCGGTCTTTCTTTTGGACAACAAACTACAGATTGGTGTCTAAAAATTTTTTAATTTCAAATTATGCCACAACGTTTCGCGGGTGAACACTCCGCGTCTTCAGGTGGTCTTATCTACAAAGTAACGATAGTAAGCTTTTGCCAAAATTTACAATGTTTTTACTACTTATGGAACATGAATATTATTAAAAAATTTAACATGAAGCAATACAATAATAAATTAGACATTTACTGAAGAACACTGTAATTAAATAAATTATTTTTCATATGCACAAAAACTGGGAAGAAAAAATTCACTACTTTTAAAAACAAAACCGCAAAGCAGCATCCACATTGCGCGATTTGTCGTTATTTTATGAACCGAAGAGTAAATGTTCTTGGATAGTAACATGTACATGTACGTATATGTGTGTACAATTTGAGTGAATGACCTTGATCATGGGTTAGTTTAGAAGTGAGCAGTACACCGAATTTATGTTGTCAATGTCCGTTTTACGGTTCATTGTATTAGCTGTTGTATATAAAGGGTTTTCCAATAAGTGGTGTTATTTTAATTAGCCCGCTATTTCGGTAGATGCCTCTTTTGGAGCTGCCATTCTTTGATATTTGACAAGTAGAAACTACGCCATTAATAAAATTGGAACGATACACGATTCAACAACGCATTGAAATTATTAAAATTCACTATAAAAATGGTGTGAAAATGTGGCAGAGACTGTTCGTAAAACTCGAACATTTTTCGGTCGTCGTGAAGCACCTTGTCGGACCGCAATACAGAAATTGGTAGAAAAATTCGAGCTGTCGGGACAAGTAAGTGATGTGAAGAATAAAACCCGTGCACGTCGCTCAAGAACAGCCGAGAATATTGCTGCTGTAGCCGAAAGTGTTGAAGAAAACCCAGGTTTGTCCATTCCTCGTCGTTCTTTGGAATTAGGCATTCCACAAATGTCATTACACCGTATTTTGCATAAAGATTTGGGTCTTAAGGCTTATAAAGTTCAGTTAACACAAGAACTCAAGCCGGCCGATCATCATGAAAATGATCCGGAATTCCATCGAAAACTCATCTTGAGTGATGAGGCCCATTTCCACCTCGATGGCTTCGTCCACAAGCAAAATTGTCGCATCTGGGGCTCGGAAAACCCAAGAGTTATTGTTGAAAAGCCTCTCTATCCTCAACGTGGACTGTTTGGTGCGGTTTATGGTCCCGCGGGGTCATTGGACCTTACTTTTTCGAAAATGAGGCTGGAGCAACAGTTACGGTGAATGGATTGCGCTATAGACAGATGATTAATGATTTTTTATGGCCGGAATTGGATGGTATTGATCTGGACAACGTTTACTTTCAACAAGACGGCGCTACGTGCCATACAAGCAACGAAACCATTGATCTTTTACGGGAAAAGTTTCCGGACCGTGTTATCTCTCGAAGAGGTGATCACAATTGGCCACCGAGATCTTGTGACTTAACACCTTGCGACTTCTTCCTTTGGGGCCGCGTGAAAGAGAAGGTCTACGCCAACAGCCCAGCGTCGATTCAAGACCTCAAAGATGGAATTCGTGAGGCAGGCTATCGAGGACATAGGGCAGCCACTTTGCGATTTGGTTATGGAAAATTTCATGAAAAGGATATGGTCCTGTAGGCGTGGTCGTGGTGGCCATTTGGCTGTTGTTATTTTCCATTATTAACGGCATACCTTCCTCTTTATAATGAAATACAGATCCGATCATTTATATAAAAAAATGGCATTTTTCTTTGAATATCAAAATAACACCTCTTATTGGAAAACCCTTTATATGCAAGGCCTCCACAGGTACATCCTCTTATTAATATTTTTCTCCCTACATAGAATTTTTGTATTATTAAAATCTGGGAAATGGTTTGCCTCCACACAGTAGCTGGACAACGCAGTCTTGTTACTCTGTTTATTTTTTATATCAGACTTGTGACCTGCCAGCCGATTTTTAAGAAATTGGCTTGTGGTACCCACATAACTTAAATCACAGTATGAATTACCTGAAACTGGACCCATGCATGGAATATTATAAACCAGGTCTGTAGAATGTTGTTTATCTTTCCTATCCTTCACCCGGCTGAAACAGCGTCTAATGGTTTTGTCAGCCTTGACGGCAGGACAGATCCGGTCATTTTTTGCACTAACTATCTTTTTCAGTTTTTCAGACAGACCTGGAATATTTATATCTGACACTACGATTTATCTTGGATCTTTCGTGTTGTGTGGTGTCAGTTAGCGCATCAATGTCATTATTATTTGGAAGGTTGGGTTTATAGCTGGTAACTAAATATTTCATTTTACGTATGGGAAAACCATTTTGCAGCAAAATTTTGTAAATTTTCAACCTATTTCTTTTGTGAAAACAAATGTCACTTAATCCTAGTATTCTATCGACGAGATTCTTAGCCGTATTGATCTTCTGGTATCTCGGATGGTAGGAGTTATAATTAAGTAATCTACCTGATGAGGTAGGTTTCTGATACCAATCTGTGATGATGGTATCATTTTTTCGTATTATTAATATCTCAAGGTATGGAATCCTACCATCTGATTCGATTTGCGCAATGTGGATGCTGTTTTCATTTTCCTAGACGTGAGATCTAATGTTAGTCTCAAATGTGTTTTTGTTTTTAAAAGTAGTGAACTTTTTCTTCCCAGTTTTTGTGCATATGTAAAATAATTTATTTAATTACAGTATTCTTCAGTAAATGTCTAATTTATTATTGTATTGCTTCATGTTAAATTTTTTAATAATATTCATGTTCCGTAAGTTGTAAAAACATTGTAAATTTTGGCAAAAGCTTACTATCGTTACTTTGTAGATAATACCACCTGTAGACGCGGAGTGTTCACCCGCGAAACGTGGTGGCATAATTTGAAATTGAAAAATTTTTAGACACCAATCTGTAGTTTGTTGTCCAAAAAAAAGACCGATAGCCCTTCATCCTTTGATCTTAATCAAGACGGTCGAGACCACACTCAGCATTCATTTGAATCGGTAAGGGATTCTATGAACTATAAATCTATTTAACTTCATTTTTTTTTGTTCTTTAAATTTGTAAGTATAACTATTTGCAATGGCTGGTAAAAATTAATTGTGCTTATTGTAACTATTCGATAAAAATTTCCAAAATGAATGTAAAAATCGTAATACTGATATCAAAAACAATAATAATGAAAAAGATAAAACAATTTACCAGCCTTGGATTCTGATGGTCCACCGTAGAGGCGCCACCGAGTATGTCCCGCTTGCCACTATTTGGAAAATTTATTTGATTTTGGTTAAAATTAGAGTTATGTAGAAACTCTATGATTACGTTGACTTTCTCCCATTCTTTTCAACTTAAATACATTGGTGTAACCTGCTGCCTAGAACCTACTCTTATTGTTGAGCTATACCATTGTAACGCTAGAATTGATGAGATAGTGTGATATTCCGTAAAATGGAAGAATTTACTCCTGAATCCGACTTTTATAAGAAGCCAGGTTGCTTCGATGACGTCCCAAGTGGTTTAATATGCCTACTCCAGTAAGATTTGAATTGATTTGCTTTGCCTTGTGTTCACCTGAACATGTTTTGTTGTGCGATAAGAATAAGGACGAATTATGCGCTTGGCGTAAATAAAAAATTAGTCTTTCTAAGATTGGCTTGAATATGTTGTTTTAAAGATGGATAAGGATAAAGTAATTCTAGAATTCACTGAACACTGAGTCAGCCGTTACTCTCAGTAGAATCGAGATTAGGTTTGGTTCTAATCTCTTCCCATCCCATCTGCACTCAACCCTTTTATCCTTTTCTTCAAATCCTTTCCTAGCTTACGATCCTTTTCTTTCCTTTTCCTTTTTTTTTATTTCTCAACTTCGATCTCGGTTGTAAGTTCGCGATAATTTGTGATTTTTCTTTCTTTACTTGTCAGAAACTGTCACCACCTCTGTAAAAAAATCATCTTATTCTCTTTTTTTCTTTTCCGTTTTCCCGGGCACTCGTCCCAGTCAGACTTGAGATGTATGGTCGAATCTCGTCGACAACACATTTGCCGTGTGGCCCACGCTGTGTGCTGCTGTTAGCCGTCGGATAGCATACTGCAGTACGAGTATTTTTATTAATATCCAGCTAGTTTGTGTAGTTTAATCTCGCTGAGCCCGCTGGGTATGTAAAATTCATCTGACATACATCATCCTGTAAATTATTGCTGGAATCGATCATGGTTTACGGTCAGGCCGCCAAAATATATATCCAGATGGATAGTTGGATGAACACTGAGGCTTTCTGAAATAAAGATTATATACGGCAATCCTGTGCTCTCACAACCTTATACATACCTATGATTGCCATGCAATACCTCATGGGATAAGTTTTTTTTTACATCAATATTGTGCTTATTAGCGAATTCTTCCAAAAAAATTATTCAGTTAAGATCGTGCACGACACGCATCTCAGTAAGATAAGCTCATCATTCTTCTACGGTCAACGCCGAAGCCTTCCGACACTATTCTAGGCAGCAGCATTTAGCGACTCCTGCTGCATGCCCTAGGCTGAAGGATAACGCAGTACAACTTTCACATCAGCATTTTGCTCATATAGCAGTGATGCACCAATAGGACGGGACATTGCTCCTCCGGGTAATCGTCCCTAATCTTAGCAACCTTGGCCAGGTGCTCACCATTATAAGTCCCCGTCAGAAGGAGTCTGCATCCGCAGTACTGCTTAACCTCAACATCCTCTACGTACGATAGATGCAGGTTATTAAATCACCAAGAATGACTCCGCACCAATGGATCAATTTTCATGATTATACATTTTCGAGACGACGGCAGTATAGTGTAGCCCTAACATACTTAATTAATGTTTTTTATATATAGCAAAGTCATAAAAATTAAATGATTATTTAGTGGCAAACGGACTTCCAGGGAGGCGCCTCTTCGGGGTAACACTAACATCAGCGTGAGAAAATGTAAGTTGTTGCCTTTGTTTTTATATTCTATAAATTTTACATATTTTGCTTGATTACAGCATTAGTGTCTAGAAAGACTTTGTTCATTTATTTTTACATTTGCATTTTTGCTTGATTTCTTAATAAAGAGAGACAAGAAGATTTTTGTTCAAGTGACTTAGAGTACGCAGATTTCATTACAGTATACCCACATATTTAGAAATAGTTCGACAGATCCGTGATGAAAATATTGATTAATAGAACAACCTTTCCGGTCTTTCATTGAATTTATTTAAAGAGGAGGGGAAAAGGATAAATATCTTTTCAACCTATACTTCGCCCAAGGGCGGATCCAGGCATTTGCTCTGGGGGGGGGGGGGGGTCGCCACCACCATCCCCTATAACCGCATCAGTTGTGGGCCGCGCGTTTCAGCGTGAAAATTTCATTATCATTCATTATCGCCAGAGTTTTTTTATTTATATAATATAAGTTTTTGATCCCGTAAGCATAGGAAAATTTAGTCTCACATAAAATAGACACTATACACTTCTTGCTTGTCTTACTGATGGTGTTTTTCATATGAAGATCGCTTGCATTTCATTCAAACACAATAATTTCCTGGACTGGACAGCAATTTCTTGCAAATTAAATGGTTAAAAAAATTTCCGGGGAATGCTAATTAGGTAGGGTTAATATATGTATAAAATTAAATGAAATATTTGCAGGAAAACTGAATCTGAGATTAATTACCCCGGCTATGATAATTTGCCCAACATACTACTTTTCATCAAAATACCCGGCTTTTATGAGCTTTCGATCACAAAAAAGTGCAAAAGTTTTGCTTGTACTGAAAATTCCTTAGTGGTATAATTTTAACTTTTTTGAGATTAATTTATGACTAAAAATGAAAAAATAATAAATATAAGAAATAACATTTAAAAAAACTATCTAGAGTTTTCCATTTGATTAAATATTAAAATTATATTACATTTGTGTATAAATTTTGAAATTTTGCATGGTATAGAAAGAAAGCAAAATCAAAGCAAAGTAATTTAATTAAGTATTATGATAAACATTAGGAGTTCCAAATTTCATTGTTGTTCACTGTAGTGTAAAAACCAACACTTCCTAGGGGTTAAATTCAGCAACTGTGAGAAATTTACCAGTGGACACGATTTAAAAAACTCACCGTGAAGGAAAGTGTACACTTAAGTGCTGAATGAAACTTTTTCTGTGCTGAATGTCGTTTGAGTGAGAAAATAGTCTTTATGAAGAAGTTAAGTTCAACAAATAATTTTGAAAATTACGTTTGACAAAAATTCACGGGTATCTCTTCAAAATTCACGACCAAAATGGCGGTGAGAAAAGATCAGTTAAATTTTGACAGAAAAACTCATTTCCATTTTTGCGCAATCGAAACAAGGTAGTGTACATAAAATTTTGTGTGCACGCGTTATTAGTTTACGCGTTGTGGAATCAGGCCCCAGATCTTGCTTTCTTTATATACCTTGAAAATTTTAAAATTTATACACAAATGTAATATAATTTTAATAGTTAATTAAATGCAAAATGAAGGGAAATTCTAGAGAACTTTTGTGACGTATTCATTAAGTGAAGGGAGAACTTATTTTCTATATTTTTAATCCGGATGTAGAAGATTTGAAAAGATTTTGTTTTGTGCTTTCCATTTCATTTGATTAGAGTATAGATTTTGATTTATTATCGCCCCCCGCTGTATCCGCTCTTGACTTCGCCGCTATAATCATCACGATGTAGATAGATTTAGGAGCTTATTACTGCTAAGGATGTGAATATTTGAGGCAGAATTTAGTAGAGGTCAGATTTTCGTGTAATGTGAGCCTCTAGAGGTAGAGGTATGTTTTCATTTCTGTGAGTGCTTACATGTAATCTAATAGGGTTAGAGACATTAATATTTTTTTGAGGGACTTTATCCTCTAAGAAATAGTTCGACAGATTCAGGTGGAATAGGATAACGTATTTATCTATAGATATATCCACTGTGCTGGAATAAGGCAGTATTTATAACGTAGTTTTGTTCTAAAGTTTAATTTTCTTCCTCCTGGAGTCCCTTCCTAAGGACAATGGTTGAATAAGGTCCCCTACTTCGCTCATCTTTCAGGTTCAGATCAATAAAGGGATACTGTATACATATCGCCGCACAGTATCATTGGGTGGTTGGGGCAGCGGCTTAAGAGGGCAGTCCATCTGCGTCCTCCTTGTAAGGTACGGTGGGTGGTGTAAAGGACCCTTCTGGACCGGGTGTGTGCTTCGTCTTTCGATGTAGGCACGATATTTTTGTTTTGTATATGGCAGGTGACAGCGGCAGGTTTTTGGTTACAGGCGCGGATCTAGCATTGAAATTAGGGGGGGATCATCTTATAAATTAAATCGAGCAAAAAACAAAAACAAAGAAAACAAAAAAAAAACATCCAACGCCGTAAGTCGGTTCGCATAGCCACCGCAGTACTGCAGTACTTGGAGCTAGGAAATCCGCATTAAGCGGTGTGAATGATGTGTCATTTTTTAGTATACTTTTTTTTTACAAAAACTAATTTTTTTAATAGAATAGGGTGCAAACTGCAGGAGTCATTCAAGCCCAAATTTTCTCAGTTTTACACACTGTCATATATTATATGGACTGCTCGATATGCTATTTCATGCGGGTACAATTTTTTGTGTCAAAAATAGTTCATACGTTGGTGCCAACATTGAAAAATCTATTGGCGGAAAGTTGAAAAGTGAAACCTCTCGAATTTCTATTAACCCAAATAATTAATTTAAAAACATTTATTTCGACAAACCCACTTATTTATTTATTGTTTACAGCCCTTTCTCAGTTCGCACGTTACATAGGAAAGTGACCAACTCAAAAAATGTAACTTTTCAGGAGAGCGAAAAAACGAAAAGCTGTACATAGAATTAATTCTAGCTTAACGTAGTAATTGTTTGCTAAAAATAGTCTGAACTCTTAAATTTGTTAGTAAATATATTTTTGAAGATTTATATAAAAGAAATTTCAAGTTTTTGTTACCGCAGTTCGCGAGGTTAGCTGTTAATCCCGCATCCTCTTAAGTTGTGTCGCTTTTCTTTGTTGCGAAATAAATATTTTTACAAGTTTTTTTTAAGTGGCACAACTCAAAATACGGTTTTTAAGAATTAAATTCCGTACTTTGAACTTAGTGGAAAAATGTCATGACTCATAATAAAATTTGTAAGAAATAAATGCTGTTTTGTGGAAAAGTAACACAATTTAAAATAATACTGTTAAAATGTCGAAAACATATTTACGTTTGTTATGAAGATCGTCACAAGTCAAAAAGTGACACTGACACACTGTTCTATGATGAATATCTCTGTTCTTAAGTAACAGAAAAGTGACACTATCGCTATCTAGCGGCAGGAACAATCAAATAGAAATATGCCAATTTCATGGTGTAATTAACTCAAAAACGACAAATTTTGAGTTAGGTCACATTTCTGTGTGACGTGCGAATTAGTAGTTGGTGCTTAGATCGAAAGAGAACGATATATAGAAATGAGTGTATTTCTATGGACGTAGTCAGTCCATATTTTAAATGTCAGTGGTTTTACATAAGAACGCTGCAAATATTTTAGAATGTTAGGAGTGTTACATGCCAAAATTACCTGAAAAGGGGCTTATCTCTTTAAAGCGAAGAAATTGCCATCAGCAATTGATTCAAATTCCTCAGTTAAAAACAAAAAGTATTTCCGATAGAACGACTTGGGACAAATAAAAGTTTTAAATTTCAACCCAAGTCGTTTCAATAGAAAAAAGCCCCACGACAAATCTTACCTTCAGTAAGATTTGTCGAAAATAAAAATACGATATGTATGTACATACATATATACATACATACGTATCGGGCGCATAAAATTTACTCGGTGAAGATTTAAACGATCAAGTCTTCACCAAAAAGCCTCCTTTCAGCAAATTGTCGCGAGCGGCATACATTCTGGGTGCAACAATGTATGCACGATAGCAAGACGATGGTTTGATATTTATGAAAATATCAAATTTCATTTCAACCATCGTCCGCCGCGGTAGGCTGAACACTAATTGTAAACAGGTAAAAAAAATAGAAGTTGCGATAAGAAAAAATAAAATAAACGTTTTGTAAAAATAACCATAAGAGGAAGTTTGTGAAAGAAAAAGTTTGTGAACAAAGCAAAAGTAAAAAAAAATATATATATAAATAAAATAAAAGTGTGCGAGTTGTCTTAATCATAGCTTCCTGAAACGGCGTAGAGTGATTGCCTTCGACTAAGGTAAGCCCGAAATATAACAGGAGTTAGGACTAAGTTAAGTTAGGGCTCTGATGTGGTAGCGTGGGAGTTTGTTTCGTGGCTGGGGAAGTGTTTCTCTGAGGTCCGAAGCCCAAATTCCGAGAAAAACCTATACACATACATCACATGCATACAATAGCATTCATTGAAATAAATTTTTATTTTTTTAAGTTTTGGAATAAAATTTTTTTTTAAGTTGAATTATATAAATAAAACAAGTATAAAATAAAAAATATATTTTTTCAAATAACTCAATTAATTAAATATTTTTTCTTCAAATTTAGGGGGGGGGGGGGTCATGACCCCCACGACCCCGCCCCCTGGTTCCGCCACTGTTTGGTTAACACCCCCCCCCCCTATAACTCTCCCGCAATAGCCGAGGTACTAGCATGCCGCCCTGCACTACAACGCTGTTCACCGAGTGCTCTGTCAGTTCATGCTGGCAGTTGGGACTTAACGTCCAGTCTTCATCACTAAAGATATGTCCAAAACATAGCACTACTCTTTGGTAGCACTAAATTTCAAACTTGCCGTTGTATTTGAATATAAACAAGTTCAAAATCCTAATCTAATTGATAATGAGTTATAATGAACGTTTGTGAAAATTAAATTCAAGAAAAATTCAAGTCAAGTAATTGGAATTAATTCAATCCACCCTACTTGAACTTCAAGTGGATTTCAAGTCAAGTATTCAAGTATTCATTTAAATGTACTGATACATAGTGCCCGCAATGTCATCGGGTGGATGGGGCTCGGCGAGAAAGACATTCCATCTATGTCTTTGCAGCAGTGCAAGGTAAGTAGTGTAAAAGTTCCTTCAGGACTAGATGTTGGGTCCAGTTTTTTGAAAGCAGGATTTTTTTTTTTTTTTTGTATATACGGTTTGAGGTATTTGAGGTACCTACCCCACTATTCTCCCGAGGTGCTAGCGTGCCGCCCTGCACTTGCTACGCTGAATACGGAGCTAACTGTCAGATCATGTTGACAGACTGGACTTCAGGTCCAATAGTACTCACTCGAAAGTACTACCGTAACACTAAGTTCGGTCGGGAGAATAAACTTAGGCATCAGGGCGAAGGGACCAGACGTCAAGAAAAAAACAGGAAAAAATGATATAGTTTTGAAATAAAATGTTAAGAAAGTAGTCACGGAAATTTGTATTGAAATCATTAAGTTGTATAATTTATAGATTACTTAAAATAAAACAAAGGACGAAAAAGCTGTTTATTCATTACACAGGTACTAAGTTTGTCATTCTGTTTATAATGGATAGAAATAATGCTGGTTAACCAAAATTGATTAGACATCCATCCATAATACTGAAAGTTATTTTGATTTTTCCATCGTCTCAAAAATGCATTCAAATAAAGGGCTGGAATCTTGCACACGGCCTTTTTTAAAAAAATATAGCAGATTAAAGTTTGAAAATGGGACTAATCGGGTAACTTCTTTGTAGGTTTGCTATACAAAAAAAAATCGTTTTTCACTATATATTTGAGCATTGCCCAAGCAAGTGTTGACATAGAGAGTTGAAATTTGAGACATGCTGCTTTCATAACAATAGTAAATAAAATTTTAAAAATGAACTAAATCGGGCAACCCCTGTTGGCCATACAAAACTTTGGGTTTTCAGTTTTTTTAACTTTTATGTTTATCTAGGGTATAATACTATTGGTCTTAGACCAAAAGTACTTTTTCTCTTGTCTGCATTATTTTCACTTCATTATATAACTTTCACTGTGAATATCCGTAGCCAGAAGTCAATATCACGTGCGGAATGAAGAGAGATCTGTATATCATATTTACATAACTTAAACCGCAATTTACTTAAAAGTTCGTGCAAAGCCTTAACTATTTTTAAACATAACAATTAAAAAATACAATCACTTCCCTGCTTATTTAAAATCCTCTGAATCAAGTGAATAATCGTCAGACAGAATGGAGGGAAATCAGCACTACTGCACACATACGCAAAATTTCACTTCACAGCTTGCAATACATAGAAGGTTGTGGTATAATGCCGTTTCGTTTTCTGTGCCGCAAGGTTTTCCTGTATGATTTTTGCCAATACATGAACACGATTGCCTATCTGGTTTTATACAGCTGTGTAAATCGTGATGCTAACAAAGTTTTAATACTGAGTTAGAAAATATTCAAAAAATATATAAAATAGTGATTTTTGCGTATATATTATTGATTTATTAAATTTACAAAAATTTAAATACATGAACTCACTAACTATTGCACGAGTTTTCTTCTTTGAAGACATTTTCATCGACTGACGATATTTATGAAATAATACGAGCGTTTATTTCGGCTCTGGAGCGGAGAAATTTTGCACATTCCAGATTCCATTCTTCACAAAAACAAAAACTATATAACAGGGAAAGAATGTGTGGTGTATAGGCTGCATGCCAGATTCCTCGGTTTATCATATTTCTCCCAATTTTTCGGTATAACTCCTATTCCCCGAATTGGGCTCCGTTATTTCTGAATTTAGGATTTTCACTATTAAACCATAATTTATATACACAATTCTGACGATATCTGCCAATGAAATTAAGTAAACATTCAACTCTAATACCTAACGGAGCATGAAAAATTGGTAAAAGCAACGAAATAGCGTCTACAGCAGGAAAGACACTTGAAAAATTAAAACTGTAGTAGATTTTACATAAAAAGTGGAGAAAACTACACAAAATTGGAGTAAATTAGGAAGAAAATTGGAACAAAAAAGGAGTAAATGAAAATTGTTCTTATTTTTAAGAATTCAAATACCTATGCTTATTATAACTGTTATAATTTTATTTCGCATGATTTCTTTTTCATTATAAACAGCCAGAATCGGGTGATAGGCTAAATCTAAGAGTTACCCGAAAAATATAAAAAAAAATTATTAAGATCATTAAGGTTACATTAAGCTTGAACTAGGTTTTATTTAACTTGGATAAGGTTAAATTAAAAATAGGAAGGTTTAATTTTACTTGGGTGAGATTTCATTTAAATTGTGAATATATTATTCTTTTCTATTTGCTTTTTGAATGGAAGTCACGTATTTTAATAAAGATATATATATATATATATATGTATTTGAAATTTATTCTCATAAGTGTTTTATAATAAATAATGTAATAAAAATTAATTAAAAACATATACAGGGTATCCCGGAAGTCAACGTGAAGCCGGAATCGGGTGATAGGCCAAATAATAATACTTACAAGCAAATTATAAAAAAATAATCTAAGTATTTTTTAAATTATAGGCATAGCTTGCCTTAAAACCGTAACTTTAAAATTCTAGTTTGAGTGAGAAGGAGAGTCGTTCCATGAACTGTGAGTGAGACAGATAGTGATGTATTCGAATCTTTTGGTGCCTCTTTTTGCTTATGGTAGTTCAATATACATGAGACTAGACTCGGCTTGCAATCGAAAGCTTGAGGTAGCTTTCAACGACTGTATACCGTGTGCTTTCGGTTTGCAGCGTTCTGCTCATATCGTTACAGATCATTGATCTTAGGTGATTTTCCTACATAATCTTATTCGCACAGGGTGAGCCAGAGTATCTTTTTTGTAACGTCAAATTTCTGCAGTCCCTGAGAGGATGTAAACTTCTGATTCCACGTTTCAATTCATCCATCCTTGAGGGATTTTACTTTGTACAGGTTGCACGTCTTTGGAATTCCCTACACCCCCCCCCCCCGCGCATGCACAGAGTGCTACAATTTAAACAAATTATAACGTAATTGTATTTTACTAACTACTAGCAATTTGTATCGAACTCTTTTACTTTTTATCTTCCCACTATGTTTTTCTTTCCATTACCTTTCTATTTTTTCTATTTTTCTAATATATTGTAAGTATTACGTTTTATTTTATTCTCTTTTTCTTTTAATTTTATTTTGTAGTTTATTAGTTAACCTAACCGTACTCTTCATTTTACTAATATAAGATTTCTAATCTTGTGTGCAAGTTAGATAGTAATGAATGACCAATATCTCAAAGCGCAAAATATCTCTTTTTTCCCAAAATTTTCCCTCGTTACACAGCCCCAACGAGTGATGCCAGGTTGGGGGACTTTCACCCCAGAATGGGGTATTTTTGCTCTTCACAGGGGAATTTTGGGGTGCAAGTTTATGTTAGTTTTTCTTTGGGGGTAAATTTATACCATGGGGGGAAAATGGGGGATTGTTATCGATCATGAAGAAGATCTATTAAATTGTCCAAAAATCCATGGCAAGCAACACCAAACCAAATCTGTGGTTGTTATAGGCAGCCCTACAAAATTGCAGGATATATTTCAGAGCACTGCCCAATAAATGCAGTTAATTAATTGGTTTCATTGTAGCCAAAAGAGACATTACAATACAAGCGAATCTACGAATTAATAGCTGGAAAGACAAGATGGCTTGCGAGATACTCGCCTGTTGAAAAAATAGTGGAGCAATGGGATGCATTAAAACTTCATTTTGCTCTAGCTAAAGGAAATGTAAAGTGTTTAGTTGCAAAACAACTGCATGAAATGTTTAAATCGAAGGCAAATTACTTATATTTAGTCTTCTTATATTTAGTCTTCCTCAGGATAGTTTTGAAAAACATAACCGATGTAAACCGATTTTTTCAATCTGACAACGTTGACCCAATAAAATTACTCGACGATCTCAATAGCTTACTACTTGGCTATCTGTCAATTCTGCTTGCACCTGAAATCTTGAATGAAAAACAGAGGAACGAATTATCCACATTCGAATTTCAGGAACATTTTGATAGATACAAATTACATTAATTTTGGTTATTATTTTAACTTATTAGCGGCTGAATTGGATTCGGAAGAGTTACTAAAGATTAAGTCGAGATGTAAGGACTTTCTTATTATATTAAGCTAACAATTAAAAGAGAATTCCAGAAAATATAAATATTTTAAAGAAAATATCATGTTTTTCCGTACATCAGGCTACAAATCATTTAAAGCCTGATATTACACAATTAGCGCAGACTTTTACTCAGTTTTGTGATGACATAGATGAAACCGTTCGTCAGTGGAACACTATTCAAACAGAATCCTTGCCTTCAACAGTTTTGCATAGTACAGAGGATTTTTGGATTTATGTGTCTAAAATAACTAACGCAGCTGGGGAAAGAAAATATAAAAATATCGCGAACCTAGCTCTTGCATTGCTTGTGCTACCATTTTCGAATGCTTCAGTAGAAAGAGCATTTTCAATTTGAGGGATAATTAAGGAAAAACTTCGTAATAAAACTGCAGTAGAAACCGCCGATGCAATTATGAGAGTTCGATTTAACATGCCAAAAAGAGGTTGCATCGATTTTAAACCATCGAGGAACATGTTTATGAAATTCAACACAGAAGAAATGTACAATATAAATACTGAGGATGAAAATATATATCGATGCTTTGCAGATATAAACAGTGACCTAAATTAGGATAAATAAAGCAAACATTTACTTAACACATAATATACATATACATAGTATTATACAATATTATTATAATAAAAAGAATGTAAATATATTTTTTCATTTTTCATTTTCGCTCCAGACTATTTTGGGGGATTTTTCAGACAAAATTAACAATTTTGGGGGTTTTTAAGAATTTTATAGGGGGATGAAGACCTTTTCACCTGACAACACTTACCCCGATCGTAAGGTAATGAAAGTCCTAGAATACAATTTTGTCGATACATTCGTGCTACTAATGTATCACAGGGATTTATAAACTCGTTCCTTTTTTTTATTGTAACAAAATTACATTTACTTACATTGGCATCTTATGTATGTCTCAAATAAACACTACACGAATCAGCACATGCTACTAAATAGTTCATTATTTTTATTTTGCGCATTATTAGTAAGATGCGCCTCTAAATAGTGAGAATCAAATCTAAGCCAAATAAAGGAATTAAGCAGAAAATTCAAAGCATAATGATTGTTGTCTTATATATGAAAAAAGCTCGGACACAAAGTGGAGTTGTCATGCTGAGCTCATTATTTTCCTCTCATTCATAACAGAATCTCAGGGGAAGTTCGACATTCTCATTTCGAAATTACTCCGAGAAAGTCAGCTCTCCGCTAAAATGTTCTTCTACTTTAATGCTTCATCTTATGCTCTACAGCCTAAAACTATCGCTCACACAGAAAAATGAAGTTACAACAAATTGCAGCCCAATATGTTTTTTCTAATGATGTTAAAAAAAAAACAATAGCATGTAGAACAAATTTATGAAAATAATGGTGTTTCAACAAAATGCAAGCTACATTTATATGAAAACTGTTACAGTAAGACAAGGCAAGAAGTATGTAATGTGGATCGCTCCGGTAGCTGCATTCAAGCCCTATTTCATCGCTCGAGTATTTCGGGGGTTACGGCCACGGACGAGTGCGGATCGCGGCACATAGCAGATCAAGTATTATACAAATACCACGGCCATACTGAGTTCAGGTTCACTTGTATGCTGAGCTGATAAATTTATAATTACAATCGCATTCACATGAGTCCAGCACAGAGCCCACACAACACAGAGCTGCTACTTCCTCATGTTTCCATGCTATCTTCGTGCCCCTTTACTCCAGCCATTTCATTTAGTCTAGAATAAGATTGCCGGTTTCGAACAATGTCGCGCGACTTCACTTGTCAGACTTCAGTTTTCTGGTGTTATTAATTGTGTTAAAGTTTTTGTTCAGAGTTAGATTGAAATGGTAAGTACCTAGTTATTATGAGAAAGTGATTATGAAATTGATAAGAAACATGAAGCAAGGTACTTTAGAGTCCAAATACTTTTCACTTTCATTACGGCTAAGTTCATTTTCAGTTTCTTGCTAGAGTTCAAATTAAAATCTGCTAAATATTTATACTTACAATTTCACCAAATTTTAACCAAAAAGATACTAAGTAATCGGTTGTAAGAAGATTGTTACGAAAGTATTTTAGTTTTATTTATTTACATTCAAATAACTCAGCATTAACTCAAAAGATCTATTGAATTTACAAATCGTCTGAAATATTATATATCTTGATTTATTTGATGTTAGCCAGTACTTACAGTGTCTGAAAATATTATGCTAATTTTCACTGTTTTTTACATACATCAGATGACGTGGTGGCTGATTATCCTTTATAAAAGAGATAAACTTTTTCGGGTCTGTCAAGCACGTTGTGCGGAATGTTATTTATAAAATAATTGTTTTAGAAAAGTTCGTACTCTTAATGTTCGCGTACTTTTTCAAGTAAAAATATGAAAAACGTCAAATTGACGACAAGATTAAAATAAACTAAAAAATCTTTCTACTTCTGAATTTGTATTTAGTAATGAAAGTAAAAGTAGATAAATTACTAAAAATGAGAGCTCTACAGAGAGATTAAATTTAGCTGTACCTGGAGAATTATTATTATACACTTAATGTTAAATTATATATAGTTTCAGAGATGATTTAAAAAAAAAAAAAATGTGTCTTTTCAATGTAGGGTAGATGCACCAATTCGCGTCCACTTCATTTTATAACATGCCATAAAACGACGTATTTTCCTTAAAATGCGGATATTTCTATATCCTCATGTTCGTGTATATATCTGCTACCCCTAAAGTGAGCAATGTGATAGTTGAATTAAAGCGTGAATTACAATTACGACTGCGACTTGATTTTAAGTCGAAGTCGACGCTGAGGTGAAATTTCAACTGCTTGAATAAACCAGAAGTCCTGACTTCTGTGATTGAAGTTGGCCGCAGCGAACACCAACTTTGAACTTTTAGCAAAGTTTAATTTCATCGGAGTTGCAGACAAAGTCGAAGTTGCAATTGTATCTTGCCACATGCATTTACCATTTGGGCAAAGTCGTACCCGACTGATCAGTCGTAATTATAATTCAGGCCTAAATATGAGTCATCAGAGCTGAGTTCATTAGGAGTCGGCATGTAAATAATGCGAAAATACAAGAAAACATTTTTTTTTTAACATAGTGATATGAGTTTAAAATGTAAATCACTGCGTTTTTTATTTCATGAGAAAGTTTTTTAAGTAGTTATTTTCAAATAAATATAATATTACTTTAAATTTAAATTAATTTTCGGAATAACAACATTAATTTTAGTGGCTGCGAAATGGATCAATAATATCGTAAGCCATTTCGCGTGTAATGGTGGCCACAAATTAATGCTGCATTTTCTACCTTGCCCTAAATTACGGCCTATACAAGCAGTTCTTCATTAATTAGTTTGTGTGATTTAATGCATTGCATACGAGAAAATATGGAAGGATATACTACTACAACACTACTAACACTAAAGTATTGTCTGACATTCGACAAGGAAAATTTTCTATTAGAAGAGCTAGCACCAAATAAAATATTCCAAAAAACATCATTACAGGATAAATCGTCCGAAAGATATCCGGAAGGCGTAGGAAAGTTTGGACCATAACGTATTTTAACGCAAACCGAAGAAAAAACTAGTTAAGTAGTGTGAGTCCTTAGTCGTTAGCCAAATCTGGGTTTCCATTATGTCTTGATAATCTTTTAAGCACAGTTAAAAAAAAGAGGCCAAGTGCGATTTGGACTCGCATATGAAGAGTTCCGTACCATCGTACAAGATTTAACAACATGTACTTTTTAATTTATTATAATTTTTTTGTTCAAGAAAGAATTTTTTGGGATAACTCCGGTATATAGCAAAAGCTAAAAAATATTCTAATTTGTTATTTCATCACACAACCCATTAATTTTTGGTGACAAGTTTCAAGTCTTGGTTTGACTCATCAACAGGTCCCAAATAGCGAAATTGCGTGATTTGAAAAACAAATGAAAAAATGAAAAAAGAAGAAAGAAATGAAAAGCTTGAGAAAAATAGAAAAAACAATTTTTTTATTTATTAAAAAAATTTAAAATTTTTTTTAAAGAAACAGATTCATTCGAAGCGAATCGAACCTGTATACGCCACGTAGTGGGCGAAAAATAAAGAAGAAAATGAAGAAGAAGAAGCGTTTCGTGTCAAACCTTACACTCATCGGTGCAGCTTGGTTTTCTGCCTGCTGCAGACGCTTGAAAATAGATCAAACTGATCTCTTATCATATAAACTCAGAATAAATTCTGGGTGTGAATTATATGAGGAAAAACACTCCTATACAAGCCCAGGAGGAAAAATAAATAAAAAGATTACTCGGTAAAAAGTCCAAAAGAGTAATCTTTTTATTTATAATTTTTTTATTTTCATTATTTGTTGTTATAGCAGCTATAGTATGACCCACTGTCTGAAATTTCAACTGTCTACCTATTACGGTTCATGAGATACAGCCGGCTGACAGACAGACGGATAGCGGAGGCTTAGTACGGGTACAGAACCCAAAAAATGATCAAGGCGATGGCACGAATACATCCTTCACAAATGGTCGACCAGGGCGAAAATGGTATGACCTTTTCCTGAAATGCAATCCAGAGCTAGCACATCGAATTCCCGAAGGCCTAACCGAATCCAGAGATACGTTTTCTGAAGAGGTTATTAGAAAATTCTTATATGAGCTGCAAAATTATATAAAGGAGATGAATGCAGGAGACATATTTGAAGGAACAGTTATTTTTTCCTACGTACGAGCACCTAGGGATGTAGTCAATAGCTATGCCAGAAGCCGAGTTTTTAGTTTGTTCTGAGTCAGGCTGCATGAGAATATATCGCGAATAGGGTAAATGGTCACATGGTTGATTCCTAAAAAAAATTCAAAAACATGTGAGCTTTTTTGTTGACGGCCACAAGTCCCATTTAACATTGGAGCTATGCAAGTTTTTCAAGCAAACGAGATAATTTTATACATACTTCCACCTAGCACAACACTTATGCTACAACCAGCGAATGTTAATGTTTTCAACTAATGCTCTATCAAAAGAAACGGGAGTGGTTAACTGATGATCTTGTTTCAAAGAGATAAGATAACTTTGGATCTTAGGCGCATGGAATTCGACGCGATCACTTTGCACAAGCGAGGATATTATCAAACTCGTTATTCAATGAGCTAATCATTCAATCTCGTTTAACACATGTGACATTCCCTCGAAGTCCGCAAGAGTGTCAAAGGATAAAGCGAAATCAAGGTACTGTCATCGGCAAAACTATGAATGGGATTGAAAGTAAGGAAAAGCAGATCATTAATGAAAATTAAGAGGAAAGACGAACAGATAATAGAGCTCTAGGGCATTCCAGGATTTATAGGGTGAGCTTCAGATGTAACACCATCTAGCCGACCAGATCAAAAACTGTCAATCCATAAAAAGAGTGGGGAGGGGAAACCAACAGCTTCAAGCTTGGCTAAAAAGTATGTTGAACTAAATATAGCTTTAACTTTAAAGCAAATATTTGCTTTATTCTTTTAATTTATAAAACGCTGAATTCCATAATGTTATATAATTCTTTCTTTTCTTGATTTGTTCCTTTTAATTTAATGACATTTAAAAGATGCTGTTATGTAAAATAACCCAATTTTAATTGAATTAGTATTAATCTGAACAATGTTATGTTACTGTGAATTTTATCACAACTTATTATTTTTTAATGGCTTTTCACATCAGGAATAACGTATACAATTTTTTTAGAATTTCCTAGCGTTTTTATCAGAGCTGGGCAATACTTAAGTAAAAAAGAGACTTAAGTACCTACTACTTAAAGTACATTTTCGTTACTTAAGACTTATTACTCAATACTGTTGAAATGCCCTTTTGTACTTAAGTACCAAGCTTTTTACTTAGATATTTCTGAGTCTATTAAATACCTACAAATATCTAACTCTTCGTAGAAAAGCAAACACGATCTCCAGCGCAACTCCTTTTTTGTTGAGTTTTAAAGCACGCAAATAACTGTCAAAGAATGTGCCGCACTCACGCGTCAAGGCAGAACCCAAACTAATAAAATACACACTAGACTGGTTAAGTAGAACAAAAACCAGTAACGTCTCGCTCGAATATAAAATCGACGATGCCTCGACTTGATGATATAACCACTGACATGTGGATTGCAGAAAGTGGGCTTACTTCTACATTGCTGACTCTTTCGGCCTAAGCACCAAGTACCAAATGAGAGAGAACTGAAAACAAAAAATAAATTAGTGGATTCGTCGAAATAAATGTTTTTAAAGTAATCATTTAGGGTTATTACTAACAAAAACTGTTTTATCAAAGACAATGTATTCATTAGATACGCAGAAGAGTTTCTAAATGTTTTATTAAAATCACTTCCCGAGCTGCGTGCTCACTTTTTCAACTTCCCGCCAATGATTTCTTCAATGTTGGCACCGACGTAAGAACTCCTTTTGACACAAGCAATTGTGCCCACGTGAAATAGAAACATAAGCAGTCCATATTATATACGTCAGTGGACATAACCCCAAGGGTAAGCAAACAATGCCTCGCTGCAATATAAAATCAATGATGCCTCGACCTGATGTAGGGAAGGCCTCAATTTTTTCTTAGAAATTTTTTTCCTTAGAATTGTTATACATTATTGGTGGCCGTAATGGGTGCTTGGCGGACCTCTAATAGTTTTTGTGAATGTAGCAAGCAGAAGTGAAAGTTTTACTCTACTTGCAGCACCGGAAACTATGAAAAACTATAAATAGTAGCCACTGGTTACTATACATACTATAGTTTTCAATAGGTATTGATTTATTAATATCTATTAACTGAACTCGATAAACTTCATTATATTACTGCCAACGTACAAAGATTCTAAAAAAGTACTTTAAAAAGTGCTTCAAAAAGTACTCAGTACTTTTAATAGACTTAGTACTTAGTTACAAGTACTTTTCATACATGCGGTACTTGTAATTACGTTGAAGTACTCAGGCCTTCGGTACTTGTACTTAATTACTTTTTCTTTGGTACTTGCCCAGCTTTGGTTTACATAAGCTGTGATCTTTTGTGTACCTTGTTCTAGAACTCCCATATACTGGAGAGAACAAATTGTTCTGCCGATTGAAGCGAACTATGTATTTGTACTGTTCGCTTCATATATAAGTCTTCTATGAAAATGGGTGAGGCGTTCTTTTGTGTATCTTTTGTTCTGCTCTGTTCTGGGGACACAAAAGAACACAGCTATAGTTTCAAGTCATCTGTCATACCTATCACAGGATAGTAAGTAATTTTGGAATGCATATTTATTTTAGTATTTGATTGTATAGAAAATGGCACATAATGTTTTGCAGCCCAGTTATGAACATGCTTTTATATTTTTGTTGCGTTGATTACTCATATATATGAAAAGCACACAATTTCGAGTTTAAAAAGTCTTATTGTTTCTAAAAAATTGGTCAGCGATGTTAGGTATTTTTATGTGAAATGACACCCATTGAAGCACTATACGGTTTCCGCAACCCACTCCCCACGAATCTAAAACAAGGTCCAGAACCGATTTATAATTATGACGACTATGGTAATTACATCAAATACAAAATGCAAAAGATACACAAAAAGGTTCGCGAAAATCTAACACGAAGTAAGGAAATAACTAAAAAATATTATGACCGTAATACAAATATAATAACAATCCATGTCGGAGATCAAGTTCTTCTGCGAAATGCCTAAAAGAAACACAAACTATCGCCTATATGGACAGGGCCATACGTAGTCAAGAAAATCGACAATGATATCAATTGCACTATTCAAATCGGTAAAAAATTGCGACGTGTTCACAATAATCGTCTCAAAATTTTTTAGAATTAGTTAAATATGGTATACGAACGTCTTAATTTTTCTCCATACAATTAGTTTCTTTTTGTTTTAATCCATCCTAATTTCAGGAATAATGCTGTTCTTAATTTTGCTTCTTCTGCCAGGGATATTTTGTTTACGACCGGAGATCCAAGAAATAAGAAACGATCGCATTTTATTCGAGCAAATTGGAAACGCACTCGTGTACCAAAGCAAGTGGACCCTAATCACCCAAGTGAAATTTGCAAACGAAGTAGAAGTGGTAGGATTTATTGAAAAATGTAATAAAATTATAACAGAAATGTGTAAGGTTTTAAGAGCAGAAGGAGACATAAATAATTCTTGCATTTCTTGGCATGAGCAAATCACGCGAATAGTTAAAAATATAAGAGATAAGTTAGATAGCATAGAATTCTATTCAAGTAGGGTTAGAGGAAAAAGGGAAATACTCGATGGTATTGGTATGGGGAAAGCATCATCTATACTGATTGCATTTAGTTTTCGGAAATCCACCACCACTCACCACCTTTTTTCTCCTAGAGGTCCGTCCTTTTTTGGAACGACAAGTAGTGGCGAGTTCCACGGATTTTTACTAGGTTTGATGATGTCATTTTCTATCATTTCCTCAACTTGCTCCTGTATAATTAACTTCTGTTTTTCCGGCAGTCGATACATCTTTTGATTTATTGGAGGATGATCTGTTTTAATGGGAATAGTGTGCTTAATAGCGTTAGTGTGGGTCAATTTATTACCAGGTAGATAAAAAATATCAGAGTACTCCTTACAAATAGAAAGTAACGCATTTTTCTCTTCTGTGTTCAAATCATCATGTGCAACCTCATTTTCTAAAAAGCTTTTTATCTCATTCGATTTGTTAGATATATTAAATAAATTTATACTACTAATTTTTGTGTTGCTATAATATTTATTTGTAAACCTGTCATTGAGTATATTCCGGGCTTTTTTAATTTCGAACTGGGTTAACGGTACTAAATTTAAGTTAATTGATTCAAGTTCGTGATCAACTTCTGTTGCATTTAAAATACTGATCAGAGCTTTATTCCTCACGGGGCGAACTAAACAGTTTTAATTTCCTGCGACAAGCAATGCATATATATCTTCAACTGCTTCAGAAGGCACTTGCACCAATTTCTCCGCGCGTGCTGGAATGCGAATTTCTTTCCGATCCTCTTCACATTTCTTTCCAATATTAAAACTGGACACCGTATTTTGTTTATTCACGGCCATTCTACACTCCAATTCCGGATATATTTCACCATTAGGCGGTTTTGAGAACAAGTTGTCTAATTTTTTATGTTCGACTGTTTTCGTATTTTTAATTACATTTCTACCTTTAGAAAAACTATTGGAGCTATATAGGATGGTGTTATGTTGATCTGCACCAGATTTCCTCGTGAAAGTTTTGGGTTTATCAAATATATTTACTATGTTATGTTTAACCGATTTTACCCTTGATGATACCTCAGTTGTGGTTTTTAAAGGAGTCTGAGATCGGGCTGAATTTTTGAAGTTTGTTGGTAGTGGATTCATGCAGTTAGTTTCTTTTAAAGGTAGTATAAATTCCTTTGTGTTAACATGCGATCGGGGAAATCTTAGGAGTTTATTTGGACCTTCAATATTGCAGTATTTTGAAAGAAAATTATTGCCTAAAATGCCATCCCCTGGTATATTTAGGTTATCTTTAATGATATATAATTCACAGGGTTTAGTCAATGGCGTTTTAATTATACTTTCGCACTTGCCCAAGGTTTTATCTTTTCCAAAAGCACAATTTATTTCGAGATTTGTGTGAACAATTTTTGTGGTTGGTTTAATTACTGACTCTTTGATTAAACTTATATCTGCACCCGTATCGATAAGCAGTTCAACTTCGGGCTTATTCGCTATATCAATGGGAACTTTTATAAAAGGTTTTGGACTAACTGAGGAGGGACACCGTTGAATTTCGCTTCCTGGGCTTTGTCCGTGGTGTCTTCGGGGCCTCAAGCTTAGTTTTCCGATTTAATGTTACGGTTGGAGTTTTTGTGCTCCCATTCCTTTTTAGCGCGACATTCTTGTAAATTATGGGACGAACGTTTACAAAAATCGCATTTTTTCCACGGTTTAAATTGCGTGTTACTTTTATTAAATGCGTGAATCTGATTCGAAGTTGAATGGCCTTGTGAAAGATTGGCTATGGGTGTGCAATTCTGGGCGGTGTGACCGTAAACTCTACAATTAATGCAAAAAGGTGAATTCTGTCTTATACGACACTGAGAGAAAGAATGGCCAAGTCGATTGCAAAAGTTACATTTTATTCCATTGTTCCGCTCATTTTTGTAATTTCTGAAAGAAACTTCATTAGAGCTGTTATTTCTGAAAGGGATTGTATTGAAGTTATTGTTAGTGGATTCACCTTTTATTTCCGATGAAGTGATAACTTGATTAGAAGTATTATTTAGTGATAAAGTGCTGTTGATATTTGGTTGGAAGTTAGAAAAATTTTCGTATGAAATATTGCAAGGCGTGCTATCATTCAATTTTGGTTGGCTCAAATTTGATAAAATGGGATGATATTTCTGTATACAGAGTTGTTTTTCCCGTGCCTCAATTTTTCCGGCTTTATCTAAAATTTCTTTGAGTGAGGTTTCGTTTTCACGTAAAAAGTATAAACGTAAATTCGGGTCCAAAAGACCTCCTAAGAATGTGTTAACTGCGATTTCCTCAAGATCACACAAAAGCGCTTCGCAGTTTTTGGGACCCTTTTCGGCCTTTTGTTTACACCTTTGATAGCTTTGGTACAGTCTTGAACCATACGAGCTCACTGTTTCACTTGAAATTTGATGCACTAATCTCAATTCGTCTACGAGAAGTCGATAGGGCTTATTCTCCGTAAATTTTTCAAATAGGAGATTTTTGAGGTCGTCAAACGTCCTAAATGTTTCCCCACATAGAACCGAAAATGCTCTACCCCTTAGTTTTGTAGGGATGAGTTTTAAAAACAGTTCAGTTTCCGGATTACCCGTTAAACATTCATAAACTTTTTCGCAACACTTTATAAATATTTCTACCTCATTATATGTGTCGCTACATATTTCCCCTGTGAACATGGGTATATTTAAATTTATTAGTTTTTCAGAAAAAAATGACTTACTAGGCGAATTTACAATATCTGTCGATTGATGAAGAATTCCTGAAAAAGCGTGAAGTCTCTCTGTACTACTTGATGGTGTTGCTTTCGTTTTCCTTATAGATTTTTTTTCAGAGGAGGGATGAAGTCTCCCAGTACTACTAGATCGTGTTTTTTCTACCTTCCGTGGATATTTGTTCCCTGAGCGGAGAAGTAGTCTTCCAGTGCTGCTGGTGCGAGAAAGGTGTCTTTTTACCTCGCGTAGAAAAACGTCGTCGTCGTCTAGATCTGTGCAATCTTCAAAGGATAGTGCGCTGATTCTTTCAGCAAATCTTCTTCCTTCTGGGGTTTGCAATGTTGGTACCTCTTCTTGCATGTATATACCGGCTGCGCCAAAATGTTAGGTGTTTTTATGTAGGTTATCACAAACATAAGAGGTTAACACTTTTTTATCATTTTATTATTTTATAAAACACTTTTCTAAATATTTAGTACTGCTAATACATTGTAATCATTTTTATTTTCAAATATTAAACACTATTTGTTGAGTATCTATATTTCTACACTAGATTTTATATAGAACAGACACCTCGATCACTCTTTATCAATCGCACTCAACTTCCGCACAAATTCACGGCCCGCTTATTACCCGCTTCGTCTTAATTCAAAACTAATACTCATCGATCAGACTCCAATACCATACATCGCATTGAGGGTCACTCCAAATTCTTCCAATCATGAATTCTGCCCAATATTCGATTTGCGCGATATTGAGAAATTTCAAAGTGCAAAGCTTGCAATTAATTAATAATTTTAGTTTATCTGGGTCACAATTCGCATTCCCTATCAATTGAAAATGCAAATAAATGTGAATGACCCTAAATATGCCAAGCTTGCAATTTAATTTAATTTAATTTATTTTGTTTATTTTCGCCAAGACTAGGTCGTGAATTTGTGGATAATTACTTTCTTTACAGCGATCATAAATTTTTTTTACCTATCTGATTTTCCGACGGCAGTGGGAGATTCGCTGTAGAAATAGGTAGTCCAAAAATTATGAGTACGATTGCAACGACAGGCAGTGAGTGGCGGTTTTGAAAGAAGAATATGTATACTGAAATTTCGTTTGTTATTAGTTTTGAGCGTTTTGAAATAGATTTTTATCGAGAATATTTTATATTAAGTATTTCGAAAGAAATGCAATGGACCAAAGTGTGGAAAGGAAAAATTTAAAACACAGAAATTAACTAAATTAAAATCAAACTAAATGTCAAAAATATCACAACTTTAATATTTGTATTTAAGCGCTTCAAAATATCCATCCATACTATGTCTTTTCTGTCAACTCGTCTATACTGGTTGTCTTGTACATCATAAATTATTTTATGATTTCGCACTTCCTCAATCAATTTTTCATCAAAATTCATTGTTTTTAAATTGGAGCGACTTCTTGCAGCCTTGACAAAAATAAATGTCACAATAATTTCATTTGTTTGACTTTGCTTGTAGTAGGTACTGCAGCGACGACGGCAAAATTCGAAATTGATCAATTCCGACGGCAACTTCGTCGACTGCTGACCGTCACCCGTCGTAATTTGTGCTTTTAGAAGTTTGAAAGCGGCATTTTTTCGTCTTTTGCCGTTGCCCGTCGTAATTGTATTTGAGCCTTGACTTAACAAATTTTTCAATAACTATCAACAACTATTCATCGACAACGGTTCAAACGAATTGGTGCATTGATTCTGGTGGTTCACTCTTTCGGACAGGGGCACAAGCATTCAGTTTTCTTGGAAAGATCTGAAAATTTTTCTTTAGATTTTTCATGCAGAATTGGCGGCGATCAATGGTTTATATTGATTCAGGTGACTTGGCTGATCTGGGTTTCTAAAGATATTTATGAGCGTTGGCAAGCATACATTTTGTTCTTAGAAATTTACTTGAACATTTTTCTTTCGAATTTTTATACACTATTGGTTGCTGAAAACGATCAGTTGGATTGATGCAACTAAAATTGATTCTACAATTTTTGATCACAATTTTTACGGCAAAACTATAAAATTAAAAACCATTCGCTTTCATCCGCCTGCGGTAGTTGCCGTTGCTTTGCTTGTACTTTCGTATTAGTTCAAGTAGTGTGGTTTAATTTAACTTCACGTTTACTTTTAATTTATAGAAATTTGTAGAAATAGTTGGGAAAGTGGAAAGTAGAAGACTGATAAGACGACTGACAATCTTTTCCAGAAGAAAGCAAGATCAGTTACGTTCCCATCAAAAGAAATAGTCAGTGACATATCATGCACTTCTACTCCTATTCCTTTGAAGGTGCAAGCTCTCACTCATTTACTTCACCCGTGAGAGAATTGGTTGCGTCACATCTATTTCTACAATCTTTGCACGAGAAAGAGTATCTGGATATGAGTCTTTAATGTGTGTCCACTCTGAGATCGTCTATTAGAAATATCTGGTAAGTCTGTAAACTAAGTATCTATTTAGTTTGGTAGGCACTGGTGCGAATGTTATGTTGAGAAGCGTAGAAATTAAATGGTGCCAAGTTGGGGCGAGTATTCTCTCAGGTAGTCAGTGTAGTGACCGAAATGAAGAAGTCGGATTAAAAATTCGTGTGAAGTGGTAACAAAGAAACAGAACTGGGTGAGAGACAAGCACATTTATATTGAATTATATCGTAGGTTTAAAGTTAAGCTGGGTAGTTCTGGGACTCCAAATTATAATTATATTGTGTAGTCTAGGATAAATAATTAGTGAATGTGAGTGTGAATGATCAACGAAAGTAAGGAACTGACCTTAACATTACATTTGGTTAATATGCGTGCGTCGCAAATACATTTTAATGTATGAGTTCCAAGATAACAACGGTTCAGAGTAACGTATAGTTTACACAAGCGAAGTTACAGTCCCAAGTAACCTGGATTTAGTATAGTTTACACAAGCGAAATTACTGTCTCAAGTAACCTCGATTTCAGTCCCTCATCTCCTCTTGACATACCCACCAGTTTACTTGCGCCAGTACGAAAACGAGTTCCACTCATTTCAACTTTTTAGCTAAGTGGAATCTGAGAAATAGTCAAATTGAGTGTATTTTCTGCAATTTTAAGTATAGTCTTATCGAACCTAGACTCATTCAGGGAATCCCCAATCTAGGTTTTCAACTTGTGGCGAAAGAAGTAACATTTTATTAAGATTATTGTTTCTGAACATATTTCTTAATTAACGAGCCAATTTTACCTAATAATACACTTCCTAACAATACTGGTAAGAATCATCTTCGTTGTATCAGTATTTTACGTTGGCTGGGTAAAGATTTTTTTGCAACAACTAATTTTCGCTAGGTAATCCTTTTTATACTTACAGAGCAAATTGCATACTTTTATACGAAGGATATGGTTTACCTTCAAAATATTAAGGGTAATTTCACAAAGAGTTTTCATGACTTCGGGATCAGAATTTTTAATAATAGCGTTCCTTGATTGATTCATTCGTGACACAATTTTTACTGATTAAAGAGTTATGGGGGAAAAACAAGTCGTAAACTCTTTACTAAAAATATCAGTACGGAATTTTAATACCTCGTTGATATCTTGAGTTGAATCTATCAACAAATAATCGTGTGGCAACTGCGTTATCTCTTTATATATTTTTAGCAACTCTGAACTATTTTCTGGATAAGCCTGCCTCGTTAAATAAACTGACTTTTATCTCGAGGGTTTTTAAACTCAACGAGGTACTTACAGTTAAGTGATATGTCTCGGCAAAACTGATGATGAGATTCTTTTGCAAAGAGTTCACATACTTGTCTGTTAACAGCATTTAACATCCATATTGTCCAATACAATTAATGTAGGTTCCTATGTATAATTTACGAATTCTTCAGGAATACTATCAATATATTCGATGTTAGTGAATGTGCGGTACCTGAGGGCAGAGCCCCATTTTCTGTATTACGCCAGATAGCTCTTGTTATTTGCAGCCGTCTTAAGAATATATTATTGAGAGGGTCTTTTATAAATGTTGTTTTTTCACAGCCTGAAGATCCAGCAACCATCATTGTAAACGGATGATTAAACTTGATCATTGTTACTTAGTTTTAAAATATCTTATATAAATTTGTTATTCATTGCCTGTATTAATACACTCGGTAGAATGAGCAGAAGACATGTCGTTAATAAATAGCATAGACCAGTTCGCAAGAGCTTTAAGCGACAGAGTGTTGCTATCAAGGGTATTGATGGTTTGTGCCAGGCAGACTTGGTCGATATGGCTTCATACTCTACAGAAAACCAAGGTTTTCGATTTCTTCTCACTGTAATTGATACCTTTTCAAAATATGCATGGGCCTCACCAATTAAAAGTAAAAAGGCATCAGAAGTTGTTAAAGCGATGCAGTCTGTTTTTAATCGAGGTTGCCTTCCAAGCAAGAAATTTGCAAACAGATAATGGAAAGCAGTTTTTGATAAACCGTTTCGACAGCTTATAAAATGCTATGATATTAACTATTTGTCCGCTTATAATGCTTTAAAAGCTTCAATTGTAGAAAGGTTTACCAGAACGTTAAAGAGCATGATGTGGAAAGAATTCAGTATGAATGGAAATTATCATTGGATTAGTATATTAATAACGAATTTAACAGAGGCTTATAATACAACAAAGCATCGTACTATTAAAATACGGCCTGTAGATGCTAGCCCATGCAACGAAAAACGTTTCTTGTCGATTGTGTATAAATATAAATAGGAAAAATCAAAGCCGAAATATTAAGTAGCTGATTTTGTTCGTATAAGTAAAAAGGCTGTACCCCTAATTGGTGTACCGAAATATTTGTTATAAAAAAAGTCAAGAGCGCGTTTCAATCGACCTATGTTCTCGAGGATTATGTACAAAATGTGATTCAGGGTTTTATGACTTTGAGCTGGCTCCAGTCATCTTATCTTGTAGGAAAAGTTTTAAAAAGACGCGGAAATAAAGTTTTAGTTAAATGGTTGGGCTTTTCAGCTAAGCAGAACACCTGAATTGATATAGAAGACGTCCTGTAATATTTTTAAACATAGTCATCATTTTACTCTTGAAGAGAGAAGAGACCGCTTAAAAACTTTCCATAATACCCCTTTAGATGACAGAAAGTATTGCAAACTAGCAAAAAGTGGCTTCTTTTACACAAATTTTAAAGATAAAATAAAATGTTACTTTTGTTCCCTGGAAATGTATTCTATGAATTGCCCAGAAGACGTTGAGGCCGAACACATTCACCGATCTCCAAACTGCACGGATGCCAATGGTCGAGATGTATGTGGACTATACAATAAACCGTTCACCAAACCTTACCCAACATTTATATGGCGCTTCTTTATCGCCAACACAACCTGAGAGTATAAACAAAAATTTTGCCACCAACTTTTCACGTTGGGTCTCAACGAAGACAGAGTGTAAACAAAACTTTGGTCGCGTGCGCTGATATGAACCTGAACGTGAAAAACAAGCTCGATTCAAGTTCGCCTCTTGTTCCGCAACTGAGCAGTACTCTTTTTTGTTTTAAGATCAAAAATATCACGTGGTATAAGCACGCCTCCGTATTCTGCAAGTCGCTTCCAATTCCGCCATTTACTTTACACACATAGCCGGTACAAAACGCAACTTTAGTCTTATCAAGTTTCACTTTTCCAGTGCATACGCCTTATGGGATTTCCCATATGACTTACACTATAGTGCAGCGGTGGCGAACCTTTTTATGTGTGCATGCCAGAAAATTAAAAATATCACTTATCGCGTTGCTGGCGTGCCGAACAGTTTTTAATTAAGAAAAATTGATAAAAATATTCAGAATTTTATTTAGACAACTTCAAAAATTAATATACAAAAACTGAACTAAACTTAGGTATATTATGCTTTTATACATAATCAATTTATTTACCTTGTAACTACATATAGCAACAATCTGTGGATATAAAAATAAATTTAAAATAATAACAAATTAACAACGGTACAAAATACGTCAATTAAAAATATTTTTAATTTGCCAAAACGTACAAGAACAAGGGGACTATGCAAAAATAGGAATATATTATCAGTATCAAAATTGACATTACATCATACCTATTAATTTACAAAAACATCAAAAAATTTTAAGACTTGGAAGCAACTCAATTGAAACAAGGACAATCAAATGAAGTCAAATACTTAAAAAATAATGGATTGACGATTGACATAAAAAAAATTAAAAAAATACTAATTGATGAAATCATTGGTAAATTATAACAATCAGTGGGATTTTTGTTGTTGTTTATTGGTAGACAAATATTTTATGTCAGAATCATATTTTGATACTTTTAATAAAATACATGCTGTACTGGACTCTTCAGTCATTCTATTTCTAAATTTATTTTTTATAAAACTCAATTCAGAAAAAACTAATTAACACGCATGTGTGGAAGAAAAAGTTGATAGAATAGCTGCCAGTTGCTTTAAAGAACTAAATGTTACAGGAATGCCATTCCATGCTATTCAAAATACTTGTTCCCCATTCTTATGAAAGGTACTCAATAATGGATTATTTTCAATGGTTTCCAGTTTAAATCATCGACAAACTTTTATGTCCATATGAAACTGGATTGAAAATCAATCAATTGCATCTCAACAAAAATCTTTAAATTAAGTTTATCTGCCGATATCGTGTCTGGGAACATATGTATTTTGATGTTTCTGCAAATGTTTTAATTTTTTAAATCTTAAAGTAAATTCTAAGTGGAAAGTGGTAATGAGTTTTTTATTCCTTCGAGACCCGTACAAAATACGAGCCTTAGAAAAAAATAAAAAAAATTTATATGACAAATCAAGAAGTTTTTACAAAAAATTAGATGTGAAAGAAGCTGCTTGGAAGGAAATTTCCAACGAATTAAATAAAAGTGGTAATGTTGCTGAAACATTAGCAAAAAATATGATAATAAGTTATTATTTTTTTAGTGGAGCAAATACAAAAGCGGTGGAAGACTCTGCGAGATAGATATGCCCGCGAACGTAAAAACATGTTTACCCCATCGGGATCAGCTGCCAAATCTCCAAAAAATAAATGGAAATATTTCGAACAATTATCTTTTTTATCGGACATTCCGGAAACAAATTATCGGTATGCGAATTTACCAGTTCATAATACGCCGTGATAATTAAATAATATTTTTGTTTAAAGGACAATCAGCAACTACGAGCATGAAGTAGAAGATTCAACCGGGTCATGCTATGAGGCTGTAGAGTCTGGTTTGCAAATGGATGAAGACGGGTCCATACTTTTTGATGAAAGCTTTGGAACGAGCGACAACTTTCCGCTCTCGGGGACATCTTGTAGCTTCACTAGTTCGCCCCAAACTGCGCTACTAGAAGAAGGTGTAGAACGTCCACAGCCTGGAAAAAGGCGAAAAAGGAATTTACATTCAGAAATCTTGCTGCAAAATACTCATCGAGAAATGAGTCAGTTTTTAAAAGAAGCTAAATCTGCATTTAAAGCAAATTCGTCGAATATGTCATCTTTAGATTTATTTTTTAGTGGATTTTCAAGTGACATCCAGAAAAGTGGCATGACTTTCCAGCAAAGGTCCGCACTTCAAATTAAATTAATGACACTGGTCTATGAAGAAATTAATAAAGTGCAAAATGTGAATTAAGTCTGAACTGCACTGTTAATATAAAGTGCAAAATGTGAATTAAGTCTGAACTGCAATGTTAATATAAAGTGCAAAATAATATATTTACCTATATTAAGAAAATAATACAAACTTTCTGTTGTTTTGTTTGCGTTTGATTTTATATTTGAGAATTTTAATACAAATAAAGTGTAATCATGGTTCCTATTTATGTTGGTTTAATTTTGGTTTATGTGATCCATTAAAAGATCTCTCTGCTGAAATGCCGTTCGAGTGGCATTGAATCTAGTGAAAAATCTGCTTTGCGGTAACTCTGAGGTTCCCATTCGCCAAAGTCCTTGAACAAATGTATTGTCATCAAAAGTGTCAACATAGCTAGGTAGACAATATTCGCCGTCGTTCATTTTTACGAAATTGTGAAGGATGACAACTGCTTTTACAATTTTCTCAGCGTTTTCAGGGAAGCAGTTGATTGAATTCAAAAGAACCCTCCATCTAGGGGACAGCGGACATAACCCCGAAGGTGTTCTCAATTCTTACTCTAGCACTAGATAGTTTTTTATTGAAAGCATCTTTTCCGTTAGATAAACTTCTTCCAGGATATGGTCGCATAATGTTATTTTTTAGTGGGAATGCTGCATCACCAACAAAGTAAAAAGGAAAAGCAACATTAGAATTCGGCAAGTTTTCACTTTTTGGAAAATTAAGCCGTCCATCCAAAATTCTGCTTCCAAATGCACTTGCTCGTAAAAGTCCTCCATCGCTTTGGCTGCCATAAGCTCCAATATCAACAGCTGTGAAGCAATAATTGCTATCGCATGCAGCAAGCATTACAATGCTGTGAAAACTTTTATAATTATAATAGAGCGAACCTGCATTCGAAGGGCATTGAATTCTGATGTGCTTCCCGTCGATGGCACCAATGCAATTAAGCAAACCCGTGGAGTTATAAAAATCAATGGATATTTTCCGCCATTCCTGCTAAGTAAATTGCAGACAGTTCGTCCCAAATAGCATCACAGGTCTCCAAAATTATTTCTCGAACGGTTGTATATCCGAGTCGAAATGCCCAGGAAAGAGTATGCCATGACGCCCCTTGCGATAAGTACCTATATTAAGTGAGGGATATAATATTTAAAATATTGCATATTTAAAATATTACTTACACCAAAGTTAAAAGTAGTCGACACTCGGCTTCTATAGGCCTTCTGGGGCTGTTTTTTGTCAGTCTTGTTCTTAAGAGGCTGTGGAGCAGTTCGAACTGAGGAACACCCATGCGAGTTGCTTTTTTAAATTGTTCGTTATCACTATTTTTCATAATAGTAAACAATTTCGAATAGAATCCGTACATTTCGCGCTCATTTTCCAAAAACATTTCTCTTGTCCATATCCTCGTCCTAATATTAAATAGTCTTATATACTGGCAATAAACTAAATAGGTAGTCATACAAGTATCAATTTATTAAAATAATCGTATTTAATTATCATTTTTTTTGTTGAATCAAACAACCATAGACCAAAAACAGCAATTGACGTTTACAGAAATGTGATAATATTCTGCTCGCTGTCTTGTGCTGCTGTAATGCAATCTGATACACTCGACAGCAAAACTGTTTTTTGCGTTGCTGCCGCTGCCGCTGTTGCTGTCGCTGTCGAGCAATCTGAATCAGGCTTTAAAGTAAATTCGTTCATTAGAGACTGAATAATTTCAGAAAAATCTTTTGTTAATTTAGTTTTTTCATATTTTTTTATGGGAATCAACATTTGCAAAGAATTTACTTGTTTTTGGAAAATATTTAAATATATGTTCGAAATAATATCCCGATTAAAACTTTCTGATTTTGTTTCGAAAGCTTTAATTATAGCAAACATTATAATAATTGTCTTATTACCACCTTGCATAATTCATTTAAGTGCGAACACAAGACAATGTTAATTAATTGGCTATATTTTTCAATTCATTTCTCGTTATTTAAAAAAGTATAAGTTCACGTAAACAATCAACGAATCTTTGAACAACTCTTCCACGACTTAACCATCGGACGTTGTTGTACATAAGCATCGTACACTGAATTTACCCCAGTTAACAGTTGAGAAAATTTGTGTGTAGATATAACATTGACTAATTGTGTAGCAAGAATAATAATATCGTCCAGTGACTTTAAATTGGCCTTTGCAGACACAGTCTGCTGTTGTATGATACAATGGAAACCCAGAATTGAATGTCCAATGAGCTGAGCAAACAAGCTCACAGAATGGAATTGGAAGTGGAATTTTCTCACGGAATTCCAGTGAAAAAAAGTGACGGCATCCTCACACACACAGCTGTTTGTACACGCTACAGCGAACGCCATTTTCAGCTTTACACATGTGTTGGAGGTATACGAAAAATTGTTAATGGCTTATATTAGCTGTGTCCTTTTGTCTCCGTGTAGCGTTCTGCAAAACACAGGCGATTGCGAATTGAATTGATTTGTAGAGTGCATAGCAGTAGAAAAAGTTTTGAAAGTATAGTGAAAATAAGCAAGGTGCCATGACTTTAATTCTTAAAAAGCTAAACCTATCAAACTTTGCTCCGAATTTATCAAGCTTTATTTTAACATTTTGCAAGGATTCAAGTAATGGCAGTTTGATTATTTTCTCTATAGTTTCGAAACTTTTTCCACTGCTTTGCATCCTAAAAATTATTCATATTCCCCTGTTTAATTAAAAAATGCAGAAAAACCTTTGAACCTACGAATTCCATATAGAAATGCCACGGAAAAGTTTGGGAATTCCATGCCAAAATAACAAGGAAAAAACATGGAGATCTGATAGATTTCCACGTTCAGTTCCATCTACCAATACAATCAAAAACTTGGAATCTCGACGCAATTCCCTTCGGCCAAAAATCGGAAATCCGTACGCAAATAGTAGGTACGGATTTCCAGGTAAACTCGTCAAAAATGACAAGGAAAAGGACCGGAATTGCATTCGAATTGCTTATTGGGCCATTTTCCTCTCCAATCAAATTGCGAGCACCATCAGTCGTTATGGAAACAATTTTGAAAGGATCTATGATTTTTTCAGCAAGTGCATTTCTTCCTTGATATTATATCTAACAGCTTAACGAATAAGAATTGCTAAACTCGTTGATCCAGTTATGTCAATCCTCTCATCAAGACAGAGAGAAAACAAGTAAAAAAGCTAGAATTGGTCTAAGACCAATTCTTATGATACCCTAGATGAATGCCCGTATTAAATTTCGTATGGTCACCGATCTATTCAAGTATTGATTTTGAAGTTGTTTTTCGCATATATTTCTAGAACAGTTTGTCGCACAGAAAAAATGGTAATAACCAATTTTATAGGATTTCGTATTCTGCAGAAGTTCTTAGTACAATAAAAATGTCTTGCACTGATCGTTTTCAAAGTATACGTAAAAAACCGAAATTTTTATATGGCAACACCAAGAAGGAGTTGCCCGATTTAGTCCATTTTTGATATTTTATTTGCTAATGTAGTAAAAACATCATGTACGAAATTTCAGCTCTCTACGTCGACGCGTTCTCAGGCAGTGTCCAAATATATAGCGGAAAACGAAATTTTTATATGGCAACCCCACGAAGGAGTTGCCCGATTTGTCTCATTTTCGAACTTAATTTTACTTTTTTTTTTAAAGTCCGTGTACAAAATTTCAGCTCTTTAAGTATACGCGTTCTCGAGTTATCGTGCGCACAGACGGACGGACGGACATGAAAAAATCGAAATAACTTTTAATATTATGAATGGGTGTCCAATCCATTTTGCTCTACCATCATTATTTCGAGGTGTTACAAACGGAATGACAAACTTAGTATACCCCTATAATTTCATCTAGGGTATAATAAAACAGAAGAAGTTATGTCCATTTTTTGCTGGTGACATATATTTTTAGCCATTTCCAAGATCTTGTTTTTCACAGTGTTTCTAGCCAAAGGCATATCTTTTATTCTTTGAATGATTTTCTTGTTGTTATTAAAATCTTAAAAAAAAAAATTAGTGTGAATTTTAACCATGCTTCTTTCATAGATTTGCCATCACTAAATGTTTTTTCGTGTTTCGCAATTATGTACATTTGAGTATTTCTAAGTTTAATTTCTCGAGTAATAAATTCTTTTAGTTTTGCTCTGAAGAGATTAAGTGGGAGAAACTCATGCTGGATTCTCTGATATTTTCCAGAAAAATGAGAATTTTATTTGACAGAAATATCACATCTCCTTTTAGTACGTTGATCAATGCAAAATTTATCTTTTTCTCAAAGGATTAATGGTAGTGTGACCCGATGTATATTATTATGAATAGTTTGAAAGGAATTTGAAGGTATTCAATAAGATTTTATCATTCGGGTAGTCCTACGTTCTATCAATTTTTATTTTTAACTCATTGTCTCAGTTGCACTACAATAGTGCATAGCCAAGTTCTTTTCCCACATTCAAGTGTATGACATATACTTATTTCAGTCTAGAGAACAACCAAAATTTCCAATTTTGTTCGGCTGTGTCCTATCTTCTCATTACGTTATCTTTGACCTGGACTATATGTAACTACATGCAATGACTAGACGGGCACATTTTACAAAAGCACACGCAACTTCGTCGAAAACATTGTTTAATTTTAAATTAATGTATATTAAATCCAATTAAATAAATCGTTCACGTGCCAGTAAAATTTTCGTACGTGCCATCTCTGGCACGCGTGCCATAGGTTCGCCACCTCCGCTATAGTGTGACATGGCTTACCTGTCTCTTACATGCGTAATATTATTTGGTATCTTAAGTGTCCATATACTACTAGGCACTTAAATAAGTCCTTTCAAGATTATCGCAGGATCAAACTTGAGCACTGATTCTAAAGAGGATCAATCATCCTTTATAACGATATCCAACATGTTGCGATTTATTATTAAATGCGTCAGTTATCGAGCCTTAAAATAAAGTTGATTTCTTCAAAAAATTTCGTACATGTTTATTTTGTTATTCTCAATCCCGTAAAAATTGATATTATTTAGGTTATGCGAAAGGTGAAATAGCTTAATTTCTAGAGCATTAAGGTCGCTGCATTCTTACCGGCACAGCACGAGCCGTCACAGACAGGCAAAATATTTTTATATGAAAACAAGTTAGCTAATTCACATCAACCGGCACCGGCAGATACCGGCACGTAACGGAAACTTCATTGCCGGTCGCTATCGGTGGCTGGAAACCAGACCGGTATTTGTCGGTTGCTGGTCTAGTTTCGAAGCTAACATGGGATCACTTTTCTATAGTCTTCTCCCGATATTTACATTAATTGAAAGCTTCCCTTCAGTTTTATGTCGTTACACAAGAAATGCCGGTGCCGGTCGATGCATGTCTGTGCCGGTAAGTGTGCATCGACCTTTATAAAGTGTTTTACGTGGCCCTCCTCTTACAAGATGCACATATTTGCTTATCTTTTATTTCAATATGGCTTTCTAGAAAATGGATATACATGTCCTATTATTTTACTATTTAATTTATGTAATTAATTATTATTCCTCAAAGCAAATTTTACTTCACGTTCACTGAAGGCATTTTTAAAAATTGAAGCATATTTAGGAATTGAAGGTATTTTTAAGAACTGAAAGTCTAGTTTCCGATAAAACAACAAGATACAAAAAGCCCAAGGAGTTTGATTTCCAGTGGCTGTACTCTTTTTTATTCATTGATAAGAACTAAATTCCCTAATCTTTATACAATTCTGATCTTCTCAGAGCGAAAATTACATAATGTCTAATATAATTAATGTTTCATTTTTCAGATCTCCATTAAATTGATATTGATAACCCTTATTCTGGAATTCCATACACTGAACTGTGATAGTGCGAGAATTCTGGGACTATTTGCTTTTCCAGGAAAAAGTCATTTTATGGTAATTAGAGCAATTATGACTGAACTTGCTCGTCGAGGACATGAGGTGAGTCTATCCGTACATACGCATGCATACAATTAAACTATATAAAGTAATTTCCATTTAAAGGTTACAGTTTTGAGCAACTATAAGATCGATGAAAAAATTCCCAATTATAGAGAATTATTGATTGAACCACAGTTTGATTACTGGGAAGATGGTATGTAATCTGATTCTACTTAGATTAAAACTGTTCTGCTTTATACTAAAATATTATATATAAGTATAAAACTAGGTAGGATGAAAAACAGAGTTAATATCCAGGTTATTTGTATAAAAAACCACATTTCATGCGTTCGTATAGAGTCATCAGCTTGTGCATCCTAGATTTATCTCACTCCCAGTTTGTTCAGTCAATATAAGTCCTTATCACTTTTTCTTCTAATATACAAGAATGGTAAGATTTTGTTGTATTTGTACATCAGCTTTAAATAACTTATGAATTATGCAATTACCTAATAATAATGATATTGTAATTTACGTATTGTAATATGTACCTATAAAAGTTTGGGAGCAGGCGAAACAAGTGTGGCCTGCATATGACAGGAAAAGAACAAAAAAAAATTTTGAATGGCAATAGAACAAATACAAGAAATCTAGTAGGGGTCATTTCGAGTCTATGTGCCATAGGAGACTATGCTAGAAGACTGATAATAGCGGGGAATGATTTCTACAGGAGCTGTTAGGACTCAGAAAAAACTAAGTCCATCCAACACGTACTTTGTGAGTGCCCCGCTCCGATGAATAAGACAGGTTGGCTATTAGCATAGATGGCACAAGAACTAAATGCTGCATGCAGTATCAAAAAAGTATACAAAATTTATTTCGGGATGGACCATAACATTTGAAATGGTATATACGTCGAGTGATTCATATTTTTTTGTATTTCAAGTGTTGAGGATGTCTCTAAAACATGTTATGGTCCATTCCAGAATGCTCTAATATGCTATGCGACATCTAGCTCTTGTGCCATCTATGCTTTAAGGTAGTAGCTACTTGTCTTTAAATCTGGGGGAGTTGCAAAGCAAAGAGTTCAGATGCATCCTGAGATGCCTAAGGGAAGCAGGATGGATTTAGTGCGATTTTACAGGTTATCCCATGAGTTAAAGAGAAAATTGACCCACTGGAAGTCTAAGTGTAGCAGGCTAGGTACTTCTAACGGCACCCCTTTTACCTAACTTATTTTCGAAGCTTATAATATTTTGTCGGTCATTATTATTCCGAACATACTTTTTCAACTCTGTGACTTCTTTACTACTAGACATATAGATTATACATTAGATTTTAGCCCTTCTCCGTGTATGTTGTTCGTTGAAATTGGGATGATTAAATAATAGTCCAGCCAGTAGGGGTTTTTGCCATACAAAAGGTGGGTTAGTTGTGATTTTTATATATCTTATTCAGTTCCGGACCCCGATGAAAAATCCAAGTTTAGACCCTTGGGTGTTCAGCGCGGTCCGCCATCTTGGATTAAAGGTCCAAAAATTATTTTTTTCTATTCTACCACAAAAATGTAAAATTATAAATTTGAAGAAGACTAAATTCCCTACATTTTTGTAAAAACACTTTTTTTGTAATTCTGATGTGTAACGAGTTACCGTGGCGGAAACGTGAAGATTGTTCCAAAAAAATGTATACATACAATACCATTTATACAGGGTGTTTCGTCCATGGTGGTCCATAGGACAGGAGGTGATAGTAGTCTCCTAGTCAAACATAAAATTCTATGGCAGGGCGATTAAAAAAACTTCCTAGTCTTCCACAAAATACCCTGCATTTTAAAATGTACAGTGTGTACGGTCACTTACAAAGCTCATTATATGTAGAACTTCCAACAACTGCTCGATCAGCCCCGCACTGCTCTAAATTCAGGAGTTGTGGTGGTTTAAACTAAGAATTTCGGATTTTCTTAACTTTTTATTGACTTTGACCTCTTTTCTTTACAAAGGGGTGATTAAACTTTTGTTTTTTTTATTAAAAATGTAAACTGTCCACTTTCCTCTTTAATTTGAACGCAATTATGCATACAATTCGATCTGTAAGTGACCATAAATCTTATACTCTTTAAGGTACAGGGTACTTTGTGAAAGACTGGCATATTTTCTTAATTTCCCTATAACTCCGAAACGGTTGAGATGCCGCCGCCCCCTTGACATATACTTTTTTGTTTTTGACTAGATGACTACTATCACCTCCTGTCCTATGGACCATTATGGACGAAACACCTTCTATAAGGAGTACTATTCGTATATATTTTTTTGGAAGAATGTACAGGTTTCCGCCGCTGTAGCTCGTTACAAATCAGACTTACAAAAAAAGTGTGTTTCAATTTATATTTGTACATTTTTGTCATGGGATCAACCGTTAAGGATTTTTTTAAAACAACCAATTTCTGTTACCTTTAATCCAAGATGGCGGATAGTGCGGATCCTCTCCAAGGGTCTAAACTTGGATTTTTCATCGGAGCCCGGAACTGAATACCATATATAAAAATCACAACTGCTCCACATTTTGTAGGGCTAATGACTTATTTAGTCCCTATTGACTGGCCTATAATGGTTTCAGGACGAATTTTTACAATAACTATATATAAGAAACGGGCAGACTCTCTTTATAAATTAAATACAACATATATATTATTTTTCAGTTAAAACTTATTTTGGAAACGACGACCTTTTCGATGTCAAAGACTTTTCAACGCCGCAAATTTACGATATGATGAATCGCATAGGATATGCAACAACTGACTATTTCTTAAGAAGTTCCAGCTTCCAAAAGCTAATTGATGAAGAGAAAAAGGAATATGATTTACTAATTGTGGAGCAATTCTACCAGGACGCATTACTCGCATTTGGCCATATATACAAAATACCCATCATTGCAATAAGTACTGCGAGTTTTGAAAATCACATGTCGACAATGATGGGTCTTATAGTTCCTTGGGCGCATTCTCCTCAAGATTATTTACCCTATTCAGATCGAATGACATTTTTCCAAAGGTTTTGGAATACATTTTGCTCACTCTACTCCGAATATAATAGGAAGTTCAAATATTTTCCACAGCAGCTCGAACTCGTTAACAAATATTTCTCGAAAACTAAAGGTAATTTTGTATGTAATTTTATTTTATACACTGTAAACAAGATTTTTAAGTTTTTACAGTTTTATATGCATGATACAAAATGAAATACCTAGAAAAGGACTTGTTGGAATGGCAAGTTCTTTTCCATTCGGATAGTATTTCTCCATTTCGTTAATAAATTGCAATCCACTTACGTAAAAAAAGTGTTTGTAAAAATGAGAAAACATAATCAACAATTAAATTATCATTCTCCTACAATAAGTAATAAGTTGAAAAACTCACATAGTAGTATGAAGTAAACAAGCTCTATATTAATAAGCAAATATTAAGCCAAAGACACATTGCGATGCAGTGCACTGCACTGCATTAAAATCTTGCCCTTTCACTACCCGTGTCCTGTACAGGGAACATATCTTTAAATGCTTCTAAGAACTTACAATGTTAATGCTTTTTTTCAAAATTAGTTTTATTTATCGTAGCGGCTTCTGCAGAAAACATTTTAAAAAGTAATAGTTTTATTAATTGTATTTTTGTCAGTTGAATATCAACTTCGATGCGAGAAGGTTGTGGAATTTCTTTTGAAGAATTATGCTCTCTTATTGTGGGCAAATAAGTAAAAAATAAAGTGAAATTACAGTGATATTTCTAATAAGTAGCGTTCTACGTGATATTCTTAAAGCAATAAAATAAGATTCTTGCAAATTTTGTATATATGGTAATTACTAGATTACCTAGAATTAGTGTCCCTTGTACGGGATACCAGTAGTCAGTGGTTGTAATGTTCACTTTTTTCTAGAGAAATTTGTTCAGTTTTACTTTGCTTTTAGCTGATGTGCGTGCGTTTATTTTAGCAAGAAAGGATAGAGGAAAACATCTAACTCAGAACCAACTCTTAGAATTGGTTGAAGAAAGGTCTAATCTTGAAGATGCTGGTGAGGATGACGTCCGTTTAGAAATACATTGTGCTGAAATAAATGTTCCCAAAGAAAGAATTTGTCCTGATGATATAATTGAAGAAAGCGATAAGTAGCTGCTTTCACTGAACGAAACAAAAGGTACCATTCATGGGAAAAGTTCTTAAGAAGGGCAATTCTTTGTTCATCGGCTTAAACATCAGGAGCAGTGCAAGAAATAGAAACTTTGAAGTCAACCGCAGGTCCGTCTAATGCTAGTGAACTTGAAACTATTCCAAAATTATCATTGTCAACAGAAAACCAACTACAGTACACATTGAAAAATAAAATTCAATGGAGACACATCCGAACCAATGACACTAGCACTACCATAGAATTTGTTCATAAAGAAAGAACTCCTAAGGCAGTAAAAACACCATCAATATTTTTCAGAATATATACCTCCGCAGTTCTTTGAAGATGTTGCTCATTACACAAATGTATATAGTGTTCATAATTTCAATAAACGTACGCCAAGTGAAATACACACCTTTTCCGCATTACACGGAATTATTGAAATTTCCCCGCATAAATATGTTTTGACAGAAAGGATTAGTATTGCCAACGTTAATAGAAAATATTAATCGTAATAGATTTTATGCAATCCGAAACCATGTGCATATTAATGATAACCATCAGATTGTGCTGACAAATTTTACAAAGTGAGGCCCATAATGGAAAAAGTGCGTCAACGATTAATTCAACTTAAACTTGAAGAAAACTTATGTATTGATGAGCACATAATTCCATTCAAGGGTCAGGTAGCAGTAAAACAATATATTAAAGGAAAACCACGCCCTGGGGCATTAAGGTTTATGTAATTTGTGGACAAACTGGAATGCCTTAAAATTTTATTGCTTATCAAGGCTCATCAACTCAAATTAATGAGATAACTTTCAAAAACCTGGGGTTCTCAGCAGCAATAGTTTTAAAGCTTGCTGAGCGTATTCCACTTGACGTATTTGGCCATAAGTTATATTTCGATAACTTTTTCACATCTTATCAACTTTTGAAAATATTTGAATATCGAAAAATATTTGCGGCGGGTACAGTTCGTATCAATCGTTTCAAGAATCCACCTCTTCCTTCAGATACAGAAATGAAAAAGAAAGGACGTGATACATCTCAGCAAGTCGTCAGCCGCGATGGCAAAACAATAATTACAAAATGGTATGACAATAAAGCGATCCCTACCTAGCATCTAATTTTGTCGGTATTGGAAAAACAGACGAAGCAAAACGATACGATAAAAAAAATCCATAACAATATTGACATACCTAGACCTCAAATGATCCAATATTATCGTATATTTATATGACCCAAAAAGTGGACATTGCGTGTTATTATGCACTTTTTTGACATGGCAGTTACAGGAAGTTGGATGGAGTATAAAGCAGATTGTTGTGAATATTAGAAAGGGACAGAATGGATGATGGCTTTCAAAACGGATTTGTGCAGCACTTTGGTATCGATCCATAAAAGTGATAAAACTGGGCGTCAAACCTTCCACTTCTCTAGATGAAGCAAGAACTCCACCTAATAAAAAAAATTTTTTTTTTACCACCAAAAAAGGATGTTCGATTGAATCAAGTACGTCATTTTCCTGTATTTGTCGAAGCAACCAATGCTGGTAGATGCAAGTATCCTGATTGCAAACAAAAAACTTTCAAAATGTGTGAAAAATGTAAAGCTTTCCTTAGTATAAAACGTGGAATTAACTATTTCAGTAAATATCATAAAAATTAATCTATTTGTTAATTATTTTTTCAATCATTTATACCCGAAAGTACTTTATTGAATTGATATATACAATATATTATTCCCATTTATTGAGTTTTATATAAATTTCAAATATAAGATGAAAGAATCTTTAACCCCCTTAAACTACCGATATTCTGTACAAGGGACACTTTATACTTGCCAGGTGAGTGAATATAAAAATAGATTTTCATTTCAATTTTACTCAGAGTAAGCTCCTAAGCCATTTTACATACTAAAAGAATTTTTTC